>CM050914.1:24501278-25126278 GCA_027742785.1 Vigna reflexopilosa | reverse complement strand
CTTGCTTCTTCGTCTCATTCTTGGTTAATCTAAAGTCTTAAGGACTCTGTTTGCTTCCAATTTGGTTTTTTGTAAGTTCGTTTAGAAATTTCATACGTTGCAAGCAACCGGTGGGATGTTTTAGAGTCAGGCAGTTTATTGTGAGGTAAGGGAAGCTAAAATTGGCTTAAATTATGTTTTTCATACTAAAATAGTATCTATGAGAATAATATGATGAATTGGGTGCAATTGTGATAGTAGTATAGTATTTTCTAGGTTTAAATAACGATAGTTGGTAATATGATGTGTATGTAATTGTAATAGTGTGAAATTGATGTTATATGTTGTTATGAATGTGTGTGATGAAGTTGTGTTGTGTTTTGAAACTGAATTCAAAGTGGTTGTGAGAAATGGTTAAATTCTTGAGTTTTAAGCCTAAAAGCGAGGTTTGCATGTGTGAGTTTGAGAATTTAAGGCTGACGTGAGGAAACTACTATCTAAGTGTTGTCATGAGGTAATTTGATACTTGTTGGAGGTATATTGGGATTGAAATCTGATATGTAATGAAATGGTAGTTCATAGTTGTAGTTTTGAGGTGTTTTTAGTGTAGAAATGGAGTTTTAAGTGGTGAGATTTTGAAACAAGGAGTGTAAATTGTTTTGGGTAATTAGAAGTTTGTTATTATACCCATTAGGACTTGTCTAGGTTGTTAAATGTGAAACTTTTGGTTTAGAATGGTTAGGATCATCTTAGAGTGAGTTATTAGGTGTTTTTAATTCAAATTGGGGTTTTACATGGTGGAAACTTGAAATAGGCAAGCTGTGACTAATTTGGGGTCTTGTAGTGTGCTATATGGTGTGGTTGAACTTGGTTAGGCAGTTTGGAAGTTGATATGGGGATTAGAAAGAGTAAAATTGAGTTTGGGTAGCTTATATAGGTTATTTGGGTTTAGAGTAGGCAATTGGAGTTACAATGGTGTTTTTGGGGATTTCTCAATGTTTAGGAGGTCCTAGGAACCATTCAAAGTTGTGGGGTAAGTGTGTGAAGGGATCTAAAAAAGGTTAAGTTTTCCTGATAGTGCCTAAAATGGGTGTTGAGCGCTCCATTCCAGGGGTCAAGCTGCTAAGCGCCAGCTTCCCAATGCCTCGGCGCTATCTCACTGTTTTCGGGCATTGAGTGCCAATTTCTGGGTGCCTGGGCGCCACTTCATGTGTTCATTTTCTTATATTTTAAGTATTTTTCCAATGACTTGGTTGGTTGACTATGGTCTTTTAGAGTATGATTAGTGTTCCTATATGTTGATATGCAATGTGAAAGTAAAGGGATATATGTGCATGGTTTTAAAGGTTTTCAAAGTTGTGAATGTGAGTTCCAAGGTAGAATTCTTGTGTAGTTTCAAGTATCATTAGTCTGAATGCAAGAAGCTTAGTCTTGGGAGTTAACCTAACACTCTAATGGTCATTCATGCTCATATAAAGAGGATTAACATGTGTGGTGAGAGTAGCAAGAGGTCTTAGTCTTGGGTGCTTTCACTATGATCCAAGGTCTGGAACAAACTAACCTTGAGAGTGTGGTAGGGTGAAACTTATTGGCAATGACTTTGCAAAGCAGTAGAAGCCACCACAAGTGCACAACCCGCCATACCTCGGCATTCATTCTAAGTTCGGACATTCCATTCATAGTACTGTCTTGCATAAAGTATTTGGTGATTGTGTTGTGATATGTTTGTCTTATGTACAATGTTAAATGGGTATATATATATATATATATATATATATATATATATAAATCATTAATTATATGTAAAATAGGTTACATTTTTTGCTTATTTTGCGTTTGTATGTTTTTGTGACCTTCTCTCTTTGCTATGATCATCCGGTGGATGTGAGCAAAGGAAGATGATGTCTCTTTGGAGTAAGCTTTGGACGGAGGAGCTGCGAATGCTTAGTTTGCTTAGACTAACTCTTGCAGATAATTTTGGTTTAGTTACCTTGTATATAAAGTTTTAAATTTATAGTTATTTTGGATGACTGTAAATAATACTTTATAATCCTTTCTCTAACTGATCTTTTATATTAAATATGTGATGACTATTATATAGTTTTATGCTATATTTTGGGATGTTACATTTTCGATATCAAAGCAGTTCTTTCCTTAAGAATCCTTTAAGTTATGAGTATACTATGCTTGTGTTGTGTACTCATAGTTATGTCTAGTTAGTATCATTGTTTCTTTGAGTTAGACTGATGACTTTTTTCTGTGTGAGTAGAAGATGACACCTAGGCCTCCTCCTCCGCCACCTAAAAATACGGATTCACTGGATCTTATGAGGATGATGGAGTCTTGCATGATGGTGATGGAGCAGCAGAATGCCTCCCTAGTTCAGTAGAACATAGTGGCCTTGCAGTTGTTGGAAGCTGCCAAGGTGTTAGTTGAGACATTTTAGAGGCAGTATGTAGAGTTGATGAGTAGTGTCAGAATGACAATTGGGCCTTCTTCTTCTTTCACTCAGTCTTAGGAGTTAAGCCTTGAGAGCTTTCTATAACACCATCCTGCCAAGTTTAATGGCAAAGTTAGTCCAGATGTGGCGGACCAGTGGTTTAAAGACATGGAGAGAATTTATAATGCAAAGAGGTGCCCTGAGGAAGGTTGGCCTACACTGAGTACTTGCTGATTGTTAAGAAGAAGTTTTATATCGAGTACTTCTCTAATAGTGTGAGATTTGATAAGGAAATTGAGTATGTCAGTTTCTGAGTACGCCGATCGTTTTAAACATCTAATTCGGTTTCACACATTAACCATGGATGAGGAGTGACAATGTAGGAAATTTAAGAATGGCTTGATGGGTGATATCAAGTTGTTGGTGACTGGGTTGTGTATTAGGGAATTTCCTACTTTGGTTGAGAGAGCCTGAGTTCTTGAGAAGACCAAGAGAGAGATGGAGAATCAACAAAGTCAATCGTTAAGGGTTGGTGAGTCATCTGGGTCCAGGAGTTGTTTCAGTGCTAGAAGGACGGGTTGGTGAGTCATCTGGGTCCAGGAGTAGTTTCAGTGCTAGAAGGACACCTAATGGTCATTCATTCTCATATAGAGAGGATTGACACATGTCGTGAGAGTAACATGAGGTCTTAGTCCTGGGTGCTTCCAGTATGATCTAGGGCCTGGAACAGACTAACCTTGTGAGTGTGGTAGGGTGAAACCCATTGGCAATGACTTTGCAAAGTAGTAGAAGTCACCACAAGTGCACAACCCGCCATAAGTTTAAAGAGTCCATTCATAGTAGTGTCTTACGTAAAGTGTTTGGTGATTGTGTTGTGATATGTTTGTCTTATGTACAATGTTAAATGGGTATATATATATATATATATATATATATATATATATATATATATATATATATAATTGTTTGTAAACTAGCTTACCCTTTTTGCTTGTGTTATGTTGGTAGGCTTCTGTGGCTTTCTCTCTTTGCTATGATCATCCGATGGGTGTGAGCAAAGGGAGACAAGGTCTCTTTGGAGCAGGCTTTGGACGGAGGAGCTGCGGATGCTTAGTTTGCTTAGACTAGCTCTTGTAGATAGTTTTGGTTTAGTTACCTTATATATAAAGTTTTAAATTTATAGTTATTTTGGATGACTGTAAACAATAGTTTATAATCTTTTCTCACTATTGCAGAAAAAGCTTTTGACGACTGCTATTTTCAACATTCAACGTCTAATCTAGAATTGACGTCTTATTGGGAGACGTTGTTAAGACTCCGACAAGTGTACCGAATCGTATCAAGTAATAATAATTGGTAAGACCAAGTATCGTTTCCCTAGAGACTCATAAGCCTAAACTTTCGTGTGATTTCTTGATTATTTAAAACTTGAGTAATGAAAATTAGGGTTTATACTACTAAAACGAAAATTAAACATGCACATGCAAAAGTTGATCAATTGGCAGTTGAATGATATGGATGAATTGTGTTGTTGGGGTTTCCGACTTATCATAATCCACTCTCATATATTTACGAATTCTACTTTTTCATTAATATCAATGCCACTTTCTAATTTACCCTAATCCCAATGTCTTGGTGAAAAGAGCCTACTCCTAATTACTAGTTTACAATGTCTTGTCTCCCTAGCAATTTATCATGCATTAAAGGCATTAAAACAATGAATTTTCAGTTTTGTATGCAGACCTTTTGACGTCTGACCCTGGGGAACCAACGTCTATACCTTATTTGACGTCTGACCCTAGAGGAACTGACGTCTATAATGACGTTTTATTTACAAAACTACCATCGGTCATTTTTTACATTGAATTTTCTTCCATTAGAAGTTAAACGCATGACGTTAAACGCAGTTTCATCACTAATGTCTTTAGCTAATCTTTTATATTAAATATGTGATGACTATTATATAGTTTTATGATTACAATATAAATATAAATATAAATATAAATATAAATATAAATATAAATATAAATATAAATATAAATATAAATATAAATATAAATATAAATATAAATATAAATATAAATATAAAATTAAATATAAATATAAATATAAATATAAATATAAATATAAATATAAATATAAATATAAATATAAATATAAATATAAATATAAATATAAATATAAATATAAATATAAATATAAATATAAATATAAATATAAATATAAATATAAATATAAATATAAATATAAATATAAATATAAATATAAATATAAATATAAATATAAATAATTAAAGAATTATATAGATATTACAACATAATCGATAATATGAGTTTTAAAAGATGATTATTGATGACCTTTTTGTAAGTCCCAACCATGCATGATGTCAATCAAACAAAGTCCCAATAACCATTGTTACTATTGTCGTCCACATATTTACAAAAATTATCAAAATTGACAAATTTGAAAATATTTATGGGTTATGGATAGGTAGTATACTTACTTGGGATGACTAAAAGTCGTTTCATTATATGACTTTCAAATATAAATAAAAAATGTCGTCCAAACAGAATACAGTAAATCTAATAAAGAAGTTGTACAGACAAAATACAACCTTTCTTGTAAAATTGTGAATTAAAGAAATCCTCTTCACTAAGCAAGACTTTAATTTCGTAAATGAGGATTGTAAAAAGATGAAACTATTAGGGGAGAAAACAATTTGTAAAAAGGATAATTCATTTATTTGATTAATTTTAAAATTTTGTATTAAAATGATTTGTTTGTATAAAGTAAAAGTAATTAAAAAAAATTAAAATTTATAAAATTTTGAAATTTTTTTAAATAAATAAAATAGAAGAATTTTAAATATTTTAAATATATATATATATATATATATATAAAAGAAATTTGAATCTTTTTATTCTATAAGGTCGAATAAAGTCGACTTAATAAAAAAAACATAATTAAATTAGTTCAGGTTGAATGATCAATCGAGTTGGTTCAGATAAAATGGTTGAGATAGGTTATCACGAATCAAAGATTAAGATGGATTGGTCCAGACTGAAGGTTAAAAATAGTTGGCTCAAGTCGAAGGGAAATATGAGTTAAGAAGGTTGAAATGAGTTGTTTCAAATCAAAAGTTGAGATTAGTTGGCTGAATCGAAGGTTGGGATAAGTCAACCCAAGCTGAAGATGAAGATGAGTTATCCTGGATCGAAGGTCAAGCTGAGTTTCCCTAAACCTAAGATCAACCTCATTCGACTTAGGTCAAAGGTCAAGCCCATTTGATTTAGGTCAAAGGCCGAGCTCATTTAGTCTAGGCCGAAGGTTGAGTCAATTTAACTTGAGCATGAGGTTAAGCCCATTCAACTCATGGTTGAAAGTTGAAACTAGTTGGTTCAAGCCAAAGATTGAGATAAGTTGATTGGACCGAAAGTCGAGATGAAACAACTAAGGTCAAATGTCGAGAAAGTTGTGTCATATCAAAAATCAAATTAAATCAACTTGAACTAAAGGATAACCAAATTCTTCAAATATTTTTAATATAAAATTTTACCTTAAAAGATAAATTAATTTACTTTATCTAAAAAAACTATATCAAATATTTTAATTACTTCATTTAAAAAAAAATTAAGAAATAAATATAATTAATTCAAATACAGTGAATTTCAATTTAATGAGATTGTTAAATTTTTTTATCCAAACACAAATAAAAAAAGGGTGGGCAGCACGAGGCTTCACTCTTGGTTGGTTTTCTCGTGGAATGGTGAGTTGAGCTATTTTTTTATCTAAAAAAAATCTCATGTTTCCCAAATTAGATTGTTGGGACGGTGTGGTCTTTAAAGATTTCAGATTCCTTATCTTTTGTTGGAGAAGGAGTTGAAGCTGAATTTGTTATACATTGATGTGATGAGTTGTTCTGTATTGTTCTAAGTGTGGGAAAGAATCTGAGATTGGTTTGTGTGAGGAGAGAAGTAAGGCAATATGCATCTGTTAAAACGGAAGCCCATTTCTCACTGTGTTGTGCTGATCATAGACAAATGCTTCAAAAGCTGCAAGGAAACAAGCTCGGGGAAATCTGCTGAAGATGGCACCAAATCATAAACCATGTACTCCAATTATTACATACAAAACTACAGATCAAACTGCTGAACCTTGTTTTGAACATGAAGTCGAGGTCAATGATCTAAACTCTTATGAGTCGTTCAAGGTCTGAAAATTGTCCTGAAATTCAAGTACATGATCAAACCGATCATCCAAACGGTTCGAAAACACTGATATCAAAGTCTGTTCAATATTGAGAATTAAGAATTAATAACACAATAAATACAAAATTACATACCTCTTTGCTTAAAACTTTTATTTATAGGTTTTTAGATAAATTTTTAATTAATATTAACTTAATCATGAATCATGATCCAATTGTGAATAATAACACTTTACCTCTAAATTGATAAACATTAAAATTAATGTGAGTTAACTGATGACTAATGACTCATTGGACAATCCATGTTATAGTTGACTATCTAACATGTGACTCACCAAAGAGTCATCCAATACAAGAACAAAACAATGGTAGTTTTAAGGCTAGTGAAGATGCAATTGTGGTTGGATGGGTATTTAAAAAGACTTAAACTAAAACATTATATTTAATTTTATAAACATTTATTTAAGTTAATTTAACATCTTAAATAATTCATCTATTTATTCAATAGGACTTTAGTTAAATATGATAAATCTAAAAAAATACCTTTAAAAGGAAATAGAGAAGTAATCTTGATGGATTGTTGGATTTTCCATACAAACCCAGTTGGAATTCCAAATTTCTATAGTAATGCTGGGAACTTTTTTTTTTTCTTAAAAAAAAAAAGGTATAGGTGATCTTGAGAAACTCAATTGGCATATCTATAGTTCTTAACAAATACAAAATATATTTAAAGATCATTGATATAAGAGTAAATCTCCTTATTTTTTTCTTGTGAGACAGGTACCAAGCACTGCAAATTTGCATGTTGAAAGAAAAAGGAAAACAAAAATATGGCAGCCATCGTAACATGGGAAAAAGTAAAGAACAAGAATCTACTCTCGCAAGAACCAAAGAAGCACCGAATCCGAGTAAAGATAAAAGCTCATCGTGAACAACAAGAAAGACCTTGCTTTGATCCTGCCCCATTAACCAAACTTACTCGATTCACAGACAACTCAGCCTTGTAAGAATCAGAGTTCAATGTTTTACGGCTGATATTGTTGTATATTTCACGGATAACAATCTCGAAAGCTGTTTGGACATTCGTAGAATCGAGTGCAGATGTCTCCATAAAGAACAGACCCTCTTCTTCTGCAAGATTTTTTCCCTCTTCTGTGCTCACCTCTCTAATATTCTCCAAGTCGCATTTGTTTCCCACCAACATTCTTGCTACGGTGCTGTCATTTTGAGCTGCAGGATAATTTAAGCAAGAATCAAATCCTCCGTTACAAAATTTCACCAAAATGAAACCTCTAGTAAGAATTCAAGTGCTTCAAGGCATGTAGCTGATGGAAAATAGTATATAGCAAAGATCACAATGCATGTTCTAGAGTGCCTATTTTCTATATGGTTGAGTGACTCCAAAAGGACCAGCAGACCTTATACGTCTTCCAAAAATACGAGCGCCATCATTTTGACACTCGAGTAATTTTTGTTCAGTTTAAGGCGTTATTAATAAATGTCATCCATTATCCAAAATATCATCAAATTAGTGTCTAAATAAGGGTTTCATTATATTCCTTTTCTCTTAGACAGAAGCCAAATTTCTGACACTTTTTGTTTGCATAATTGGGGGTACACACTTAATGACAACATTTTTGAGAATTGAGCTGATGACACTCTGATATTTGGAGGGTGAACTCTCATCGGACTCTATACTACAGTAAAGTTAAACAGTTATAAAAACAAATAATATACTAATTTGATGCCCTGATTTCATATTTCTCTATAATATATCTATATGATATCATAAGATAGGTTTGTTCTTACAATTTCACAAAGTGCAAAATATCGCTGAAAAGTGTCAGAAATAAACACTAGATCACGAAAATAGCTGTTTATTTCAGTAATTTATACAGTAAAGTAAATAATATGCAAGGGTAGCATTCCATCTTCATGCAATACGAACCTCTGCAGTTGTGATATAAACGTAGGGTTATGCAGTTCCAATTTTTTCCGTTTAAAATTTATAAACTAGCCTTTTAGCTTTATAATTTGATGAGTAAAGTATATTTTGGAAGATGAGTTGAAATTTCAACTGTATAGAATCAGATTCATCTTTAAAATAAAGTCAAAACTCCGACAACAGACATGATGCCTAGCAACTTTTAATCATCACATGCATAATCATATACTACAATAAAACCAAAAAAAGACACGCTAAAATATTTTTTACCACATTCTTTTGGAAACACTTTGTATAATTAGAAATTTATTAAAATAAATAAATGGGTGACTCTCAGAAACTCAGTCCTTATTTACTATGTCAAACTCGTAATGTTATCATTCTTAATAAATTTTAATGTATTAGATAATATATTCCAACACTTCTTTTACATAGCATTGATCATATCAGTCCCCAATGCACAAAAATTATAATAGTCGTTCTCAAATATTGAAATTAACCGTGAAATCAGTCCCCAAATATGCATTTTTTTGGTCAAATTAAGACATAACAGAATCTTCACACTTTGAGGGACGTTGAAAGTAATTTCCATATATAGAAACTACCTAAACCCATCCTGTATATTTTTCGAAATCAATTAGAGTTAACTAAAAATTAAAAAACTAACAAACCACCAACATGATCTCTCAAATACTACTTTATCCTAAATAGTTCTAAAGTTATAAAACTATATGAGTATCGCTGAGGCTGTTTCAATTAGAGATAAAAAATTCAATTACATTGAAGTATAACGGAATGAAATGAATGGGACAAAGTTTGGGAATTTTACAATGAAAAGAATCAAAGATGTTAACCATTTGGAAAAACAATGAAACAACATAATTTAGCATTTTTTATTCTTACACAATACTCATTTTAAATATTATCTAAAGAAAATATTCAGTGCTCCATCGATCTCACTTAATTTTTAGTAAACCAACAAACTTTCCCTGCAATTAAAATTTTTATCAACAAATCACTTAATCCAAATAAATGACTTCAACACTACATATTATCTCATGTTTACTACAAACACTAAAGGCTGTGTTTGAATTATCATTCTAACAATGCTTCAAACTCCTGAAGATGACAGAAGAAAGTCAACAGATTGAGATGAAAGGGACTTCTAAGAAACATAAAACATATACTAAGTAATTCATAAGAAACAGTTGCTTCTTATATACGCTACTCTCTCAAATATTAAGTATAAACGCTTTAAGATGCTGAAAATAGGAATTACGCAATGGAATGAATAATGTCCATATATTTTAGTGAGATTTAAAAACGAAATTGAACAATTTTTCAATATTTGGAGAATCATGCAGCATAATTTCTATTACTTGAACGACACTACTATAATCAAGCTGTTCAGAGAATCATTTAGGAGAAGAAAAAAATAATCAAGAAAGACCACATCCAGCATTTCCAATTTCAAATTCCAAATGAAACAAATAAAAAGCACTCACTAGTGAGCTCTTCGAGCCAACGCTTGATGCCGTCGAAGGTGCCTCTCCTGCTGATATCGTAGACGACTAGCGCTCCAACGGCGCCTCTGTAGTAAGCAGAAGTGACGGCTCGGAAGCGCTCCTGGCCCGCAGTGTCCCAGATCTGCGCCTTGACCTCCTTGCCGTCGATCTCCACCACCTGCGTCTGGAACTCCACCCCAATCGTGGCCTTGGAGTTGCTGTCGAACTCATTCCGCGCGAACCGCGACAGAAGGTTGGACTTGCCGACCGCAGAGTCACCGATCAGCACGACCTTGAAGAGGTACTCCTCGGCGCCGTCGCCGTTCTCCGCCATGAGCAAGGGTTGTTATGTGATGAAAGGAGGAGTGAGTGGGTGTCACGTAGTTAGCGTGAGTGAAGGGAAGATAAAAGGAGAAGAACGTGAAGTGAGTAATGTTGTGAAATGGGTTTTTGTCTTTCCGATTTTATTTTGGAATTTTTGCTTGATTGGTGGCGGGGTTTTAGGGATAGTGCTGGAATTTCACTTCACACTTTGTGGGGTTGACCTCTTTACACTGCTTTATTGACTCAGAGATAAATAAATAAATAAATAAATAAATAAATAAATAAGCTTTTTAATTTAACACCGAATTTGTTACATTGTATGTAAACAACTCACTTCCCAATCTGCAAAATCGACTCACAAATCCTCCTCTTTTTTATGTTTTATTTTTTTTTATCTTCTTTCTTTGTTTCTTAAGTTATTTCTCATTTTTTTAACACTCATATCCTTAGTTGAATATTAATTTATACTTTATTTTTAATTTAAAGTAAGTTTTCTTTTTAATTTTTTTATACTTAATATTTTACTTTATTTATGAATATTCAAGGTTTAACTCATCTTGATGTTGTTTTACAACTAATTTATGAATGTTTTTTTTAATAATGATTGAGTCATGGAGTGTTGTTAATACAGGAATGGTTGACATTTTGATGTGTTTGAATTGAATTGGTTGTTTATATCATAACTAATAATCTTATATAAAATAGTTAAATACTCTTTTTTTTTAATAGAATTTTACACTTCAAAACAAACTATATTTCTAATATATGGTGATTGATCCTAAGGAAGGTGAAACAAAAATTTACATCACAATTAAATGTTCACTCACTTGAGAAGTTGAGATCTTTATAGTGTTTAAAATAGATCACATGTTATTTTATTAAACGAGATTGCATATATAATTTCTTAAAAACTTATCCCTTTTGCATTTTGTAGATTGATATATTAGTAAACGAGATTGCATATGCATGAACTTAGTTACCCAACCACAATTTTAAAAGTCAATAAAATAAATTTTTATATAACATAAGATGTATGTTAATTTGGTAATCGTTATGTAGTTATATATTAATTTGATTACATATTTTCTATACATGAAAATTTAAATTTCTTGATATTTTTACACAATAGGGTGAATTTGATTAAAAAAATCACATAAATAAATAAATTTTTAATTGATTAAGCATTTAAAAAGTCTACTTATTTTAAAACATAAATATTTTTTCCCTTAAAAAACTTAAGTTGTGTTTTTGGACATTATTTGTTTCTGTCTTAATGTATGAAACACATAAGTGTATTTAGATTTACTTCAGAATTTATTTTATAAATAATGAATATATTGCATATTATAAGTCTTTTTCTTAATAAACATGTGCAATTTAAAGGTATGGATCGGATATAATAAGAAAGGTACTCAGTCATATTCGTATATAGGATTTTCTTTAATATTTATTATAATCAATAATTGTAAAACTGGAAAAGTACAAGTTTTTTATTTGAAGAAATTAAAACCAAAATGATATTCCGAAGCACCTTTTATTGTATGAAATGGTGTTTTAAAAATAATAACTAATCGTAGATTGTGCAGCGAATAATGGATGGATAGAGTTAGAAATGAAAGTTGTGTGTGAAATGGACAACAAAAGTAGGACAGTGGCCGAAATACGTGTTTTCTTTCACAACTAAAAAAAGTATCCAAATCATAGTGGTTTGTTAGAATTTTATTCTATTACAAGAATCAATTTACTTTATTTTTATCAGTATTTAATCTGTAAGATATATATGATATGATGTATTATTTATTTTTCTCTATCATTTAATCTCTTCTCTTACTTCATGAAACCAATTGTTACTGAAAATAATATCGTTAAATAAATTTGACATTTTAAAATATTGTTTATTCTATTCTCTAACTTAAATTTCAGTTTCAGTTTTTTTAATATGTTTAGCTTCTGGCTAAATTTTAAAGTTTTAAATGACATTTATTGAAATATATTTTCAATAACTTTTGAAAGTAATAAGTTGTTTTTTTTTTACCTTGTAAAAATGTATTGAAAAATAATATGGAATTTTTTATTAAATTATTTTAATTGTTATTATTATTATTATTATCTATTATAAATTATTTAAATTATCTTTATGACAATTTGATATGAATTAAAATGGCTTTCAATATTTTTAAATGTCAAAGTTATAAAAGCATACATGTTAGTAATTTCATGTACTTTTGATATTTGCTTACATGTTATTTTTGTAAGTACCCTTATTGAAAGAGACACTTATAAATACGTATAATTTTATAGCTTAGAAAAGACCTTTAAAACTCAGAAAATAAACAATCAAACTTACACTTTATTTTTAAACTTTTGATTTTATAATTGAACTTTCAAATAGATTTAAGTAAAAAAATGAAAGGGCTATATAAAACCTAAATTTTAGTGTAATAGTTTACTGTTATACATTTGTCAACCTAAAACTATATAACAGTAGACCTTTTAATTAAGTTTACAAACCAAATTTACTCCTATAGAAAAAAAAATATCTATGCAAATATACCAAGTTCAAGCCTTGAATTTAGGAAATGATTGAAACCTATTTCCACCCTTAACTTCGGTTCATGAAAGCCCCACCAATTTCTTAATGGCTAATGCCATCTCACCTAAAATGTTGACCACAAAATAATAAGAGGGTGTGGTGTAAACTTCCGTTTAAAATACTCATTGTAGCCAAAGAAGAATCCAGGAATCGTCAATAACAATATATGTTTACTACAGCATTAAAAGTAGAGTAAGAAGAAAGATTAATCTTTCACCCATTGTTGCACAGAACAACTTTAAGAAGTGTAACTTTTCAAGCTTAACCCAAACAAAAATGAAATTAAGAAAGCAGAAAAGAAAACTTTAGGGGTGTTGAACCATTGGCTAAAACTTAGTTTGCTAAGTAGGCCAAAATTATTGACATTTACGTATTCACAAGAAAATGGGCAACTTATGCTCTCCTGAAGCATAGGAAATGATACTTTTTTTGAGTGGTGATATATAGGTTGCCCCATGGAAAGCAGCAGCTCGCAGAATATTAAAAGGTCCAAAGTCAACAGAATAGGCCTTTTGGAAGCCATCAAGGATCGCCATCATCATAATATTGGCTGATCTCCTCTCTGCTTCATACTTCTTTAATAAATTTACCTGCAGCAGCGTAAACAAAGAAATAACCATATCAAATTTGTATGTACAAAATGATTAGTAGTTCCAAAGTTACTTAGATTTTGGTAAACGTACACATTTAATAACTTTTTACAAATATTACATTTTACTGATATAATTGTTGAATAGTGTATTATTATCTTAATAATCTTGTATACAAAATTTTAGATAGCTTAGACATTCATAGACGTAAAAAGGGGTGACAGTAGAAATTACTAATACTTTAAATTTGACAGTAGAAATCACTAATACTTTAACACTTTAAAATAAAGGGGTGTGCAAAAGTCTCAATTTAGTTTTAAAATTGTGAAAAAAGAAATTTAAGTTGATAAAATTTAATACATAAAAATGTATTTTGCAAAAGCTATATATGAATGGGATAATCTAGGAAGCCTTCTGGATTCCAACCAGCAAATGATAATACCACCCAGGAACACACCAATGCACACATGACATAACATACCTCTCCAATATCAGTGCCCAAAGCAATCCCCTCTGCAATAATTCTCGAAAGAGAAAATGCATCTCCAAAACCCAAATTAACTCCTTGACCAGCAAGAGGATGGACAGTGTGGGCTGCATCTCCGATAAGAACCACGCGTTTTGATGCATAGGAATTGGCATGCCTTAAAGACAAAGGAAACACCATCCTTTCAGATGCCAACTTGATCACTTTTGGAGGACTTTCAAAGAATTCATTAGTTGATACTGTTGCATCCATTTTAAACCATGAGAACATGTCTCGAGTTCCTAATAAGCCTGATGTAGGACGAGGTCCATAACCATAATCTAGGGCATAATTGACATCCTTTAAAAATTCTTCCT
Organism: Vigna reflexopilosa; assembly: GCA_027742785.1. NCBI lineage: Eukaryota > Viridiplantae > Streptophyta > Magnoliopsida > Fabales > Fabaceae > Vigna > Vigna reflexopilosa. The sequence continues at coordinate 25,111,852 of CM050914.1, read as the reverse complement.
CGGTAGTTGATTTGCGACTGTTTGACTCTGCTGGACTCATGGTCCAAACAATATTGCTAAACTTATCACCGATGGGTAAAAGAGCAATTGGACCGGTGGGTAGAAAACGTTGCCATGCACATACATTTTCAGAGGTATGCTCTACTGTGCAGATTATTGCATTCTGTGAGTAATTCCATCCAGTCGTTTTGATTCCTGCTAATTCCCTAACATGTGATTTTCCACCATCAGCACCAACCTTCAAAACAAGCATCTTTATTACTATACATTAACTTATAACAATAAGGGGGTTGCTAATTGTCCTCCAGAACGCAGTTAAGCAAAATTTTGTTACTGTTTACCACCAACTTTGCATATAGGCTACTTCCATCACTAAGTTGCAGCTTTGCACCATGCCCTTGAGCAGATGGTGGTTCTATGGATTTTGTATTCTCCTCCACTACAGACAAAGAGCTTGTATTCAAAGTCATTGAACTTAATCTAAAAGGATAGATTGTTGTCTTGAAATCAGAATCCTGTCAAGAAGGTTGTTGTTCTCAATTAATGTAAGCATATGCCCCAAAATGACAAATTTTACTCGTACATAATGAAATATGCAATGTTCTTAATGGGGAAAAAATGTAAGCAGCCAAAACATAGCTAGATTCACTGACTTGATTGTCCTAACATTAAAACATATATCTGAACCAGCAAAACATCCAAAGATATGACAGTATTTCATCCCATTAGAAAAACAACCAAAACACTATTAGTAATATTCAGACGTTCTAGTTGATGAAGTTCCTCACAGTTCCTACTTCAACCCCGAAAGCTAGATGAATAGAACCAAGTCTTGTTAGGAGTATTTTGGTAATGTTCCTAGCCAGTCCAGGACATCTTAACATCATTTAGACAAAAAAATTGTCAATTTTGTGCAATAGAATAACTTGTCAGGAGAGAAGAGAATTGAAAAACAGGAGCATGATTGAGAAATCCTATTGGCTTTAATTATAAATAATGAACAGACACCCAATTTGAAACATCGTCCAAGTGGCTAAATTCTTGTCATAAAATTACTAACCAAGTAAATTCCATAATGCACATCACAGACAGAAAATGCAAATTCATACCTTTACACATGACAGTAAGGCATTGTGGAGCACTTTATTCTCGGCCACACACCTAAGTGATCAAGTTTTCCAATTAGAAATGGAATAGCTGCTTTTGCAAAAGGGGTTTACTTAATGACAACATGTCACACTTACCCTAGATAGTCTTTATTTACATCTCTTGCATGATATCTAGCATATCCCAAACCAGTATAATCCCAGACCTGCGATGAGATACAAAACAATTCATGAAATGTTGAATAGTAGAATAAAAGTGGAGAAAGAAAAATGCACCCACAAGACAACGAGAATCACCAGTGGATTACACTATATATACTTGAAATTCTACCACAAATACAACACATTCTAACATTTCCCCTTAAGTTGGTGTGTATGATATACATACCAAGCTTGTCAGAAGTATTATGGACTCCATGACATGACCTTTCTGATCCTTTGTGAAAATGTATACAAGTTGATAATTAGAGTTTAGGCCTATTTAGAAGAACTTTTTCATAAGGACTTTAAGGAAAGAAAAATTGGAAGAAAATTTGAAATTAACTTCTGCATAAGTTACCTTGTAGATGATCTCTCATATAACTTCTCTAATTTTTATTTATTTTTTAACTTGTGAATAGACTAATTTTAGCTTATGAAAAAACCCATTAGTTTTTTCTTCTTATTTTTTTGTTAGAAGTCCTTATGGAGAAGCTTGTCCAAACATACCCTTTATGAATTTTGTTGCTATCTTTGTAAACAACATTCTCCCAAACAAAATGACAATCAATCTCAATGATTTTAGTCCTTTCATGAATAATAGGATTTGAAGATATTTGCAGTGCCACCTGACTGTCACATGAGTTCATTGACTGTTATTCAAATATCTTGAATCTGTGAGCAATTACATCAACCAAGTCTGCTTCTTGCTTTTCCACAATTTGAACATTTATCCCCAAAAGAACAGAGTATCACGAAGTAGAGTGTCTATCCAATCCAGTAGAGTGCTTGCAATATCAGGATTTGTTTAACCACCAATCCCCATATGCTCCTTATCTTCAAATGGTAAGCCTTCATCTCCCAAGTGCTTTCTAGAGATTGAAGTAAATTGATAGTAGCATCCTAGTGACATTCACATTGAGAGTTGTGGAATTGGCTTTTTCTGCTCACAGCAAGGGAGATATCTGGTCTTGTTACAGCATGGTAATTTAACTTTCCAACTAACTTCTGATAAGTAATGAATATCATCTAAGTAACCATTTGTTGTTTATTAAATATCATCTAAAGAAAATTGTCAAATTTATTGCACCACAGATTTGAGAGTTTGTGTGGCATTGCTGTGGAGGCTATAAATATGATTCACACGTGTTTTGGTAGAAATTTAGCAATTAAAATTGATATTGCTAAGGCATTTGATACTTTGGATTGGACATGTACCATACAAGTGTCGTGAGTGTTGGCACTCGACATGCTACAGCAGAGCTGTTTGTGCTTTATAGGTATTTGCACAACATTTGTGTCAATTTCCTAAATATGCTCCTAATAACTATGCACTTAGAGAATCCATTTCCACTATTGAGCAATTCACAAGAGAAAATAATAACAGGGTGAATAGGAGAGAGAAAAAAAAAAGTTACCTGCATTACATTAAAATAAGCATGTCTGTTTTGCTCAACATATTTCCAAGCACCAGCATCTAAAAATAGACAAAAAGTATTTGTTAAGTAAAAAGAATAGAGTAATAATTAGACTAAAAACCATGTATTTTACTACTGTTAGGTTCCTAATTATTGAACCTAATCGTTCTCACTCTCACAACAATATGAACAATAAAGAAGATGGATGAAAGAGCTGTATTATTCAGAAAAGAATATATCTGTACAAGGACTGGGAGCATAACCTCCCTGGCTGAGGGCATAACCCCTCTCTACAAGCAATGAGCCTGTCTTTACAACAAAATACTCAATGCCCTTTACAGAGCTATTAGAGCTCTATTTATATCAACTCTAACTGCTTCCCCTTTTACAACCGACACCTCCACACCCTTAACTCCTAACCCATCTATTATATCATCCCATATCCTAACATTACACCCCTCCTTCCAAACAACTTTGTCCTCAAGGTTGGAAATGGAAGGCTTGATCTCATGGCTCCTCCTTATCATCGTGTACTCATATGAATGGAACCCTCTGGTAACTTCCCTCCAATTCAGGTTTGGAGGTTTGGGTGGTAATGGCTCCCCGATGAATACTTTGGCAGAGGTGATAGTCAAGAGAGACAGAAGAATGAGAGGGCGGAGGTCAGGGTTTCGCACCCTAAACGCCATCGCCATTGACGGAGCAGAACTAGGGATGTAGAGAAAATGTGAAAGCTTCTTCATCTTCCCCTCGGCATCAGAGTCAACTGGATCATCTTTTGCTTCCTCCTCTTCCTTCTTCTTCTCGGCCTCTTTAAAGGCTGCCTTCTCAGTATCCCTGTGACCCTTTCTCCGTTAGGTGGCAGCCCCACGGGTTCAGAAAACACCACGTCAAGCTTGTCGAATGAAAACTCCATCTCCCTCTTTTGTTTGTCGATGAGGCCCAAACAATTCGGGCTGCTTTCTCTGGACTCAAATGAGCCCAATTCCCATAACATTAGCCCCCACTTCATCCATTTTTAATAAAGCCCTGGGGCCCACCACTCTTCGTTCCAAAGTGGGGTCCCTCTGCACTGTTATCTCCCTCTCTCCTTGTTTGTACATCATCGTCAACTTCCTCCAGTCCACCGTCACCTTCCCGAGCTTCGCTAGCCACTCCACACCAAGGATGACCTCTACTCCTCCGAGCTCAAAAATCATACCCGTTCGGCCCCCATTCACCTCGTTTGGCTTCATCATTTGTGGCTGAGTGAAGCCTCCAGTCGATAAAGCGGACCTCTCCCCCGGTTTCCGGTCTATTTCGGTCTTAGCTTCCTCCTTCTCCACCTCTTCATCCTCTGACCGCTCGATATCGTTCAATCGGCATGGATTACAACAATAGGACTCGGACCGCATGGTAACTGTCAATCGGCCTGGTTTACAGTACTGGGCCTCGGGCCGTTCGACAATCGCTCCTCGTGTTCGTCCCTCATAAGACTCGTCTACCATCCCCTTCCGTTTGAATGCCGCCAACCGCTCAACGGCGGTTCTGAACCTTATTACCAGAGCTTCCTTCAACCCATCCCAAGAACGATTCTTGGCTTTCTCCTTCCAGGCTTTGATCCAGTAGCCAGCACTCCCCTCCATGCTTACGTACGTGAGTTCGATCTTCTCTTCCTCCGCCACCACTCTCTGCTTATCGAAGAATCTTTCTGCCCTATTGATCCAACTGAACGAATCCAACCCTTTGAACGTGGGTAATGCCACCTTCTTCCTCCCATTCTTTTGTATCCCCTGATGTTCGCCGCTCACTCTTCCTCCGATTCCCTTGTGGCGCCTCCCTGGAATATCATTCACTGCATTTTGACTCCCATCAGAACTTCCGTCATGGTTGTTAGTCTGCGCCCCCACCATCCGCATTAATTGGTGCAGTTCCCTTCGTACGGCGGCGGACTTAGCCTTCATCCCCTCCATCATAACCTCCAACGCCTCCAATCTTCTCTCTGTGCTTCTTTCCATTCTCGATTTCGCACTCAATTTGAGATCCCGCAGGTGCTGGATTATTTCTTGCTCAGTTTCTTGATTGATTGTTGATCCTTCTCCCCCACTTCGAAAACGTCAGGTTCTCGAAACGACAGTTCTTCTGTTTTCGGCAACCTCTCGATTCGACAGCCCCAATACGATCCGACAGACCCCACTGCGAATCCGGTAGGTCGGACCACTTTGTTAGGTTCCTAATTATTGAACCTAATCGTTCTCACTCTCACAACAATATGAGCAATAAAGAAGATGGATGAAAGAGTTGTATTATTCAGAAAAGAATGTATCTGTACAAGGACTGGGAGCATAACCTCCCTGGCTGAGGGCATACCCCCTCTCTACAAGCAATGAGCCAGTCTTTACAACAAAATACTCAATGCCCTTTACAGAGCTATTAGAGCTCTATTTATATCAACTTTGACGGCTTCCCCTTTTACAACCGACACCTCCACACCCTTAACTCCTAACCCATCTATTATATCATCCCATATCCTAACAACTACCCAATAGAGGGTGGTTTACATACTCTTATTTCATTAATGACAAATAATTAGAGGATATTAAGTCAATTGTTGCCTATAAATCACAATACAATCACATTGAGGAGAAGTGCAGAACCCCATGCAGCCTAAGGAGCACCGTAGTAAACTTTTGTTCATTTAGAAAAGAAACCCTTGATCTGATCTGGGCAGGATGTAAAGCAGCATTTCTTCCACACACACACGCACACATAAATACACACACACATACATATATACATACATACATATATATATATATACATATATATATACATACATACATATATATATATATATATATATATAGCTAATTCTGAGACTTCTCCAGGATTTGATGAAGACGTTGACCAGTTGATCACTAGAGTCGACAAGGTGACAATCTTAGTTGAAGTTGGAGATGAAGATAGTAGTGGTGGTGCTAATGAACCTATGGATGATTCAGAGGTTCCTACAATTTTTTATAATGATGCCAGTGGTGGAGATGCCATTAATGAAATTGAAGATCACGTGGAAGAGGCTCATCATCTTGCTTTTAATATGAATGATTTCGTGGAATAGTTTGCTTGTATTGAACATTTATGAATTTATAAGTTGTTTTATTTATGCATAATTTTATGAACTGAACCAATTTTTAGTTATGTTATACATTGGATCTTACTACTTAAGGCTTGAGAGTTATTTTTATCATCTATATTACTTTGAATGTATGCATAGTTCTACAAATATAATTTTATATACTCGTAACTTGTACGAGTTGAGTTACAATTTTGTATCCCCTTTTCGATCCTCTTACAATCTCAGAGTTTGAGAACATCGGTCACAATAAGTTGACAATGACAGAGGAAAAAGTGAGTAAGTAGATTGTACAATAAAAGAGAATGTGGTGAGTAACATGCATAATCAAATTTGGATGTACTGAAAATGGCATTGAGTCAAGCGTAAAGAAAAATACACACAACTAGAGTTATGGAATTTAAGTTTTTGTAAAATTAAATCCTTTCATATGCACATGACAATGCACAAATAAGCCAATAGAACAGTTGTGCATTGAAATTTAATGAGGATGACCAGGAATGACAATCAGATCTCTTGAATGTTATTTTGCATGGCTAATTTAATGACTGTGGTAATTATTTACTAATTACTAAGCATGAGCTATGTCTGTAAATGTGAGTCTGATTTTTAATATATATTTGTTGTTCCTTTGGTTTTTTGTTGCCCTAATGAAATGTACGAAAAGACCACTTCCTTTGAATTGTGTCTTATTTATTATGAAATATTCTCTATAGCAGAACGAACTTTGCTTCAAGTGCACTATTCAGTATTCGTTATTCATTATTTAACATGTTCCTCTTTGTTCCCTCATGCTTTTGAAGTGGCTTTTCATGGTTCACTAGATAGGATTTTACAACAAAGAGGATTTTTTTTTTCCTGTATTTGGTGAATGCCTTTATATTTGATGGTGTCCTTATTCCATAAACTTTATATGGGAGAGGATAATGATAATGGCTTCTCTTTGAGTTCTGTTTATTGCTGTCCATTTTGGTATAGGATTTAGTAGGCATGTTATATTATTGGTTCATATGTGTGTGCATGTGTCTATGTATGTATGCATACACACATAAATGTAAGCTTTTAAACATGTAAAATATCTCATCTTTCACATTTATTTTTGTCCTTTTTCTCTAATACAAGTTTTTCCATTTCTAACAAAGAAACAAGATAACGATAGTGTTTATTGACTAACAAACCTTAAAGGCAAAATACCTCGGAGAAAAGATATAGAAGCAGGAGTTACTGTACTGACTCTTGGATCAGGGGGGTCTTCCTTCTTGATGTGCAAGCCACTACTCAGAGCCGGATTACTATCAACAATTGCAACGTTCAACTGCTTTGTCATAGGCATACTTGCTGGAAGAACAAAATAATCGACCAGATTTGAAGTTATAACACATTACTCTCCAGCATCATCATCATCATCAATAACATAACTATTTGGTGTTTATCTTGTCTTAATGAGTATTTGGAGAAATGCTTATTTTAAGGAAATGGCCACTTTCTAGACAGCCTCTAGAGAGAGCTTTTAAAAGGAAAAAAGAAAATTCTTACAGTGTTCCTGACATCACCTTATATTTTACTATTTCCACCTCTCACTCCCTCCTATCTCACACTCATTATTTAATACTTCCCTTCATCACCATTATCATTCTTAGCCCACTTCATGACAAATTAAAGAATACAAATTAGAGACAAATAGTTGAAAACATGGATAGTAGGATACAATATTGAAGTGTGCAAACAAAAACAGAATTTGTTACAAATATATATGCAAACTGTAAATGCAACCTTCAAATTTAATAGGCAGCCTTTTGAATGACAAGTGAACAACGTAGAGCTCTATTCTCTGTAAATGATCACAAATAAATGGACTATTGGATAAATACATGCTATAATGCTCTCTTTGATATAACTGGAGTTACCAAATACTACCTTTACGGTGATTAAGATGCACTGAAATACTATCCTAAAAGCCTAACCATTCATTTTTAATTTCTCCTTGAACCTTACAAGAAAAAAATCTAATTATGATTAAAAGTGAAGCACAGAAAACATAAAATACTTTTAACAATATCTCATAATGAATACCGGTGACAGCTTAGTACAATTTTATTGATACAGTAGTGATTAGTAATCCATTGATATGGTTTGGGCCAACCAAACAGGGCTATAACAAATGACCAAGGATATATCCAAGTAGGCAGAAGTCAAATTAAAGCATATATTAATAATGTAACACATTGTCAAATATTTTATCGATCCGGATCAGAATCAGTTCAATGGTCACCACAAATTTAGATAGAAAAACTATGTGGAACTTTTATTTCAGTTAATTGACCTGAGATAAGGGGTCAAATAGGTGCAGATTGACAAAAAAATTAAACTCAGTAAAGACATTATTAGAATGTGTTAGAAATATTCATTATGGGACAATAATCAAAAGGGAGGTGAATTGGTTTTACATTAAACACAACTTCTTTTTAGAAAATCTTCCCTTTTTAAAAAATATTAACTTCAAATTAAAGCAAGTAAATAAAAGAGAAACTTACACAAGTGATTTTTATACTGGTTCAAATCAAAAGATCCTATGTCCAGTTGTTAACCTCTCAAAAAAAAAGAGATTAACCAATAACTAATAATAACCAACAACTTAACATATAGAGAAGAGGTTTAGAGATCACCTCTCTTGACAAACAAGAGATGACAAACACTTCCTTTTGACACAAAAGGATGCACAACTTGACTTGCTAGAGCACATATGCTTTTCACTTAGACACATTAAGACAAGCACTCGCTTCTACTAACACAAGATTCACTAGCTCACACTTAAAGCACAAAGAGTTCAAGTAAGCACTTAGTTCTCAAACAGTTTGAAATTAGATCAAGTGACTTCTTACAATTGCCATGGATAATCAATTATGTGATAATCAATTATCTGCAAGCCAGTTCAAGAACTATTCTTCTGGGATAATCGATTATCCCAAATGATAATCGATTATTCTAGTGTGTTTTTGGAATAATGCCTTATTCTTTGAGCTCTCTTTAACTTGTTGTAACCTTGACAAAGTTAAGTCTAAAGAGATGGGCTCAGCCCATCTTGTATTGAGGGCATTAGCAACAAGTTAAAGAGAGCTCAAAGAATAAGACATTATTTCAGAAACGCACTAGAATAATCAATTATTACTTGGGATAATCGACTATTCCAGTTAAAGTCAAAAATGGCAATGTTCTCTAGAATAATCGATTATCACTTGGGATAATTGATTATCCCAGAAGAACCTCTCTTGAAATGGCTCACAGATAATTGATTATCACTTAGGATAATTGATTATCTAAGGAAAATCATCTTTTGAAAAGGTTCACAAATAATTGATTATCACTTGGGATAGTCAATTATCCATGACAGTTGCGAGAAGACTCTTGATCTTCTGACTAATTTCGAACTAAGCCTATATATACCAAACTTCTAAGCTCTTTTAAAGTTACTTAAATTGTTTGAGAACTAAGTGCTTACTTGAACTTTTTGTGCTTTAAGTGTGAGCTAGTGAATCTTGTGTTAGTAGAAGTGAGTGCTTGTCTTAGTGTGTCTAAGTGAAAAGCATATTTGCTCTAGCAAGTCAAGTTGTGCATCCTTTTGTGTGTCAAAAGGAAGTGTTTGTCATCTTTTGTTTGTCAAAAGAGGTGATCCCTAAACCTCTTCTCTACTCTATTTTGTAAATTGTTGGTTATTATTAGTTATTGGTTAATCCCTCTTTTTAAAGAGATTAACAAGTGGACGTAGCATCTTTTGATCTAAACCAATATAAAAATCACATGTGCAAACTTCTTTGTCATCATACTATTTTACTTGCTTTAAAATGAAGTGATTTTCTATAGTGTGAAGTTAATTTTTTTTTAGAAAAGGGAAGATTTTCTAAAAAGAAGTTGTGTTTAACATAAAACTAATTCACCCCCTCCTAGTTATTGTCTGATAACGAAACATTATGCTGCCTATTTCTAACAGAATCTACAAAAAATATGACTTAGACACACCCATCTCCTTGCAGATTATTACCCACCTAAGAAACAAGCAAGAGCCATGCCAACCATCCCTCCTCCAACAATAGCAATATCATACTGTGGAATAATTTTGCTAACAGTGTGCTTCTTCTCATGCTCCTGCAAATTTTCAAGAATATGAATAGGGCATTTTCATTTGATATTCCATAGTGTAAATGATTATCTTTCAATATAAACTAATATAATAATGTGAAAATGCATAAAGGTGTGAGTACGGGATATGTGATGATAATTGATAAAGATTACAAAGAAATTGAGGACTGAGTAATCACAATCATTACTTTAATCAATGTAACAAGAATAAACTACTAGAAGTAAAACTTAAGGTAAAAAATATAAATTAAAGATATAATGCTACTCATCTACAATCCTCCTCAACTTAATAAAAGAAAAGAATCATGTCACAAGTTCTCCCTTACTGCGCTTGATTTAGCCAAAGAGCTTGTTGTTCAAGGAAGAAAGGACAAGTTGCCCAACAAAAAAATGATTCCAGTCTGAGTTAATTCATAGAGTTTATGGATCACATGAATAAGGATAGTTGCGCAACTTAATAATGATCACATGGGGGACCAATGGTAAGTTGCTCAACTTTGGTGTTTCCTTCTGGTTTGCAGTTGATGTGGCTTCAACTGAGTTGAGCAAACACGGTGGTTGAGAAAGATACTTAATTAACATCATAGGTTGTAACCAAGTAGTCATGAATATATTATATAGCAAGATTCAACCTAGTGAATACCTATGTGGAAAAATCCAAATGGCTGTTTCCTCAGAGAAAATGGGGCAGCCTAGATTCTGAAGAACATTGGGAATTCTCCAAATCTATTCTACAGTGAGCAAAATTTCTTGGATAAGCAAATTCTTTTAGCTTTTATGTTGACAAGTATTTATTCTAGGCGTGGGACCCACAGAACATATCTAATAATATTATTATCTATGTTAATATATAAATGGTGATAACACTTCTGCGTTAACATACTTCTAAACTATCATTCCCAAATGCGAATCAATTTGTTTAGCCTAATCAATCATCTCAAAAACAATTCTTTCCACGTCAATTCTCTCAAAATCAGTTCTATCATTGCCAAGAAATTTGGTTGAGAGATCTTGCTTTTAGTTGTGATTTGAAGACTTAGAGTACTAATAGAGGATCTTTGGATGGGTTTCTGGGTATTACAGTGATGTGAACTGGAGACCAGCTTGGGAGCTGCGGCAACCAGTGATGAGAAAGGCTAAAGACATTTGAATCTGTCTCAAGTGCTTGAAATGTTCGTGGTCAGCATTGAAAGGTTTTCTTAGTCAAGTGGAGTACTAGTTGCCAGAGATGCTTGTAGAGAAGGAGATGGGAAGAGCTTTCTTATCTTGGTGTTTCTTCTTTCTGTTTGTAAATTTGCTACTTGAAACAAGAGCTTGCAGCATAAGTGAGATGATTGAAAGGAACGTTGTATGCTGCCTTTCTATTTTATTACCCAAACCAAAGGGTATTGCGTCTTTATGGTATTAATAAAAACTAAAATTTAGACTACACATATAAGTCACAGATTACCGAGACGATCACTTTCCATCTAGGAACATGTAATTTAGTCAAAAGAATGAAAGATGACAAACGAAAATGAACACCAAAAATTAAATTAAAATGAGAAGAATGTGAACTGGGAAGTTTATAGAAATAAGATAGATCAAAACAATGGAAAAAAATGTTATATACAGTGTAAATGAACAGAGGTAATTTTCGTGGAATGGCCAAGGAAGAGGGTTTCAAATCCTATGTTTGTTTCTGAAGCAAAACATCAGAAAATAGGGGAGAAATCACAATTCAACCCCAGAACCCTTAAACAAATATTACTATAGTAGTAAAAATGGGGTTTTAAGAACCATATCAAGGTGACGCTACTATAGCCTAAAAAGGCCATTATTTTAGCCACTATGAGCACTACTGAAAACGGCTCCACACACTATTTGAATCACATAGAAGTCTAGGGCTGCTCCACTGCACTACTCCTCCACAGTGCTACTGCAACAATAGCACACTATTGACTACTTAGTAAATAAATATTCTGGTCTAAGATAGTCTTCTATAGTATATTTTTGGACGTTGATTATTGATAAAAACAAAAAAAATATTTGCAGCCCTACCTTCTCTGTTGTCCCAGACATGCTCGTTGAGATCCCAATTGTTTCTCAGCAGTTTTAATGTAATTCAAATCTGAATTTCCAGTAAGATCAAAATTGGTTCTCCTGGAAATACTCAATTTTCTATTATAATAAAAGACAAATACCAAATATATTGCTCGAAACTTTTCAAAATGTTATTCAAAACAATTATGACAAACTCAAATCCCAACCAGATTGTGTAAAACAGTGACTATAAAATCACAATCCGAAACTGATCATCACCTGAAAGCTCATCAAAATGCCATCAAAGTATTCCATCACTACAGAAGGTCTTAAGTAAGTCTAGCCTACAATATGTGATTGTTCCCTAGAAGTATTAAAGGAATTAGGTTGCACCTTTCAATGAATATTAAAGGAATCTTCTAAAGAAGAAACATGAAGCTGTATCAACAAGACAGGGTTACAATCTTCAAGCATGTCCACACCAACTGAACAATTTAGAAACACAAGAATCAAGCCCGTTTGATCAAATTATATTGCTACAATTTGTAGTTCCCAAAATCTATTTAAAAAATAACTATCCCCGTATTGCTCTAACACTATGTAAATTAATTCAATTTCGTACACACACACACAATAAACAACTAGAAAAATATAATTATTGACAATGCTATGCTGTATGCTTACATTGGACGCTTCTCCAATAGCGGAACCAGCAACTTTCACACCCTCAGTACAAAAATACTTTCTTGGAATTTTGAGGGCACAGACGTTTGAAATAGTCTTCTTCATCACCCTATTACATCAGTTACAGAGTCAGAGCCCAAAACAGAAGCTCAAATAGGAAGATAGAAAACCACAATAAACACTACAAACCACATTCCCATGCTGGAAAACGAAGAAACAAGAGTGATTGAAAATATTCGAATAACAAAAAACATTCATACCTGTTCATTGTGTGAGGAGAGAAATGGTGGAATACAAGAAGAAGGAAGAACGCAGGGTTTGGTATTTTCGGAACTGGATTTCAAACCATGGAAGGGGCTATGCAAACTGCTTTCGAATCCAACCCACGTCGATAAACTGTAAAATCGCGTTAAAGTAGAATAACGTGAAGCGCTTAATTGCGGCGTTGCGCAAATGAAACGTGATTTTGCTTTTCTTTTTTCTTTTTTCTTTGTTAAGAACTTGGTGTTAAATTCACGCTTCATCTCTCACTTATCTTCTTTCGACGAATTTTGTTACCTTTTTTTTTTGACATTTTATTATAAATTTTAGCATCATATTATCTATCTGCTAACTTTCTAACCAATGATGATTTTGTCGAAAAAGGTCTAAAAAACAGCATTATTTTATTACCAAATTTTGTAAAATAATATGGTATTAATCTTATTTTATTTTTATTTATTTTCTTACCACTTCATAGAAAATAAATTAGTTTAATACATAAATAAAAAGGCTTTATGGTAAAATACACGAAAAATTGTGTTATAAAAAATTATGAAAGAATGGTAGCATAGTGAAACAAACTATCTAACTATAAGTGTGATTAGTAAAATAAAATGAAAAACTTGTTGGAAATTAAAAAGTTGAAAAATTGGTAGCCAGTATAATTGAGATAAAGCATACCAAGTTGATGATTTTGAGTATTTTGAATAATAAGAGGAAATAAAAAATTTTGCATTAAATTGTAATAAGAGAGTAAACTAATTTTTTAGATCATAAGAAATAACAAATCAAATTATAATTGAATTTGAAAAAATGTGCAGAAAAAAGTAAAGCAAAATAATGGGAATTTGAGAATAAGATTTTAAAAAAGTGCAAAATTTATCACAGTAGCCAACGTAATTAAGCATTCATGTTTATATATATGCTTTGCATAGCAAACTCTCACACTCAATTCAAATCACAACAAACGAAAAAAAAAAATTAAAACTAATTTGTATGGATTATTGTAGAAGAACAAAATATCCTCATTAAAAATAAGAGTTTTAATGATTAGAAATTGTTACAAATAAAATTTTTAGTAATTAAATAACGGTTAGAATTATAAAAAAGGTGTGTGACAAAAATACTTTAAATGCTAGTACTTTTGCTAAAAGAAATTTTAAAAGTTTAAAGTCACTACAATTTTTTATTTTATTTTATGATCTTTTAAAGCATCACAATATATATATATATATATATATATTTTTTTTTTTAATTTAAAATTTATTAAATTTTTAAATCCATAAAAAATTACTTAAAATATTTTTAGAGATTTTCAAATTTTCAAAAACATTATTAAATATTTTTCTGTAATTTAATAACTAATAATTAAATTAAATTATTTAAATTTATTTTAGAAAATAATGATAATAATATTAATAATTTTATCATATTAGAAAAAGTTGATAGTCTAATGGTGTATCAAGTAATATTTTAAAATTATCACTATATAAGTATATTGTAACAATGGATGAATTATTGAAAGTGATTAAATCAATATCTCATTGACACATTCCAATTTCACATGTACCTAAGTGATCTATTATAAATGACTCTACATTCTTTACTTATAGAATCTCCGTATCCAATTTACATAGTGGACAAATATCAAATCAATTACTAAGTTTATAAATATCACAAAATAATTAAAATTAATTTACTAAATAAAAATAATAATAAAAGATACACGTCAATCAATCTTGAGTGGATTGTGAGTAAGAGTGGGCAAAAAATAATGCACTGCACTTAACTATAAACAATTGTAGTTAACTATAAAATAGTTAAATTAAACTAAACTGAACTAAAAAAATGGTTTAAAAAAATTGAACTGAACTGATATTTAATTCAGTAAGACTGGATTAGTTCAGTTAACTATTTCAAATACACTTATCTCTTACTGTTAAAGGGAAAAAATGTTGTTCTTACCTTCGTTCCATCCGTGAAGAGACTGTACTCATTCCCCATCAAGAACTTGCGAGCGCAATGGCGTTGGCCTTCACCTGCTTGGCGTAGGCCTCGAACCCAGGCGTTGTAGCCTGTTTCAGTGCCACGGCGAGGCCCCCAATCTAGTGGTTGTGAGGACCACCCTAGAGAGAAGGGAAAACGACGAAGTTGATGAGTCAATGATGCAGATCCAGTCCCATGATGCGGCACAGGTTTTTGATTACGTGGGTGAGCGACACGAGTTTTCGATCGCGTCAATGAATTCGTTGCCGCCGTAGTAGCGACTTCGACAAAGCCTTCAACAACGGCAAGCCTTCGACGATGACGAGTCTTCAACGGCAGCGAACCAGCGAATCTTCAATGGCGACAGCCTTCAACGGCGTCAGCCTTCAATGACGGCAACCTTCAACGGCGACAGTCGTCAACGGCCGCAGCCTTCAACGGCCGCAACCTTCAACTGAGTAAGCCTTTGACGAACGAATGTAACGCACAAGGAGGCAGAAAGCAAACGTCTGTGGTTGAGAAAGCAAAAAAAGAAAACTTGATTGAGAAAGCAAAAAAGAAAACTTAAACTGCATTAAACTGTACTCCATATAAAATAAGTTCAGTATTTTTTAACTGAACTATTAACCAGTTTAATCAGTTTTAGTAAAAATTGTTTCAGTTTTTTAAGTATAAAAAAGTACAGATAAACTGTAATTTAAGTTTTTTAAGTTAACTTTGCTCAGCCTATTGGGGAGAGTAATTGAGAGGATTTGAGAAGATTTGAAGATAATTTTTGTTGTTGTTTATTTGAATAGATTTGGAGATAAGTGAGAGTGAATTTGGAAATAATTTTTTTTAATTTGTCACATAAATTAAATCCTAAACTAATTCTCACAAACTTTACTTCCAAATTACTCTAATTTACCTCTAAATTCACTCAAATAAACAACAACAAAAATTACCTTCAAATCTTCTCAAATCCATTCAATTATTCCCTCACAAATCAACTCAAGTGAACAAGACCTCAAAGAAAATGATTATCAAATGAATATTCTTCTCTTCACATTAACACATCTTATCTACTTCTTCATGGTGTAAAGTTAAAATAATATCATATTACCGCAACTAAAAGTAATACGTAAGATATTAAATTTCAAGTATTTAAAAGTATAATTTTATTTAAGACAAAATATAAAGTACTATAGAAATACATTACTCGTATTTCTAAATTTTTTTTTTTATTTGGATGTATGAAAGACATTTATTTATATTTTTTTATCTTTATAATTTTTTAGGAAGCTGTCAGCTTTTCTACATGCCACACACACGTACATTGTAAAGCAGCTATAACGAGACCTTCAGAAATAGACAGAAATGAATAAAAGAATATAAGATAATAAAAATCTTCATTATAATCTTTGGCATTTAAAAAAGCACATAGTTGTTTTTTAATGCAAAATAAACATGGATTTAGTTGTTTCAAAATCCTGCAATGGAAAATGGTCGCTAGACAAAATAGTCTATATGAGTAGTGAACCTTAAAAGGACCTTGTTATTTTTATTAAACGGAATTCAAATTAACTCATCACAATAAAATGGGAAGCTTATAATTTTGCCAATACTTTTAAGTTTAACCAAAGTTTCAAGAAGCTCTTTAGTGAAGTTGTTAAAGATAAGATGCATATGTAGGGATAGTAAAACATAATATAAAAGTATTAATGAGTTTGTTTATGATAGGAAATAATATATTTGATTATAGTTTACCTTATTTAGTTTCTACATAATTGATTTTGTCTTGAATAATTGATATATTCTTTTCTTAATTATTGTACGTTAATTATTGTACGCTGGTTATGTACATTCTATGTATTGTACGCTGGTTACTCTTTCAAGATTAATAAAACACATTTGTTACAATTCTTACATGATATCAGCCTAATTTCGATCCTTCCTTACCCTTTCTTCTTTTTTTTCTTCCCTACGGCTAATACTGATGGTGTTTTTTCCTTTAATACCATGATCTACATGTTAAACATACGCCTCACCTCAACCAATTTCATTCTTTGGCGTCGTCAGCTCCTTCCTCTTCTCGAAGGACAGACTCTTTATGGTCATATTGATGGCTCAATCATAACTCCTCCTGCGAAATTGCCTGCTGCGGATGGATCTTTGACGGTTCCTAATCCAGCCTTTATCACATGGAAACAACAAGATCAAAGACTTGTAAGTCTTCTTCAGGCCTCCCTTACTAAAGAGACTCTAGCTAAAATACTGCACTATGACACCGCACAACAGATATGGATTACTCTTGAATCTCTCTACGGTGGTGACTCCAAGCAAAGAGAAATTGGGATCAGAGATCAACTCTTGCACCTTACAAAAGGCTCATCCACTGTTAGGGAGTTCTCCAAAACATTTCGAGGCTTATGTGATCAACTTAGCCTTATGGGTAGACCAGTGGATGATTTAGATAAATTACATTGGTTTTTACGGGGTTTAGGTCCCACTTTCACTAACTTTGGTGCATCTCAATTAGCCATGCGACCACTGCCTGTTTTTCGTGATCTTTTTTCTACTGCCGAAAGTTTTGAAATGTATTTACATTCCGTTGAATCTACTCCCTCTCAAGCTGCGTTTAATATAACTACTCAACGTTCCTCTCAATCATCCAATACACGTTTTCAATCTGGGTCGCGTTCTTTCTCAAATGACAAAACAGGTCGTGGTTACCAATACTCAGGTCGTGGTGATCGCGGTAGAGGATGTCGTCCTATCCATTGCCAAATCTGCCGAAGAGAAGGTCATTATGCCACATCTTGCCATCAATGTTATGCAGGTGGCCCACCTCAATCTGCAAATCTTGCTGAATCATTTGCGAATTCTTGCATTCTATCAAATTCAAACCAGTCTGATTGGTACCTCGATACTAGAGCTTCAGCACACATGACAACAAACTCATCTGATTTAGACTCAATTGAGCCTTATTCTGGTAATCACACTGTTACTGTTGGAAATGGTAATGCTCTCCCCATTTCCCATATTGGATCTCATCGTTTGACAAATGATTTAAACCTTCTTGATATTCTTGTTGTGCCTGGCCTCCAAAAGAATCTCATTTCAATTAGCAAACTTACACGTGACTTTCCTGTGGATGCTATATTTACTGACACATCTTTCATGCTTCAGCAAAGGGGTACAAAGGAAATTCTAGCAAAAGGGAGGCGTGAGCACAACTTATATGTATTAGAGCATGTTCAAAATGCCTTTGTTTCTGTTTTAAATTCCAATAAGCTACGAGGATCATGTGACATTATCGTTTGGGTCATGTTCACTTTGATACTATTTCCCATTTAAGAAAAAGAGGTATTTTGTCTTTATCTTCTATTTTACCAACTCCTTCCATTTGTGGCTCTTGTGAATTAGCTAAAAGCAAAAGACTACCTTATTCCCTAAATGAGAAACGTGCATCGCATGTGCTGGATTTAATTCATTGTGATTTATGGGGACCTGCTCCCATTTGTTCAAAATTTGGTTTTCGATATTATGTGATTTTCATTGATGACTATTCCAGATTCACTTGGTTATATCCAATGTGCCTGAAATCTGATTTTTATGATGTATTTGTCCAGTTCAAGAAATTTGTTGAAAATCAGTTTCATACAACTATAAAAACTTTCCACAGTGATGGTGGCACCGAATTCAACAATAACATCGTCAAGACCTTGCTAAATGAAACTGACATTCTTCATCTTATGTCTTGCCCTCATACACCATCCCAAAATGGTAGAGCTGAACGCAAACATCGTCACATCACTAAAACGGGCCTTGCAATGCTTTTTCATTCACATCTCCTTGCTCATTATTGGCTACATGCTTTTTGTTGTGCTGTTTATGTCATAAATCGGTTACCGACCACTCTTCTAAATGGTGTTTCTCCATTTGAGACCTTATATAATACTCCTCCTAATTATGCACACTTTCATCCTTTTGGCTATCGGGTTTATCCTTGTCTCTGTGACTATGCCACTAACAAATTGTCTCCTCGCAGTGCACCTTGTATTTTTCTTGGATACAATAGCAACCATAAAGGATTTCAATGTTTGGATCCTTCAACCTCCCGGTTATACGTAACAAGACATGCCAAGTTTGATGAACTTTATTTTCTGTGTTCAGAAACAGGAACTATATCTCCACTTTCTGGATTGAGTTTTTCTTCATTTGCTGAACCAGCCTCAACACCTGAAATTCCTGCTCCAGCTCCTACACCAGCTTCTTCTTTGCCACTATCCAAGGAAACTGTGCACTCACCAACCACACCTTGTGGTGTATGTCTTGCTGAAGATACTCCTTCAACTGCTGTTTCCATGTTTGATACTCAACCACAAATACACCGTAGTGTCTAGTGTACTTATCCTATGGTCACACGCGCCAAATCAGGTATTTTTAGGCCTCGTCATTTTGCTGACATTACCACCTACCAACCATCTTCTCTTCTTTATGCTCTGCTCACCACTTCTACACCCAAAGGGTTCAAATCCGCTGCCAAACATCCTGGTTGGTTGGATGCTATGCATAAAGAGCTCCTGGCCCTACACTCCAACAATACTTGGGATCTTGTCCCACGCCCATCCAACACCAACATTGTAGGATCCAAATGGGTGTTTCGCACCAAATATCTTTCAGATGGGTCAATTGACAAATTAAAAGCACGGTTGGTTGCACAAGGCTTCACTCAAACACCTAGTCTTGACTATGATCACACCTTCAGTCCTGTTGTTAAAGTTGCCACGGTTCGTGTCATTCTCACTCTAGCAGTAATGAATAATTGGCCTCTTCATCAATTGGATGTCAACAATGCATTCTTGAATGGGCACCTGACACATCCTGTCTATATGGAACAACCTCCTGGGTTCGTTGATCCTCGATACCCAAATCATGTTTGTCGACTTCGGAAAGCTCTTTATGGCCTCAAACAGGCCCCTCTTGCATGGTTTCAACGATTCAGCTCGTTTTTGCTCAGTCTTGGGTTCCTCGGAAGCAAGGCAGATCCATCTTTATTTGTCTACCACAACACTACTGTTACTCTATATATACTTGTTTATGTTAATGACATAATTTTGAAGGGAATAATAATTCTTTACTTCAAAACCTTTTGGCAAGGTTCAAAACTGAGTTTGCTATCAAGGATTTAGGTCATCTAAATTACTTTCTTGGTCTCGAGGTCCACTACACTACCAATGGTGTCTTTCTTAGCCAGACCAAATATGCTCAAGACATTTTATCTATGTCCCAGATGTTGGATGCAAAACCGACAGCCACACCTCTCCAACCTCATATTCAACTGACAACCACAGGAGATCCATTCTCTGATCCCACTCAATATCGCTCTCTCGTTGATGCACTCCAGTATCTCACTATAACTCGTCCTGACTTGTCCTACACCGTAAATCTGGTTAGTCAGTTTCTTTAAGCTCCAACAAATGATCACTTTCAAGCAGTTAAACGCATCCTTCGATATGTCAAGGGCACCATGTCCTATGGCCTATCCTTCACCCATGGAGCTTCCATTAATGTTCTTGGATACTCGGATGCTGATTGGGCTCGATGTATTGAGACTAGGTGATCTACCTATGGTTAGTGCATCTTCTTAGGCGGAAATCTCGTCTCATGGAGTGCTAAGAAATAACCAACTATAGCTCGATCAAGTCGTGAATCAGAATATAGAGCCATGACTAATGCAACAACTGAACTAATATGGATTACTCATCTTCTACATGATCTGCATATTTCCTATCAAGCGCCAACTCTTCTTTGTGACAACAAGAATGCTATATACCTCTCCCAAAATCCGGTGGCTCACAAACGCGCTAAACATATTGATATTGATTATCACTTTGTTCGAGAGCTTGTTCTATCTAACAAACTCATCACTTAATTCATTCCTTCTGATCTCCAGCTAGCAGACATATTCACTAAAAGTCTGCCTCGACCATTGTTCGAGTTCTTCAGAGTCAAGCTTCACGTTGGACCAAATCTCACGCTTTGCTTGAGGGGATGATAGGAAATAATATATTTAATTATAGTTTACCTTATTTAGTTTCTACATAATTGATTTTGTCTTGAATAATTGATATATTCTTTCCTTAATTATTGTACGTTAATTATTGTACGCTGGTTATGTACATTCTATATATTATACGTTGGTTACTCTTTCAAGATCAATAAAACACATTTATTACAATTTTTACAGTTTATAACATTTGTATTCAATAACTAAATAATTTTAAGAAGATATTTTTGGATAATTGTTTATTAACTTTTATAACAAATATTTTAAAAGTCATACTACAAGAATTTAATATTTTTTTCAAAAATAAATTTAATCACAAATCTAAACTTATCAATAAATTTTACTAACTTTAAATTATTGACAAATATTTTCGTCTTAAGCTAACTTGAAACTACACTAAATCTATTTACTAAACTAGATTACTAAGCTATTAAACTAAAATCCTATTTAATTCTAACTTCTAAGATTGTAATCAAACTAAGAAACTAATATCTAAGCTAAAATTATACAATCCTAGGGTATTATAGAACTACTAACACTAAAATTACGCTAAAATTGTCTAAGCTCAATTTACAAGACTAATAAAAAATGCTTCCTAAATTAAATCTAATATAACAATTAAGAATTAACAACTAGTCTACCCAAAACAATACAATTAGTCAAGAAATTTTTTTGAAGAATAAAGGACTTATTACACTCTTGAGCAAGATAAAAGGAAATATTATCTAATTTTGGAAGAGAATGACGAAGGATGAAAGGACTTAATATTCTGATTGATGGGGAGTGAGGGATGAATGCTAGATGCAACTTTTTGCTCCTTTTGTCTTTTTCTTTCATGGGAGTTCAAATTTTGAATCTAGAAGTAAACACTATTGGTCTTGACTTCACTATCGTGCCTAAGTTATAAAGCAGCCACTTACTCAGTATTGAGACTCTTCAACCCTTATTCTAGAGAGCCTTTAATAGAGCAACTTGCTCTTTTATGGGTCTCTATCGTAATTTTCTAGTTTGAGGAGAAAGAGAATGAAAAAGAAAAAATGAAAAAGAAAAAGGAGTAAGAGGAGTTGAAAGCGACAACAAAGAAGAAAAAAAAAAGTCACAAAGAGTAAGAAGAAGAAAATAAAAAAAAGCAAAGGAAAAAAGAAAAGAAAATCAAATCACAAAATTTATCTATGGTGATCGATAAACTTTAATAATTATATGTCAATAATTATTTACAAATATAAATCAACATATATTTACTATTATTACTTATACAAATGAATTTAGTGGCAGATAAATCAATTTTTAGAATAACTATTAGGGTTTGTTCATTTGAGAAAAATAATTTAAAAAAGAGATATTAGATGGATTTAAGAGAATTTGAAAGTAAATTATGTATTATATTTTTAAAGGAATTTGGAGATAATTAAAAACAAATTTGAAAATAAAATTTATCAAAGTTTGTATATAATTTAACTAATGTCTCACATCCACTAAAATCGTTGCACCCAAACAATAATTACTTATAAATTTTCTCTTCACTACAATGCATGGTCGCAAATCAGCTCATGCAAACAAACTCTTAGATATCAAATTCTTACAAAATCCAATACTCACATCTTCTTAAAGGAATCAATATACTCAGACTCTAATTTCTTGCCTTCTCTAATAAAATTGATGTCATTGCCCCAAAAGTCTCCCATTAAGGCCTACCATGAAGAAATAAAATATAATACACAACATTGTAATTACAAACAATACATTATAAGGGATAAATTCTCCTACAGAACAACTTTAACAACATAACAATAGAGCACCTAATATCTCATAAATCCAATTCCCAATTTTGTCTTAGACAAATAAAATTTGATTTAAAAAAAGTAAATGTATGAAAATAGATGTTTAAGATTTTATTAAATTCTTTAATTTTAATTAAGTTAATTAAAAATAATTTTAGAAAAACCTTGGAGAATCTCATTTTAAAGAAGAAAAAGGAAAAAAAATAGAAAAAAAAGAAAACAAAGAAAAGAGAAATAAAAAGAATGAGACCAGGCCTGGTCCAACCCTAATTAATAAATATATATATATATATTTCTTCTTTTTTTTTCTGTTTGCTCCTCATTTTTTACCATTTTGAAAGCTTTATTCTTTAGTTTTCCATTCTTACTCCTCTTATTATTAGGACAACTAACCTAACTCAATGTTATTATTACACCTCACTCGTTTTCACTTTTACACTCTTAGGATTAAGCCCATTACATTATTAGTGCCCCACCACCTTCTTTTGTTTTCCATAACTGTTATGGGCTAGATTCAATATATGTTTAATAACCCATCTCACTATTAATCCACCTAAAAGTCCTACCACTCATGTGGTGACACATGTCACCCTTTTTCCTTACCAATTCTGATTTTCTTTCTACATGCAAGGCAAAAGGAGGTTCACATGCAAGTGTTGCACTCACCGCACTATGCAATCATAGTAGCTTCATCATCACTTTTTTACACAAATGAACACGCATCATGATGACCACGATTCAAACTCCATGTATTATTTTTGGGAGGTCACAACACAAAAGGGAACATTCATCCATAACTCATCATGACAACAATCTTCACACCCATTCTGCACACAAAATAACATCTAAAAATCTATCATCGCACATTCAACTCATTCATATGTATAAGGCATATGAACAAAAACTAATAAGAGGATCCAAATGAGCCTAGGTCACAACAATTACTAAAGTATAAACTATGAGAGAGACCCATTTAAGCCATCTTCATTCACACTTCATCCACATCATTCACCCATTTCCCTAGTCTCAAACAAGGCAGACAAGGTTAGCGAGACCAACAAGATTGATAAGGCTAGCAAGACTGGTGAGATCGACAAGGTTGGCAAACTTAGTGGGGTCGAGGCGAGGTCGATGAGGTTGACAAGGACAACGAGGTCGACAAGGCCAACAAGGTCGGTGAGGTCAGCGAGGCTAATAAGTTCGACGAGGTCTGGAAGGTTAGCAAGCTCTGTAGGGCCAAGGTGAGGTCGGTGAGGTTGACGAGATTAGTGAGGCCGACAAGGTTAGCTGGATTGGTGAGACCGAGGTGATGTCAATGAGGTTGGCGAGATCGGTAAGGTCGGTGAGCTTGACAAGGTTGGTGAGACCGAGGTGCGGTTGGCGAGATCGATGACCCTAGTCGTTCCTCCCTTTTTAGAAAAGTTGTGTTCAGTTGGGCTGACTGACCTCATGGTTTTATATTTTTACATCTTTGCTTTCGTTTAATTCTTGGGTTTTTCGTTTTATGTTTACTCTGTACACCTCCATATTCTGTTAACCCACACCCCTTATGTAATGCCCTAAAGTTTAGGGTGTCACAAGTTGTTACAAAAAATGATAATTTCAAACTTTTATCATAGCGTAAAAACGTATTTTTTCAAAACCTCAATATTTAAACGTGCATACTTAATTTAAAACATAATAGTTCCAAAAGCATTGTCTAATTACATTATTCAAAAATAATGAAAATACCTAAGGAAATAAAATAATTCCAATTACATTGTCTCAAAAGTTTAAACACAAGAAATTTTAAAGAAATTCCTAAATCTTTCCCCGTCATCTCTCGAATCTATCATACTTCTATAACATCTACAACTTCATCTGCTCACGTATAATACATTATACAATTATCGTTAATAATTTTCACACACAAACACAAACATGTATGAGGTAAGGTACCAATAAAACAAACCATAACAACAAATATATATATATATATATATATATATATATATAGGTTATATCGACCATAATCAAACTACCCCATACATAGAAGTATTAATCATAAGATTCCTAATCCTTTAATCATAAATAAATCAATCATCTCCGATTACTCGATCCCCGAGTCTCGATCCTCAATGTGATCACGAACATCATAACATAGACCAAAAAATCTATCCAATCATTAACACCTATGCTAACTACACCATAATCATAACCCAATTACTAATAACGTAACATCCTTTAGAGCATCATCACCATCATAAGTACTATAATCATGAATATCCCCATCATCTCCACACCATGATCTCCATAGTGAAAGACTCAGTCACACTCATGTACCTAACCTCACACACTTATAGCTTGCCCATACGGGCTCGCTCGAGTCGTCCTGTCTGCGCAGTTAAAGGATCTGTTTTCCTATCACACAAGGATTAGGCAAAATATCCATGTTCCAATGTCAAACAAGAGTCCACTTTGACCCTAACCATATCATACAACTCCATACCATGCTCAATATCACGTTCTGCAACCCTTGAAGCTTGTCCCTCCTCTAATCTTCTCAAAACGCACTTTTCCAGCAAATATACATCGGGATAATCGATTATCACTGATGATAATTGACATAAATACATAAATTGCACTATGATAATCGATGTTGTTAATAAATTATCGCTAATGGATTATCATTAATGATAATCGATTATTTTAGTAGGTTTAACACACTAAATTTCCTAGATTCACAACGTATGAAACAATAATCAATTATCATCCCAGATAATTGATTATTACAGAGAATAATCACGTCCTGGACAGAAACCTAAGATCCAAAACCCCTATGCATTAATCCCAAAATACATAAAACATACTTAGCACATCGTACATGTACTCAAACATCACATACCCATGAAACCAACCCCAAATACATATATTACCTCACATGAATCATTCAAAACCCATCATTATTTAGATTACAATCCCAAAAAAACCAACATACTGCATATGATCATCAGAATATCCACTTGAAGAAAGAAGAGAGAGTGAAAGAGTAAAACACAGAAGAGAGTCTCTCAAAGCTTCATTGTAATATTTGCTTGTGTTTATCACATGAGAGAAAGAGAGAAAAAAGTGAAGTAAAGCATCCCTTTAGTACTTCATTATATTACATGCTTACTTATGTAAGGCAAGAAAAATAGAGAAATGAGAGAAACACCCGCAAGTGTTTAATTTGTTTTGTATTGTAATATCCTCTATGTGAGAGTAATGGTCTGAACAACTTGTAAGTAATCTATGATTACAATTATGGAGAGAATCAAAATACTCACAACTGAACTATGTTGAGTTGCTGAGTACCAGGAGTGGTGCAAATACTCAAGGAAATCTCAGTGGGTTGCTAAGTACTAGGAGTGGTGCAAATACTCAACTAATCCAGGGTAACTAAATGTTATTCGCTAATCAGGGATACCAGGAGTGGCGAATAATACTACACAATCAAAAGTGGGGGAAACTAAACTAGACATAGTTTCTTAGAGGCATTGAGAGCGTCTAGGGATACCATGAGTTGTGAATAATACTACACAATCAAGAATGAATTAAACTCAATTGTACTTCATTAAATATCTAATGGAACCCTCTAAGTTAACTTAGAGGAGAACTTGACGTAGCCTTAACAAGTGAACGAGTATAAAACATTGTGCATGTTTTAATATGTTAATAAACGATGTAGTCTGTTAACTTCTCCTATGCTCTCTCTCTGATAATATGGCCAACGCTACTTAAGGTTACTGTCAACGTTCAAACTTGGATACGCTGAGTTCATCAAGTAAACGATATCTCTAGGACATCGTTTATTAACCATGCTTACTAACTGATAAGTGTTATATACATCAGGATCAGAATGTGTTGGCTGCAAAACCAACAACAAGTGCACCGGTCGCAGCGTAACAAGTGATAAATATCATTCTCTCCCAAGAGACTTGTGCAACACACAATAATTCTTCCTTTTATAACTCAATTAGACATCAAAGTGCACAAAACAGCACAAGAAACTCTTTTTGGTATTTTATCAAATAGTTGGTGTGCAAGAAATTTAACATAGTGTATTTATAATTTGTCAAGACTAGAATTCATCCATTTCATTCTCATGCATTCACAAACATCTCAATTCCATCCAATAGGTATTCAATTTCAATTCTAGGTTCAATCATATTTCTCAATACATCAAGAACCAAAATTCATGCATGGGTGATCAATTCAAAGCAAGCATCAAACATAGAAATTGAATACTAACATGAATTGGAAAAGCATATATCATTAACATCACAAAGAATTCCATGTTTTACAACTAATCTCAACAAATAGTAAAAGCCCTCCATGGTGGAGAACTTAGGGTTCTAATAAATTGAAGAGATAGGGAAGAAATTGAAACCAAAGAGAAGATGCACGACCTTTCCCAAGGTTCTTGGCAGCTGCTCCATGCTCCATTTGCGCCTCCCCTTCGCAATTCCATCTCCAATCCATGACCCATCTTCTTCCTCAACCCAAAAGGGGCAAAATCACCATTGATGAAGCTTGAAGACCCAAGGAGGAGTATGAGAGCTTCCCAGCACCCCAAACAGCCTCCAAAGGCCTCTCCCAATCTCTCTAGGTGAAGAATGAAGTGTAGGAGGAGAAGAATCCTCCAAAAAATCATGAGACTCATGTTTAAATAACCCATTTTGACACATTAGCGTTGTCACTGCTCAACATTGAGGGTCTGGCGCTCAACGCTATGCTCTTTGGAACACCACTGCTTAGCAGTAGAAAGTGGCGCTCAACGCCAGAACCACTGGGAGTTCTCTGTAAGTATGGCGCTCAACACTGGAAAGTGGCGCTCAGCCCCAGGCAGTTTTGACAACATTCTAAAATTGAAGTTCTTGTGCAATTCCAAAGGCGTCCAACATGGGTATTTGCTTCAAATTGATATTTTATTGTCCCAAAACATGTTCCATTGAGTTCTTGCTTGTTTTCCTTGACTAGAATTTCTTCCTATTCATTTATTTCACACACTCAAACAAAGAGACTAGAGGTAAAAACAAACATATACTAAATAAAACACAAGAAAACTTGAAAACACACTAAACTTGAGGATAAAACACGGTAAAAACTATGAAGGAGTTGATTTATTCACAAAATATACATACAAAAACACGTAAAATCAACCGTTATCAGAAGGCAAGTTGCAAAAAATTATGAAAAGACTATTCAACCCCCCATCTAGTGTTTTCCTCACACCTTCAATAGGCATAGTGAGGCAGTAGAAGAGCACAAGGGATAATTTGTCCTCCTTTAAGTTGTCATCCTTTGGCCACTACATGAGGGAGATCTCCAATAATAAATA
The DNA here is from genome assembly GCA_027742785.1 of Vigna reflexopilosa. Lineage (NCBI taxonomy): Eukaryota > Viridiplantae > Streptophyta > Magnoliopsida > Fabales > Fabaceae > Vigna > Vigna reflexopilosa. The sequence continues at coordinate 25,083,736 of CM050914.1, read as the reverse complement.
GCTCATATTGGCTTGTGTAATCAATAGGATCTACAAAAAAGCATAACCCTTTTATGCTCACATAATGTCCTATTGGAGCTTCAGTGGGTAACTCCAAACAATATTTATCATTTGTTCTAAATGTTTTTCTCAATGGTCTTATTCTTTTGATGTTTTCCGAAAACAACGTCAATGTTTTCACTTGGTTGTATACTTATTCACCATAGCAGTGTCTTAACACAACTTCATCCTCGAGACTTCCATTAAATGCTTTTTTTTTATTCTAAGATAAGGGTGATTTTAGGGAAGGAATTTTCGATGTCTTGCCAAGGTTTTTTGACTATGCTTTAATTGAATATAACTCGTCTTTTCTTCACAAATGGGACATGAAAAATGACTTTTAACACTATAACCACTTAAGTTTCCATGTGCAAGGAAATCATTTATGGTGCAACACAACATTGCATGCAAACATAAAGTTTCTTAACTATATGAATTGAACACATCGAGCCTTTCTTCCCAAATCATCAATCAACGACTTTAGGTACATAAAAATGTCATTTCCAAGTTGTATAAGGGCCCGATATCATCATAGACAACATTATATATTTTCTATTTATGCACAACAAAGGAGATAGATTTTAAATCATCAACAAAACTAGCCATGAACTGTGTTTGCCACTTAAGTTTCCACAAGGATTCATACCAACTATAGCAAGCCAATGTCTTAAACTTCTTGGTTTTGCACCAAATTCTGAAAATTTCAGCAAGCCTCTTCCATTGTGGAGAATCAATTGGGTGTCAAAGAAGATTATCACACTTTCTTCCATTAACGTGCCATTTCAGATTCTACACATATTCTTTAATGGATAACAATCATTTCAATCTCAGTATTATAGGCAAGTACCACACCACCTTAGCAGGTTGACCATTTATGTCTTCATCACCACTATTTCCATTAATTTTCTTTTTAAATCGTGATAAACCACATGCTAGACATGCCTTTAGTGATGAAACTCGTCTCTGTATAATACACAACTATTGGGCATGCATGTATGTTACGGTACTTTAAACCCATTGAACATAGAAATTTCTTCACCTCATAGCTACAAATGGTAATGTGTTAAAGTACACAAAATGAAATTGATCACTCTTGACCACAATGAAGTATGCATCCGAAGAACAACACAAAATGATCGCAACCGAAATTTTATCAAAGTTATGCATAAACTTTAATCTACATGTTATCATGAATTATGAAAACTAATTTTTCCAAAATGTCTGATCAGAAAATTCAAAATTTAGCAAATAATTAAAAGTTTAATCATTTGTACTAAATTTTAAATCAGAACTAAAGTTCGCTTAGAGTTTAACTAAAGTTATAATAAATCTGAATATAAAATAACAATGCACCTAAGAATAATAAAAAAATATAATAAATCTAAAATATAAACCACAATGGACTAGTAATTAATTTGACATCTAAAATATTTGTTGTCTAAATATTCATATTAAAACTCACATAAAACCAATTTTAATATTAATTATTCTATAACTTTAAATGAAACAAAATCTCGAAAAACCTTCTAACAAAATTTGGTGAAAGAAACTTCTTAAAAAAAAAATTCCTTAAATTGTTAAAAAATTGTTTAAGATGAAAAATAGTAATGAAAAACTCAAGAGCAATCATACATGCAATCAATAGACAAAGAAATATGTATATGGAAACCAAACTCTAACCTTATATCCAAACATCATAAATTTGAACGAAGTTGGAGGATGGCCTTAAGGCCTCATCACCATCGTTGGAGGGTGGAAAACTAATGGAGATGTTGTTGCCATTTGGAGCCTTGAAAACATAGTCTTGGAAGAAAACTATTTGATCGAAACGAAAACTCAAACTAAATAACATGCATTTGAGTTAAGTAAACCAAAACTAACCATAATTGCTTGTCGACACGATTGTAATGAAGAAAAAAAATCCAATCCTATTGGTCAAAACACCACAATATTCCAAGCAGACAACTAAGCAATTTGCATATGAGTTTAAATGAAACAAAAACTTATATTCATTCACGTCGATATCATTGCCTTGCCTGCTAAGTCACCTAAGAAATTAAATCGTGAAAAAATAATAAAAAAATAGATCTCTGTTAGCAAAAGCAGTCTAGCCTTGCAACTTAGCAAAAGGGCCAATACTGATATAAGGCCCAGTAACACCATTCTGACTAAAAGGGAGAGTAAGAAACCACAATATCTTTTGGATTATCAGCTTTGAGAGAGGCGTTTGACAGAATCATATTATAAAGATATTTTTGTGAGGTGTCACTTGATCATAGGGGAATATTCCTTTGTTAGTTTCTATTTCCTCCAAATGTGGTCAACCAATGATTGGCAACCAATACATGTATTTATTTCAACAGAATGAATGAGAAAAGCAGCTGGAAAAAATATTTCTTTCCCCTTATCTCTATAATTTCAAGGAGGTTGCCTTGTTCTCGAATCCTGGCAATTGTTTTCCTTATCAGTTTACTGCTTTCATTGAGCCTTCCAATGTCTGAAATGACCACTCGTTCTAGGACCTCCTCTGATAAAATGGAGGAAGCCATTCTTAAACTTACCACAAACCAGTTAGGTCTTATGGCCAACCACAATGCCCTCAAATCCCAACTTGACCACCTGATATCCTAAATGTCAACCCTAGAATCTTCTTCCCGTAATTCCCCAAGCCGTACCTCCCCTTGCCCTTTTCACGCACACACCCCTCATGTAAAGCTCGACGTTCCACGTTTCGATGGTACGAATGTTTCAGGCTGGATTTTCAAAATCTCTCAGTTCTTCGACTACCACGATACTTCAGATGCTGACCACACCCAAATTGCATCCTTTTACATGAACGATTTCGCCCTTTGTTGGTACCAGTGGATGCACCACAACGATATTGTTACATCCTGGTCAGATCTGTTACAAGCATTGGAAACGCGCTTTGCCCCAACGTACTACGATGACCCTCGAGGAGCCCTTTTCAAACTCACAGTCAAGTACTGTCAATGACTATCTGACTAAGTTTGAGCGTTTAGCCAATCGTATTTCCGGTTTGGCTCCGTCCTTCCTCTTAAGCTACTTTATTTCTAGCATGACACCCGACATCCGTCGAGAGGTGCAACCATTGCAACCCATTTCATTTAATCAGGTTGTAGCTCTAGCAAAGTTACAGGAAGAAAAACTCGCCGATCAACGTTATTCTCGCGGGAAACATCCTTTCCCAATATCCCTCCGCCACTCCTCACCTCAAGCTACCACTCAATCAGCACAAAACCGCCCCCAACCTCCATTATTACCCATATCCAATCATACAAACTACAAGAAATTAACCCATGATGAAATGTTAGCTCGTAGAGAAAAGGGTCTTTGTTACAATTGTGATGAGAAGTTTAGTCCTAGGCATAAGTGCAAAGCTCGCTTCTTCCTCCTTGTGGCTGAGGAAGTTGATGATGATGCTCGTTTGGAACCTTCTCCTTCTGATTTGCCCCTTTCGTTGACGAAAGAGGATAATAATGCTTCCTCCGAAGCCCAAAGGCCTTACACTTATTGGGCTAAGTGAACAAACAACCCATCACAATTTTGGTGGATGAGGGTAGTACCTACAACTTCATTCAGGACCGAGTTGTCCGTTTCCTTGCTCTAGCAACTGAACCCATTACTACTTTATGTGTCATGATTGGAAATAGGTCTGAAATTGAATGCTACAAGCTTTGCCGCAATGTGCACTTGTTGATTGGTCCTCGGGATACAATGGCTCCAAACATTGGGTCGAGTGATGACTGATTATGCAAAGCTAACTATGCAATTTATTAAAGATGGCAAATCTATTGATCTCAAAGCTGACGCCCTCACCAAGCTCATTGACATTACGACCCAACAATTGAAACGCCTTTTACAAACAAATGCTGAGGCTGTTTTTTTCCTATTATAGGTCTTGCCATCCTCAATGCATACTACCGCATCACCCTCTTCCCCTCCTTCACACTCCTGCCCACAAATACACTCTCTTCTCCTCAAATTTTCCTCCATTTTCCATACACCCAATTCCCTTCCCCACAATTCCTCACTAATCATGCCATTCACTTGCTTCCTAATTCCACCCCAGTGAACGTTCGTCCTTACCGTTACCCCCATTATGAGAAAGCTGAAATTGAAACCCAAGTTGAATCCATGCTCCAATCTGGTCTCATTCAAGCCAGTCATAGCCCTTTCTCCTCACCAGTCCTTTTAGTAAAAAAGAAGGACGAAAGTTGGTGTTTTTGTGTAGACTATCGAGCCCTCAATGCTATCACGATCAAGGATCAATTTCCAATCCCGACCATCGACAAACTATTAGATGAATTATGAGGTGCTTGTTAGTTTTCTAAGCTAGACCTTCGATAGGGTTTCAATAAGATTCGCATGAGGGAGGCTGACATTCCCAAAACTGCCTTTCGTACACACCAAGGGACTACAAGTACCGCGTTATGCCATTCGGTTTGTGCAACGCTCCCTGTTCATTTCAAGCCACTATGAATGCCACTCTTCAACCCTTCCTTCGTAAGTTTCTTATAGTGTTCTTCAATGACATCCTTGTTTACAGTAAGTCATTAGAAGACCATGCTAAGCATTTGGAGCAAACCTTCCAAACATTGTTGGATGCACAATTCTTTTTGAAGGGCTCAAAATGCTTTTTTGCACATCAGTAGATTGAGTACTTGGGGCATATAATGTCTAATAGAGGTGTGGCACCTGATTCTTCTAAGATTCAGGCTATGATTGATTGGCCAACTCCCTCTTCTCCCAAGGCTTTGCGTGGTTTCTTGGGTTTGACATGATTCTATCGCCGTTTTATAAAAGGGTATACTGCCATCGCTTCCTCTTTAACAAATCTTTTGTGCAAGGATAACTTTACTTGGACTTTCGAGTCCCAATCGACATTGGACAAACTCAAGTGTGCAATGATTGAGGCCCCAGTTCTAGCATTACCTGATTTCGCATCAGCTTTTATTCTTGAAACAGATGCCTGAGGTTCAGCCATGGGTGCCGTTCTTAGGCAAAAAGGTCACCCAATTGCTTTTTATAGCAAAACTTTTTGTCCCAAAATCTTGAAGGCTTCAACATACGTTAGAGAATTACACGCCATTACTGCTACTGTTAAGAAATGGAGGCAGTACCTACTCGGGCATAAGTTCGTTATCATGACTGGCCATCGTAGCCTAAAAGAATTGATGTCTCAGATTATTCAAATCTAGAGCAATAGATTTACTTATCTAAGTTATTGGGATTTGATTACTCTATTCAATATAAAGCAGGCAAGTTGAATGTTGTTGCTGACGCATTATCACGACCACATGATTCTTTTGTTAGCAATTTCCTTATACTGTCTATGCCTAATTTCACATTTCTGGAATAGCTTCGCAAGAGCTTACATGCCAACCAAAATTTTTCAAATTTTTTCAAGGAAGTACAACAACATCCGAAGGATCACTTTCAATATCACATCCATGACAACCTTCTTTTGTATAAGGGAAAGATATGGATTAACAGTGGCAACCCATTCATTCATACTCTACTTACTGAGTTTCATTCCACATCCCTTAGTGGTCATATGGGTATTACCAAGACTTTGGCTCGGTTACAAGAGAACTTTTTTTGGCAAGGAATGCAGGATGACGTTAAGCACTTTATGTCTAGTTGCTCTGTTTGTCAACAAACTAAATATGAGACCAAACGCCCTGCTGTTCTTCTGCAACCCCTTCCGGTGCCTCTCGAACCGTGGATTGATCTCTCCCTTGATTTCATCACAGGTTTATTGAATTTTCAGGGGTATACACTCATACTGGTGGTAGTGGATCATTTTTCAAAAGGGTCTCATTTCAGCATGCTTCCTTCCCATTTTATATCCTTCAAGGTAGCTCAACTCTTCTTAGATATGGTTTGAAAATACCATGAATTTCCTCCCAGCATGGTGTCAGATCAGGATTCAAATTTCATCAGTAAGTTCTAGCGTGAGCTCTTTCGTTTATGTGGCACTAAACTCCGCATGATCATCCAACTCACTAGGGTAAATTCCAAACTCTTGTTGAATGGTCTTATAACACTGTCGTTCACTCTTCCACTAGTCTTTCTCCTTGTCAAGTCACTTACGGCAAACCACCTCCATCTATTCCTCATTACCTCACCGACTCTTCTTCGGTGGAGGCCGTGGATTCTCTACTCACTACTTGCCAAGATGTGTTGGATGCTCTAACTAGAAAGCTTAAAAAGACTCAACAATAGATGAAATTATCTGCAAATGGTAAAAGAAGCCTTCTTGAATTTTCAGTTGGAGATTGGGTTTATGTCCGGTTACGTCTTTACTGCCAAGGTTCACTTTAGGATCTCCTCATCATAAATTGGCAAAACGATTTTACAGACTATTCCGTATTACCGAACGTGTTGGTCCTGTTGCTTATCGGTTGAACCTTCGTGCAAATTCCAAAATTCACCCTCCACACCACCGAGTCCTCTCCCTTTGATGGCCCACAACAACAATTCACATTGAACCACTTGCGATGCTTGATTCGAAACTAGATACTACCACTGGTCCCCCTACTAAGATGGTCCTCGTACAATGGCTGGGTTTTGCTCCTGAGGATGAAAGCTATGAGGTATGGGAGGAGCTTCGTAATAATTTTCACCTTGAGGACAAGGTGACACTCCCTGACGCAGGTAATGTTAGCAAAAGCAGTCCAGCCTTGCAATTTAGCAATAGGGCCGATACTGATATAAGGCCCAGTAGCACCATTCTAACTAAAAGGGAGAGTAAGAAACCACAATATCTTTTGGATTATCAGCTTTGAGGAAGGCGTTTGAAAAAATCATATTATAAAGATATTTTTTTGAGGTGTCACTTGATAATAGGTTCTGTTAGGGGAATATTCCTTTGTTAGTTTCTATTTCCTCCAAATGTTGTCAGCCAGATTGGCAACCAATACATGTATTTATTACAACAAAATGGATGAGAAAAACCGTTGGAAAAATTATTTCTCTCCCTTTATCTCTGTAATTTCAAGAAGGTTGCCTTGTCCTCGAATCAAGGTAGTTGTTTTCCTTATCAATCTCACACTGTTTTTATTAAATTTTTAAAAGAGTTTGACGTCAAAGACTAGGTCAGCTGATGTGAAATGGCCTTAAAAATGTTAGAGGGAGGGGAAACAGACATCGAAAGACGTTAGAGGAAGAGAAAATAAACATCCAAAGATGTTGAAGTTAAGATCACTAACATTAAGGTTTTGTTCGTTTGGGGTCATTGTACTATTTACAAATATTAGTGCAGATGGATTATGGATTATATTTATGTTCGTTTGAACGTATTTGGAAGCAAAGAAAAAAGATGATTTGAGGGATGGACGATCTTTTCCATCTTCGTTCTCTAGTAAAGATTTAAGGATATTTAGTGTGAAAAACCATTCTTGCCCATGTAAAAACATGCATGGAAGGTTTTTTTATCATTCTCTGCCTAGATTCCTTACCTCCATTCAGAGGTCTGTTTCCTTTGGCCCTTGAAATAATGGTTTCATGATAAGCTAAACCCTTTTATTTTTTTGCAAATTTATTTTATTTTCATAATTAATTTTGACTTTTTCCCCTTTTATAATTTTTTTTATAAAATTTATATTCTTACAACATTAATAATAATAATAATAATAAAAATAATACATTTTTTTCATGTTAAAAATTAATTTTTATTTTTTTTCTCTTTTAATAATAATTTTTACAATTATATATAATATTAACAATTACAATTTTATATTACTTTTACTACTAAAGGTATTTTGGTAATTTTTAATTTATACTTATTAATTTTTTTTTATTTGTCACATCAGTCAAATTTTACATTAATATTTACAAATTTTACTCCCAAATTTATTTTCACTCACCTTCAAATCTCTTAAAAAAAAAAAAAATCAATTCATTGTTAAATCTCTCAAATCCATTCAAATATTCTCTTCTAAATCAATAATAATTTAAAGTGAACACACCCTAAATTGATCTTAACTTAGATAAATGAAAAGCCAACATCAAGTTTTCATTTTAATTACAAAAATACTATTGATATTTTTAATGTTGACCTTTTAATTGCATAATATTTTTAATGTTGGCTTTTAATTGGGTGACGTGAAAAAGCTTTTTTTTGTGTGTTATTCACAATAAAAAAACAAAATATACTCACCTTTCCCTTAAATATATTGTGCATACAATTTTTTTTATCAATCATTAAAAAATCTGAATCCCATTATAATGCTAACCCTGTAATTAAATATAATATAGTGTTAGAAACTACTCTAATATAAAATTAAAATAAATGCAGTTTACTTAACAAAATTAAAATATTGTTAATTGTTTTTATTAGTACTTCTCAATACAATATTATTATATGAACATATATTTCTTTTTATTAATACTTATAAATAAAATGTTACTTCTTAAATTATATTCTTAAACTTAATTATAAATAAATTATTATCATTAATTAAAGATCAACCTTGTTTTATAAAACAATTATGCATATTTTTTTGACATTAAAAAATTAAAAAAAAATATTAAACAACTTTTTATGGTTGAAATTTTTTAATAGGTATTAAATGATATAGAATATGATATATTTTTTATGAAGATTTTTAATCGTGAAAATATGATAAATATTATATAATAAAAGTAATTTTTACGGCTATTTTTAATCAATAGCAATTTTTTTTTTCTTTTCTAACAACAATACCAGATTTAAATTTGTATTGTTACGGCCAGATTTTGGCATAAGCAATTTTTTAGGAATATTTTAATTGGTAGAAATTTTATTTGTGATGATTATTAACCGTAAACTATTAAACTTTAACCTTTACAAATATAATATTTTTTTATAGTGCGTGATGTGTTATAAAATCATCAATAAAGTGAAAAAATAAATGAAAATATAATTATTAAAAGAAAAAGAAGTTTAGTAGTATAAACAAAAGGGTAATGATACTTTGACACTCAGAATTGACAAATTTTTGACACTACCACGTGTCAAATTCTGAGTGGTCCACGTTTTTGAAGAAAAAAAAATAGAGATTGAGAGATGGAAGAGGGGATTTGAATTTCAAATTTCAAATTGTAATTCGAGAGATTGAGAATCAAAAACCTAGAGTGAAGCTCTCATTCCCGAGACAAAAGCTCCGTTCCCGTTTCCATCGACAAGCGTTGTTCAACGGTCATCGGATGACCTTTTTCCGCTGTGCCGCCGATTGGAAAGTGGTCAGCCCCTGAAAACGCCGATTGGAAACTCGTCGTGTCTCTTCCCATTCATCGCGTCTCTTCACATTGCCCTTGCCGATCAACTGACCACATTCCGGCATAGGTCCACCGTTTGAAAGTTCTCAGGCTGAGGTAGCATCTTTACAAAAACCGTGAGCATCTTACCTCTTTCAAACCATATTTCTTTATTAAGTATAGAACTTGTATGACAGTGTCCTTGCTTGACTTATATTTCTAACTTACTTTGTGAAGCTTTACTGAAATATTTGTTGTTACTCTGAGCTTTGAAAGATATTCACATGTTCATCAATTAGTATTTTATATATATTCACATGTTTCCCAGATTGTGAGATTTCATTGTTCTCTCATACATTGAACTCAAATTATTGTTACTCTGAGCTTTGAAAGAATGAATAAATTGTTTGCCAAATCCACCAGTAGGTAGGTTGTACTCTATTCTAGGTTGATTGATATCTTATGATAACCAAATCCACAGCTGACCATAACGATGTGAGTAGTGGAAAGTATAAATATTTTTCACTAAACTTACAAGGTAAAATATGTCAACTAGATGATTTCGACAAAAACATAACATAGGCAATATCTTCTTCATAGAACTTAAAATAATTTAAGGAGTTAAATCTACAAACAGAATGATCAACGTGTAATACCTAAAACCGTAATGTTACTTTATTATTATTTCATTGGTATGTGCCCAACTTCAGGGTTATCATTGTATGTAAATGCCTTGCCTTATTTTGTGACACACATATATACATCAATAAAAAGGCAGAGCAATGTTAATACCTGTAGCAATAGGAACATTAGAAAAAAATAAATTAAATTTACCTATTGCCTACTGGAATCATCCTTGCTACCAAATGAATTTATGGCAAGCTCAATTATGGAAGTAACCTTCTCCCCCATTTGAAAAGGACCTTAAGAGGGGTAGGAGGGTACCTTCGGTAGGGTTTCAAAGAAAGGATTGAAAACTTAAGGGGAAAATAAGGAAGCATGTCCTCAATTTGGCATCATCCGGCCATCAATTGACACCACCATAAAGTGTACTCATACCCTAATTGGATTGTTCCCCATCATTCTTTTTCCTCCTTTTCCTTTGTCCTTTCGTGGTTCTTATCGTTAAATATAAACCTCTAATTAGCCCCTAACCCTTCATAGAGTTACTTCCCTTGGGACCTTTGTCCTCTGTCAACACTAGAGGTGGGCAAAATGTACTACAGTTTACAGCATTATGAAAATTCATAGTTCACTATTAATCAGTTCAAAAAAATTGTACTGAACTAATAAATAGTTCAAAAAAACTGTACTAAACTGTTTATTAGTTCAGTTCCAATGCATAAACTATTTTTTACTATTTATTTTCTAGGTGAACCATACAAGCAGTCAGAAAAGTCTTTTCTGTGAGCATAAGCTTCGTTCAAATACGTATATTTTGCCTTTTCGAGTAGGTGCAGGGCATTTGAATCCATCATTCTGGAGAAAAATGGTTTTGGGCATGGGGTAACTCCAACATTGAAACAAAACTGCGTCCCAAACCAAACTGCGTTCCAACAATATCGATCTTCTCACTCATCTGGTTCGGATCCCCAACTATGCCATTGGTAGTCTTCAAGTCCGCCACGGTGGACCCCACCATCGTCATCCCATTTCCCACCTCTACAGGAAAGTCGCCTACGTCGATGAGAATGGCGCCGTCTGCGGAGACCAGAATCTCGCGGTGCAGGAACCCCACAAACATCTTTCACCCCTGCACCTCCTCATCTCCCGCGTTCATCAGCGTGGCTTCTGCCTTGAACGCCCACGCCTGCTTCGGTGTATTCTTCACGTGCGAGTACTCCTTCTCCCGTGACACAAGGGTGTATGAGATAAAACTCCATCGCAGCTTTCGAGTTCGAATGAAGATGACGATGGTGTTTTCTGTGCTGCCAGTTCAAACAGTTAACTAATTAACTGCACCCAAAAATATGTAAAGTTCAGTTTTTTTAAACTGAACTAAAAAAGAGTTAATTAATTTTTAGTATACATTAGTTTAGTTTTTTTCGGTACAATAGAGTATAGATAACTGTAGTTTAGTACAGTTTAGTTAATTTTGCCCAACCCTAGTCAACACACGCCATTTTTTTCATTTTATCTTCACAACAATGATATCATAATACTCATTTTTACTACTTTCTTAAGTATATATATGTATAATTATGTTTAAAATACTATAAAAGACTAATTCTGTCATGTTCTGTCATATTCTTAAACGTTGTAATGTGTTTGCTTTGCAGTTTGTCTGTTCAAGTTAGCTCAAGTTTTTATCTTCACTGTTTTTATAACTTTTCCATTTTGCACATTAGCATGCACAAATAAACAACCTTTTTCTTTACAAAAATGCATGGTGTGGTTAGTGATATGATAGGAGGGAATGGTGGATTGGATTACGCAATGGTTACCATGATTGCTTGAATCAACGGTGGAGATTCCCCGAGTGAAAAAACAACTATGTCAAAATTTGTTCAACAGATAATCAGTCATAACTAAAAGTACATTGTATGACATTTAAGAACACTAACAAATTCATCATTAACAATGTTGTCAAACCCAATGATATCGAAGTGGAAGAAGTTGACGTAGTCATTCAACGTCCAAACTTTACGATTCATCTTTTTCTTTTTTGAGTCTTGTAGAACTTGGCTCTGCAAGAAAAACAACAATTTAACTTTGATATGTAATCTATATAAAAAAATTACAACATAAAATGGAGAAAGATTTGAACCAACCACATATAATGGACTAAAACATATCCTTTTCACTACTCCTGTTGACCTCTTTTCAAAGTACATGAAGACACTTGTTGCAAACGACATCCCCTACAAAAAAAAAAAACATTTCATAATTATACATCATTTTCAAAACATTCAACTGAGAAAAAAACTAGTACAAAAATGACCACAAGAATTCTCATTTTTACCATGTTGTCCACTTGGCTCCTAGGTCCTAAGAAATAACACTCGCGGGTCCCAAACACTTGACCGTAGATCTCAGACACAACCCTTCCAAATATAATCACGTGTCAACATCTAACTCAAATAAATCAAACAAATTTATAACAACTTTTAAAAGACATTACCACCAGGGATCCCTAAATGGAGTAACCAAGTTGTACAAGTATTTGGGATTCACTTGCAATAAAGGGACATCGTGATGTGGGTGCACTAGTGGAAGGACGGCTAAAAGAGGTCCAACATACTTAACGTCATGAACGTCCTCAACGTTCTCAACGTCATGAAAGTCCGCAACGTCCTCAACGTTCTCAACGTCATGAACGTCCGCAACGTCCTGAACGTCCTCAACACCCTACACCTCATCTTTGTCTTCATCCAAACAACCTTCCCCAACAGTATAGGTGGGGGTTACAAAAGATGGGCCAGCCTAATCTCCTATACAATCAACATCAACAAAATCTGCTTCACCACCAACATCACCAACATCTGCATCACAATGCACATCACCAGCATATGCTTCACCCTGAACATCACCACCAAAAACTGAACGTTGTTGTCTTCTATTCTTGCCATCACCAACCGTAGCAGCCAAATCACTTATCTCATTATTCATTTCAATCATTCTACTTTGGTTGTCTTGTATTCTCTGCATCAGTTCTTCCCAACTCAAACCAATGTCATGTGCACCATGTTCTGGTAGTGACCCTTCATCCAAATTAAAGGCTGCACCAATCATTGGGTTCCCATGGTCCTCCACGCGTAACAACCACTACCAACATATCTATCAACATCCAAATATAAATAATCAATTATAAACAATAAACAAAACTATCTAAAAGTCATGAATAATTGTACACACAAAAATGAACTAACTTAATCGTTTTTCTTAAAAACTTCTTCTATTTTGTTTGACCTTAACTTAACCAAAGGCCAATTCATTATTCTTGGGAACACAATTTGATGTTCACCATCAATTAAGCCCAAACATTCAACAACCCAAAGCTACAAAACACAAATAACTCAAAATGATGTCCAAATAATATAAAATTTATTCAAAAAAAGAAAGTCAAATAAAATATAATTCTTACCTGTAACACTGCAGCATTGCCACTAATGCCTATAGAGTGCTTAATGTCACGCTGCCTTATCATCATTGCCTCCTTTGATAATCTATTAATTACATATGTATGGACAACTTTTGCCCAATCATATTGGTACAAACTATCAATGTTATCTAAAACTGTAAAAGGCATCTTACTAACTACCTTCGATTTCCTAGGAAAGTAAAAAAATATAAAACAAAGTAATATATACAAACGACATACGCTGATGGAATCCTTCCTGACACAGTCCTCTTAGTCGTACTTTTACATTTCATTGTATCTGTAGCTTAGCTTGTAAGGAGCTTGGATCACTATAAATACCCAGCTCCTCTCTTGTATTCTCACTTTTGAGATTAATGAGAATTGAGATTTCTGAAACAGAAACCATTCTCTCTTGAAAGTCATAGGCTAGAGAGTCCAAGGATTCCCTCTAGCCACCTTCTAGCACACTTTCCTCCATTTTCATTTTCCAATTATTCATTGTGCTTTCTCTCTCATCACACTCCATCACCATTGCTCCAGTATATCTCAGACGAGTGGCGTCACTCTCACCTCAGTCACGCGTCAGCACCTTGGCTTTGTCAGCGCATCACTTCACTCATTTTCCAGTCGCGCATTCTCTCAGCTCTCCAAACACATTTTCAGAAACGCCATTTCACTCTCGCACAACCACATTCTCTTCTTGGCTTCGACGTCCGCGGGAGAGTTCGTCGTCCTCGAGAGTCCTTCGTCTCCGTAAATCAGGTTATCTTCCTCTAAGATCTACACATTCTACTTTGTTTCCTTCCTTGCTTCAGCCTTTTCAGCCCTAGAATCTCATCTCCACCGAACAGTTCTTCGATCTATGGATTCCGCTATGGTTTCCTTCATCCTTTTCCATTTTCCTTCAAATTTCACCAATTAAACATCATTTTTCCCTTCGATCTTCACTTTCTACCACTTAATCTTTGATTTACACCGATTAATCGGTTCAATCAGTGTCTTCTCCCTGTTCTAGGGTTTCCTTCGTGTCCGGTTAGTGTTTCAACCGTTCACATCAGTTTTCTCTCGATTTCTCTCTCAAACTATATTCCGCTGCGTATTTCTCTCATCGAAGAAGCTTGGAGGAGCTTTACTTGCTTTCCCGTCGCGCCAACCAGTCAGCTCCTCAGGTGTCGTCCATCATACGCAATCCACATCAAAGTCATCATTTTGTATTAACAATTTTATCCTATTTACAACGTCTTTTGGACTAAATTAGTTTGAAGAAAATTGTTGACAAACAACACCAACAACATTATCATCAAAATTAACATGTAATCCCCCAACACCTAGACCTAGACCCATGCACACATCACTAACTGTAAAGGTTACCATTCTTTGCTTCACAATAAAGCATTCGTTGCGACCAATCCATCGGGTCACCATCTCCTTCAACAATGAAGTGCATAAGTTTATTGGCTTGTCCATATTAACACACCACTTGAATGGAGTTTGTCGAATCCGAATCCGGTCAATTTCTCTTAGTTTAGAATTAATTTTCACAATGACTTTGGTATCACACCACGCTCGCAATCGAAGCTGCATATTATTTCCAACAAATAGAATCATTAACCTACACTATTGAAACCAATAATTACATTTTGAATACATCAAATTTACTTACATTGGTATCACGTTTTGCTTTATTCAAATCCATCACTGTAAAATGTAGACACCTAAAATCATCATACCAAAATCAATTATTGATACTGAAAAAGGGAACAATAGCACATAATGTATGTACAAGTTCTGATTTCTTCCTGCCAAAACAAGAGTTTATTCAAGACACCACATGAACGTCACCCGATCTTTAAAAATCTAAGGCACCACATGAAACAGCACACAAGACTGAAAACAACGGGAAAGGTGTAGTTTGAAATAATGCAAACAAAACCGGTGGGAACTAAATTGTTGTGAAATCCATGAATAATCAATATGTTTTCATTTAAAAAGAATCAGAACAATAAACTCAGTTGGCTCTAGAGGATGTGGATTACAAATAACAACATGCAAGGCATCGGTGAACTTACGACTTTGATAATTCCTTCTTCTCCAAGTGATGACTGTAATTTCCAGAAGCACCTAGAGTATGAAACAAAAATGCTCTGTGCGTCACAATTGCTATCTCCTTCTCTTTTCTTGTCCCTAACCTGTGATGGAGTGAAAAGTAAAGTGGGAGTTACATATATGAACAGATCATACTGGATGGCAATTTCCAGTTCGATAAAAATCATCGAAGTTATTAGGAAAAAACAAGAATACATTATTTTTTCTTAAGGAAAAATTACATAAAGATAACTTTCATTAATTAAAAGATATACAACTTCGTATTTGATGGCATGTTTCTAAAGGTATTTGATAGTAAATTCAAGTGACAAAAACATATAGAGCAAAAAGCAAAGTTACAGGAAGAAGGAAAAATATTTATTGGGCTTTTCATAACAAAAATTGCATAAATCTTTAAATACCAATTATCACTACATATATGAATTAATATAGCCAACAATACATTTGTTCCAATAACATAAAATAGTCTGCAAATTATCTATTCATTTTTCACAAAAGTGTGATAGACACTAATGATTCCCGTGACAGCCCCTTCAGAGAAGATTCACATATTACTCAGTAGTTTTTAACGACTACTAAAAGTACTAGATGTGAAAGCAACATTAATTTCAGGAAAGACAATTTGATGTTATCTTTCTATCATAGAGAAGAAATATACTATTCTAGTGTCTAAAAAGTAGGAATATACTAAGTATTAATTTTGTAAAACGTAAGTTCAATTCTACTATTCTATTGCAGCTCCCATATTTTACCTTGTATATATCTTACATAATGATGACACACATAATTATATACTATATAGACCTATACATGCCTTGCTACATGTGTACCATTCATCTGAAATCTTTCAGCTCTGTGGCTAGTAACTAATTAACTAACTTAAAACTGATGGAGACACACTTTACACAGACCACAGTCGCAATTATATCGAGGACATTACAGACAAATTTTGGTCGCAACCAGTGGAACCCCTATGTCACGGTGTGATACTGTTGACAAATTATAACTTTGCTTAACATCAAGGATCAAAAGTATTTATTTCATCATGCAACAAATAGGTCAACAATCTGGGCAGAGTAACACAAATATTTCAACAAATATTCATAATCTGGGCAACAAATTCATATATTTTAAAAACATTGATGAATATATAGAAAATACTAAATTGATGAAGTGAGACCTACGCTTGAACGTGGCCCGTTGATCGGCAAGGACGGTGCGAAGAGACGAGACGAGTGGAAAGAGATGCGACGAGTTTTCAATCGCCGTTTTTGGAGGCTGACCACTTTCTAATTGGCGGCACATCGGAAAAAGGTCCTCGGGTGACTGTTGAACAGCGAGTGACAGTGGAAACGGGGACAAAGCTTTTATCGCGGGAATGAGAGCTTCTTTCTAGGTTTTTGGTTCCCAATCTCTCAAATTGTAATTTAAAATTTGAAATTCAAATCCCATCTTCAGACCCCTCCCATTAATCCACGTCATTCTCTATTTTTTTTTCTTCAAAAACGTGAATCACCCAGAATTTGACACGTGGCGGTGTAAAAAATTTGTTAAGGAGTCAAAGTATCATTACCCTAAACAAAATGATAGTAGTAGCAACTAAAAGTAAAGACCCTCTCATAAAAGAATAAATTATTATTTAAGTTAAATACGTATAAATTTGTGTTGTTGGAACTTTTTTTTTCTATTCCTCCAAACATCTAATAAAATATCTGTTTTGAAGTAACATTCTAAACAGAATTTATATTCTCAAGAATAGGTATTCTACTTCTGGTTTCTTTAAATTTTAATTAGTTAAAATTTAACTTATTTATTTTTCTTTGTGGTTAAAACTATAAATTTAATGCACAAATTAATATTTTAGGAATATATTGTTATTACACTCATAAATTTGTTTTTCATTCTTTTTATTTTAGGAGATAATAATAGTATTATTATTTGTAAATACATTTATTATCATTGATTTAGATTTTGAGAATATATATATATATATATATATATATATATATATATATATATATTAATGTATATTATATATTGGTTAGTCATTAACTCAAAGTTTAATATACCATTTTCTTTATCCAAGAAACAAATAAAAAAAAAAAAATACTCGCATGTTTCTTAAATAAAGGCTTAAATGTTCTTTTAGTTTCTATTTTTGCCGATTTTGTTTAATGTAGGATTTGTTTTTTTAGTGTTTAATGTGGTTTTAATTTTTGTAATTGATATTCAATTTGGTTTTTTTCATGATATCATCTGACTTGTTAATAGTAGATAATGTTTGAATGAGTTATTGGATTTTTGCTTACTTGGTCGTCTTACACAGTTGCTTACGTGACCGTCTTGCACGTGGCCAGTGATATTGTTTTGTTCCTCCACCACTATGAATGCAATTACAATTAGAGCTACCACCGGAGCAACTTTAGTCCTCCACCATTATGAACCAAAAATGCAGATCCACATTGCGAACAATCATCGTAACACCTTGCGAGCCACACATGAAGCGTCCATCACAACACATCAACATTCCAAAATGTAAGCTTAGTTTACCCATAGTGTCGCACTTCTATAGATCCAAATCGCGCCATTCACGTCGAACCCTCCTTAAATCTCTCTCTTCCATCACCTACATAGATTTGCTTCTTTCACTACTACGATGAACCACCAAGAATCACGAGCAACAACAAATCTCCAAGTAATTGCAGCAGAATCGCAAAACTAGCAGTATCGCACCATCAAAGCCCTAAATTTCAATAATTGTACCAATACAAAGTTTTACCAATGAGGAAGCCAGTCTTGTCATATTCTTTATATGCGCATACGTTGCAACTTATGCATGGTCTTGGGGTCTCTTTGGGTGGTTGGTTCCTAGTGAAATATGTTCTCTAGAGGTTCTATCTGTGGGCCAAAGCATCAATGTTGCTGTAAACATGTTATTTACCTTTGTCATTGCTCAAGTTTTCTTAACCATGCTTTGTCACCTGAAGTTTGGTCTTTTCTTTTTCTTTGCTGGATTTATGCTTATCATGACCATTTTTGTTGCCTTGATCCTACCTGAGACAAGAAATGTTTGAATTGAAGAAATGAACAAAGTTTGGAAATCACATTGGTTTTGGAGGAAGTTTATTTTAGATGATGTAGTCAATGGTGGACATCCTCACATAACTACAATTTGAAATTAGATTGTTCAAGAACTTCATTTACTTGTACCAACAAAAGTTCTATCATTTTACAAATAATTCATTCTAGTTATGCAATTCCTGTGGTTTGTAACGAATATATTCATTCAAAATATGAACCAAATCCATAAAAAAAATGTTAGTCCTATATTTAAAATAATATTTTATCATATTGCTTGCATTTCGTTAGATTTTGCTTGAAGTGTAATTTTAACGTTAAATTATTTACATTTATATTTATCTTTATCCATCGATAATGACACAAACCAAACCTAAAAATACTATTAAGAAGTGGACTTTAAACTTAAGTAAACTCAATAAAATCGGCTTGTAAGGAGAGATTTTATAACTACACGTGGCATTCTGAAAGGGGTGTTACATTTTGGTATCAAATATTGGTTTTCGAATAGAATTTATCACTTTGGGAAGTGAGCTTATCTAGTTGCTGTTGTGAATCTCTGTAGCTTGTTGTGTGTATGATGTGAATCTCTATAAAGTCTAATTTGAAAAGTCCCATAGTATTTATACTTATTATGGTATGCCAACTTATATTTAAATTGCTTTAACTTTGATGTATATGAAAGAACATGGCACGTAGACCCGAGCTCCCAAAACCAACCTCTTCTATTGATGAGATCTCTCAGGCTATCGAACGAATGGTCAATGTGATGCAACAACAACATGCCGCTCAAGTGCCTCATAATCATGCTAGTTTGAATTATTTTATGAGGCGTAATCCATCCAAGTCCAACAGGAAGCCTACACCTGACAAAGCGGACACTTGGATCAGAGAGAATAAGAAGATTTTCAAGGTGATTGGATACTCGAAGGACAAAAAGCTTGTTTATGCGTCTTTCCTGCTGAAGGGGAAAATTGAGCATTGGGTGGTGGGGGAGGGGAGTATATGTAGCAACTCACGGAGGAAAATGGTGAGTTCAAAAACTAGGCCATCTTCAGGGCAGGTTTCTAGAGAAGTATTTCTCGGACAATGCTAAGTGTTAAGACAAGATCGTCTAGAGACTAGACTGTCTAACAACTCAAGTTTTGAAGTTTAAAAAAAAAGGAATTTGAGGCTTTTTATAAACTCTATAAGAGAATATAGAATGAAAAAGGTGGGAATATTATTTTAAAATGAAGTGATCATGAAGGAGAATTTGAAAATGAATTATTTCAAAAATTTTGCTAAAACTTTGGCATTAAATATAATTTTTCAACTCCAAGGACACCAAAACAAAATGGAGTCATAGACGATATGGGTAACAAAGAACGTTTTAAAAACACCATTTAATTGTCTAAATGAATAACGTCTTATAAGAAAACGTTTTATGAACAAAAACATATATCTCTATGGTAACACTGATGCTTAAAACGTGTTTTATTAAAAAAAAATGTTAATTCAAGGAAGATTATTATGAAATGTGTTGTCTAACAAAAGACTACTAAACACTGCATATCTCATACAAGTTTTGATAAGGCATCGAAGGTTTTTGACCATTTGATGATCATATATGTTGAATGCTTTACCAAACGATGCTTTTATTAATGAAATGACAAATGATAAAATGTTTTGAACACGAAATACGGTCTAATTCTTATTGGCATGCAAAATCTGTAATTCATGTACGATAAAGTGCTTCGATTATTATATATCTTGTTCTAGATCTTTATGCATATCAAAACAGTAGAAAGACTTAATCAGAATCTCTACACCAAATGCCAAATGCCACCAAATATGGGAAGTATTGCCACCAAATGCCAAAGGATTAGGGTATATATAGCTGATGCCAAGGTGTGAGGATTATGAGAATAATTCTTTACTTGTTTTCCTTTAATAATTTACTAACTTATTTTCCTTTAAACCGTTAATAACACAAAAAGGAAGATAACTTGATCAAAAACTTTGTATTGTGACACTAATTGAAATATAGGGTTTTGATTGTGCAAAACTACCAATGTCACGGTTCTGTTGCAGTTTCTGGGTGGTTTGCTACTGATCGCGATTCTTAGGGTAAATCATGGTGTTGAAAGAGGCAGATCTATGTTGGAGTTGGAGGGGTGATACGTAGAGAGCATCTGACATGGTTTGTGCGATTTGGATCTGCAGGTGTTTTGTTGAAGGCTGTAGTTGGTGGCTAACGGAGAAGTACGACGCTGTGGGTGAATGAAACTTATGGTTTGGAATGGTAGCGTAGTGTGATGAATGCTTCATGTGTGGCTCGTGAGGTGTCTCGATGGATGTTTGCATGTTGGATCTACGTTTTTAGTGGTTGCATTCAAAGTGTTAGAGGAACAAAGCTGCTTAGCGGTGGCTCCAATGGTGTTTGCATTCACGGTGATGGAGGAACGAAGTAACGTCAAATGGTCACGTAAATAATTGTGCAGGAAAACCACGTAAACAACAATCCAACAACTATTCAAACACTACCGACATGTATAATCTAGCATTAATAATTTAGACGACGTGACCAAAATGAACATAAATTACGAAAATTGGGACCAGGAAAAAATGAGTCACATAACGAAAAAGTTGATGAAAATAGGGACCGTAGGAGTATCTAAGCCGTAAATAAATCGTGCCAAATTTTTATTATCATCCATTAAAAACTGAATCCTATTATAATGCCAATCTTATATTTAAACATATTATTGTTTTAGAAACTACTCTAGTATACAATTATTTGAAACAAACACAATTTACTAAAATTAAAATATTGTTAATTATTTTTATAAACACATGTCAATGCAATATTATTATATAAACCTATCAAATTTTCATAAATACTGATAAACAAAATATTACTATACGGACATATAAATTGATTCTTAATTTATATTCTTAACTTAATTATAAATAAGTTACTATCCTCAACTATTGGCCAACCTTCTTTTGTAAAACAATGATTATGTATATTTTGACTAACTAATTCTTATTTCAAGTCCTTAAAATAATATATAAGTTCTACTTGAAAAAACAATACACCTAAGTTAGGATATAAACAACACATAGATAATTAAATTGCTTAAAAATATATAATATCGTTAAATAAGTTATTTAATTTTTATAACTCGATCTTGTGTGTTGGATGTTATTATTAGCATATTTTAGATTATAAAACAAGTTCATACTTAAAATCTCATATGTAGAAAAAGAAAGAAAAGTTAAGAGAAAGAAAAAGTTCTATTTAAAATATAACGTTTTTTAAGATGGCAGGTGAAACTTTCGCTACTCGAGAAAATGGAAGACAATATGAAAGCAAGATCACAATATTTGTATTGGTCACATGTTTTGTAGCAGCCATGGGTGGTCTACTCTTTGGTTATGATCTTGGAATTACGGGAGGAGTAACTTCCATGGAACCATTCTTAATAAAATTCTTTCCGAGTGTTTATAAAAAAATGAAAGATGAATCTATCCATGAAAGTCAATACTGTAAATTTGACAATGCACTCCTTACTTTGTTCACCTCTTCTTTATATCTTGCTGCATTAGTAGCTTCTTTCTTTGCTTCCACCACCACAAGAATGATGGGACGTAAGACCTCAATGTTTGCAGGTGGTTTATTCTTCCTTGTTGGTGCATTGTTCAATGGTTTTGCCATCAACATTGAAATGCTCATCATAGGTCGATTATTACTTGGTTTTGGTGTTGGATACTGTAACCAGGTGAGGCTTTGTATCATTGTTAATGCTTTAAAATTTGGTTATATGAATATGGAGAGATTTTCATGGTTAAATTTTTTTTAACTCCTCCTTTTTTTTTATTATTATTATTTCAAATAGTCTGTACCTGTGTATTTGAGTGAAATGGCTCCAACATCGATAAGGGGTGCACTTAACATTGGATTTCAAATGATGATCACAATTGGCATCTTGATTGCAAACCTTATTAATTATGGCACTGCTAAACTAGAATATGGTTGGAGAATTTCTTTAGGTGTTGGTGCAGTTCCTGCAATCATGTTATGTGTAGGATCTCTTTTCTTAGGTGACACCCCTAATTCCTTAATTGAAAGAGGTAAAGAAGAAGAAGCAAAGAAAATGTTGAAAAAGATTCGTGGCATGGATAATGTTGACGAGGAGTTCCAAGACCTTGTTAATTTGACTAAAGCAGCCAAAGGTGTGGAACATCCATGGAAGAACATTACGGAGCCAAAATACAGACCTCAACTCACATTTTGCTCTCTGATTCCATTTTTCCAACAATTCACTGGCATCAATGTCATCATGTTTTATGCACCCGTCCTCTTTAAAACTTTGGGCTTTGGTAATGATACTTCCCTTATGTCTCCAGTTATCACTGGAGGTGTTAATGTGGTTGCCACTTTTGTTTCCATTTTCTCTGTGGACAAGTTTGGGCGAAAGATATTGTTCCTCGAAGGGGGCATTCAAATGCTTATTTGTCAGGTAAAAACCTTAACTTAATCAATAAACGATTTTTGTTATTTTAGTATTTAAAAATAACGCTTTTATCACATAAGTCATTTGCTAGCGTGAATAACTAATTTGAAGTTCATAACATGTGTAGCTTGCTGTTGGAATCATGATTGCTCTAAAGTTTGGGGTGAGTGGTGAAGGCTATTTTACCAATGGGGAAGCCAGTCTTCTATTATTCTTTATATGCGCATACGTTGCAGCATATGCATGGTCTTGGGGTCCCCTTGGGTGGTTGGTTCCTAGTGAAATATGTTCTCTAGAGGTTCGATCTGCGGGCCAAAGCATCAATGTTGCTGTAAACATGTTATTTACCTTTGTCATTGCTCAAGTTTTCCTAACCATGCTTTGTCACCTGAAGTTTGGTCTTTTCTTTTTCTTTGCTGGATTTGTGCTTATCATGACCATTTTTGTTGCCTTGCTCCTACCCGAGACAAGAAATGTTCGAATTGAAGAAATGAACAAAGTTTGGAAATCACATTGGTTTTGGAGGAAGTTTATTTTAGATGATGTAGTCAATGGTGGACATCCTCACATAACTACAATTTGAAATTAGATTGTTCAAGAACTTCATTTACTTGTACCAACAAAAGTTCTATCATTTTACAAATAATTCATTCTAGTTATGTAATTACTGTGGTTTGTAACGACTATATTCATTCAAAATATGTACCAAATCCATAAAAGAAATGTTTTTCCTATATTTAAAGTAATATTTTAGCATATTTCTTGGTTTTCGTTAGATTTTGCATGAAGTGTAATTTTAACGTTAAATTATTTACATTTATCTTTATCCATCGATAATGACACAAACCAAACCTAAAAATACTATTAAGAGGTAGACTTTAAACCTAATTCAACTCCATAAAATCGGCTTGTAAGGAGAGATTTTATAATTACACGTGGCATCCTGAAAGGGGTGTTACATTTTGGTATCAAATCTTGGTTTTCGAAAAGAATTTAGGACTTTGGGAAGTGAGCTTGTGTAGTTGCTGTTGTGAATCTCTGTAGCTTGTTGTGTGTCTGATGTGAATCTCTATAAAGTCTAATTTGAAAAGTCCCATAGTATTTATTGTTATTATGGTATGCTAAATTATATTTAAATTGCTTTAACTTTGATCTATATGAAAGAACATGGCACGTAGACCCAGGCTTCGAAAACCAACCTCTTCTATTGATGAGATCTCTCAAGCTATCGAACGAATGGTCAATGTGATGCAACAACAACATGCCGCTCAAGTGCCTCAGAATCATGCTAGTTTGAATTATTTTATGAGGCATAATCCATCCAAGTTCAATGGGAAGCCTACACCTGACAAAGCGGACACTTGGATCAGAGAGAATGAGAAGATTTTCAAGGTGATTGGATGCTCGAAATAGAAAAAGCTTGTTTATGCGTCTTTTCTGCTTGTGGGTGAAATTGATTATTGGGGGAGGTTGGTATGTAGCAACTTACGGAGGAAAATGGTGAGGTAAAAAACTAGGCCATGTTCAGGGCATGTTTCTAGAGAAGTATTTCTCGGACAATGTTAAGTGTTAAGACAAGATCGTCTAGAGACTAGACTGTCTAACAACTTAGGTTTTGACGTTTAAAAAAACAATTTGAGGCTTTTTATAAACTCTATAAGAGAATATAGATTGAAAACGGTGGGAAGATTATTTGAAAATGAAGTGATCATGAAGGAGAATTTGAAAATGAATTATTTCAAAAATTTTGCGAAAACTTTGGCATTAAATATAATTTTTTAACTCCAAGGACACCGCAAGAAAATGGAGTCATAGACGACATGGGTATCAAACAACGTTTTTAAAACACCATTTAAACGTCTAAATGAATAACGTCTTATTAGAAAATTTTTTTTGAACAGAAACGTCTATCTCTGTGTAACACAAATGCTCAAAATGTGTTTTATTAAAAAAAAATGTTAATTCAAGCAAGTGCATTATGAAATGTACTGTGTAACATAAGACTGCTAAACGCTGCATATCTCAAACAACTTTTGATAAGGCATATAAGGTTTTTGACCATCTGATGATCATATATGCTGAATGCTTTACCAAACGATGCTTTTATTAATTAAATGACAGATGATAAAATGTTTTGAACACACAATACGGTCTAATGCTGATCGACATTCAAAATTTTTAATTCATGTACGATAAAGTGATTTCCTTATTATATACCTTGTTCTAGATCTTTATGCAGATCAAAACAGTAGAAAGACTTAATCAGAATCTCTACACCAAAGAAAAAACCGTTAAGAGATATCAAGAATAGTACAGGAATGTTTCTTTTTGAGTCTTCTACTTTAACACATCGTATAAGCTTCGTTTTTCTATGAAGCATTAGGTTATGTGTAATGAAAACAATACTTTGATTATCATAATGAAGAACCAAGGTAGTAGGATGAATGTTCAACCTAATGAGCACAATAATGGCCTGAGTAACTTTTGTAAATGTGTGAACCATACGTTTATAATCAACTTTGGTGTTGGAGCAAGAAACAACTTTCTGCTTTCTAGACCACCAAGAGATTAAATTTGACCTAGATGGTTGCACAAGATGTAGATATATCCAAATCAAATGTTCAAAGAGCATAATAGAAGGCTTGAATTGATAAAGGTCAAGCAAGGGAGGCATATTGAAGATGTAGCCAATAAGACATTGCTTTTGAGTTACCTCGAAATACATTTAACCATAACCCAGTCAGAGTGTAGAGGTTAGGCCATAAACTAACAACCTTTGTTGACTACAAAGCTAATTTCAAGTCTAGTGAGAGTGGTATATTGCAATGCCATCAACTACAAAACAATGTAGAGTAGGTTGTTGAAAAAGATCTAACTAGTGGGTAGAAATTTCCATTTGGATCCTCTAGAAGTTGATTTAATATGGGATGCATTGCCACCAAATGCCAAAGGATTAGGGTATATATAGCTGATGCCAAGGTGTGAGGATTATGAAAATAATTCTTTACTTGTTTTCCTTTAATAATTTACTAACTTATTTTCCTTTAAACCGTTAATAACACCAAAAGGAATATAACTTGATCAAAAACTTTGTATTGGGACACTTACTGAAATACAGGGTTTTAATAGTGCAAAACTACCAATGTTACGATTCTGCTGCAGTTTCTAGGTGGTTTGCTACTGATCGCGATTCTTAGGGTAAATCACGGTGTTGAAAGAGGAAGATCTATGTTGGAGTTGGAGGGGCGATACGTAGAGAGCATCTGACATGGTTTGTGCGATTTGGATCTGCAGGTGTTTTGTTGCAGGCTGTAGTTGGTGGCTGACGGAGAAGTACGACGCTGTGGTTGAATGAAACTTATGGTCTGGAATGGTAGCGTAGTGTGATGAATGCTTCATGTGTGGCTCGTGAGGTGTCTCGATGGATGTTTGCATGTTGGATCTACGTTTTTAGTGGTTGCATTCAAAGTGTTAGAGGAACAAAGCTGCTTAGCGATGGCTCCAATGGTGTTTGCATTCACGGTGATGGAGGAACGAAGTAACGTCAAATGGTCACGTAAATAATTGTGCAGGAAAACCACGTAAGCAACAATCCAACAACTATTCAAACACTACCGACGTGTATAATCTATCATTAATAATTTAGACGACGTGACCAAAATGAACATAAATTACGAAAATTGGGACCAGGAAAAAATGAGTCACATAACGAAAAAGTTGATGAAAATAGGGACCGTAGGAGTATCTAAGCCGTAAATAAATCGTGCCAAATTTTTATTATCATCCATTAAAAACTGAATCCTATTATAATGCCAATCTTATATTTAAACATATTATTGTTTTAGAAACTACTCTAGTATACAATTATTTGAAACAAACACAATTTACTAAAATTAAAATATTGTTAATTATTTTTATAAACACATGTCAATGCAATATTATTATATAAACCTATCAAATTTTCATAAATACTGATAAACAAAATATTACTATACGGACATATAAATTGATTCTTAATTTATATTCTTAACTTAATTATAAATAAGTTACTATCGTCAACTATTGGCCAACCTTCTTTTGTAAAACAATGATTATGTATATTTTGACTAACTAATTCTTATTTCAAGTCCTTAAAATAATATATAAGTTCTACTTGAAAAAACAATACACCTAAGTTAGGATATAAACAACACATAGATAATTAAATTGCTTAAAAATATATAATATCGTTAAATAAGTTATTTAATTTTTATAACTCGATCTTGTGTGTTGGATGTTATTATTAGCATATTTTATATTATAAAACAAGTTCATACTTAAAATCTCATATGTAGAAAAAGAAAGAAAAGTTAAGAGAAAGAAAAAGTTCTATTTAAAATATAACGTTTTTTAAGATGGCAGGTGAAACTTTCGCTACTCGAGAAAATGGAAGACAATATGAAAGCAAGATCACAATATTTGTATTGGTCACATGTTTTGTAGCAGCCATGGGTGGTCTACTCTTTGGTTATGATCTTGGAATTACGGGAGGAGTAACTTCCATGGAACCATTCTTAATAAAATTCTTTCCGAGTGTTTATAAAAAAATGAAAGATGAATCTATCCATGAAAGTCAATACTGTAAATTTGACAATGCACTCCTTACTTTGTTCACCTCTTCTTTATATCTTGCTGCATTAGTAGCTTCTTTCTTTGCTTCCACCACCACAAGAATGATGGGACGTAAGACCTCAATGTTTGCAGGTGGTTTATTCTTCCTTGTTGGTGCATTGTTCAATGGTTTTGCCATCAACATTGAAATGCTCATCATAGGTCGATTATTACTTGGTTTTGGTGTTGGATACTGTAACCAGGTGAGGCTTTGTATCATTGTTAATGCTTTAAAATTTGGTTATATGAATATGGAGAGATTTTCATGGTTAAATTTTTTTTAACTCCTCCTTTTTTTTTTATTATTATTATTTCAAATAGTCTGTACCTGTGTATTTGAGTGAAATGGCTCCAACATCGATAAGGGGTGCACTTAACATTGGATTTCAAATGATGATCACAATTGGCATCTTGATTGCAAACCTTATTAATTATGGCACTGCTAAACTAGAATATGGTTGGAGAATTTCTTTAGGTGTTGGTGCAGTTCCTGCAATCATGTTATGTGTAGGATCTCTTTTCTTAGGTGACACCCCTAATTCCTTAATTGAAAGAGGTAAAGAAGAAGAAGCAAAGAAAATGTTGAAAAAGATTCGTGGCATGGATAAAGTTGACGAGGAGTTCCAAGACCTTGTTAATTTGACTAAAGCAGCCAAAGGTGTGGAACATCCATGGAAGAACATTACGGAGCCAAAATACAGACCTCAACTCACGTTTTGCTCTCTGATTCCATTTTTCCAACAATTCACTGGCATCAATGTCATGATGTTTTATGCACCCGTCCTCTTTAAAACTTTAGGCTTTGGTAATGATACTTCCCTTATGTCTTCAGTTATCACTGGAGGTGTTAATGTGGTTGCCACTTTTGTTTCCATTTTCTCTGTGGACAAGTTTGGGCGAAAGATATTGTTCCTCGAAGGGGGCATTCAAATGCTTATTTGTCAGGTAAAAACCTTAACTTAATCAATAAACGATTTTTGTTATTTTAGTATTTAAAAATAACGCTTTTATCACATAAGTCATTTGCTAGCGTGAATAACTAATTTGAAGTTCATAACATGTGTAGCTTGCTGTTGGAATCATGATTGCTCTAAAGTTTGGGGTGAGTGGTGAAGGCTATTTTACCAATGGGGAAGCCAGTCTTCTATTATTCTTTATATGCGCATACGTTGCAGCATATGCATGGTCTTGGGGTCCCCTTGGGTGGTTGGTTCCTAGTGAAATATGTTCTCTAGAGGTTCGATCTGCGGGCCAAAGCATCAATGTTGCTGTAAACATGTTATTTACCTTTGTCATTGCTCAAGTTTTCCTAACCATGCTTTGTCACCTGAAGTTTGGTCTTTTCTTTTTCTTTGCTGGATTTGTGCTTATCATGACCATTTTTGTTGCCTTGCTCCTACCCGAGACAAGAAATGTTCGAATTGAAGAAATGAACAAAGTTTGGAAATCACATTGGTTTTGGAGGAAGTTTATTTTAGATGATGTAGTCAATGGTGGACATCCTCACATAACTACAATTTGAAATTAGATTGTTCAAGAACTTCATTTACTTGTACCAACAAAAGTTCTATCATTTTACAAATAATTCATTCTAGTTATGTAATTACTGTGGTTTGTAACGACTATATTCATTCAAAATATGTACCAAATCCATAAAAGAAATGTTTTTCCTATATTTAAAGTAATATTTTAGCATATTGCTTGGTTTTCGTCAGATTTTGCATGAAGTTTAATTTTAACGTTAAATTATTTACATTTATCTTTATCCATCGATAATGACACAAACCAAACCTAAAAATACTATTAAGAGGTGGACTTTAAACCTAAGTCAACTCCATAAAATCGGCTTGTAAGGAGAGATTTTATAATTACACGTGGCATCCTGAAAGGGGTGTTACATTTTGGTATCAAATCTTGGTTTTCGAAAAGAATTTAGGACTTTGGGAAGTAAGGTTGTGTAGTTGCTGTTGTGATTCTCTGTAGTTTGTTTTGTGTCTGATGTGAATCTCTAGAAAGTCTAATTTGAAAAGTCCCATAGTATTTATTGTTGTTATGGTATGCTAAATTATATTTAAATTGCTTTAACTTTGATCTATATGAAGGACAATGGCACGTAGTGTTGAGATTGTTGACAACACAATATCTATATCACTCTGGTTTTTTATGATGACAACACATTTTTAATAACACATGTATTGTTGATGTGTTACATGTTCTATTGCTTATTAATTGATATCTATTTGAACATGTATTTATGTTTATCTTGATATGTGAATGCACATTTACTGAGCTTGTATATGTTACATCATATCTGGTTTCATTACACATGTTTTGAAATAAGAAAACCACATGCACTTTATGAACTTACATTGGGTTGCTTAACTGCAAGCTGTAAGTCGACTTCATTATGGGGGAAGTCAAATTAAGCTCGTGAGTATGCACAGATTTTCAGAAATAGTGCTATGTGAGATTTGACATTGAAAAGAATTTCAAAGTGATCTATTGTGTCGAAGTCGACTATGTGCGCCCATTCGACTGTATTAGTTGCTTGATTTGAAATTCTGTTATGTCATGAACAGTAACGACTATATTTTTAAAAGTTAGTTGAGCAATGAATGTTTGTCAATTGTATTGACTGAGGAATTAATTTGTTTGACTGGACTGCTACTATTTTGACCTAACTGTTATAACTGTTTTACTACAATCGACTCTATTAGTAGCGTATTCGACTGCAGGAGCGTCTCATTTATAGAAATCTATAAATAGACGAGACCTGAGCTATTTCAAAGAACTTTACAATTCACGTAGTCTACTTTGATTTTCCACTGTACTTAATTTTCAATTACTTGCGATTCAAGAAAGTTTGTAAAGTTTTATACTTTGAATCAAAGATTGCGAAAAGACTCTGATTTTGAAAACTCACCAATTCACCCCCCTCTTGGTGTTAAAACGAAGCCTACCTGTTTCCCAACAATTGGCACTCGAGCTGGTTTTCATAAGATATTTGAAAAACTAGTGGACTCTATTTTTCTTTGAATCGACTATAGACCTGTGGATGGCTTCCAGTTTTCAAACTTTTGGTGAAGGTGTTTCAACAAACAGACCACCTCTGTTTGCTGGTGAAAATTATCCTTTTTGGAAAATTAGAATCAAATCTTTCTTGAATCCGTGGATAGAGGAATTTGGGATGCAACTTTAAATGGTCCTTATGAGCCTACTAAATATGTAGATGGAAAAATTGTTGCAAAACCTTTTACTAAATGGTCAACTGAAGAAAATAGAAAAGCACAGTATGATGTTAAAGCTTGAAACATTATTGCCTCTTCACTAACTGTTGATAAATTTTTCAGGATATCTCAAAGCAAATCTGCAAAGGAAATGTGGGATGTCTTGGAAGTCACATATGAAGGCACTGATGAAGTCAAGAGAGCAAGGAAGAATTCTCTGATTCAAGAGTATGAACTTTTCCGGATGAAGGCTGGAGAAACTATCTATGAAGTCCAGAAATGATTCACACACATTGTTAATCACCTTATGGCTCTTGGCAAAGTGTTTGATAAAGAGGAGATTAACATCAAGATTCTAAAAAGTCTGAACAGAAATTGGCAACCAAAAGTCATTGCAATCTCAGAATCCAAAGACCTTACAAGCATGAACATGGATACCTTGTTTGGAAAATTAAGAGAACATGAATTGGAACTTGGTAGACTAAAGGATGAGGAAGAGATTGAAGAAAAGAAATCTATTTCTTTGAAAGATGTAAACAACAAAATCTCAAAGTTAGATGACTCAGATGTAGAGATGGACGACAAAGAAATGATGACCATGATGGTAAGAAAGTTCAGTCGACTTATGAAAAATGATAGTCAACTTACTAACCAAGCAGGTCACAGTAAATCAAAGAAAAGCTTCAAATCAAACGCTGTCCAATGCTACGAATGTGGAAAGGCAGGACATCTCAAGCCAAAATGTCCAGAATTGAAGCCAAAGCAGAAAGCAAATAGAAGGTTTCCTCAAGACAAAGGAAGAAAACAAAAATGAGCCTACATTGCTTGGGAGAATAGTGACTCAGACTCTTCAAGTGATGAAGATCATGATCAAGAAGAGGAGTCTAACATATGCTATATGGCTAGAACATCACAGGATGACTATGAAAGCGATGTAGAGTTTGAGAATGAACCAATAGAAGTGAAGTATGATCAACTGTTGGATGCATTCAGGGAAGTACATGCTGAAGCAATGCGACTGCAATATAAGGTTAATCGACTCAACTCTGAGAGGAGAGATTATGACTATAGAATTAACAACCTTGTGTCTGAAAATGAAAAACTAGAGAAGGAATTGAATGATGCTTTGTTATCTGCTAAAGAGATTAAAATTGAAACTGTTACAGTAGAGAAAACTTGTGAAAAATGTCCTACACATGTTGAGCAAATAGATTACTTGAGTAGTACGCTAGCCAAATTTACTCAAGGTAGAGACAATTTGAATGCTATATTAAAATCCTCTGGTAGAGCTATATACAGACAAGGAACTGGTTATAAAGCTCAATCTAATAGAACCAATGCAAAGAAGTTTATTGATTTAAGAAAACCTGCTAGAAATGCTTGCTTTTATTGCAAATTGTATTGGTCACACTGTTAGAAACTATTTTTATAGAACTATTGGTATTCCTAAAGGAATATATGTATGGAGACCAAAGGAACAAATGATTAGAACTGACAATCAAGGACCCAAGTTCAAATGGGTACCTGCAACCAAAACTTAAGCTGCTTTGCAGGTTTACAAGCAGGTCCAATAGGAACTCAAGGATGAACTACACTTGATATATCAATCTTCTTGAGTGTCTACAATAGGTAATTTGTATCACTCTATTGCATCATGTATAAATTAATTGGTTGTTGATGCTTGTTTGTGTGTATGATTGTCTGTATGCTTGAATGATTGACTTAGTTTGAAAAACCATTTTCACGTGTTTTTGTCAACTTTATTATGAACTTATTCGACTATGTCTCTGTATGTCAACCCTCTGTTTTGAATCATTTAGGTCATACAGCAGTCAACTGCATTGTGAACTAATTCGACTAAAGTCTTTGTTTTTAGACCGTTAAAATTTAAATTTTTAAAATTGGGCTTTATAAGTGAAACTGGGTGCATGCTTCTCTATATATGCTTGTTTTAGACTCTTGAAACTCATACACTCTAAACACAAAACCCTTATTCTGATTCAAGAGATTTCCACGCATCTGCGAAATGGCTGCATCTTCGTCACGTCCTGGAATGCGTTCTGGGTTTGCAATGCGAGAAGCAAATCCTTTAGGGTGGATTAGTAATGACAATGCCAGAGAAATTTTTCTGGGGTTAAGAATGTTCAAAAAGGTTGTTAAACATGAGGCAATTGAACTGTATCTATTCTGTCAAGAGAAATTCGCATTTCCTAAAAAACTCTGGTTTTAGGGCCTGGACACTTTTGCTCAATTGAAGCGGGACTGCTATCCTGAACTAGTTGAAGTCTTCTATAACAATGTCAAGGAAGTGAATGAAAATATTCATTCTCGAGTGAAGGGAGTAGATCAACAACGATACCTGGTTGAAGATAGTTGGTCTAAAAGATGAAGGTCGTTTCTCTCATCAACATGATTGCTTGCAAAACTAGAGAACTAGGAGAATAGAAATGTTTAAGAATTATGAGATACCGTGGGAGATACAGAAAAGAGAAAAAATTCTTGTTCAAATGGCTTGAGAAGGAAGAGAAGATCGTTGCATTTATCATTGGTTATATTTTGTTGCCAGGAAGACCAAATCTGATCAAGGTAACTCCAAAGGATATTTATTTACTAAATTCAATTATGTGACGGATACCAACAAATTGGGTGGTTGTCTTCAAATGGCATATTCTGGATGTTGGCATTAATAACTGGCACAGGCTACCATATGGTGTGTTCATAAGCAAAGTATTAGAGCAAATCTCTCTAGAGAGAAGAAACTCACATGTGGTAAGGCAAATCTTATTGGGAAAGCAACCTTAACTTGCATTAGACTTAAGAGAAAAAATCTTGGATGGTTTTTCAGTGATGAGGTAGATTCAACAAAAGGAAAAGAAACACTGTTTGATTCTGATAGTGATCAAGAATTCCCACCTTCTAATTCTGAGTTTGAAAAGCGTGTAGGAGACTGGTTTGAGAGAGCGTCCAAAAGAATAAATACATGAAAGAAGACTCTAATGACTTTGAATGAAAAAATGGATGAGATCTTCAAGCACTATGTTGATATTTCCACATCCTCAGAAGAATCTGTAAGAGAAGATGTTGATGACATAAGTGAAGAAAGCTCTACTGAATCTTCTGAATCAGAATAAAGTTTTGACTGCTCTGCAGTGTTTTAAGTCTCTTGAGTGTGACTTTATTTTTAGGTATTCTTTTGTATATGGCTTAAAATGTCATTTTGTATTGGTCTTGTTCTGTTATTATCATTGTAATATCTTTGAACAAGAAATGAAATTAGTACTTTGATTGTAATTCAATTTCTTTAATCTGTTTGATTAAATTTCCTCTGTTGAATGATTGAATCGACTGTGTACTGAGTGAAATTGATTATGCGTGTTTGAACTGTTACATTATTCTGCATATTAACTTCTTGTTGGATTATTTTTCTTGCATTACTAAATTGCTTGATCTGCAAGAGATCTTTGAAGGGTTTTGTAGGAAAAACATTGCTTGGAAATCACTGCTGGAATCATAACGCACAGAGGAGCAATGAAATCGACTGGGATATTAATTCATTCGACTTGATATTAACAGGATTATAAATTCCTTCACTTGAATTTGGTTATAGTGTTGATTGATTATTTTCTTCTGCTTATCTGCAATATATCTCTGATTCTGATTATGTGATTCATATTTGAGATTATATTGTGAGATTGTTGATGATTGTATCTATGCATGATAAATTTTCTTCAAATCATATACATGATACAATTCTGTCTTATACTAGTTGTATAATCTGATTGTTACTGTACTGCATTGTGCATCTCTATTTGCTGTGAAAATATGCTTAATGACAGGGGGAACATTACACTATTGCACATATTTCTTCACATGCTACACTTCAGGGGGAGTTATCTTTTTACATGTGAATATATATGATAGGGGGAGCATCCGTGCATGTTTTCAAACTACTTATACATTCTTATTGATGCATCTCTAATTGGTTTATGAGCATATCATATCTAGAAGCATACCTTTTTGGTTAATGAACAAAGGGGAAGAAGTATTGTGAAATGTTATCTGCTTGATATATAGTTGATTGTTTGTGTGCATTCAGAGTATTTGAACTGATATTTGATTACTATATATTGTGTTTACACTGAATCTAGTTTGGTATTGTACAAACATGGTTGTTTATTAATCATGGTTGTGCATCATCAAAAAAGAGGGAGATTGTTGAGATTGTTGACAACACAATATCTATATCACTCTGGTTTTTGATGATGACAACACATTTTTAATAACACATGTATTGTTGATGTGTTACATGTTCTATTGCTTATTGATTGATATCTTGTTGAATGCACATTTATCTTGATATGTGAATGCACATTTACTGAGCTGATATATGTTACATCATATCTGGTTGCATTACACATGTTTTGAAAGAAGAAAACCACATGCACTTTTATGAACTTTCATTGTGTTGCATAACTCCAAACTGTAAGTCAACTTCATTATGGGGGAAGTCAAATTAAGCTCGTGATTATGCATAGATTTTCAGAAACAGTGCTATGTGAGATTTGACATTGAAAAGAATTTCAAAGTGAACTATTGTGTCGAAGTCGAGTGTGTGCGCCACGCATTCGACTATATTAGTTGCTTGATTTGAAATTTTGTTATGCTCATGAACAGTAACGGCTATATTTTTAAAAGTTAAGTGAGCATTGAATGGTGGTCAATTGTATTGACTGAGGAATTAATTTGTTTTACTGGACTGCTACTATTTTGACTTAACTGTTATAACTGTTTTAATACAATCGACTCTATTAGTAGCGTATTCGACTGCAAGAGCATCTGATTTATAGAAATTCATAAATAAATGAGACCTGAGCTGTTTTAAAGAACTTTTGGAAATCTAACATTTTTATATTCTGTTTCAGATTGTTTCTATGAAGATTAGAGCTCCAAGAACTCATCAAGAAGACGAATGTAATCTTTCTTTGAAGAGTTTCTAAAGGAGAATTGCATTGCACATACTGCTTGATCATAATCTGCACAATTGAGGTGTTTCTGAGTTGATCAAGATTGTTGTTGGCATCCGTGGTGATTGCTGTGTTACCTGTTGTGACTACAGGGGTTGGACTCGTGGAGTCTGGTACACTTTTAGGATTGCTCAAAGTGGGTTGCAGATTGCAGGATAGGGACATCTTGCTGCAAGTCATGTTGTGTGGTTTTCCTATATTTAGCTTAAAGGGTTAGAGAAGTGTTTTATATTTTTGACGTGGAGGTCTTATAAAAGCCTTGTTGTAAAAACCTTGACCATTATAGTGCATTTGCTTCCTGGTACTGGAAGGACACTGGATGTAGGCATTGAGGCCAAACCAGTATAAAAACCTGTGTTTGAATTCTCTATCCCTGCTCTTTTACATTCCATCGACTTTACAATTTACGTAGTCTACTTTGATTTTCCATTGCACTTAATTTTCTATTACTTGCGATTCAAGAAAGTTTGTAAAGTTTTGTACTTTGAATCAAAGATTGCGAAAAGACTCTAATTTTGAAAACTCACCAATGCAACCCTCCTCTTGGTGTTAAAACGAAGCCTACCTGTTTCCCAACACATAGACCCATGCTCCAAAAACCAACCTCTTCTATTGATGAGATCTCTCAGGCTATCGAACGAATGGTCAATGTGATGCAACAACAACATGCCGCTCAAGTTGCTAAGAATCATGCTAGTTTGAATTATTTTATGAGGCATAATCCATCCAAGTTCAATGGGAAGCCTACACCTGACAAAATGGACACTTGGATCAGAGAGAATGAGAAGATTTTCAAGGTGATTGGAGCTCGAAGGAGAAAAATCTTGTTTATGCGTCTTTTCTGCTAGTGGGTGAAATTGATTATTGTGGGAAGGGGGTATGTAGCAACTCATAGAGGAAAATGGTGAGGTCAAAAACTAGGCCATCTTCAGGGCAGGTTTCTAGAGAAGTATTTCTTGGACAATGCTAAGTGTTATGACAAGATCGTCTAGAGACTAGACTGTTTAACAACTCAGGTTTTGAAGTTTAAAAAAAAAGAATTTGAGGCTTTTTAAAAACTTTGTAAGAGAATATAGAATGAAAACGGTAAGAAGATTATTTGAAAATGAAGTGATCATGAAGGAGAATTTGAAAATGAATTATTTCAAAAAATTTGTGAAAACTTTGGCATTAAATATAATTTTTCAACTCCAAGGACACCGCAACAAAATGGAGTCATAGACGATATGGGTATCAAACAGCGTATTAAAAACACCATTTAAGCGTCTAAATGAATAACGTCTTATAAGAAAACTTTTTTTTGAACAGAAATGTCTGTCTATATGGTAACACTAATGCTTAAAATGTGTTTTATGAATTGTACTGTGTAACAAAAGACTGCTAAAGGCTGCATATCTCAAACAACTTTTGATAAGGCATATAACGTTTTTTACCATCTGTTTATCATATATGCTGAATGCTTTACCAAACGATGCTTTTATTAATGAAATGACAAATAATAAAATGTTTTGAACATGCAATACGGTCTAATTCTTATCGGCGTTCAAAATTTTTAATTCATGTACGATAAAATGCTTCGATTATTATATACCTTGTTCTTGATATTTATGCAGATCAAAATAGTAGAAAGACTTAATCAGAATCTCTACACCAAAGAAAAAACCATTAAGAGATATCGAGAACATTGCGGGAATGTTTCTTTTGGAGACTTCTACTTTAACACATCGTATAAGCTTCGTTTTGCTATGAAGCATTAGGTTATGTGTAATGAAAACAATACTTTGATTATCATAATGAAGAACCAAGGTAGTAGAATGAATGTTCAACCTAATGTGCACAATTATTGCCTGAGTTGATAATTGTTGTCATCATAAAAAACCAGAAGCTCTGTGAGATTGTAAGGTTTAGCTAAACTTGTGCTCCCCTTATCAATAATCTCAACATTCTTCATCAATTCTGCATCAGGAGCCATTTTCTTTTCTACAAGAGCAACTATAATTGGGAAAGGTGGATCAACTTTTATGTTCACTTGTTGCTCTGTTTAAACATTTTTTTTTTGTTTTTCCACTAGTGCTTTTAAGTTTTTCCTAGTTCTAAGCACAATAATGTTAGCATTGTCCAACCCATTAATTTCTATGAGATTTCTGGTCTACTCATGTAATTTATTCTCTTTGTTGCTTTGAACTTTTGGCTGATGGGATGAATGTGTAGAAAATGTAATTCCTTATATCTTAACACAGAGGGGGGTGAATTGGCTAGCCCTTTAAAAATTGATCCTTTCAAAAACTTGTTGAGTTATTTGTGTTTCTTGAAATCAATAAACAAAGGGGTTGAATCACAATAATAGAGAAAGGATAAACAAAGATAAACAGAAGCAATTTATACTGGTTCGACTAAGGCTGCATCCAGTCTTCCTTCTACAACCTTAGTTGAAGGGATTCAACTATAATGATAGAGTATAAAAGCAAGAATACAGAGATATCTCCTCTCAATGCACTCTCCTTACCCATTCAATATCACTTATAGCAACAAGATGTGAACATCCTCACAATCTTACCAAAACAGAGAACACTCACAATTCTCTAAATACCTTGAGAACAATTCCAACTCTCAATGAGAACAATCACAGTTCTCTCCCCTTGGAAAACCTGCACTGGAACACAACCCTCAGATTGACAATGATGAGCCTGATCTTCATAGCAACACACTAGCAATGCAAAATTGATCAGAACTTTTCAGAACAGATTTCTTGAAAGAATCTTGATGGTAAACCCAAATTTGATCTTTGATTCTCCAAGAGTGGTCTTAAACACTCATGCAATCAATACTCAATCAAAATGTTAGGTATGAAATGGAATGTACAAAATATTAAATTGAAGTAGCACACAAGACAGTTATTTATAGGATTTTTGAATCCTGACGCAATTTAATCGATTAAAAAATTTATGTAATCTGTTATGTTTTTCCTTCTATTTTAACAAATTTTTTGAAGTCTTCTAGATTCGACTTTTAACAGATTATGTAGCACATGCAACCGATTATACAATTCTTATTAGCCAATAATAAATTCATTTGACCGTTAAAACAATTTTGGCTTTGAAAGAAATTGATTTTAACATATGAAAAAGTCTTAACCGATTATGCAACTTATGTAATCGGTTATGTCAACATTTAAGGAAATTTTCAATTTAAAAGATCATTCAAAACATATTCTCTCACTTTTGAAAACATGTATTGGCTAGCTTTCTTTCTTAATCAATTATAAACTTTGTATAACAGATTATATCAGAACAATTTTTCTCCATTCAAGCATGCAAGAGTTCTGGACAATTTAACCGATTATACAAATTACTTAACAGATTATTTCATTCAGAATCAATTTAACAGATTATTTCATTCAGAATCAATTTAACGGATTATACAAATTACTTAAGAGATTATTTCATCCACAAATATGTTTTCCAATCTATTTTATAAGCAAAACATTTACCAATTATAATTTCATGTATCAAGCACATGTTGGAAAACAGGTTGACTTTGTTTTTACACTAAGAGGAGGGGGGTGAATTGGTTTTTTGTCAAAAAAATTTTTTTTTCACAGTTTTGCAATCAAAGTATTAAACTTTTTACACATTCTTGGAATACAAGTAATGAAAAATCATATGCAGCGGAAAAACGTAGTTGACTGCGTGAAAAGTAAAGTCGACTGCAAAGTAAAAGTGTAGGGATAGAGAAAATCAAACATTGATTTTTATACTGGTTCGGCCAACAATGCCTACATCCAATGTCCTTCCAACCCAGGAAACAAATGCACTATAATGGTTGCGGTTTTTACAACAAGGAATTTATAGAAGACCTCCACGTCAAAATTATAAATCTCCTCTCTAACCCAAAACCAAAATATAGTTGCAAAACAATACAACCAGACTTGAACCAAGAATCCCCTCTTCTGCAATCTGCAACACCACTTTGAACAATCCTCAAAGTGAACAATCCCCTGTAACCAACAGGTTCAAATACCAGCAGTCTTTACAGATGCCAAGCCAGAAAAAAAATGCAACAATCTTCAAGGATGCCAAGCCTGAACGTGATCAACTCAGAAGCACCTTCTTATGTAGATACTGATCAATCTTTGTGTGCACAAAAGAACCTCCCTTTGAATCTCTTTCAAGAAAGATCACCACTGTCTTCTTGGAGAATTCTTGGAGCTCTTACAACAGAGAATTCAATCTGAAACAATAATGAAATTGTCAGTTCATCAAAAGTCTCTGAACATCTTCGTGTTCACCCAATTTATAGATTTATGTTAATCAGACAGATTCTCAGTCAATTATGCTACTAATTCAGTCGACTGGATTATGACAGTTATAACAATCAGTTAACCTAGTAGCATACAGTCAACCAAAAACAAAACACATTTAATACTATTGACCAAGACATTAATGCTCAACTAACTTTTAAAAATATAGCCGTTAGAGTGCAAGACAACAACAGAATTTCAAATCAGATAACTAATACAGTCGAATGTGTGGCGCACATAGTCGACATCAATCATGTAAAACATTTTGAAATTCTTTTCTTCTAAAAAATTCACAGAGCACTGATTCTCAAAATCTGTACAAAGATTTTAGCATAGTCGAATCCATTAATAATGTAGTCGATTGCACTAGAACTTTATCACACAGTTATAAGTTCATGAAAGTGCTTGTGGTTTTCAGCTTTAAAACATGTGTAGAAAAACATATGAAATGATGCATTGCACATAGCACACAAAGCATATATACACGTTCCACATATATATCAATTAATCAACACAGGAACATGTAACACAGTACATAAGCATGTTCACAAATATAACAATCTATTTGCATAAGAACATGTAATAACAGCAAACAACATATGCATGTTATTAAGCAATGTGTTGTCATCATAAAAAACTAGATTGATATAGAAATTGTGTTGTCAACAATCTCAACAGCACATACATCATCAATATAAAACATTTGCTATGCAATTTATTGTGCAAGATAATTATAAAATCACTCTTTTGTTCGTCATCAAAACATAGATATATGAGGTGAGTATAGCTAGGTATAACTCCCCCTATCAACAAAATGTATTTTCCCTATTTTAGAATTCTTTCTCAAATGAGGAGGAATACATTTATGATACACTTTTTCTTCAAAACTACTATTGTTCACAATGACACTATTGTCCTGGTAGGCCTTTCCACATACAACTGGTTGATTAGTAATGACTGCTTTTTTGTAAACCTTGCATCCCTGCTATCTTCCACTCTTCATTTAATTTTGTGGTGTTAAATGATGGTCTTCCCTAAGATATTTTCTAGAGAGCTCATGTTGAGATTGTTGATAAGGGAAGCACTAGTTTAAGTTAACCTTAATCTCGCAGTGCTTTAGTCACTTTGGTTTTTGATGATGACAACACATTATTAATAACACATGGTTTGTTATGTGTTACATGTTCTGTTCTTTATTGAATGATATATTCTATTGAACATGTTTTGTGTTGATCTTGATATGTGAATGCACATTTGCTGAGCTTATATCGGATACATCATTTACGATTGCATTACATATGTTTTTGAAGAGAAAACTACATGCACTTTTATGAACTTATATTGTGTGGCATAACTGCAAGTTTTAAGTTGACTTTATTATGAAGTAAGTTGATTAAAACTAGTAACTATGCACAGATTTTCAAAAGCAGTGCTGTGACTGATTTTGCATTGAAAATTTGTTCAAACTGAGCTGATGTGCCTAAGTCGACTACATGCACAGTGCATCTAACTTAGTTAGTTATGTGTTTGAAATTCTGTTAACGTGTGTATACAGTAACGACTATATTTCAAAAAGTTAATTAAAGCTTTTATGATAGTCAACTGTATTAAATGCAAAATCAATTCGGTTGTTGTTGATTGCTACTGTTTGACTTAACTCTTATAACTGTCTAAGGACAATCGACTTGATTATTAGCTTTGTCGACTATAGGAGCGTCTGATTTATAGAAAACTATAAATAGACCTGCCTCAGTTGATCATAGTGACTTTGGAAATTTTAACACTTTCATTTGTGATTTACAGATTGTGATCTCTAAGAATTTGCTCCAAGAACTCGTCAAGAAGACCGTGGTGATCTTTCTTTTAAGAGGTTCTTTGAAGGACTTTATATTGCGTTTATTGGTTGATCAGAATTCTGCACAACTAGTGTATTGACATTGATCAAGACTGCCTTCAATCTACTGGAAATTGGTTGTTCCTGTTGGGATTACAGGAGGTTGACTCGTGGAGTCTGGACACTTTGAGGATTGTTCAAAGTGGGTTTTAAGATTGCAGAAGAGGGGATATATTGTTGTAGATCTTTGTGTGTTGTTCTTGCCTATATTTTGGTTAGAGGGTTAGAGAGGTGTTTTATATTTTTGACGTGGAGGTCTCTATAAAAGCCTTGTTGTAAAAACCTTTACCATTATAGTGCATTTTCTTCCGGATTGTGGAAGGACACTGGATGTGGGCATTGAGGCCAAACCAGTATAAAAACCTGCGTTTGATTTCTCTATCCTTACACTTTTACATTCAATCGACTTACCTGTTCACGTAGTCAACTTTGTATTTTCCGCTGCACTTACATTTCTCATTCCTTGTGATTCAAGAAACCTTGTAAAGGATAATACTTTGCGAAAAAGATTTTAAAAAGACTCTGATTTTAAAACCTCACCAATTCACCCCCCTCTTGGTGTTGAAAGGAAGCCAACCTGTTTTCTAACAATTGGCACCATAGCTGGTTTTCATAAAATATTTGAAAAACTAATCGACTTAGTTTTTCTTTGAATCGACTATATACCTGGGAATGACTTCCAGTTTTCAAACTTTTGGTGAAGGTGCATCTACAAACAGACCACCTCTGTTTGCTGGTGAAAATTATCCTTTTTGGAAAATTAGAATGCAAATTTTTCTTGAATCCGTGGATAGAGGAATTTGGGATGCAACTATGAATGGTCCTTTTGAACCAACTCATACTGTTGATGGAAAAACCTTTTTGAAAATTTTTTCTGAGTGGTCTCCAGAAGAGAATAGGAAAGCTCAATATGATGTCAAAGCTAGAAATATCATTGCTTCTACACTAACAATTGATGAATTTTTCAGGATATCTCAATGCAAATTTGTCAAGGAGATGTGGGATGTCTTGCAAGTCACTCATGAGGGCACTGATGAAGTCAAGAGAGCAAGGAAGAATTCTTTAATTCAAGAGTATGAACTTTTCAAGATGAAGGCTAGTGAAACAATCTATGAAGTCCAGAAAAGGCTCACCCACATTGTAAATCACCTTATGGCTCTTGGCAAAGTGTTTGACAAAGAAGAGATCAATATCAAGATATTGAAAAGCTTGAACAGAAACTGGAAACCCAAAGTCACAGCAATCTCTGAGTCTAAATATCTCACAAGCATGAATATGGCTACCTTATTCGGCAAGTTAAGAGAACATGAGTTAGAACTTGGAAGGTTGAAGGACGAAGAAGAGATTTAAGAGAAGAAGTCCATTACACTGAAAGCAACAAGCAAGAAAGCCTCAAAGTTAGAGGCAGAATCTGATGCAGAAATGGACAACAATGAACTGATGACCATGATGGTAAGAAAGTTTAATCGACTTGCAAAAAATAACATTTAACTTACTAACTATGCAGGTCATAGCAAAGTTAAGAAAGCTTTCAGGTCAAATTCTATACAATGCTATGAATGCGGAAAAGAAGGACACATCAAACCAAATTGTCCAGACCAAATTGTCCAAACCTAAAGCAGAAGTAGAAAGCAAATAGAAAGATTCCTCAAGGCAAGGATAGAAAGCAGAAAGGAGCTTATATTGCTTGGGAAAATAGTGACTCTGAAACATCAAGTAATGAAGATGTTGATCATGAAGAGGAATCAAACATGTGTTACATGGATGGAACATCAGTGGCTGATGAAGATAGTGACTCAGATTTTGAGAATGAGCCAATAGAAGTGAAGTACGGTTTACTGTTAGACGCTTTCAAAGACGTTCGTGCTGAAGCTATGCGACTGCAGTATAAGGTAAATCGACTTAACTCTGAGAGAAGAGACTATGAATATAGAATCAATA
Source organism: Vigna reflexopilosa (assembly GCA_027742785.1). Lineage (NCBI taxonomy): Eukaryota > Viridiplantae > Streptophyta > Magnoliopsida > Fabales > Fabaceae > Vigna > Vigna reflexopilosa. Next base: position 25,039,636 of record CM050914.1, on the reverse strand, counting down.
ATCTTGTCACTAATAATGAAAATTTACAGAAAGAATTAGATGAAGTCTTATTGTCTGCTAAGAAAGTTAAAATTGAGATTGTTACAGTTGAAAAAGAATGTGAAAAATGTCCTGCTCATATGGAACAAATAGATTACTTGACTAGCACGCTAGTCAAATTTACTCAGGGTAGAGACAATTTAAATTTTGTATTAAAGTCTTCTGGTAGAGCAATTTACAGACAAGGAATAGGCTATAAAGCTCAGTCTAACAAAACCAATACAAAGAAATTTATTGATTTAAGCAAGCCTGTGAAGCATGCATGTTTTTACTGCAATAGTATTGGTCATACTGTTAGAAACCGTTACTATAGAAGAGTTGTAGTTCCTAAAGGTTTATTTGTGTGGATACCAAAGGAACATTTGGCCTCAATTAACAATCAAGGACCCAAGTTCAAATGGGTACCTGCAACAAAAACTTATACTGTTTTGCAGGATTACAAACAGGTGCAGTGAGAACTCAAGGAAGAACTACATTGGCTATTTCAAACATCTTGAGCAACTACAACTGGTAACATGTATTCGGCTTGCTGCATTTTGTATGAATAGATGAATTGTTTGAAAATTGATTGTTTGTTGATTGTATGACTGATTGTTTGATTGTTTTGGTTGAAAAATGATTTTCACGACCTTTAGTCGACTGAATTATGAGTGTAGTCGATTGTGTGTCTTTGTATGTATGTACTCTGTTTTGAAATTTTATATGTCATACAGTAATCAACCGTGTTCTTAACTAAATCGACTTGAGTCTCTGTTTTTAGTTTTTCTGATTTAAAATTTTAAAATGGGTCATTTATGGGTTTTATCTTTCGCGCCTTTTTGGCCTATCTTCTTAAAGTTATACTGTGTTCTTGGTTTCCTGTCTTGTCAATTTCCAAAGCACCCTAAAATTGAGAAAGAAAGTTTCAAGAATCCTCTCTCCATGGCATCCTCAAGTCGTTCTGGAATCGGAAACAAGGGAAAAGGTTCATCTAAATCAAGGAAGTCTAATCCGACAGGATGGATTAGTGATGAAGCAACCAACGAGAGATTTCTAAATACGATTGTAAAGATTGTTGTTTCTCCTATGAATCTGAATTTAAGCTTGTTTGAAAAAGAAGGATTCATGTTTCCTGATTGGTTAGAAAAGTAGGGATTATCGATCTTTGTGCAAATGAAGGGGTACTGGTACCCAGAATTGGTAAAAGTATTTTATCACAATCTAAGGGCGGTTGAAGACAACATTTGTTCAAGAGTAAAGGGTGTTGACATTCACATTGACGAATTTATGTGGAATATCATCACAAATCTACCATCAGAAGGAGCTTCATCACATTTGCCTTCTGCTCAAACCAATACTATGCTCAACAAGAGAATGTTATACAAGGACTGGCTGAGATTTCCTGGACTGTACTCAACTGAAAGGTTCTTTGCACATGAAGGATTAATGAAAGAAGAAAAAATAGTTGCCTATCTTTTGGCTTGCATTATACTACCAGGAAGAATCAGAAACGATAGAATGACTGGTGAAGACATCTATCTTCTTCATGCAATCAAGAACAATATACCAACAAATTGGTTGCAGGTTGTGAAGAATCATATGAAGAATGCTGCTCTAAACAGATCACTGTATCTTCCATATGTGGTGTTTGTAAGCAAAGTGCTTGTTTTATTGGGTGTGGATATCAAAAATGAACAAAAGTGTTTTTGGAGTTCATCAAATATGTCTGATTGTCACTCAATCGTGTCTTTGGGAATTGTAAAGACAATTAATGGCTGGAACTTCATGGGAAATGATGACACTGAGTACTTCTGCTAAAGTGGTAAACCACACAAACTTCTTTCCTGAGACAGATTTTGAAACATATGTAGCTGATCAAATAAGAATCATGCATGACAAGTATGATGATCTTGCAAGGATGCATCGGGGTGATCAACAAGTTTTGGCTGAAAGCACTTCTGAAGAGGATTTTATGGAATCATTCTGACTCAGTTTAGGGACATATGACATACAAATGCGTCCAATGTCTCAAGTTTGTTGTTGATCGTTTTTCTGTCATTTGTAGTTGTTCTTAGTTTCCTAATGGCTTAGAATTGCCATTATTTTTTTTTTGTTTTGTTCTTGTTCGTGTCTATCAGTTGTAATATCCTTTTTAAACAAGAAATGAAATTAACTGGTTATGATTCAAATTCATTTGCTTCAAATTGATTGTTTGAATTTGTTTTGATTGAATGATTGAATCGACTTTGCAATGAGTGAAGTTGACTATGCATGTTTTCACTGTTACATCAAACTGCTTTGTATATTCACTTCTTATCTGATTATTTTTCTTGCATAACTAAATTGCTTGATCTGCAAGAGATTCTGAAAGGTTTTGCAGGAAACATTGCTTTGGAACTTACTGTTGGTTCATATCTGTTTGGAAAGCAATGAAATCGAATTGGTGATTGGTCAAATTGAGTTATCAAATGCAGGGGTTATAAATTCCATTTATTGGGATTTTCTTTTTAAGTTGTTTGATCTTTTTATATCAGTTTTCTTCGATATATCTCTGTTCTTATATGATCGTTTTTCAATGAGTTTATATTGTGAGATTGTTGATAGTTGTATCTTTGTTTGATTGAAATGTGCATTCATAACACTGATACAATCTTGATACGAACTGATTGCATGCTCTTATATTTGTGTGACTGCATTGTGCATCTAAATATGATTTTGTTGTATGCATAATGACAGGCGGAGCATTACTTCTTTGCATAGATTTTTCACATGCCTATATTCTAGGGGGAGTTTATCTATATCATGTGAATATCTGTGATAGGGGCAGCATCATTGCATGATTAATCTGTTTACCTTTGATTTTCTGTGATGCATCTCTAGTAATACAGTTTATCAGCATATCCATATTTGAAAGCAAACCTTTTTGGCTAATGCACAAAGGGGGAGAAATATCTGACTTGATTAATATGTTTATTTGCTTGATATGTGATTGCTTGCTTGATACTACTTTATTCAGAGTAATTGGGAAGAAATATACTTTTACTTGCTCTGATACATTGATCAAATACATTGGATAAAATTAGTTATTTTGCTTTCTTTATCTGATACTGATTTTATGAGTTGTTTGTGTACAAACATGGTTGTTTATTAATCATGGTTGTGCATCATCAAAGAAGGGGGAGATTGTTGAGATTGTTGATAAGGGAAACATTGGTTTAAGCTAACCTTAATCTCACAGTGTTTTAGTCACTATGGTTTTTGATGATGACAACACATTATTAATAACACATGGTTTGTTATGTGTTACATGCTCTGTTCTTTATTGAATGATATATTCTATTGAACATGTTTTGTGTTGATCTTGATATGTGAATGCACATTTGCTGAGCTTATATCTGATACATCATTTACGGTTGCATTACATATGGTTTTGAAGAGAAAACCACATGCACTTTTATGAACTTATATTGTGTGGCATAACTGCAAGTTTTAAGTCGACTTCATTATGAAGTAAGTTAATTAAAACTAGTACTTATGCACAGATTTTCAAAAGCAGTGTTGTGAGTGATTTTGCATTGAAAAGTTTTTCAAACTAAGTTGATTTGTTTAAGTCGACTACATGCGCAATGGATCCGACATAGTTAGTTATGTGTTTGAAATTCTGTTAATGTGTGTGTACAGTAACGACTATATTTCAAAAAGTTAATTAAAGCTTTTGTGATAGCCAACTGTATTAAATGCAAAATCAATTGGTTGTTGTTGACTGCTACTGTTTGACTTAACTGTTATAATTGTCTAAGGACAATCAACTTGATTATTAGCTTTGTCGACTATAGGAGTGTCTGATTTATAGAAAACTATAAATAGACGTGCCTTAGTTGATCACAAAGACTTTGGAAATTTTAACACTTTCATTTGTGATTTACAGATTGTGATATCTGAGAATTTGCTCCAAGAACTCATCAAGAAGACTATGGCAATCTTTCTTTGAAGAGGTTCTTTGAAGGAGACTGTATTGCGCTTATTGGTTGATCAGAATTCTGCACAACTGGTGTATTGACATTGATCAAGACTGTCTTCAATCTACTAGAGATTGGTTGTTCTTGTTGTGATTACAGGAGGTTGACTCGTGGAGTGTGGACACTTTGAGGATTGTTCAAAGTGGGTTTGAAGATTGTAGAAGAGGGGATATCTTGCTGCAGATCTGTGTGTGTTGTTGTTGCCTATATTTTGGTTAGAGGGTTAGAGATGTGTTTTATATTTTTGACGTGGACGTCTCTATAAAATCCTTGTTGTAAAACCCTTGACCATTATAGTGCATTTGCTTCCGGATTTTGGAAGGACACTGGATGTAGGCATTGAGGTTGAACCAGTATAAAAACATGCTTTTGATTTCTCTATCCTTACACTTTTACATTCAGTCGACTTACCTGTTCATGTAGTAAACTTTGTATTTTCCGTTGCACTTATATTTTTCATTCCTTGTGATTCAAGAAACCTTGTAAAGAATAATACTTTGCGAAAAAGATTTTAAAAAGACTCTGATTTTAAAACCTCACCAATTCACCCCCCCTCTTAGTGTTGAAACGAAGCTAACCTGTTTTCCGACAACTTATACTCTCTTGCATATATAGTTGGTGTTTTGTCCTCAAATTATTGCTCGTGTGCATCCAAAATTTTATTTTCCAGATCCTCAGATTGCTTTTGATTAAGCAACATCACCTTCTTTATCAACTGAGACATTACTTGAGTGAGCTCCAATAATTGCTTGGATTTTACACCTTCAATTGTTTCAGTAGCAACAATAGTGTTATTATGCGAAGATAGTTGGTGGAAACATTCGACCATGTTGCATATCAGTTGTCTTAGCTCAGCTAGGGTCTTATTCATCAATGATCCTCCCACAACTACATCCACAAACATTTTGTCTTTTTGTGGGAGGCGCTCATAAAATTACCCTAGCAGTAAAAAGTCCTACAGTTAATGATTTGGGCATTTGAGGCATAAGTTGTTAAATCTTTCCCAATATTGGGCTAAACCCTCATCCTACCCTTTTTCAATACTGTAGATCTGTTTCCAAAAGTAGGACACCTTCGAGGTAGGGAAAAAGTATATTATGAGCCTCAGCTACATCTTTTGCTAACTTCCAAAAGGTTGTTGCTGATAGATCATTCAATACCTTGCAACATCATGTAGGGACAACGAAAATGCCTTCATCATTATTAATTCCTCTAATACTCTAAGCAGTTTCATGGATAAGCATATGAGAATGAATTCATTGATACGTTGGTGAAGATCCTCATGCTTCAATCCATATAATTTTGGCAACAACTTTATAAACCCTGTTTTCAAACCAAATTTGGGTATATTTTGTCCTTGAGGTAAGTGAATGCACATTAGCTAGTGACCCATCTCCTGGTTGGCCAGCTATTTTAATGATTTCTCCACTGATGAAGTCATGTTATCTTGCCCATATTTGCAGTACAAAGATTCCTACAAGTCCTTGGTCAATGGCTTTACTTCAAGTTGGCTTGTCTAATCCCAAATTGTGTACAAAATTTGTGTTAACCTTGACTTCAACTTTAGAAAAGGATTATAACAAGAAATACAAGAATAACATGAAAGAACTACAATTTACAGATTTTTAATTTTTTAGAAACAAATGCAAGAAACACAGAAAAAAAATGAGTACAAAGTTAACTGTACATATTAAAACTCAAGTCACCATTTTCTCGACAATGACGTCATTTGTTAAAAGCTTTTTTGTCGTAATAAGGCTAATAAAAATGAATAAAATCCCCCTACTGTAGTATACAGAAAACCGTGGTATCAAATTTGTGGAAATGGTTCTTCATGCAGTCTTATATTTATAAAGAACTTCGAGAAAGGTTCGTTACAATGGAGCATTAACTTTTCATAGAGTTATTATAGCCTTTTGTACTTTGTCAGATGCTCTTATATTTATAAAGAACTTTGAGAAAGATTCGTTACAATGGAGCATTGACTTTTGATAGAGTTTTTGTAGCCTTTTATACTTTGTCATATGTTACTGTGTTTTTTCAAAGAAAACTGTGTTGTTGTTGTATAAATGGTCAAACAAAAAGCATCAAAAAAACATTCTTAGAATGTCTTCATATCTCTTAATGTCCTTATGAATTTAAATAAAGCACTTCATCCTTGATAGGATCTGCTAAGATTAGGAAAGACTACACAACAGACAAAAATAACTATTCGTACATCAAATTTGAACACTTAAACTATTTACATATAGTATTTAGGATAGTCCATTTGTTGTATCATTTAGGATGGTTCGTTTACTATAACCTTTAGGATAGTATGGTTTACTATAGCATTTAGGATAACCTGTTTACAATAGCGTTTAGGATAGCCCACTTAATATAACTTTTAATGAATTATCTTAGACAATCTTTTTGAAAAACACTATTTTAATAGACAATTTTGTTAAATTTCAAAATTAAGGGTTCCTAAATGATCTTGTGTTAACAATCTCCTCTATTTTTATGTTTTACAAATAATATGCAAATGCTAAATAGGGTTGAATATAATTGATGAGAGAAGTTTTTATCATGCTAGTCGTCCAACAAGTTGTTTATGCATATAGTATATTAGACGAATATAACAAATATTCAATGAAAGTATGTATATATGTATGATACATGATTTCTCCCTTTATCAAAATGTTATTTCTCACCCTTTTTAAAAATGATCAGTATATAATTTCTCCTCCTTATTTATAAACATCAATAAGGTTTGGAAATAACATCATTGCCCGAGTGGTGGTGGTGGCAAGATAGCAGGCTTTGGAGAGAATTTGAATGGCTAAGGCATTGATTATGGCAGTCAGTTTCTCATCCTGTCTTCTTTCATTGGCCTTTAATATTGAAGCAAGTTTTTTGTTTTTGATGTGCATTGTTGTCAACTATAAGAGAAGTGTCCTGGTCGAGGATGGAGGAGGTGGATAGGGCAAGAGGGCCAACAAGTGGGGGGATTGTAGGTGGTGGATTTGGTTGAGGGATGTCTGGTTTAGGTGTCGGGGTAGGAGGTTGGTTGTCAAATGGAGCGGAAGTGTTGTCCATAAACACAGATTCATCCTCAAATAGGGTTCTTCAATGATGGTAGGCAATACTTGACTGGCACTATTATCTTGATGAACAACTTCTTCTATTGTGGTCAAAACGGATGAAACAACCGAGAGATGTTGAATTTCAGGGACTAGGGGTTCTAAGCAATAAGGCTGGTGAAGAGAGATCGTTATTCGCAGAGGAACGTTCACTAGAAGCATTGTTTGGATTTGCGACCATAAGCATTTAGATCCACCAAGAAAGTGGCATATGAGTAATCAAAGTGATAGATGGGGTAGGGTTCCAAAATGCTTGAGCTAGGTGGCAATTCTCCATCACCAAACCCGTCTAGGGAATGCATGATGGAACTGGCATGAAATTACATGGACAAATCTGTGTGCCTAAAAAGGTTTTGTTGCCAAATCAGAAACACATCAGATTCACATTAAGATAATGGGAGTCTAGCAATCATTCTTTGATAGGGTTAACCAACATGGGGCGCGTAGGAGCTGGATGAGTGCCTTTAAGCCTTTGAATCATTTGTCTCTTTATTGGCCTTAAATCGATTAGAGGTAAATGTGGTGGAATTTGGTAAGGCACAATTAGCCAATCAATCATCCTGTTTGAACCATATCGAATGTAGTGAAGAAGCATCATAGATACGATCCTGTAGAATTCCAAATGCATAGAAAGGTCAGGATGATCTACAGGAACTAGAAACATCTTGGACATAAATGGGTAGATGAAAACATGTCGTGGTTGATAACAACTAATTGTAGGTAGACATTTGACATCCTCTAAAGACTGGTGAAGAGTAGTGTTTAGCACATCAATGTTTGTGTCCATGTCTTCTTGGATAAGTAAGAAGGAGACAGGTGTTGGGTCAATTCGAAACTTAACTTCCATAACACTTATTAGCCCAACTGTTAGCTCGTCATTGGGTCGAACGATGAGCATTGACCCAATAGGTGCTATGTACTTGGGCATCTAGGCTAAGTTGGGATAAACATCCATGGTCTAGTTGGGTGGTGAGAGATCTACTATGGCTTCCAATGGTAGGTTAAGGTAAGCTTGAGATGGTTGAAAGTTCAAGTGAGGCATGTAAATGGTGGTTGTGTAGGTATGGGTTTCAAGGTGGCGTTAATCTTCTCATTCATCTGAGGAAGAGACAGTTTATCTTGGCTCTCCTTGGCCAAACGCCTAACGTCTAACTGAGGAAAAGTAGACAGTCTCTTCACATCAGCGTCTAAATTCATTTGGAGAATGTTTGTTATCCCAAAGCGCGAGCCTATATGTGCATCATTTAATTCTATATTATATCGCATCGACAAAGGAACTTCAGAAAACAAAAACTCCAAAATCCCATGATTTGTGATAACTCTTTGAATCAGGGAGGCATAATAGCAATTATAATAATCTTTATCTAGGTTTTCGATTGACCGTATCACATCGATAAAGATGATACGAGGCAAGTTGATAGGTAGCAAACCTGCCTAGCTCCGTCAAATGATCTTTGGATCTGTTTTTGTGGAGAAAAGTCTTGGAGCAAACGTGTTGCAAAACTTTGGCATACAAAGACATCAATTGGTAGACGACTTCTTTTCCAAGAAGGTCCTTCGAGAAGTTGTACCATACAACACTCGATCAACTGAATCGTTATGGGAGTACAGGACGTCCCAACCTTATAGTTGTTCTATCGTTCGTACCCAATTACTAAATCAGTTTTATCAATAATAAATTAACCATTCATTAGTCATATCACTAAAAAATAAATTAAAAATAATATTTCAACAAAAAGTTAAGGACGAAAACAATTTATTTTCCTTTTTATATATCAACGAAGTGTGCAGTGTAGGAAGTCACTCTCACTTTCGTTTCCAATCAAGTTGTTAACATGATTTATTGTTCTTTCAGATACAAATACTATGGATGCTTGGAAAGGTCTTCAATTTGACGACGACGTCCTTGAATCATTTTCGAAGAAATGTGATAGTTCATCATATTGATTCCTGGTCCGACAGGGAATGTCCAGGCAGCTATTATGAATAGGATAAGTGATGAACCACGAACCACCCAACAATTTGCTGAGGAAGTTGTTAAAGCAATGTATGAAAGAGATTTCAATTCCAATGCTTGGAAATGGGCTGAGATGTACATACAACACCATGGTGAGTAATTCAATAAACATACACTTGGGTTCTTTAACTTAATGTAATGTGACATTTACTGTGACCAGGACCCTACTGCGACTATGAAGGCGTCCTTACATAGGAAAGTTCTTCAAGATCCAAATTTTGGTCCACATATCGGTCTTGGTTCCGTTTTGATACTTAACCTTGTAACCCATCTTATTCATAGTTCTATTTATATTCGATAACTTTTGGTATTGTTAGTCAAATTATTTGCTTCTTTTCATTTAGGTTTGTTCATTCAGTGCATTTCTCCCAATCTATTACCTTAACATAGTGCTTCGAAATGTAATCAAAGTCTTTGCTAGTAACATATGTCTTCCCACAAAGGAACTCGTGATGGAGACACCAAAACCAGTCATTCGACCCCTTCTACTAGAAGAACCAAATATGGCAGAAATTATGCAAAAATTGAGAAATCCACATCTTCAACCATCAACATAAAAAGTAGCAGATAAGAACAAGGGAGAACATTCTAAAGACTCTAACGCAATGTAATAATATTTTCTAGTCATATTATTCGATGTGACTTTCTTATGCAGGTGAATTTTAATCGTTTATGGATTACTGTACCAGTGTTTACTATAACTCGGACTTTTATTTAGGATGACAGTAATATTTATTGGGATGACTTTATCAACGTTTAAGATGACTATTGTAATTTCTATTCATATAGTTTTATTCTATCAATGTACACACCATGGACACATGAATATGAAAGAATTGTTGGAGTGTTGTACTAAATTTGGTTTCTTTATGAATTTACCATTTTAAATTTAACCAAAATCAGGTCCAACACCTCAAAGGGGAGCCATTAAGCCAAAACATGTTACCAATGATGGACTTTTGGTAAAGAACCCTTTTTTCCCACTCGTAAGCAATTACAGCCTGTGTGTAATCGCTTACACACGCACATGACAACCTTTTTCCATCCTCCTGACAGCATCACTTGGATGAAATCAGTAACACCCAATTTTGTGCACACACTGATATCCTTCAAACCACCAACAAGTCCTCCCACAGCTCCTTCTACCTAAGAATCGACCAGCACTATGGACATTCTTCCAAAAATTTCACCAACAAGAGGTCCAACCCTTGCAAGGTGAGCCATTAAGCCAAAACATGGGAGCAGTGCTGGACTTTTGGTACAAAATGCTTTTTTCCCACTCGTAAGCGATTACAGCCTGTGTGTAATACCTTACACACGCACATCAAAGCCTCTTTCCATCCTCCTAACAGCATCACTTGGATGAAATCAGTAACATCCAATTTTGTTCACACATTGATATCCTTCAAACCACCAACAAGTCCTCCCACAACTCCTTCTACCTAAGAATCGACCAACACTATGAACATTCTTCAAAAACTTTCACCAAAAAGAGGTCCAACCCATGCATGGGGAGCCATTAAGACAAAACATGGGAGTAGTGATGGACTTTTGGTACAGAATCCACTTTTCCCACTCGTAAGCGATTACAGCCTGTGTGTAATCGCTTACACACGCACATGACAACCTCTTTCCATACTCCTGACAGCATCACTTGGATGAAATCAGTAACACCCAATTTTCTGCACACACTCATATCCTTCAAACCACCAACAAGTCCTCCAACAGCTCCTTCTACCTAAGAATCGACCAACACTATGAACATTCTTCCAAAAATTTCACCAAAAAGAGGTCCAACCCCTGCAAGGTGAGCCATTAACCCAAAACATGGGAGCAGTGCTGGACTTTTGGTACATAATGCTTTTTTCCCACTCGTAGGCGATTACAGCCTGTGTGTAATACCTTACACACGCACATCAAAGCCTCTTTCCATCCTCCTAACAGCATCACTTGGATGAAATCAGTAACATCCAATTTTGTGCACACACTGATATCCTTCAAACCACCAACAAGTCCTCCCACAACTCCTTCTACCTAAGAATCGACCAGCACTATGAACATTCTTCAAAAACTTTCACCAAAAAGAGGTCCAACCCATGCATGGGGAGCCATTAAGACAAAACATGGGAGTAGTGATGTACTTTTGGTACATAATCCATTTTTCCCACTCGTAAGCGATTACAGCCTGTGTGTAATCGCTTACACACGCACATGACAACCTCTTTCCATCCTCCTGACAGCTTCACTTGGATGAAATCAGTAACACCCAATTTTGTGCACACACTCATATCCTTCAAACCACCAACAAGTCCTCCAACAGCTACTTCTACCTAAGAATCGACCAACACGATGAACATTCTTCCAAAAATTTCACCAAAAAGAGGTCCAACCCCTGCAACGTGAGCCATTAAGCCAAAACATGGGAGCAGTGCTGGACTTTTGGTACATAATCCTTTTTTCCCACTCGTAAGCGATTACAGCCTGTGTGTAATAGCTTACACACCCACATGAAAGCCTATTTCCATCCTCTTAACAGCATCACTTGGATGAAATCAGTAACATCCAATTTTGTGCACACACTGATATCCTTCAAACCACCAACAAGTCCTCCCACAGCTCCTTCTACCTAAGAATCGACCAGCACTATGAACATTCTTCCAAAAATTTCACCAAAAAGAGGTTCAACCCCTACATCGAGAGCCATTAAGACAAAACGTGGGAGCAGTGATGGAGTTTAGGTACAGAATCCTTTTTTCCCACTCGTAAGCGATTACTGCCTCTGTGTAATCGCTTACACATGCACATGACAACCTCTTTCCATCCTCCTGACATCATCACTTGGATGAAATCACTAACACATATATTTGTGCACACACTCATATCCTTCAAACCACCAAGTCATCCCACAACTCCTTCTACCTAAGAATCGACCAGCACAATGAACATTCTTCCAAAAATTTCACCAAAATCAGGTTCAACCCCTGCATGGGGAGCCATGCATCCAAAACACGGGAGCAATGATGGACTTTTGGTACAGAATCCTTTTTTCCACTCGTAAGCGATTACAGCCTGTGTGTAATCGCTTACACACGCACATGACAACCTCTCTCCATCCTCCTCACAGCATCACTGGATGAAATCAGTAACACCCAATTTTGTGCACACACTCATATCCTTCAAACCACCAACAAGTCCCCCCACAGCTCCTTCAACCTAAGAATCGACCTGCACTATGAACATTCTTCCAAAAATTTCACCAAAATCAGGTCCAACCCCTGCATGGACTACTAGGAACTTCAGAAGTAATGTTGTTGAACAGAAGCTCTTGCAGAATACTGTTTGTCAAAGGAAGTTCTCAAAAGCATTGTTCAGTTCCCTTGCTTGGTCTCGTGAATAGGAGAAGGTCGCATTTCGTGTGTCGATAGTCGGAGCAAGTTCTCTTCGAGTTAGCAAGGTGCTCTGCCTGGTCTCGTGTATAGGAGAAGCTCACGTTTCGTGTGTCGATAGTCGGAGCAGTTCTCTTCGAGTTGGCAGAGTGTTCTTCTTCCGGTTCGTTCGTCGAAGGAAGGTTTAATCATATTTTTATTCATTACTGTTGTAATCTGAAAAACTATTTTTAGTGAAACTGTTAATCACTTTTTATAGTGATTAACGACTGGACGTAAATTCTTTTGAATCGAACCAATATAAAAATTACTTGTGTGATTTTTCTACTCCTTACACTCTTTAATTTTATTTGCACATCAATTGTTCGACAAATTTTCTCTTAGAAAATTTATTTTTGAAAACTGACCATTTTAATTTAAAAAGTGATCGAACACGCTTTCTGCTATTCTAAGTTTTATTCCGCTGCGTTATACTCTCCAAACGATACCGATTGTTCCAACAATTGGTATCAGAGCTTGCTTTGATAGTTTTTCAAACTTTTCGAAAATAGCTGGTCATCACAATCAAAATATTGTATACGCCGATGGTGCTTCTATTAACAGACCACCACTTTTTACTGGTGATAATTATGCGTTCTGGAAAGTCAGAATGGTAATTTTTATGGGGTCTGTTGACAGAGGTATCTGGGAAGCTGTACAAAATGGTCCTTTTATTCCTAAAAGTACAGTTGATGGTGTAGAGGTAGAAAAATCATATTTTGACTGGACTGTTGAGGAAAAAAGAAGAGCCCAATTTGATATTAAGGCTCAAAATATATTTTTATCTGCACTAACCATTGATGATTTTTTCAAAGTGTCAGTTTATAAAAGTGCACAGGAAATGTGGAAATTTTTAAGACTTACTTATAATGAAGTCATAGATATGGATAAGTTAACAATGTCTGACTCAAGCTCTACATCAAGCTCCTCAAGCTCAAGCGATTCTAATGAGCAAGAAAATTTATGTTTGATGGTCAACGGTGGATTATCTGGAAGAAAATTCTTGAAGAAAAAGAAGAACAATCAAGGCTCCGCATCAAGCTTTAAATGTTACGAATGTGGTGAAAGAGGCCATGTTAAAGTTGATTGTCGAAACAACAAGAAAAGTGAAGAAAGAAAGAAAAAGAAAACTCACAAAGAGAAGAAGGCCTACATTGCTTGGAATGATAATGACTCATGTAGTTCAAGTGATTTTGTTGAAGAAGCAAACCTATGTTTGACGGTTGCTACTGATGACACTGCAAGCCAAGTAAGCGGTTCTAGCCTTGACACTAGTGAGTTTGATTTACAAAAAGCTTTTCTTGAATTGTTAAATGAATCTGAGAAATTAGATGCGGATCATAAAAATTTGAAAACTGAGTTTAAGGAATTGAAAATTAAATATGAAAGTGCATTGGATGAAGAAGTTGTTTTAAGAAACAAAGTTAGTAATCTAGAAACAAAATTGTCTGAATCAAATAAAATTGTACATCCTGTTGAATGCCTTTCATGTAAGAGTCACATGTTTGACATATATATTCTTGAAAATTTACTTGCTAAAGCCACCAAATCTATTTCACATGTTCAAAATGGTTTTAAAAAGAAAAATGTTAAAAACAAGAACATGCATCAACATAGGAAACCTCAATTTAAAAGAACTCATAGAGTTTGGGTTGAGAAGGGGACTTTTGTGAAAAACAAGGTGCATGATGTTTGTTGTTTTTATTGCATGAAAAAGGGGCACACTTCAAGCAAATGTAACATTAAACATTTTGGAGTTCCAAATGGAAAATACGCTTGGATTCCTGTCATAAAGTAATATGTCTCTAGCCTCAAAGGACCCAAATGAGATTATGGGTACCAAAATTGTATTGTTTTACTTTGCAGGTTAAGTTTTTCAAAAGGAGAAGAAAACTCTAAAATTATTCTGCTTTTGAAATTGATGCTCCAAGCCAGGAAATGAATTCTTCAAGTGATATCCAAAGCCTTAGTTCAAGCACCAAGTGATTGAGCTAAGTTTTGTTTAAACCGTGCTGTTGCATTTTGTTTTTACTTGATCTTCCATTATTTGATTACTGTCATATTCATTTCTGTTTGAGTGAATGATATGTCCATCACTGATTCATTCATCCTATGGTGTGTTCTTGTCTGTTTACACACTTTAATCAGTGAAATTAATCTATTTGAGACATTCATGTGTTGAATTTAATCTTTTGGTATGATTAGTCATGTGCAATTTTATCTCAATGATTATTTTTTTAATCTGTGCTTAACTGGTTTGGTATTCAATTTCATGAGTACTTTGAAGTTAGCCTTGGTGTAATTTCTATCAAGGATCAAAAGCAATGAAAAATTCATTTGAATGAGCTAGTTGATAGTTTCTGTCGGCATTTTTGGGTGATTAAAGACATGTGATAATTAAATTGTCATTTTTTGTTTTGAAGTTGTCTCCGTGGAGATTTTTTTTTTTTGGTTCAAATGCATACCATATGAGATATGGTAATACACGTTGAGAACTTGGATGCAATAAATGAACTGATCAAATTTTGCATAATTTTGATGTAAAGTATTTGGTTTATAAACTATTGAAAGATAAAATCTGAATCAACTTTTGTGTTTGAATTTTTGTATATGTTGTTTTGATATGCACAACTAAATTCATGGAGTTGAACAGATTGGGATATGAGAGTGCATGAATCATAGTTGTTATTTGGGAAGTTATAAATTATGCTGTCAAATTAGTTTTTGAACTGCGTGTGCTAGTAGAAATGCTTTCCTGTTAAACCTTGAGTTGCTGTGATGTGATCACATTCATTTAAGCTACTGTTGCTTTCATTATAATTTATAAATTGATTGTAGAATCATTGATTTCTTATTCGTATAAAAAATGACTGCTGATTTCAATGAATTAATTAAGTCTGATAAAAGCTGAATTTGATTTGTTGAGAATCATTGAAACTTGTTTGGAATTGCAAATACAAATCTGAACTAGCTTGTAAGCATCTCTCCATTGTTTTGGACTGAACAGATCTTAAAATATTTTTCATAATCTGTTTGTGAGTTCATGAGAATTTTTTTTTTGTTTGACATCTTATGACATAATCTTGTGATACCTGGTACCCATTTGAGGGGGAGATATATAAGGGTGTTAGATATCTTGTTATTTATCTATACTTTGGTATTTCATCATGTATTTGCCTCTCATTTTATAAACTTCAAATTTTATAAATTGCATCTTTCTTTGTTGAGGATGAGAGCCATTTAAGGGGGGTGTCTAGATTCTATGAACTTAGGAGAGAGTTAGGAGTGTTAGTTATGTCTTAGGCTCAAAATTACTGAAATTTTCACAATTTTCGTAAGCTTAGCGCTTTTAATCGATTATCACACGAGCGTAATCGATTATTTTTGGCTTTGCAAAAGCCTTTAATCACATATAATCGATTATCCAACAGAATAATCGATTATTCATACTCAAACCCAAAACTGGAAAATTATGAACAGAGAATCGATTATCTTCAACAGTAAATCGATTATTATGCAATTTCTGGAAAGTGACCTATGAGCTGATAATTGCGAGCTGCTGCTCCTTCTGACGTTGGTCCTTCTCTCATACCTTTATCCTCTTCACTTTCCATGGTACAACACTTTGTAACTTGTCTAAACAATTGGAGGATATGAGTCCTGCACAGAAAGCACATTTTGATCAAATTTATGAGTGGCAGCAAGTTCATGAAGACTACGTGGTTGATCAATTTCATGAAATTGATGTTCGCTTAGGAAACATTGAAAATCACCTCAACCTTCAACCACCTGAGAGATCCCCTTGCCCTGAGTTTTAGAGATAGGTTTCTATGTTAGTATGTTTTGTTGTTTGATTGTTGATGCTTCTATGTTTTGTTGCTAGTATGTTTCTCTTTATAATGTTAATGTACTCCTTTCTTTTATGAATAAAATGATCTTTTGTTTTTCATACATACATTGTTTAATTGAGGGGGAGATCATATTAAGGAGGAGCTTTTTACATTAATCTTTTTGCTTATGATCAAAAAGGGGGAGAAGTATATTTTTAGGGGAGAAGTATAATATAAATTGATATAGGTATTGCTAACTTTGTTGTTGTCTGTTAGCTTGTATGTTTTGCAGGAAAGCCAAAGTTGCTTTTATAAACTTGAATTTTTTATCATCGTCAAAAAGGGGGAGATTGTTACCAATGAGGAGCATTGGTAAATCTTGAAGTAAATTGTTTTGATGATGCTACAAAAAGTTTAACCTGAAGAAGATATTTGAGATAATTTTTTAAAGCAAATTGTAGAATATGATTGTAGTAGGAAAGTCCTCAAAGTTTGTAAAATTTGTATTTTAGATAATGTACTGAAATAATCGATTATCACGGTCTTTCAGGAATAAACGATTATCACAAGTTTGTTTTTGAAATATGTTTTTGAAAAACCTATAACGGACTTGGATAATCGATTATTACTTACAATAATCGATTATTACTGGCAGTTGGGACTTGACCTTTGATATTCAGAATAGCTGGCTATATATTGGACTTCTGAGAACTTCAGAAGTAACGTTGTTGAACAGAAGCTCTTGTAGAATACTGTTTGTCAGAGGAAGTTCTCAAGAGCATTGTTCAGTTCCCTTGCTTGGTCTCATGAATAGGAGAAGCTCGCGTTTCGTGTGTCGATAGTGTGAGCAAGTTCTCTTCGAGTTAGCAAGGTGCTCTGCCTGGTCTCATGAATAGGAAAAGCTCGTGTTTCGTGTTTCGTGTGTCGATAGTCGGAGCGGTTCTGTTCAAGTGAGCAGAGTGTTCTTCTTCCGGTTCGTTCGTCGAAGGAAGGTTTAATAATATTTTTATTCATTACTGTTGTAATCTGAAAAACTGTTTTTAGTGAAATTGTTAATCACTTTTTATAGTGATTAACGACTGGACGTAGATTCTTTTGAATTGAACCAGTATAAAAATTACTTGTGTGATTTTTCTACTCCCTACACTCTTTAATTTTATTTGCACATCAATTGTTCGACAAATTTTCTCTTAGAAAATTTATTTTTGAAAACTGACCATTTTAATTTAAAAAGTGACCGAACACGCTTTCCGCTATTCTAAGTTTTATTCCACTGCGTTATACTCTCCGAACGATATCGATTGTTCCAACAAAACCTTGAAGTCTTATTAGGATCACAAAGGAGTGTACTTAATAAACAAGGAGTAGGCTACACAGGTAAAAGCAGTAAAATGAATGCTAGGAAATTCAATGACATTAGCAAACCTCCATCAATAGCTTGCTTTTACTATAATAATATTGGTTATTTATCTAAAGTCTGTTATTATAATAAGGTTGGTGTGTCTAAGGGTAAATTCAAGTGGATTCCTAAGGACCACGAAAGACTGCTTGGGCCACCGACCATGGTGATAGTTTCAACAACCAATAGCAACCAACAACGACAAAGAACGAAAGCAAGTTAGTGAATGAAAGCAAAGAACAAGGCAAATGATAGTAGGGTAGAACGAGAAGAAACGAATGAGAAGAAGTGCGGAAAACAAAGAAAGTGAAGCATGAAAAGAAAGTGAGAAAGAATATCTAACATTCTATATAAGTTATAATGACTAACCGATATTACAATATTACAATTTTTTCACCGAGTCACTTTCTATATCGATTTTAGGTATAACCAGTATTAAAAGACAAATTTTATACTGTTTGAAGTGAATTCAGTATACGAATTTGTGTAATTTATTACACTTTTGCCACCGCATACCAGTTCTAAATTCAAACGGTATAGAAATTATTCTTGACATATGTGTAATTATAACAATAGACAACATTTCACATGTCTACTTACACACCATACAAAGCTTTTGGACATACATAACTACATAATTCAATCATTGTCAACGATTGAGACACCGTCTTATGCTTCAACATATTACAGTTTCAAAGTTTTTCAAATGCAACTTCCATGTTCAAGGGTTTAGTAGCAACCATGAACACAGTTTTTGCACAATAGAATGGTACTTAAGTGTAAACGCTGACTCTTACTGCATTAGAAGTTCCTGTTTTGTTAGAATCAAGTGGGAAGAAAAAAGGGTAGATTTCATATCGAACATAGCAAGAACTGTATAGCACTCTACAGCCTTTACGATTGCTGCAAAAGTTGGGGAAGTTGTTCACTGCAACAGCCAAACACTGAGCACAGGATATGTCAGACAAGTCTCTTGTGCATTGCACCAACGCATAGAGTGTCACAAATGGAGACAACACAGATTTTCCCTTCCCAAGCCCTTCCTCTTTAGGCACCACAGCTTGTGCTCTAATGTGATTCATCAGAGCCCCAAGCTCTTCATTGAAAGCTTCAGGGTCAGTTACATTTTCAACATTGAAATAGAATATACCAAAAGATGTATCAACCTCACCAAAGAAACTCTTGTTGTTGAACCTCAGAAAGCAATAGTCATACCAAATTCTTGCATCAGCTTGGTTTGGACAGCGTTGGCGGATTTGCTTTGTGGCATCTTGAATACAAGTGGAGCAATCTTCAGTGCTTACATCTCCCCTACACTGAGACAATGCATAGACTTTGTCTTGGTCTTTTCCATAAGTGGTGGCAACAAAACCAGTGGAGGGAGTTTTGAGGGCTAGTTCAGCCAATAGTTTATCAATATTGGCAGATAATTTTCCTCCACTGCTGATGTTGGTGTTTCTATTGCAGAATTCACCTAAAGGGTCAGCAGCTTTTGCACCCCAAATGCATAGGAACAATAAGAACATGGGTTTGTGTGAGAAATGCATAATTTATTTTACCATTTTCGCTGAGCTAAGTGCTTCTTATGAAGAAGATGAATGTGGGTCATAGTGAAACGTTTAGTTGAATGCTTCAAGCAGACATTTCTGACTTGTGAGCACCATGATTAGTGGAGAATGCAGGAGTCATTTTCATGTTTCGTTGACTTACGATCGGAGAAAGTGATCGCAGATATTGGTGATAAAATGCGTTCAAGCCAATAATGTGTTTGAGTGGATACAATGTTCTCAGTAAAATTACTATGAAAATATCTAGAAAAATCCACTGGAGCAGTTTGGGTGGGATGCAACATAACCACTTCAAAAAGATTGTGATAATAATTTAATATTGTTATTGTTTTTATCAAAATATTAACTCTAGAAATGGGGTTTTGATTCTTTAAAATATATTGAAAAACCTGTTCTTGTTATGCTAATTATTTGTTAAAAGAGTCATCTAATAGTTTTAAACACTACCCTCAGCCGTTAGTATCCGCGTGTCTTGAGCGGTTCCTATGCATTAATTCTTTAGCTATAACGTGTTGAGAACGTTTCACATTCTTGTATTTTCATTAATCCGTCCGTTTAATGTCCCTGATATTCACAAGCCCAATCCAATTTCGTTTTGCCAATCTTACCGAAATCCTGTTATTCTTTTCGTTAACTACTTCATCTGCTTGATTTCCAAGTCTCTTGCTTTCTTGCGCACTCTCTCCCCCAACTTACTGCACTTGTGCTTTATTACTTTTTACTAGCTTCAATGGCTTCCTCGTCTGCTAAGCGTGCACAACCTGTCCCCTTCCAGTCACCCTTTCATGGAAAGGATGGACATTTGGAAGAAGAGTCTAGAAAAGTTTGCGAGACACAAGTAACACTCCCTAAGTCTTCTCTTTAGAAAATAAACGTGAGACATATTATAATAGGAATTTTCAATTCAGTGTCGTTATTTTTGTTAAATCTTGATAACTTTTAAATAAATGCATAAGATTTTGAACGAAGTACATAGATTAAAAAGGCTTAATATCCCTGATCATCTCTATTTTAGTCAAGTGCGTTCGATTTGGTCCCAGTTTTCCTTTTCTGTTCAATGTTGTATTAAAGAATGTAATTTTTGTTCAATTTGGTCCATTTTACAAAGGGCGTTTAAATCGTTAACGGTAGACAGCTCAACTGTGCCTATCACTGCTGACTTGCCATGACTGAAACATGATGCAGCCAATGAAAGACTGCCACGTGGCAGTCCCTTCCCTACCCAAAAAATTAGGGTTTCTAAATGTAAGGGGGAAGGCTTCCTTACGTCTAGGTCGCCACAAGAGGAAAATTGAAAATGGGTTTCAAAATGCAGGAGCGTGGCGATGCAACTCTGGCTCGTGGTTGCTTGTCTGCGATTTGGTTTGTTTGGTTTCTACTTGTAGGTTTGAAGAGCATCTTCGCGATGGCTGGAGAAGATGAAGATTGATGGAAGATGGTGCTTTTGTGGCAGCGATTCTGCTCCAATTGGCTTTTTCGGTCTCTATATTTTCCTTTGCAGGTTGAAGACTTGACGGAGAAGATGAGCTCGTGCATGGCTTGCTATCTCATTGTGGCGATCATGGTTGTCGCAACAAAATGTTGACGGCGATTCATAGTGGAGGAAGGGGATGATGGTCATGGTGGTGTTTCTAGGTGGTTGCTGGATGGAGAAGATGAAAAACGGTGGTGGAGGCGCGACCATTTGGTTAGGGTTTCAAAATGTTTGATGATGGAAGTGCGAAGATTGTGGCTGGTTGTGAACGCGGCGGCGGTTAGGGTTAGGGGGAAATTAGGGTTTCTAGAGGTATGAGATGATGATGACATGTCAAGGTGATGTGTCACTTATTGCATAGCTGGACTGTCTGCCGTTAACGATTTAAACGCCCTTTGCAAAAAGGACCAAATTGAACAAAAATTACATTTAGGACAACATTGAACAGAAAACAAATTTGGGACCAAATCGAACATACTTGACGAAAATAGGGGGTATTAAGCCGAATAAAAACTAAAGAAAATATAACTTACTCAAAATAAAAATAACTACTTAATATATCTCTATTTTATACAATCAAATAAAATAATATTGCACCTAATAAATAGAAAATTAAAATTATCAATCTCTATTTTATCTCTATCAAAATCAAACTAAATATTATTAGACTCAAAATAATAAAATATGACTCAAACAAAATTACTTATAAACCTCTAAAATTTAAGTTTAGCCTGACAAAACTCTTCCATAAACTTAACTTTTTCATTCTTTATTTGACTTTCCATGTGCATCATTCCACACCGGACTTGCTTATTTCAATCAAATTTTAGTTTTTCTTTTTTCCTTATGGCCTTCCTATCTTTTATCTAGGTTGACCTCTCTAATGCTTTGATAGACTTTTTCTTTGTTATGCCCGATCAACTTCTTCATGTTATTCCAAAATTTACTCATCAGATTTTTTGCTATCTCAATATATGAGTTTCTCATACCTTGGTTCATCTTGACATCTTCATCTTCCTCTTTTTTGTTTTTGTTTGGTTCAAGAACATTATATGTTTCCTCTTCCTTATCAACAATCGTCTTCTTCAACTCCTTAAGCTCAACTATTTGTTTATTTATAATCTCATTAGCTTCATCCATAAGCATCCCTATCCGCTGAATCTCCTCATCTTTTTGTCTAAGTTTCATCTCCAGCTTTGCCTTCTCCAAGTTTATCACACCATTTATCGAGCACTTCATCAGCATTGTCGAGTTCTTTGACAACTTGGTGCTAACAGATTGACCTTCACCTCCTTAGCTTTAGACAACCCAGTTTTCTCCTGCTTGGCTCCAGACACCTTGGTCCCTCCTGTTCGACTTCAAAAAACTTGGTCCGCATCTACTCGGCACAAGTTTTTTGGTCCTCTCTTTGCACTACCTCAGACAACTCGGTTTTAAACGTGTCCGAGTTTTTTGAAAACAACAAATCCCCACCTCTTCTTCATCTTCTTCTATAAGAAGGTTTATCGCACTTTTCTTCTTAACTTAACAAAATTTAGCAATGTGGTTGGGCTTACGACAATCGTAGCACTTCCTCGATCTGCACTCACTTGCATAGTGGTTGTACTTGCCACACTTAAAGCAATCCACTCCTAACTGATCTCCTCGACTTTTCCCTTGTCCTCGGCCTCACCAATTCTGTTGATCGGTTTGTTCTTCATTATCATCCTCAAAATTACATCAGCCATGTCCACCTCATCCTCAACCTCCTTGTCATTGACCTCCTGGTCCTCTGCCTCCAAGACCTTAGTTTTTAGTATTTTGAGTTCCATTCGAGTCAAACTGTGTTTGTAGTGCTTAGTCGAGAGGTTCCACTTGTTCATCCCAGTTTGTTCTCCTTTTCTCTTAGGCTTCTAATGACCCAACAAGTTCATCCATTATGAGAACTTCCAAGTCTTTCAATTCTTTGATGGTGCACACGATACTTTTAAAATCTTTTGTGAGTGATATCAAGATTTTTCCTACAACCCGGTTAGGTGGCATTTGTTCTCCATTCCTGCTGAGTTGGTTGGTCATCTTCTCCACCCGAGTTATGTATTTGATTACCCGCTCTTTGGGCCTCATCTTCAATTGTTCAAACTCCCCTCTAAGAGCTTGTATTCGGACTTGTCTGATGTAGTTGACACCTTTATACGAAACCTCCAATATCAACCAGGCTTCCTTTGTTGATATGGCATTCGTTTATTTTTTGAATCTCGACTCATCTACTACACTATAGAAAAAATACAATGTTGACACACCTTGATCGAGCTCGTACCTGAATCAAATTTAATGAGCAATTAAATGTAGTATAGACTAGGAAATGACTCCTAGGTCGTCTCTCAAGGACCAAATATTGGTTCAGTCATTAGATCAAACACTTAGTGGAGGGGTTTTGTGAAGAGATTTTGTGAAAGAAAATGAACTAAATTGAACACAAATGCAAACACAGATTTAAAACGGTTGATCACTAGCTCAATTCATTGCTTCCAATCATAGATTAACCAACAACACACTA
The DNA here is from genome assembly GCA_027742785.1 of Vigna reflexopilosa. Taxonomy (NCBI): domain Eukaryota; kingdom Viridiplantae; phylum Streptophyta; class Magnoliopsida; order Fabales; family Fabaceae; genus Vigna; species Vigna reflexopilosa. The sequence continues at coordinate 25,016,228 of CM050914.1, read as the reverse complement.
CTCTAACCCCTAATCCAACACATGCTAACTAACAAAGCGAAGATTAACCATGTTTTCATAAAAGCGAATTAAGCAAACGCTATGGACAAATTCAATCAATTCTGCACCATATAGTTCAATCGACTAAGCGAAGATTAGACACCAATTAGGCAACTAAGCATATACCCAATCGCAAGTGCAAAACAGATTCAATATTGAGCCAAATCAGAGCAGCAGAAACGCAATTACGGTCTAGAAATCTCATGGAAACGATGCAATTTCACTAATGATCAACCAAGCACACCTAAGTTAACATTAAAACAAAATTACAGCAGCAAAATGAAAGGCAATTTTTTCTGGAATCCAACAGCAACAAAAAAAGCGAAAGAGCAACAACAAAATGCAAACGAAACAGAATTGAAAACACAATTGAAGGCACAAAACGCAAATTGAAATGGAAAAAACATAATTGCATATAGAAACGAAATTGGAAACGTAAAAGGAAGGAAGAAATGAAATTAAATTTGCACTTGAAAACGTAAATGATTCATTACAAAGAAAGGGAAATATAACACCTAAACCCCCACGGGGGGAGAAGTAAAACGTCAATGCTCCAAAACCCTAGAACCAAAAACGCAAAATGAGGAGAGATTGGGGAAAGTGAAATCTAATTTGGGGTTTATAGACCTCAAATTACGATTTTATCCTTCTAATAGGCTTCTACAAAATGTTGACCAAAAATAGGCTCAAAAGTCAAATGTGGTCAAAACTAAAATAATTAAAATTACAAAACGAAATAAGATTATGTAACAAACCTCTTGAAGTCCTAAAATATGTTTCCACAATTGTCCTGCAAATAATAATTGGAATAATTAGGCCCAAATAATTTAAATTAATTAAAATATGAATTAATAATAGTCTAATTAAGCCCAAATAGTTTAAATGAGACAATAGTGAAAAATTAAACACAATTCGGTGCAAAAAGCTGAGTGAATAGTACAAAATAGTGATTCATCAAAATAGACCACACTTATTCTTTTGCAATCCTAGGCAAAATCAAGACGCAGAATAAGGAACAATTCAAAAGACATCAAGAGAGTGACACAACCTTTAGGAAACAAAAACAAAAACAAAAAGACACAGAAGTAAACAAACAGATTTACACAATCATCAATGAATCCGGGAAAGAGAAAAGGAGTAAACAACATCCAACACACAGATAATCAGAGAAAGCAGATACTCATGGAAATCATCCAAGCAATTTAAGACATGGTAAAATAATCAATCAAGTATTTCTCTCAAGTGTCTAGGGTAAACAATTTCAACCTGGCAAGTCTCTAATATCAACACCCAAAACATATGCATGTTCAAATCAAAAGGTCTTTTATGGCTATAATGGGGCCAAGGACAAAGGAGGATAACATATGGATGAGAAGTTACAAACCAAAAAGAATAGAGGAGCAATGGGGAACAAGTGAAATCACAATCAATTTACACCCAAAACCTCTAATTCAATCCTCTTCTTGACTCCATTATTCAAAAATTTTTATTTTTCTGATTTTTTCTATATTTTTTCTTGTCCTGTCTCTATTCTTTTGTGTTTTTTAAGAACACAACTGTAAGAGACAAGATATATATCTTATTTACAAAAAAAAAAAACAAGAAGAGGAACCAATTAGCCAATTCATAATAATCCCCAAGAAGACCACACTTGTTCCCAAAACAATTCCAAAGCTCCAAAATTCCCTAAGGTTCAGGTAATCATGGTTTTTCACTTAAGGCCAATTGATGAGCTTCAAAAAAAAAGACAAAGCATAGACTCAAAGGGGTTATCAAATGATTAAAACAAGGTAGGCTTATTTGGCTAGAGAGCATCAAGAACAAAATTGCTTTTCTCACTTCCAAACATGCACATCAATCAAGAATTATCAACAAGAGTCAAGCCAATGCATATGTGCAAGCAATCAATAGTTATATCACACACAAGAAAGAACATCAAGTGGCTCAAATTCTCACACAAGGTATTTCTGTCACAATCAATTCAACCTCTCAAACATCATAATCATCTTTCCAAGTGGAGAAAAGCAAGGATTTCAAACCATAAGTATCTATCAACTGAAGGACACATCTAACACCTAAACAAAGTCCAGAAATCAAGAGAAACATGTAAAATTGCACATAAACACAAGCTTAAAATAGGACCAAAACAACAAAAACAACCTAGAACTAGAAAAATCTAAATAAAGAAAATCCTAAACAAAGAAAAACCTAAAGAAAGAAAAATCACCCCTAATAGACCACACATAGTCCCCAATGTGTCACAAACATAAAATTAGCAACCAGAACAGTCACAAGATATGGACAAGTGCAATAAAAGTGGAGAACTGGATCAAGGAAGGGACTACTTCTGAAGAACTGCTTCATCTGCCAAATTTGATAGAGCATGGAAATGTCTTCCACAACTAGATCTAAAAAGGAAGGATTGTTGATGAGTGGGTTCAGTCGGTGCCTATTGATCTTAAAGCTTTTGTGTATGTGAGCACCTTTGTCGTCAATTGTGATTGTTTATTAGTCAGAGCTATGTGTATCTCCTGTAATAGGGTTAGTGCAATGTGGCTCCAAAGAATTGACATGCAGAGGTATAACACCCAATCCCAATGTATCAGACTGAACATGAGATATACTCTCAGATAATGAATCAAGTTCAAATTTTGAAGCCATATCAACAAAAGACTCAGATTCATGTTTAATGCATGGAGAATAAGCATTCAGATGTGATAGGGAAAAGTGGTTCTCATCATGCAGAGAGGGAAATTAAAAACATGCTCATCAACAATATAATCATCAACAACATACCCATCAACAGCGTAATCATTTTGAGGTATGTTCACCTCCACTTCGCTGAAGGTTGTCAGAGTCTCCTTATCTGGTTCTTCCATCCTCCTTTTCTGAATAGGAGACTACAGCCAATCAGAAGTAATGGTGGAAACGAAGAAGGTCCACCTGGCTCAAAATTCTTGCTTATATCTGCCTGGTCCTCAAAATCTTTATCAATATCAACCTCCTCAAGTGCAAGAGTAGGGACATATGAAGGTGGGAAAGTAGGTGGCACAATGAGTACATGACTCTGTTTCCCATCTCCTATGTTGATGGCACTAACCTCTTTCAGAATCTGAACAGTCTGAAATGGTAATTGCTCTGAATCTTGAGACTGTTCCTGAGTGAGTTGAGTGGACATCCATCTGATTAGTCAAGTTTTGAATTGACGCTCTGGTATCTTGTTGGAACTGAACATTCTACATGTTCATCTGCTTCAAAAAATTCTCAAATGTAGGCTTAGAAGTCGTAGGTTGAGGAGCTGTTTGGGTAGGCTCATGAGGCTACAGGTGTTGTTGTTCTTGGATTGGTGGAGGGGCCATACAAGAATTCTAAAATGGTGGTTCTTAATATTGATGTTGTTGTTGTGGATCATCATACCATCTCAGACCAGGGTTAGTCGTCCATCCAGAATTGTTGTTTTAACCATACAGATCAAAATGATGCTGAGCAGGGAACAATTCGTCAAAGAATAATTACTGAAGATCTTCCCAGGAAGCGATGGATCCTAGAGGAAGACAATACAACCAGTCCTTTACTACACCTTGTAATGAGTATGGAAATGTCCTTAAGAACATGTGATCATCAAGGACATGTGAAGGCTTCATTGTAGAACAAATGATATGGAACTCCTCCAAATGTTTATGTGGGCATTCACCTGCAAAACCATGAAACTTAGGCAGCAAATGTATCAATCTAGTGGTGAGAACGCATGGAACATCCTCATCATGTGCAAACAGTTCACAAGGAGCACTCTCACGAGTTGGAGGAGGAGTCATATTGTTCTCAGCATAGAAATCAGCAAAATATACATGAGAGTCATAATCAAAGTTAGATGCAAAAAGAGAGTCATAATCATAGGCCTTGGCAAAATAAGCATTATGCATATAACCAAAATAGGTAGACATAGAGAAGGAGACTGTTAATGATTATGCAACTAATGAACTAATAAACTAATGCTATCTAAATGCACAAACTATTAAGTCCTATAACGCCTAATTAATCTATGAAAATTCCTATCAATTTTAGGATCAAAGGGTGGTAATGGCTCAAGAATGCCCCTAGTCATACACTAAGTCAACTTTATCCGCAAAAGTCAACACAGTGAAAACATAGGGGGTAAACATCAAGTATATTCAATTCAATTTAGAATGGGCTAAAAATTTGTGACAATCCCTAAAAATCATGAAAAGATAGAACAAAAAATGTTAACACAAAACTCAAAGTATAGTTATGTTAACCGACACAGGAAAGTGTGAAAAATGGTAAAAATCAAACTTCAAAAATAAAAAAGAAATAGTAAACGACCTTTTTTTGGATTTTCAGGCATGGACTAGGGCAAGGAAACAATTCTTGCATTACCGCATTTTTCTACCCAAAAAGCACATATGATTTGTCCAATTCCGACTCCGTGAGCAAAAGTTAAGTTGTCGCAAAGTTTATGCTCACCCGTTTTTCAAAAAACTGAATCTGGACAACCAGCAGTACTTCTGGAATTTTTCTATGAAAATATGGAGTAAAAGAAGTGACCACACCAAATTTCAACAAAAAAATAAGGCCCATAGCTATCAAAACGAAAAATGCCAATTAATTAGACAAAAGATGACACTATTCACGCACTATTCACGTTCTAGCACAGCTGCCGCTCAATGCCATTGGACTACCGCTCAGCACCAGCATGCAAAACACACATAGAACATAGAACACACACTAACACAGACCCAAAACTGAACCTTTGGTCCCCGGCAACGGTGCCAAAATTTGATTGAGGTCATATCTGAATTAAATTTAATGAGCAATTAAATGTAGTATGCACTAGGAAATGACTCCTAGGTCATCTCTCAAGGATCGAATATTGGTTCAGTCATTAGATCAAACACATGGTGAGGGGTTTTGTGAAGAGATTTTGTGAATGGAAATGAACTAAATTGAACACGAATGCATGCACAGATTTAAAACAGTTGAACACTATCTCAATTATAGTGCTTCCAATCACAGATTAACCAACAACACACTACTCTAACCCATAATCCAACATAAGCTAACTAACTAAGCGAAGATTAACCATGTTTTCATAAAAGAAAATTAAGCAAATGCTATGGAAAAATTCAGTCAATTCTGCACCATACAGTCCAATCGACTAAGCGAAGATTAAACACCAATTAGGCAACTAAGCATATACCCAATCGCAAGTGCAAAATAGATTCAATATTGAGCCAAATTATAGCAGCAGAAACACAATTACGGTCTAGAAATCTCATGGAAACGATGCAATTTCACTAATGATCAACTAAGCACACCTAAGCTAACATTAAAACGAAATTACAACAGCAAAACAAAAGGCAATTCGTTGTGGAATGCAACAACAACAGAAAAAACGAAAGAGCAACAACAAAATGCAAACGAAACAGAATTGAAAACACAATTGAAGGCACAAAACGCAAATTGAAATGGGAAAAACATAATTGCATATAGAAACAGAATTGGAAACGTAAAAGGGAGTAAGAAACGAAATTAAATTTGCACTTGAAAACGTAAATGATTCATTATAAAGAAAGGGAAAGAAAACACTTAAACCCCCCACGGGGGGAGAAGTAAAACGTCAATGCTCCAAAACCCTAGAACCAAAAACGCAAAATGAGGAGAGATTGGGGAAAGTGAAATATAATTTGTGATTTATAGACCTCAAATTACGATTTTGTCCTTCTAATGGGCTTCTACAAAATATTGACCAAAAATAGGCCCAAAAGTCAAATTTGGTCAAAACTAAAATAATTAAAATTACAAAACTAAATAAAATGATGTGACAACCCTCTTGAAGTTCCAAAATATGTTTCCACAATTGTCCTGCAAATAATAATTGGAATAATTAGGCCCAAATAATTCAAATTAATTAAAATAAGAATTAATAGTCTAATTAAGCCCAAATAGTGTAAATGAGACAATAATGGAGAATTAAATACAATTCACTAACACAATTCGGTGCGAAAAGCTAAGTGAATAGTACAAAATAATGAATCATCACACCTTTTGTATGTGATTTCTTCAACGCGGTCATTTGTGCCACCTTTTGAATTTTGTCTTCATCAAGTTCATTGTACCCGTCTTCCCCCATATTCCAAATGTCATGGGATCTCAACAACACCTTCATCTATAAGCACCAATTATCATAATTGGTCTTTTTTCTTCAATTGTGGTTCACTCATTTTGTTGACAACCTTTGTCATCTCTCTCACAAAACACTCAATCACTTATTGTTTCTCTCACTGTGTTTGACTTTCCTCTCTTCTTCTTTTTTTTATCCCTCGGTACTTAGAGCATAAAAAAATGTGGAGATGTATTTATGTTGATATCTTGTGATAACTTGTAGCTCTTTGAGGGGAGATATATGATTTTGGTGATATTTTGTACTACTTTCTATTTTAAAAAAGGGAGAGAAACTATTGATCTTTCTTCTGGATTACTAATTTTTTTCTCTTAAGTTGTTGATAAAGAACAAAACATATTACAAGTCTTCAACAACTTTTGATTGTCATAGAAAAGGAGGAGATTATTGGCAAAAGAAGAAGATGGACATTTTCCTTCAATGAAGAGTTTTGATGATGATGACTAATGAAAAAGTTTTGAAGGTTTAAAGAATCATTGGATTCAAGAGATAAATTGAAAACTTAAAGGTTTAGTTGTTCAAGTCTTGTAATATGTGTATTTTATTTAAAATGGTTAAATTAGTAGGCCAAGAGTAAAAAGGCAGAACGAAAGCAGTAGAGCAACTGAGAGAGTTTTATTTTTCATAAAGGTTCTATGATAATCAGTTATCAGTAATGATAATCGATTATCCAATTACAATCAAGTTTTTCATAAGAGTCTTTATGATAATTGATTATCAAAACGAAGAAAATGTTTTCAGAAAAGTTTATGTGATAATTGATTATCACTTGAGAATCTTAAGTAATAATTTATTACCACAAAAACTTTTATGGATATTTAGCCCTATGGACTTTTTTAATAAACGATTTTATTGGTCTTGTGGGTTTTTTTTGCCCCAACCAATGTGGATTAGGACTAAATCCTATGAGATGGGCTAATTTGACAAGTCTACTTGAGATAATCGATTAGCAACAATAGTTGTGACTTGTAACACTCCGTTTTAGGATGCCACAAGTGAAGTATAAAATATTCTTATATGCAGAAAATTATAAAAAATATAATATTACAGAAAACTAAAGTAATAATAACCTTAATTTTATTAAGTGTCAAATAAATGAAACTTAATCAAATATTTAAATCTTCCAAAATACTAATCCGAAAACATTACATCAAATCAACTAAAATTGTTTGAAAAGATAAACTAGAATATTTCCCAAGCTCTCCCTAGCATTTCGTCGCTATACTTATCAGCTGGAACATCTACTCCCATATAATAACACGAGTTATACGATCATTGCACAACACATTAAACAATAAAGGTGAGCTAACAAAAACACCATCAAAAATTAAAACACAAAACATTAAACATTAATAATCTTATTAATGACATCAAGAGACCACACCAACAAAACCAACTTAATCATAAGTCATACCAGTTTGTACCATAACCAAACAATTCCAAACCATATGTCAATCTCCCATATCATGCCATACAAACCTATTTACCAAAATAGGGTGATTTCAGTCGTCCTCCACCACAACTTTGGACCTATCTCCACTACTTCTCAAAGACTTATGAGTAAAAGCTCTGATACTGCTCACAACAGGCATTATACTCAACACGAGCTAGAAACTTATGAGTGAGAAATCCTTCCCTTTATACAACCTCGAAAGATGAATGGGGAGACACTCGAATCTCATCTCTTCTATTGCCTCTCATAGACAAAGAGAACTACTTTTTTACCGCCTATCATAGACAAAAGGTACAACTCCATATTTACGAAGTACGACAAGATGACATATCATCCACACATTATCATAAACATCCAAATAGTTTGACAGACATATTAACACATGGGGAACTACTTGTAAACCACTCAAAACAACTTGGCGAACACTCGTGGAACTCAGAAACAGAAAAAGGCAACTTGGTTAACTTCTTAAAGAGCCCGACAACCACCACCATCATCTCGGTCAGGGTCCAAAACCTCCAAATTGACCTCAAAACCACCCAAAAACGAGCCCACAACCCCGGGATCGAGGTCCCAAACAACCTAGACAAAATAACCTAGCTAACCTAGGCCAACCATCCTATGGCTTAGACAGCTCGGCCACCCTATAGCTCAACCAACCCAGCTGAGCACCTTATAGCTCGGCTAGAACATACAAATTCTTTCAAACGATGACACAGGAAACCTGACAACAATTTTCAAAAGAAGAAAGCAATGAGACACAGTTTTTATATTGGTTCACTCAATCTTGAGCTACATCTAGTTCTCCCTTAAGAATTCTTAAGGGGTTTCATTAATCTTATCAAAGATCACTACAGTAAAACGCGAAATTACCGAGGGGCTGAAGGCCCTCAGTAAATGCATTTTACCAAGGGCATTACTGAGGGCCATATGGTTGTCGGTAAGTTGGTTGCTCATTAAACCCCGCGACTTGGGTTTCCCTCTCCTATTTCCACTCTTCGAGCAAAAATACCAAGCCAGAGAACCCTCGTCCCCTTTCAGAGAACCTTCATCGTCCAAAAACATTCCCTCCAAAACCCTTCCCCTTTGCTCCTCCAACACCAAAGTCCTAGCCCTAATCTTGCTCTGCCCAAATTTTAGAAATTCCCGCTCTCCTCTGCCGAAAGCCCTAACCCTAAGGCGTTCTCCCTCGGAGCTTCCATTGGTTCTTGCTTCCATTCTCTCGTCTACCTCTGTCTTTTCGGTGGCATTGTGTGTCTGTTCGTTCTGTCCGGTCTCATCGAGGTTCATTGTGCGTGTTGTAGGTGGGGTGGTTGTTCGTGGCTGTGCGTGTGAGGCTTATGCGTCGCAGGGGTGGTGGTTCGTGGTTGTACGTGTGAGGCTTGTGCGCCGCAGGGGTGTGGAGGGGCTTCCACCAAATTGGGTGTTCTAACAAGTAAGCAAGCTTCACTCCTTTCCTGTTGGGCGTTTGTTCTGCTTTTTGTTTAAATGTGATTCTTCTTCTTTATGTTGTAGCATTTGATGAAGGAGGTTTTATTCTTTCTTTACTGGGTAATTGGTGTTGGTGTTGTTTTGATCTTGATAGATGTTTGTTTTGGTGCTGAAAATGTTTGTAAAGTTAAAGACCTAGGTTCGTGTTTGGCTTCTTAGGTTCAATGTCAAAAACTTGGTGTATTGTATTTGAAGTTGTTTATTAGTTAGTAATTTAAAACTTATTATTTTGACTCTAAATCCTGCACAGATGGTATAAAGAATGTACAGCTAACTGAGGATAATAGAAGCACCTGCTCTTTTTTCTTTTCATATGTGGTATTGCTAATGGCTCTGTCTGTATTCAGGTAGTGAAGTAATAATTAGTTGTACTTGAAATTGTACATTTGTTAGCGTGAGGATAATACAACTAGAATCAAGTTAGCCGAGGCTGAAGCTCGGGCTTGGTACTGTTAATGGCCTTGCCCTGCCCGATTCTCTCTCATGCGGCAGGGATATAATATTATTTATGAGCTAGTTTTCATGTTGTAAAGGGAGGTGATGACTGTACAAATTTTACTAGGTTATCAAAGTCCCTATATTCGGGATCACCAAATGTTTTGACATATGAGGCTTTACTTTCTGCCCTATTTTAACCTTTTCTTCTATCCCTCCACATTTTTGCCTCTTCAATTTTTCTTCTCACTTCTTTCTCTTTGTTTTTTTATTATTTTCTTCAATTCTAATCTACTGCATTGTGTCCTCGGTTTTGCACCAAAGTTAGCTATGTATTGAATGTGTTTTCTTTGTAAGAGTTCTCCATTTCAACAATCAGATTGTGTGGTCGTCAATGATTTGGGTTGTCATAATCAAATCAGTCGGAGCTTGTTTTCATTATACTTTAATAATTGAAATGACTTTTAAAGCAGTCACTTTTCGTTTCTGGGAGAAATTCAAACTCTGGTTTATGTAACCTTTAAAATTACAATTATTCTTAATGTCAAGAAAAAATAACTATAAACATCTCTTTAGTATTCAGTAGGTAAGCTTGTGAATTACATAATTTTTATATTGGTTCACTTAGTCTTGAGTTACATCTTTGTAAGAGTTCTCCATTTCAACAATCAGATTGTGTGGTCGTCAATGATTTGGGTTGTCATAATCAAATCAGTCGGAGCTTGTTTTCATTATACTTTAATAATTGAAATGACTTTTAAAGCAGTCACTTTTCGTTTCTGGGAGAAATTCAAACTCTGGTTTATGTAACCTTTAAAATTACAATTATTCTTAATGTCAAGAAAAAATAACTATAAACATCTCTTTAGTATTCAGTAGGTAAGCTTGTGAATTACATAATTTTTATATTGGTTCACTTAGTCTTGAGTTACATCTTTGTAAGAGTTCTCCATTTCAACAATCAGATTGTGTGGTCGTCAATGATTTGGGTTGTCATAATCAAATCAGTCGGAGCTTGTTTTCATTATACTTTAATAATTGAAATGACTTTTAAAGCAGTCACTTTTCGTTTCTGGGAGAAATTCAAACTCTGGTTTATGTAACCTTTAAAATTACAATTATTCTTAATGTCAAGAAAAAATAACTATAAACATCTCTTTAGTATTCAGTAGGTAAGCTTGTGAATTACATAATTTTTATATTGGTTCACTCACTCTTGAGTTACATCTAGTTTTTCCTTAAAAACTCTTAAGGTGTTTTATTAATCTTATTAAAAATTACATGAGTTTAATCCACTCTTGGTTGAATATTCTTACATCACTCTTGAGTTTAACCCAGTCTTGAGTATTGATTAAAAGAATTTTTAATCAATACAAAACATTCCTAAATTCTCTCCATTTTGTTGAAAACAGCAATCGATATAAACTTAGAGCAACATACTTTTATTTCTGTAGACTCGTTGAAGACATTACTAAAACTTTCAAGTAGACTTTTCCTATTTATCAAACACTTCCTGTAAACAAAAATAACATTGATTCTTAAACTTTCACTAAAACGCTTCTTAAACTTGCTTCAAATTAAAAACAAAATAACATGATTCTTAAATATCCAATAGGAGTTTAACCCCTAAACTAATCCATCTAACACAACACACTTCAAAATACTCTTTAGTTTCTCAATTCCCCGTTACTAATACTCTCAAATTAAAGTAATTCCTAGTAAACCATCAAAATTTAGAAAAGTTATTTAGTCATAAAACTTTATTCTCATATCTCCATTTAACCCCAATTTCATTACATATATCAATCATCAAAATCTTCAAATTATAATTACCTCAAACTGCTGCACATAAATTCAATCCTAAAATTTATCCTTTAATGCCATTTTGATAAAGCCCATTTTATAATTTATCAATTTACTTATGCAATCATCAATCTCCAAATAAGTTTAATGTTTAATGCACACTGCATACTCAATTGTTGCAATCTCAATTAATTTACCCTATTCTAAACCCATCAAAATTATATAAAATTTACACACATCTAAAACATAATTCTGCATCCATTCCTCTCTAGATCGGCGTTTTAGCACCCAAAGGGAATAACAACACCAATTCCAAAAAATCAAACTAATAATTTATAAGTTATTACATTTGATGCATGCCAGTGATTATTTTAAAATAAATATTACAATTACACTACTAATCTTTTGAAAATGGTAAAATTATTAATACAATTATTATCATCTAATAAAACAATTTTTTAAAAAAATAGATAACTAAATTATTGAATATAAGATCATGAATAAAAATTAAATTTTTTTTTATTTTAAAAAGTAAAACAAAAATAAACATTGAACAAATTTTTTGTGGTTGAATATTCTTAATAGTTGTTAAATCATATAAAATATGATATCATTTTTCAGACAGTTTTTAATCGTCAAAATAGGATATTACACAATAAAAATAACATTTATGGCGATTTTTACTCGATAGTAATTTTTTTTTTCCTTTTCTAGCCACAATACCATGTTTAAACTTTTATTGTTACATCCAGTTTTTGATATGTGTGATTTTTTACTAGTATTTTGTCTGACAGAGAAATGTTATTTATGACAGTTGTTAACACTTAAAATATGAAATTTTAACCTTCACAAATTTAATATTTTTTTAGTGCGTGATGTGTTATAAAATCATTAATATTAAGTGATAAATTAAATGAAAACATAATTATTAAAAGAAAAAGAAGTTTAATAGTATAAATAAAATGATAATAATAGGAACTAAAAATAAGGACCCTCTCATAACAAAAATAAATTATTATTTAAGTTAAATACGTAAAAATTTGTTTTTTTGGAAATTGTTTTCTTTACTATTCCTCCAAACATGCTGTAACATCCCAATTATATAATAAATATATAATATGGTAGTCTAGTTAGAATTTAAACTTTTTAAATAAAGTCTTAGAAATTACAATCATCCTTGAAATACTACCATTATTTAGGACTTTAAGTACTAAAGAGTATTTCAAAATGACGTAGGTTCACATGAGAAAGTCCTAATGGAACTAGGCTGCAGCGTCGTCCTCCTCCAATGCACGCTCCAGTGGCTCTTCGTTAACCTCTGCTCATATCCAAGTGGATGATCATTGCAAAAGAAAAGCATACACAAGCAACACACAAACACAGAAGCAAGGGTGAGCTAGGTAAACAAGCTATATACATATAGCACAATCCATCAGCATCATCATGTTTAGAGATATATAAAGTAAACAATTAAAGACATACAAATCTAACCATGCATCAAGTACTCAACACGACTCATCCGAATTTGTATAACTGTCGAATTATTGGTCGTCTTTGCACTTGCATAGTTCAGCTGGCCCTCCCCAACACTATGCAAGGTAAATCCCCCCATCTGTCTATGTCTAAACTCTAAGACTATAGACGAGGACCTCCCTCCACTCTCACCACTCACACTATTCTTCTATATTTGAGCATGAACAGTGCTTTGAGTGTAGGGATAGACATACCATATCAAAGCTCCATACAGTTATACAGAACAACAATAACACATCTCCAATCACTTTCAATCATCTCACCCTGAGATGTCCAATTCATACTCAATTACATCATTGAAATTCACAATTATATTCTTTCAAGCCACAAAATTCAAATACATAACATATATGACACACTTCCAAGCAAACAACATTAATCAATCCAAATCGCATGAAATCATTCCATATACATTACCAGACAATAACAGTCTCAGAAGAACCACTAAACAACACAAAACCTCGTAACACATACTTAGACAAAGAAAATAGCTTTGAAACCATCACGAACAGTTTCAGAAAGGTCCAAGACCCCCCAAAATAACCTAAAGAACGTCCAAAAATGATACCTAGAACCCCGAAATCCACCCAAAACTGTCCTGGATGATTTTTTGACGACAATAATTGATTATTACGTATGATAATCGATTATTTACGAGAGCTTTGAAGAAAATACGTCTCTCTGACTAGAATAATCGATTATCAAGTGAGATAATCGATTATTCTTATCAGTTTTTGACAGCAAATTGATTTTTCTGGTTTTGGTGCATCTGAGACATATCCAAATGATCAATTTAAAATTTGTAACACTAATATTGATATGAAACATGTTTATAGATGAAAGTAAAGTATTGCATTGGTCATTGGATAAGAATTAGATGTACTAAACCAACTCATTCCACTCCAAAACATCAAACTCAATAGTTAGAGGACCCCAAACCCAATTCTAACACTTTGTACCTATTTTGACCAATTTGGTGACTCAAACAAGACCCAATCCACTTGCTAAAACTGCCCCTACAACCCAATTATACCCAGAACCCCTAACTCTCAAATTCACTACCTCACTTCCTCTAAAAGTCACTCCAAACCTGCACATACCACTATTCTCTCTACCTCTTCACTGTTATACAGATTTCACACATCAAACACATTCTAATACAGATGCATATACTACTTAATTTAGTGCACAAGTCATCACAATACAGTTTCATCATTTGTCAATTCAAGACAAGTGCAATTCCAGGAAAACGTCATACATAAACCAAAAGACTCAAGTTTTACCACCCTAATTGTTCATCGGAGAAGAATCAAATGTTTAACGAATAAAACTCACCATAAACGCCAGTACATATGACTAGTCACAACTTGCTGGATCAGACCAGGGCTGCTATATGATCAGGGATGTACCAACTCCGGTTTTTAAGATTCCTCTATCCTACCAACAAAGTGTTCTTAATACAACTTTTAACTTATTTAAAATCAGTTATCAAGTATCATGCTAAAATTTCACAACTTAGACATTTCAATACATGCACTAAACCCACTCAAAACTCAGAACATGAATTAACAACATGCCAGCTCAAAATTTAACATACATACATAGCATACAACAATTTTTTTTTAACAAGACTCTAGCTCCCCTTACTTAGAGGTTGAACTGCTCAGTCCACAGAAAAGCCTCAACAGTGCCTTGCACAGCAAAGATGCAACAAACCTTACAGACCACCAAAGTGGTGATGGAAACTGTTCTCAAAGTGAGAACTAAGTAAGGAATGGAAAAGAAAAAGAACAAGGCACATGCAACCAGCAGAGGTTGCATGCCCTAGGTTCAAAAAACAGCAGAGAAAGGGGAAAGCTACTCACCGGTTGAAACAAAAAATTAATCTGATGGATAGGAAGCCCTCCACTCCGAGAACGTGTAGACACCACCTATTCAAAAATCCAATGGTTGATTAAGCAGGAATGGTAGAGAAAAGGAGGAGAAGAGCTTAAAGAAATGAGCCCTAGAGAAATAAACTGGTTACACAAATGACCAAGGTGTTTTATAAAAATATTTTATACAGGTTTGTGTTTTGATGTAGAAACCTGGTGCCATCAGTAAAAGACACGTGTCCACTCCTTTCTGAATTCATTTATGAGGTTCTCACATGCTAACAAAATATATCGTTTGAAGTACAATCCTAAATAGAATTTATAATCTAAAAAATAGGTATTCTACTTCTAGTTTCTTTAACATTTAATTATTCATAATTTTAATTCTTAAAATTTCCTACTTAGTTTTTCTTATGGTTCAAACTATAAATTTAATACACAAATTGATTTTATTGAAATATATTGTCATAATACACTCACTAATTTGTTTTCTATTCTTTTAATTTTCAAGAGATAATAACAATATTATTATTAATAAATACATTTAATATCTTGACTTGGATTTCGAGATATATATATATATATGGGATTTGTTAACGCGCGTACGCCTGTTTTTCAGTTGATACATTTTAACAAGGTGTACCCGATTATAGTAGACAAAAATGCCCTCATATATTATGGATTCTAAATTTTAAAGTCAAGGATATTTAAATAATTTTCATTCTCAAAACTAAAAAAAAAAAAACCCCAAACCCTTACTCACCTCTCTCATTCCTCTCAACCCTTTCTCTTTCATCTCTCTCACTCAAACATTTTCTCTATCATCCTATGGTAGATCCAACTGAAAAAAAAATTATAAATACTCGTCGTTAAACAATTTACCTTTGTAAAGAGTTAAGTCATTGACATATTCGCCTTCAGGCAAAGGTTCATTGAAGATCTCTTCAATTTCATCATCTTCACTAACCTCTCTCATTTCATCATCTGCATATGTTGAATCATCATCTCTTAAAAAACCTTCAGGCATATTTCCAATTCCTTCTGATGTCATTATGCTTGTAAAAATTAGATAAAATCATATAAGACAAAAATTATAAAATGAAAACTCATTATAAAATCATTTTTTGTAAAAAATTGTTTAATAGCGAGTGTTTCTGATTTTTTCCAGGCGAATTACTAATTCCTTTATATGTCATTATGCTTTTGAAAATTAGATAAAATTAGATAAGACAAAAATTATAAAATGAAAACTCATTATAAAATCATTTTTTTTGTAAGAAATTGCTTAACAACCAATGTTTCTGATTTTTTTTAATTGGGGCTATAGTAGTGATGACAGAGAAAAGGTTGGAGTGAGAGAGATGAAAGAGAAAGGATTGAGAGGAATGAGAGAGGTGAGTAAGGGTTTGAGGGTTTCTTTTTTTTTTTTTAGTTTTAAGAATGAAAATTATTTAAATATCTTTGACTTTAAAACTTAGAATCCATAATATATGAGGGTATTTTTATCTACTATAATCCAGTACACATTGTTAAAATGTACCAACTGAAAAATAGGTGTACGCACATTAACAAACCCATATATATATATATATAGATATATATATATATATATATATATATATATATATATATATATATATATATATTATTGGTTAGTTTTTAACTCAAAGTTTAATACACCTCTTTGGTTATCCAAGAAACAAACAAAAAATTTCTCATTTTTCTCTTAAATAAATTGTGCATCCCTATCAATACAATATTACTACTTTAGTATAAAAATCCCAATACCATTACAATATTCATGGTTAAATTGTTTTTAACTTTACTTTGTCTTCTATTTTTATTATTATTTCCAATAGTCTGTACTTGTGTATTTGGCTGAAATGGCTCCAACATCGATAAGAGGTGCACTTAACATTGGATTCCAAATGATGATCACAATTGGCATCTTGATTGGAAACCTTATCAATTATGGCACTGCCAAACTAGAATATGGTTGGAGAATTTCTTTAGGTGTTAGTGGAGTTCCTATATTCATGTTATGTGTAGGATCTCTTTTCTTAGGTGACACCCCTAACTCCTTAATTGAAAGAGGTAAAGAAGAAGAAGTTATGAAAATGTTGAAAAAGATTCATGGCATGGATAATGTTGATGAGGAGTTCCAAGACCTTGTTAATGCGACTAAAGCAGACAAAGGTGTGGAACATCCATGGAAGAACATTATAGAACCAAAATACAGACCTCAACTCATGTTTTGCTCTCTGATTCAATTTTTCCAACAATTCACTGGCATCAATGTCATCATGTTTTATGCACCCGTCCTCTTTAAAACTTTAGGCTTTGGTAATGATACTTCCCTTATGTCTTCAGTTGTAACGGGAGGTGTTAATGTGATAGCCACTTTTGTTTCCATTTTCTTTGTGGACAAGTTTGGAAGATGGATATTGTTTCTCGAAGGAGGCATTCAAATGCTTATTTGTCAGGTAAAAACCTTAACTTAATCGATAAACGATTTTTGTTATTTTAATATTTAAAAAATAATAATTTTATCACTAAAGTCATTTGCTAGCATGAAGAAATAATTTGAAGTTCATAATATGTGTAGCTTGTTGTTGGAATCATGATTGCTCTAAAGTTTGAGGTGAGTGGTGAAGGCTATTTTACCAATGGAGAAGCCAGACTTCTCTTATTCTTTATATGTGCATACGTTGCAGCATATGCATGGTCTTGGGGTCCCCTTAGGTGGTTGGTTCCTAGTGAAATATGTTCTCTTGAGGTTCAATCTGTGGGCCAAGGCACCAATGTTGTTGTAAACATGTTATTTACCTTTGTCATTGCTCAAGTTTTCCTAACCATGCTTTGTCACCTAAAGTTTGGTCTTTTCTTTTTCTTTGCTGGATTTGTGCTTATCATGACCATTTTTGTTGCCTTGCTTCTACCCGAGACAAGAAATGTTCGAATTGAAGAAATGAACAAAGTTTGGAAATCACATTGGTTTTGGAGGAAATTTATTTTGGATGATGTAGTTAATATTGGACATCCTTGTGTATATTCAATTTGAAATTAGATTGTTCAAGAACTTCATTTACTTGTACCAACAAAAGTTTTAGGTTTAAATCATTTTTTGGTCCCTAAGTTAAAAGTTGGTGTTCAGTTTAGTCCCCCCTTTTAAAAATGTAAACCATTGGTCCCTATGATGTGCAAAATGTATCAAATCAGTCCTATCCGTTAACGGTTTTTGATTAACTTCCTTAATTTGTCTCATTACTAACTCCCATGCTTCAGGGGTTGTTGATGTTGCAGCCTTCCATAGTAATTGTCTTAGGTTTATGCCAGGAAATTTCTTCCTAAAATTTAACGGATAGGACTGATTTGATACATTTTGCACATCATAGGGACCAAAGGTTTACATTTTTAAAAGAGGGGACTAAACTGAACACCAGCTTTTAACTTACGGACCAAAAAAAGATTTAAACCAAAAATAATTCTTCAGTTGATGAATTTGTAATATTAATATTTTTGTCGTTTTGCTTAAAATATATTTAGAATGAATGGTGATAAACTAGTCATACTTGCCTTTGGTTAAAACATTATTTTCTTTACGATCCGGTGTTATTTTATGAAAATAGACAACTATGTCTTCAATATTACATACACAGAAAAATTTTAAAAAATTACGAAAATAGGCAAATTAAATAAATTTCTCATGAGTTGTACACTTCTTAGTAACTTCAGCTTTATCTGAAAAGTTGAAGTTGTGCATGGTCTAAATGATTTCAACAAATTGTAATTGATCATGAGACTAGTAATCGATTACATCGATGACTTTACGGGTAAACTCATCTACTTTCCATATGACTTTATTCTTGAAATCGTCTATCTCTATACAACTTTACCTTTGAAGTCATTTACATCCCACACGACTTCTACAATACGTAATTAATTACATATTCTTGTAATAGAGTACAATTCGTTGAAGTTGTTTAGAGGATACACAACTTTAACTTTTTAGAAACGTATAACTTCTTCATTTTAAGTCATATAAAACCTAGTCTATTTTCTTAATTTTTTAAAATCTATCTATTATCATAATATAAGAAACAGATTTGCCTATTTTCTAAAAAAGAAAAAACCGATTCAACGAGTTTAATTAAAAAATAATTACAAATCATCTTACTCTCTATATATATGTAAAGATATAGAAAATAGATTTTCATAAAATAAAAACGAGAATGAAATGAAATTTGAATAATATTTGTAAAAAATAATGTACCTAAATCAGTGGCAATTTTGAATACATAATTGAAATCAAACATTCAACGGTAGAAGAAAGTAAGATGGCATAATTCAAAAAGAATAACAAAAAAGAAAACTAAAATAACATAAGTTCTTTCATTAGCGAGAGTCATGAAAGTCATTACATTTTCGTTGCAATTCGTCAATTTTTTATGTACTATCTCAACCCTTTTTGATTTTGATGTTGAAACTCTTTAATGCTTCTTGCAACTTAACACCACCCAGATTTTGTGACAACATTAAAACATGACGATGTACTGGGGTTTTTAATCTCATATATCTGATGATGATGTGCTTCATCCTGGTTTCACTACATTCAATTTCTTCAAGTTCTTTCATTAAAAAAGTGTGACCAACCTAGTGAGACAGATGCATTCATAGATAAGTTTACGTCACAATCAACCAATCTACATGTTTCATTTTAATCTTTGTTAATAGAGATTATTAGCTTTCGTGATTTTCAAGTTTGAATAAAATACTCTGATAGATCTTCGTTTACAGAGTTGTGATGGACACAAATTATTCCAATTATGAGTGATGGTGAAAGAGAGACTTGATTGTTCAAAGTATGTAAAAAACATTAACTTTTGCAACAAATATAATGGGAAGACATTACCAAAACCATTAAGGTTTTGAGGTTAAATGTATTTCATGTACCTATTTCAAACTCAAACTTTGAATATTTGTAATCTACAACTCATGCCTCCCATGCATGTTGATAGTTGCTTTCACAATCAAATTAAGCAAATTGTCTGATTGAAAGATTGTTTCTTCCTAGAGTATTAGGTTAATCCTTGATTAGATTGTCCAATATGTGGTAAAAATCATATAATTTGTTGAAAATGTAAGAACTAAGTTACTCATTTATCAATGAATTCAAATGAAATATCAATGAGTCAACTCTTATAATTTATAGAAATCATAAAATTAGAAATAACACGAAAATGGGGTTTGTTGTAAATTATATAAAATAGAACAATGTTATAAGGAGAAACTGATTTTCAGTATCATTCATGTTAAAGTTTTCATCACTTATAATATAATTATAATTCATTCAATTTTCAGATAGGTCTAAATTAATTAAGCATGCATCAATTAATTTTCTCATCTCTTGAATTAAGCAAACAAAAGTTTATTGCAATTAAGCATATTAATAAGAATTATTAATTAGATAATAGAATTGAATTATCAACCAGTGTTTTAAAGAAATTCTAAAAGCAAAAAATCAGAATTCAAAAAGCATAAATAAAATAAACTTTATTTACAAAAATTGAAGAACAATACATTAATAGAGCCTAACATCAGAATATGAATTCATAAAAGAATAGACCATAGAGGTTTATCCTTTCGTGTGAAAAACTGAAAATTATATATTGGAATTAATCCCTTGTGTCAGGGTTGGGCAAAATTTACCAAACTGTACTAAATTACAGTTATCTATACTTTATTATACTGTACAAAACTAAACTAATGTATACTAAAAACTAATTAATCTATTCTTTAGTTCAGTTTTAAAAAACTGAACTTTACATGTTGTTATTGTTTTTGTTCAATTCCTTTCTTCTGATAGGATTCATTTTCAATCACCACCGTGACATATTTTCTGCTGCCGTTGCTTTCTTCCTCTCTGCTGCCAATTGAATTTTCTGATATTTCTCTTCTTCAACCATAAAAAGCAGTAACATTATATTCATGTCTTTTGTTAAGGCCAATTTTTCACGAACCTTGTGGGCTTAAGGGTGATAGGGTTGGACCGTTTGATCGAAGAACTGCACGACCTAACAAAAAATAATATATATTTAGAAACCAAGGAAGATATAATTTTGATAATCTGGAAAAAATGCAAAATACTTGGAGCTGGTAAAAGAGAAGAAGAAGCTGCGAAAAGAACAGTATTAGAAATGTAATTTGATAATGAGAAATGGAAATGGGAAAGCTAAAGCTTGTGAGTGTAACAGATGCAAACCTTTGCACTGCAAAGGAAGTCCATTGATGTTGCATGCTTGTGAAAATGAGAGGGCAAGGGTGAGGGGTAGTTGAAAAAATGGAGCATTGGCAGAGAGCAGAAAGCAAGCACAGTTTGTTGAATTGTACTGCAGTATAACTGAACTAAAAAATAGTTTAGTTCAATTACTCTAAACTATATTTTAGTTCAGTGCAGTTTTCCTGAACTGGTTTATAATTAACTACAAATTTCCATAGTGCAGTGAACTATGGTGCAGTTTGCCCACCCCTATGTTAAATACACACATAGGGTTCTCTATTTATAATAGAAGAAATATGGGTTAAACCCAAAATACAAATAAAAAATAATAACAAACTAACTAAAGATGAAAGATAAATATAAAATAAAGATAATATATCTAACAAAAATAATCAAAAGCATTACAAACGAGGGATGATCGTTGAGTACTGATGACATCCATTTATATTAGTCTTTGGTGAATTGAATTTGTTTTTCAAAAACGCAATATTTAGGTTTTGATTAGTTCAATTTTAAGTAACTAATTTTGTTGTAGAAGTTCTAAGACGTAACAAATCTAGTATTGACACATCTTTCCTTCCTTTCTCTTTCCCATCCTTTCCACTCGCTAAATCGATGGATCAAAATATGTTAATGTAAACAATATCACTTTTCACTCAGTTTTTCATTTTTATCATTTTTCACTTCCTGAAATTTATTCACTAAGAAGCTTACTAAACAAAAGAGTCAATTAGAAATAAGATTTTATGTCTACATATAAGGGCCCAAAATTTTTTAAAACCATTGGGCCTTATATGAGGCAGTCAGGCCCATAAGACTAACGACAATCTGACCTTAGAGAAGGCTTTTCAGAAAATCAGATTTCATTTGCCAAACCCCATTCTCTCTCTAGAACTCAAATTTTTTATTTTCGCTGCCTTCTCTCTAACCTTGTTCCACCTTCTCTGTACCCCTTTCTCAAATTTCCACCGTTGCTTTGTCAAATAGGTGGTGCCCCTACGTTCCCAGAGTTGATGGTTTCTAATCCCTCCGATTAGTTTCGCATCTCTCAGCTGATAAGGTAATTTTCCCATTCTCTACACCTGAGGGTTTTACTCTTTTTCCTTATCCTTTCAAGCTCTAAGGGCTTTACTCTACACCATTTTGGTGGCTTATAGGTACTGTGGAGTTGCCTCTGTGTGGAGGTACGGTTAGGAAATTTTTCTATTGAGCTGTAATGTGAAGATCATAGAGGTAAGGGGGAGTTGACTCTATTTTGTTTTGGTTGGTGTGTTTGATGTGTGATTTCCATAAGTTATTGCATGAATGTATGGTGCTGTGATGTTTCCATTATCTGTTTTGTTCGGGTTTTACATATGGGGATGGGTTATTGACCAAACCAAGGGTAGCCCTGGGTATACCGCTGCAACGTTTGAGCGGAGCTTAAGTGAGTGGTTGGAGGGTATTCAAGTTAAACAAACCTAACCTAATGAGAGGTCTTTGGGTGAGAATGTAGCCAACTTATGTGAAACCTCAACGTAAGGAAGGAGTAGTATATGGGTGTGGCCGAGAGAAAGGAGAGAAAGGGGCCCATGGGTTTGAATGGTCATAGGTTGGTAGCAGCGTGAAATGAGAGAAGAAGGAAGGATAAACCACATAGGTTTTTACATGAATAATCTTGGATGCAGAATGAGGCCGTGGTTTTTAATGATGAATAAAGAAAGTGAAATTTTGGATGACAGAGTACTTTACGTGAAAACTGGGTTGGGGTAGTTAAAATTGTATGAAAAGTGAGTAAAGAGGGATGTTAAGACAGCATTTGCTTTATTCAAAGTTTGGCATACAGTGAACTTTGTGTGTGTAGGGAATGATGCATACAAAAGTGAAAATAAAGTTATGTGAATGAAAGAGATTGGTGAAGCTTTGTGGGGTCCATGGTGATGTGGTTTCATGAAACTAAATGTTGCAGGAAGTGATGGTGACCATTAAGTATTATATAAATTAAAGAAAGGGTTAAATATGTTTTTAGTCCCTATACTTTGGGGTGATTTTTGGTTTTAGTCACTCTTTCAAACTAAGGTATAATTTAGTCCTTCAACTTTAGAAAACTTTGGTTTTAGTCCTTTTTACCAAATTTTTTTAACTTTATTTGCTGTTTCAAACGCGTTTCTCAGTTAACATTGAAGCAAAAATGTGTCAAACAATGTAAACAATCCAAATGCTATAATAAAACGTGCTTGAAACAGCAAATAAAGTTAAAAAAATTTGGTGAAAATGACTAAAATCAGAGTTTTCTAAAGTTGAAGGACTAAATTGTACATTAATTTGAAAGATGGACTAAAACCAAAATCATCTCAAAGTATAGAGACTAAAAACATATTTAACCCTTAAAGAAACATGGTTTTGGGAGGAGAATAAGGGTGATACGTAAGGTAGTAAATGTGTAGGAAAAGTGGTGGGCCATGAGTGAATAAAATAAGTAAGAAAAAAAGGAAAGTTGAAAGTGGTGAGCCATGAGTGATTAAAATAAGATAAAGATATATGGGTGGTGATGGGTGGTGAGTGGTTTACTTAAGGGTGAGTGAGAAAATGGGTTGTTTTATTTTGATGGATGTGGGGTCTACTTGAGTGGATGTATAGGATTTATTTTATTTTAATAGAGTTGGGTGTTACTTATTAGAAATGGGTTGTTTCATTATTTTTTTTATTTTGATTGACTTAGGTAGATATATAATATTCTATGGATTAGTTGTTTTTATAGAAAAATGGTGATGTGTTTAGTATGTGGTTGACTATTTTAGGTGGTATGGTTGTCTTGTCATTATTTTGATTATTGATTTTATGATTGGTTTGTGAAACATGCTTAGGAATGTATTGTATTATATCCTGGATGATCTTTGTGGCCTGAAAGTGTATGATGATAAAGTGGATGAAGTATAAGTTCAAGGTTGTTTATGGTGTGTTTCAAAGTACATTATGGTTCTAACAGTAAGTGTGATGCAAAGTGTAGAATCTCTTGGTGAGATTCTTAGTGTTTTAGAATGAAAGTAGGAGCTCAGTCTTGGGGGTATTCCTGACGCTCCAATGGCCTTTCTTCTCACGTAGAGAGGATTGGACCATGTGGTGAGGAGTAGCAGGAGGTTTTAGTCTCGGAGACTTCCAATATGCTCCAAGGCGCGGAACGGACTAACCTCGTGAGTGTGACAGGGTGGGGAACCCAAGTTTCATAAGCCACCACAGGTGCATGACCCGCCATAGCTCGACTCTCATTCTAAATTCCGAACGAGTCAGGTCTAGTATTCAACATGTTAGGATGTATGCCTTGATATCTTTGATTAAAGTCAACCCGTTCTATGCTTGACAAGTTATGTGTTTTTTTTTTATATAATTAGCTCACCCTTGCATTGTTTATTGTGTTGTGCCATGTTGTGTGTGCTTTCCTGTTGCAATGATCATCCACTTGGATGTGAACAGAAGAGAATGAGATTTCACTAGAGCATGTCTTGGAGGAGAATGGAGATGTAACTACCTAGACCCATAGGACTTTCTTAGTTATTTTATGTTCCTTTGAAGACACTTTCAATTTAATTTGTTTTGAGATACTCCTAGCACCCTAAGCTTTAAATTTTTTCACTATTTTTAGGATGACTGTAATCTTAAATACCTTAAGTACATCTCTAACTACTTTTCAGTATTATATATGTGATGACGTCTTATTATATACCTGTCTTATATTTTGGAATGTCACGTCTACGTCCTTTGAATTCAAAATTTTCTATTAATAGTCTCTTTTATGATCTTTCGAACAAAATGGAAAAAATAAAAAATAATGAGCGTTGAAAAATATATAAAAAAGAAAAATATTACTAGAAATATAAATTGATCTTTCAGAAAAATAACTTTATTTATTATTAGCGATTTTAATTATTGCTATTATATAATTCTTAAAAAAAATGCATACTTATTAATTATATTTATAAAAAAAACACTTCAAATCAAATTTACTTTAACAAATAATGGATTAAAGTACTATACATTGTTGTTCCCACCCTTTTGTGAATAAACTATCTGCAGACACTCACTCCTCCTTTTTATTTTGCATTTCCCTTCAATCAAACAACCATCTTCCATTTCTCCTCATTTCCAACACTCTCTCTTCCCTTCTAGTTTGCTATCTCTGCTGTTTAATATATAAAAAAAAAAATCAATACTACTACTTTTCTGGAAAATAGATCCTGTCTCAAAAAACCCAAATGTTAACCATGGTTGATCTCTTTATTAGTTACTATATTATATTAGTCAACCGGTTCAGATTTTGCATGATGGTAGCTCTAAATTGGCAGCAGAGGACTCCAAATTCACTTTTCTGATGTATTGCTCCATGGTAAGACAAACAATAACATGAATTTAGATACAAAATCTAAAAAGCAACAGAAGTTTGAGCTGATATCTTATATTCTAACAAAATTTAACTACCCTATGAGCTTAGTAAAGGATTGTACAATGTAACAAATAAGTTCAACACATGTAAAAATGTGTCATCAGGTAAAAAAAAAAAAACATAAATTGTCCCTGGATGAAGATAAACCTACCTCCAAGGAAAAACAGAGAAACCATGTTGATTTCTTTTTCTCTATTCAAGTAATTTGTACTACTCTCCATGGCAGACAAGGTGGCAGAAGATGCCAGTGATTTAAGAATCCAACGTAGTGACAGGAGGTGGAAGGTGATTTCCTGGCCTTGATGTCCATCCTTTACGACTCCTGTACTCTTCTATAGCCTGTAGTCTAAGTCTCTCTTGGGAAGCATTCTTGAATGCCTTCATTACACAAAAAAAAATATTTTACTCAAATAATACTATGGCCTCATCCATTTTGGAAAGCTTAAAATTTCAGCTACTTACCCTTGGAGGAACAGATAACTTTGGTGGGGCTTGTACAATATCTCCAAATTCTATTTTTTCATGTCCAGGGAAGTCCATTTCTTCTTCATGGGACTTTTTGTGCTTCTTCTTCTTTGCTTCCAAATACCTGAAAGATTTATCATGATTGAGATTACGATGAGCTAAAGCAATGTCCTGTGTTACTCTTTTTGTGAAACTAAATTTCACAAGTTCCACTTCAAGTGCCATATTTTCCACCTCAAATATAATAAAAAGTATTTATTTGTTTATGCATATCTGTAGGTTCTCACATAGAATGTGGATGAGAAACATTGGTATAAATAAATCTACTACTGTTGAGTTTGAATATACCATTTACACAGAATAAAACATAGACTTGTGGTAAAAATGGAGGGAAAAAGGAAAAGGAAACACATGTAACAAGCTTACACTCTGTGGTTTGTAAGGTAATCGTTTCAATAATGTCCAATATAATCTTACCATTAACATCTTATAACTAAAAGTCATTTGTTTCTCTATTTTGCTTTATTTTAAATTTAGAATGACAATGAGACATGAATAAATAGAGAATGATTTTATTATTTTCATTCATATCAATTACATTCCCCTTACCTCTATTTATAGCAATCTAATCTTCTAAAAAAGGGAAACAAGGAAACAATATACTGAAAAATAATCTAGAAGATCATACACATATTATCTCTAATTAGAAAGACTCTATAGATATTTTCTCTAATTAAAAAGATTCTATACATGTTTCCTCTAACTACAACACAATATTACCACGATTTCATACTCTTTTTGAATGCACCATTCGCACTTTGAAGCAAATAGCAATGTAAACAAAAACTGATAAGAAAAGGATAATTAAATCTGTAAAAAGACTTCTGGTAGAAAGCACCAGAATGAATTTCCCTAAACTCGAAGAAAAAAAAGAAACAAATATGAAGGCCTAATCTCACTTACTTTTTCTTACGCTCCCTTCTTTTTAACTGGGAGCTTGCTTTATCCACTTCCATTTCAAACCTCAAATCTTTAACCTCCTTCCTCTTTCTTTTTTTCTTTTTCTTGTCAATTGCACCACTTTCCACAAGTTGTTCTTCACTCTTATCCATATGTTGAAGCTCCTTCAATTGTTCATTAGTGTTCCCCTCTTTGACATCTTTAGTTCGAACATCACTTTTGTCCTTTGAAGTAGTCTTCTACAAAACAAAGTCATCCAATACATAAACAACACAGAACATTATAAATAAAAATCTATTCCGAATAAATTCTTGAATTTTGACTGACTGTGACAAATACTCTCCTAATTGCAGTTTTAATATCTCAGCTGGCATTGTATTTTATCCAATACCTCAGAAAAACCAACATGCCTTCACTTGCATCTAATCCCGGACTACACTCTAGAGTATAAACAAGTTCAAAACAAGTGATAAACAATGGAAACACTATTTTAAAAAAGATCTTTGACAAGGATTTTGAAATTTTCATGACCGCAATGAGACCAGTTCTAGAGTCACTGAATTTTTAAAACCGCAATTTCACACATCAACAAATGCAATGAAACCAAACCCCACGATCGCAATTTAAAACCTTGAATGAAAATGTAAAGAAAATACTGAACATGTAATGCTCATATTCATCCAATTCAAGAGTCACTAAATCATAAACCATTACAGGGAAGGAGACAACAAACGCATCATCTGCTCACATACTACAAACATTCCTCAATTCAATTACACTAAGCAAACAAACAACTTCAGATAATAAAAAACAATCACAGTCTTACAGCAACTCAAGTCTCCTTTTGCCACTTCTAAAAAGTCTAAGACAAGCAAATATACAATTAAATAACAAGCAACAAACTGAAAAAAGATGGGGTGATTTAAAGGTTACATTTTGGGCGTGCCCATCATTGCTATTCTGGTTCTTCGACGACCCATTAGCTCCTGAAAATATGGGAGACGAATGAGAAACAAAAAAGAAGAGACTGAAGGTAAGGGAGAAAGAGAAGGACCATTTGGGCGTTGCGAGAAAGACATGATTTGACGGAGTTTGGAAGGTAAAGCATCGAGCTGAGAAGGATTGGGTGGCGGAGGGAGGCCGCTGTAGCCACCATGAGCAGCCTTGTAGTTCTTCTCTCTCCTTCTCTTTCCTTTCCCTCCCATTTCTCTCTATGCTGTAAAACCCTAATCAAAGAAGGAAAATCAACAGGAACAAAAATCAAGAATAGCCCTAAGAGAGAAGAAAAATTCATTAATCCATTTAATGATTTTTTGTGGGTCGGTGGACAAGCCCAGTGGTATTTCAATTTGATTTTTACCTAGTCATTGTAATTGTGTAGGCAAAAGCTCCATTAATGTATTTTCTAAGAAAATCTTTCCAATTGGGTCTATTTAACAGAAAAATACATGTAGTGTTAACTTGATTGAGAAGAAACTGTGAGATTGATATTTAAAATATTCTAAATTAAAGTAGTGTTATTTTTTATGACTATAATTTAAAAATATTTGAACAAAAATTATGTCATTTAAATATGATATTTGAACTAACATAATAATTTTATAATTAACTATCATAATTGTGTTTTTTTCGTATTTCTTCGTAATGAGACTCTCAACGACTAGCATGAACACTTGATATTGATTAGTACAAGGGTTAAATTCGGAAAACGTTTATTTGACAACACATAGTTGTCAACTTTTTCACAGCCACACGTGTTGCTTTTTTATTGGTTGGTTTGTAATATTTTATTAATAGGGTGAATTTTGTCATCGATGGTATTTTTGGAATGGTATTTGAGATTCTCCTATTCATTTCGCAGTTTCATTTGAGACTTCCTCTCTCTCTCTACCATTTTCATTTTCGACTTCTTTGTCTCTCTTCACATTTTCACTTTTTGTGGAGCATTATTTTCATTCTTGCATGTCTTCCTATCTATCAAAAGAAATTTCACCTTCGTGTGTTCCTGTTTTTGGGTTGGCGACATTTTTCTCTTTTTCGTCTCTCTCCACCATTTTTACTTTGTCTAGAGCATTGCTTTCACTCTCATGGGTCTTCCTCTCGATCGAAAGAAATTTTTCACTCGAGTTGGAACTTGTACATGTTTTTTGTATACAAAAGATTATGATTATAAATGTTGGGTAATATGTACTGATAATATATTATATGAATAAAATTTCAATTTTGATCTAGTACCATACGTTCTCTACTAGTGTTGTTCGACCATATATATTGAAACTTTTATTTGGTTATGGATGTTTGGTATAAAAATTGATTCTATAAGTGACCTTGATAGGCTTGAGTGTTGGTGCCTAAAAAAAGATCCAATTCAATTGAGTGTTGGTGACTAAAAAAAGAATCACATCACACAGGTGCCTAAAAAAAGATCCAATTCAATTACGTAAAATGTCTTTGGCTACTTATGTGCCCACAGTTGGCTCCTGCAGCACAAGTTTTTGTACCAAACCAGATTTTTGTTTGTGTAATCGTTTACAGGATCCTTGTAATCGATTACAATGGCAAAAAAGGCCTACACTTGATTACCAAAGCATAATTTGAAGGCTTAAATGCTTACTTGGTCCCCATGTTAAGAGGAAATTTTCAGTTTAGTACCCATTTTTAAAGGTGTATACATTGGGTCCCTCTTTTTTGCAATTTGTGTCAATTTAGTCTTATCTGTTAAGTTTGTTGGAACGGTGTTAAATGTTAAATGATGTGGCAAATAACTTATCTGTCGTGGCAAAATGAAATTTTATAGTAAAGACAGGTATGAAAAAACATTTCATTACAATAGATGAAAGGCTTAAATGATTTACAAAATTGATAGTCATGACCAGTGACAAAAAGAGGTTCATCTCTTTTGAGAAGAAAAAGCAAGGATTTGTAACTTATGGGGATAATAATAAAGGAAGAATCATGGGAACCAGAGACATTGGAGGAGGAAACACTTTGACCATAAAAGACGTCTTATATGTAGAAGGTCTTAAACACAACCTCCTTAGCATAAGTCAATTATGTGACAAAGGTCTCAAGGTAACCTTTGAAAGTGATAAATGCACTGTTTATTTTAAGAATTCTATTGATATTGCTTTGCAAGGTGTTAGGCACAATAATATTTATTTGATTGATATTGAAAGTGCATCTAGTCATAGCATAACATGCTTAGTTGCTAAAGAGGAAAATCCTTGACTATGGCATAAAAGAGCTGCATATATTCATATGCAATATTTAAATAAATTAATTTCAAAACATCTTGTGATTGGTTTGCCTAAATTAAAATTTGAGAAAGACAAATTATGTTCTGCATGTCAACAGGGAAAACAAACCAAGTCTTCATTTTCATCCAAAAGCATGATTTCTACAGCAAAACCTTTAGAACTTTTGCATATGGACTTGTTTGGTCCATCTAGAATCAAAAGTTTTAGTGGAAATTACTATGCTCTTGTAATTGTTGATGCTTATACTAGATTCACATGGACTTTCTTTTTAACATTGAAAAGTGAAGCTTTTAAAGCATTCATATCATTTGTTAAACGTATTCAAAATGAAAAAGATTTGAAAATCAAAACCTAGAGAA
Source organism: Vigna reflexopilosa (assembly GCA_027742785.1). Classification (NCBI taxonomy): domain Eukaryota; kingdom Viridiplantae; phylum Streptophyta; class Magnoliopsida; order Fabales; family Fabaceae; genus Vigna; species Vigna reflexopilosa. The sequence goes on along the minus strand of CM050914.1, from coordinate 24,985,657 downwards.
GTGATCACGGTGGTGAATTTGAAAATGAATCTTTTGAAAAAATTTGTGAAGAATATGGCATTGCACATAACTTTTTTGCACCTAGAACTCCTCAACAAAATGGTGTTGTTGAAAGGAAAAATAGATCATTAGAAGAATTAGCTTGGACGCTTATGAATGAATCAAATGTACCAAAATATTTTTGGGCTGATGCAGTTAGTATTGCTTGTTATGTGCTAAACAAATTGCTTATTAGGCCTATTCTAAAATTGACTCCTTATGAGTTGTTGAATGGTAGAAAACCAAATGTGTCTCATTTGAAAATTTTTGGATGCAAATGCTTTGTCTTGAATAATGGTAAATTTGATGCTAAATCTGATGAAGCAATTTTTCTAGGTTATTCTTTAACTAGTAAAGCATATAGAGTGTTTAATAGAAGAACTTTGATAATTGAAGAATCAATGCATGTTGTCTTTGATGAGATTGTGGACCTTGAGGTAAACCCTCTTGAGTTAAATAAACCAATTGCAGGTGATGAGGATTATTTGAGGGAAGTTATTGAAGAGATGTACCTAATGAAAAATATCCTCCGGAAATTCAAGATGAACCTCAAGCTGTTGTTTCTAAAAGCTATCAACAACCAAGAGGACTTTCTCTGGACAACATCTTTGGAGATATATCAAAAGGGGTAACTACTAGGCACAATCTTAATAATTTTTGCTTAACTGTAGCTTTTGTGTCTCAGATAGAACCTAAGAACATAAAGGAAGCTCTTCAAGATGATAAATGGTGTGTGGCTATGCAAGAAGAGCTAAATCAATTTGAAAGGAATGATGTTTGGGAACTCATTCTTAAGCAAGACGACTATCAAGTCATAGGAACCAAATGGGTATTTAGAAACAAGCTTGATGAGGATGGTAACATCACAAAGAACAAAGAAAGGCTAGTTGCAAAGGGCTATTGTCAAGAGGAAGGTATAGACTACGATGAAACTTATGCCCCGGTAGCCACGTTATAAGCAATTAGATTATTACTTGCATGTGCATCTTTGATGAAATTTAAACTGTATCAAATGGATGTGAAAAGTGCATTTTTGAATGGTTTTATAAAAGAAGAGGTGTATGTTAGTCAACCTCCTGGTTTTGAGGATTTTAATTATCCTGATCATGTTTATAAATTAAAAAAGGCATTGTATGGTCTTAAACAGACACCTAGGTCTTGGTATGAAAGACTTAGTACCTTCCTGATTGATAATAATTTTTCTAGAGGAAAGGTTGATTCAACCTTGTTTATTAAGAAAGTAGGTAGACACATCTTGATTGTTCAAGTGTACGTAGATGATATTATTTTTGGGTCTACTGATAATTCTTTGTGTGAAGGATTTGCACAGATAATGAAAGGTGAGTTTGAGATGTCTATGATGGGCGAACTAAATTTCTTTTTAGGATTGCAAATAAAGCAAATGGATGGGGGAACCTTTATCTCCCAAACGAAATATTGTAAAGAAGTGCTTAAGAAATTTGGTATGGATACTTGTAAAGAGGCAAACACACCTATGGCAACTTCGTGTTACTTAGATAAGGATGAATCTGGTGAAGGAGTAAATGAAACTATGTTTAGAGGTATGATTGGATCTTTGTTGTACCTAACTGCTAGTAGACCATATATTATGCAAAGTGTATGTGTGTGTGTGCTAGGTACCAAGCTAATCCCAAAGAATCTCATTTGACTGCTGTCAAGAGAATCTTGAAATACCTTAAAGGAACCACCTTTTTTGGACTTTGGTACCCTTTTGTATGGTGGCTGTAAAATTAATAGGAAAAGTACTAGTGGAACTTGTCACTTTCTGGGTTGTTCTTTAGTATCTTGGCACTCAAAGAAACAAGCGTGTGTATCCTTGTCTACCACTGAAGCTGGATATATTGTTGCTGGCAATTGTTGTGCCCAAATTTTATGGATGAAACAACAATTGGAGGATTTTGATATCTTTCTTGATCATATTCAACTGAAATGTGATAACACTAGTGCCATAAACCTGACTAAGAACCCCATAATGCACTCAAGAACTAAACATATTGAGATTAAACATCATTTCTTAAGAGACCATATTCAGAAGGGAGATTGCCAAATTGAATACATTGACACTTTACATCAATTAGCTGATACTTTTACTAAAGCATTGCCTAAAGATAGATTTTATGAGCTTAGAAGAGAGTTAGGAGTGTTAGATATATCTTAGGCTCAAGATTTATCTCATTTTCTAAATTTTTGTAAGGTCAGCGTTTTTAATCGATTATCACAAGGTAATTATCAATTATTTTTGAAAATCCTTAATCGCAGATAATCGATTATCCCATAAGAAAAATCGATTACTACCATTCAAACCCAAAACTGGACATTCATGAACATATAATCGATTATCTTCATACATAATCGATTATCACACAATTTCTGGATAGTGACCCATGAATTGATAATCGATTATCACTAATAATAATCGATTAGCACGCACAGAGTTTCAAAAATAGAGTCGTTGGAGCGCTCTATAACGGCTATAAATGGGCATAAACGGCCAGTTTTCTGATTTTTCTTATAAATAGCCCCCTATAATCGATTAATGGTCACTCCTTGCACCCATAAACTACTAAAATCAAATCTGAAACATAATTCTTCATCCCTTTTCATTTTTCTCAAAGTTTCTATACTTCAAAATCTTTCCATGGCTGAACCCAGACGAAACCGTAGAAGAACTGCTAGTACTTCCTCTTCTTCTCGACCACGTCCTGCCACCATTAATGGGTGGGTTTCGGATCAAGAGAAGCAAGCGGATTATGTCAATTTTTGGCAAGAAAGAAGAATCTTGGCAATAAAGTATATTCGCCTTGACTTTTATCGCTTCTATGGTTTTCAATATCCTGATTTATTTGGTGCTCAAGGTCTCACACACCTAGTGGAGCAAAAGGGATGCATCTATCCCGACCTCATAAGAGTGTTTTACTTCAATTTGCGATATCGCGACGGGATAATATCAACCAAGGTAAAAGGCGTTCCAATAATTTTGGATGACGATGTGTGGACAAACGTTGTCCAACTCACCATATGGGATGATGCTGTGAAAGTTCATCTTGGTGTTCCAGACTTCAATCGTCTGATGGCATTCCAATCATTTTTGCGCCATCCTGAACAACAAATCAACCGTAGGCAGTTGCTTGTTGGTGGATTTAAAGTTGAAGAGAGGATGATCCACTATCTGATTGTGTGTATTCTATGTCCTAGGGCCACTAACCATGCTCAATGTTTTGAGCAAGATCTGCTTCTTCTGTATGGGATTTTAAATCACATACATATTATTGGCCTGCACTCATTGTTGACACCATGATGAAGGCTAAAATGTATCACTCTTATCACTTTCCATATGCTTTTCTCATTTCTAGAATCTTGGAGTACAAAGGTGTTAATGTGGAAGGAGAACATGTTCAAGCCATTCAAGCTATTGGCTCGGAAATTGGTAAAACTACTTTTCGTCAAATGGGATTGTTGCTAGAGGAAGAGTCCTCATTCATAAAGATGATGACCATCCTGATGCTAATGAAGAAGATGATATAAATGCTCACATGGCGGAACCAGTGCGAGCTGCTACTCCTTCTGATGCTGGTCCCTCTCACATGCCTTCATCCTCCTCACTCACCATGGAAGAGTATTTTGCAAATCTGACTAAACAATTGGAGGATATGAGTCTTGCACATAAAGCCCATTTTGATCAAATCTATGAGTGACAGCAAGCTCATGATGATTACGTGGTTGATCAATTTCATGACATAGATGTCCTTCTAGGAAACATTGAAAATCACATCAACCTTCAACCACCTGAGAGATGCCCTAGCCCTGAATTTTAGAATAAGGTTTATATGTTAGTGTGCCTTGTTGCTTAATTGTTGTTTTTACTTCTATGTTATATTTCCGTCTTTTATTTGCTCCTTATGTTGAAAATGTAACATCTCTTTTTATGAATAAAATGATCTCTTGTTTAATTAAGGGGGAGATCATATTAAGGGGGAGCATACTACATTGATCTTTTTGCTTATGATCAAAAAGGGGGAGAAGTATATTTTAAGGGAGAAGTATATTAAATGGTGTGCAGGTACTACTAATCTTCTGTCTGTTAGCTTGTATGTTTTGTAGGAAAACCAAAGTTGCTTTTAAAACATGTGTTTTTTATCATCATAAAAAAGGGGGAGATTGTTACCAATGAGGAGCATTGGTAAAACTTGAAGATAATGATTTTGATGATCCTGCAAGAAGATATTATAAATTATTTTAAAAGCACTTTGTAAAATACAAATGTATTAGGAATGTCTTTAAATATGTAAATCTCGGATTTTTGGTACTGTTACGTATTTAATCGATTATGAAGAGCAATAATCGATTATCCTGAGCCTTTCTGAAAAACCACGTTGCTCTGGAATAATTGATTATCACTCCAAATAATTGATTATCACAGGTCGGTTTGAGAATTGCCCAAGTTTCTGGAATAATCGATTATCCCTCAGAATAATCGATTATCACTATTTTGAAAAACCTATAACGGACTTGAATAATCGATTCTCACTTACAATAATTTATTATTATTGGCAGTTGTAATATGACCTTTCATATTCAGACTAGCTGCCTATAAATAAGTGCTTTGAGAACTTTAGAAGATAAATTTTGAACTTAGAACTTTAGTAGAATACAGTTTGTTTGAGGAAGTTCTTTAAAGCTAGTTCAAGTCCCTTGCTTGGTCACGTGAATAAGAGAAGCTCGTGTTTCGTTTGTCGAAAGTCAGAGCGATTGTCTTCGAGTTGGTAAGGTGTTTTGCCCGATCTCATGAATAGGAGAAGCTCACGTTTTGTTTGACGAAAGTCGGAGCGGTTCTCTTCGAGTTGGCAAGGTGTACTTTGTCTGGTCTCGTGAATAGTAGAAGTTCGTGTTTCGTTTGTCGAAAGTAGGAGCGGTTCTCTTCGAGTTGACAAAGTAGTTCACTTCCGGCTCGTTTGTCGAAGGAAGCTTCTTTTATCTCTTATTTTCATTCACTTATTGTAAAATTGTGAAACTGTTTTTAGTGAAATTGTTAATCACTTTTTATAGTGATTAACGACTGGACGTAGATTCTTTTGAATCGAACCAGTATAAAAATTATCTGTGTGATTTTTCCACTCCCTACACTCTTTACTGCTTTATGCACATCAACTGTTTGATAAATTTTCTCTTAGAAAATTTATTTTTATAACTAACCATTTTATATAACTTGTGACCGAAACCCAAAATGCAATGAAGAAAATGGATAAACCCATTTACCTTGCTTGAACCACCATGGTCATCGGAGAATGCCATTGCGCCCAATGAGGAATATGAGAGCAAACGAAATTGAGGACCAAAATAAGGAGAGCGGACTTTGGGTTCGTCCCACGCAAATGAGGACCTTTACCATTAAAGCTTTGGGTTCGTCCCTCGCAAATCACGAGCTTCACCAAAGGTTCGAAAGAAGACATAAATGGAGGGAGAACAAAAACGAGGAAAGAGAACCAAAATGAAGAGAGAGAACGAAAATTGGAAAATATGAGAGAATGGAGAGATCAAATACGTTGAGGAGTAATTTTGGAACGAGCAATCTCTTAACCATATGAACTTTTCCACGTCACATTTTCATATTTTAATTTTATTCCAAACGGACTAATGAGGCGCTGACATGTGGCATTGGCAAAAAGTTGTCAAAATCTAGTTGTCAAAATATCGGGATCCGTTAAATTCATCCGTGTGGTTCTCTATTTCTTTATATGAGACTCAGAAAAAATATATTTTATTTATTAAAAAATATATTTTATTTATTAAAAAATAAAAAAATTAAAAAATGACGTCGCATATTTTAATTTATTACATTATTGTGTAAGAAAATGAGTTAACATAGATGGTTAAAACTTGTTGACATTCATGAGTTTGATTCTCAAACATGTTAGAATTTTTCAATAATTATGGAATAAAGTTATAGTGTAATATTATATTCATATTATTAAGTTAGGTTTACAATTAATAGGTTTTATAGTTTTGTTGGTTTGAGTCTCATGGGTTTAATTTTGATTGTAGTACTTTGAATTACATTGGATTGCATTACCTATCTTTTCCTTTAGTTTGTGGTGTTTTAATGGAAGTTAACTATTTGCTTTCGGTTTTGTGATATGAGATCTTGTATCTATATTATTCATTGGTGTGATGAGTAATTTAGTATGGATAGATGATTTTTTTCAAGTTGTGCAGTTTGTGTATTAACCAACATTTTGGTTTCATAATAGAGTTGGAGTGTATATAATAATATCATGAATAGGATTAATTTTAGTAGGCTTAGTATGAAATATTTTGAAAATTTGAGTTAGCAATTTTGATGTGCGGTTTATTATAAAGCATAGAATTTATAATATTTGATATTTATAGAGTGGGAAGAGTTGTATGAAATAGTATATTATATATGTGTCATGGATGGTAAATAAATATTTTTTTATATGCTGTAGTTTTGGTGTATAATAATGATATTTTATTGATTTGGTTAGTAAATTTGGAGGTATTGTTTCATTGTATGATTTTTTTTTTCTAGCATTGTGGCTTGGTGTTTTTTTTTTTATGACAGCAGATGATATTGGTGCGGTTGGAGTTTTATTGTGTTTTGGTATAGAAAGGAAATTTTGTTGTGTTTTGGTATATAGAAAGGAAATTTTGGGGTTTAAGTATTGGCAGAGAGACAAAGCTAAGAGTGGCAAGTTTTGCTAAATTGTTGTATGTTATATTATATAAAATGACCATTTTGGAGGTTAGTGGCAGCAGTGAAATTTGGAAGAAAAAGCTCGTGACATGGGTCGATTGAAATTAGACAATTTGATAGTATAATTAAGAAATAAAGTTATGAGAAATTAAAAGGATATTAAAGAAGCCAAATGATAGCATAATAGATTTATAATGTATTTAAATATTGCTTTTATTAATTTTAGGTTATAAATTAGGGGGCAGTGGTTATGTAATTCTTTAGACAAGTGTTGATCTTGCAATGCTGAAGTTGTGGTTGTTGAGTGATATTTGAGTATTTTATTTGACAAAATAACGTGCAGGTTTTTGGATGTATAAATATTAAGCTTTGAGATGCGGTTAAATTAGAGACTGATGTGTTAACAACGTATGGTTAATAACATTTTGACAACGGTTAAGTATCAAAATGTTATTGGTTCGATTGAAATAATTTTATTTTCGTAAAAGCTGACTTGGTGTAGGTGTGTACAGTTATTCAATTTTGATTCCCAAAATACTCCTACCATTTTATTTTAATAGTGAATATGATGTTCATTTTTTTCCCACTATTTTGTGTCCTTTCTCCAACCTGTGTGGTTTCTCTCCTTTCTTTCTCACGAAACGGTTATCTTTTTCAGCGAGGCAACCTAACATTCCTATGAAACAATGGAAACCCCTTGGTCTTTCTCCTTTCCCTTTTTCCCCTTTTCCCTTTTTCATTTTTCCTTTACCATTTTCAATGTACCCTTTTCCCTTTATAATCTATTTCCTCAAATGTTGTATTCAAATAATGCTTTTATACAATGGAAATTTTTGTAATTTTTCAGGTGGTTGATGATATTGGTGTTTCAACAGAAGAACTTTCTCATGCAATTGTTAAAGCAATAGCTGATACAAGTGGAGAGGATTTCAAAGACCAAAAGGGAACACATACTAACAGATGTAAATAAGTTCTTATACGTGGTTTAGAGAAACAAGACATGCTAATTAAAGAACTCAAAGCTAAGGTTTTAGCCTTGGAAAAGTTGGTTGAACAAAAGAATAAAGATGAGGGTCGTGAAAAGGGCGAAGAAGGTGTTCGTGGAAGTGTTGGTCCTACTGAATTTCAATAATCACATACGGAGTTTGGTTTCAATAGTACGTTTATTTAAGCAGCCAACATCAACACTGACTTCGAAGGCGATGGAGGCATTTACAAGGACGAAAGCAATATGTACAAGCACATGAAGGAATGATAGCACGTACGTTACAAGAGTCGTGCACTAAGAACTCCCTACGCCGGATATGGTCCGAAATAACAGTGATTTGTGTATTCAGTGTTTATTGACAATAGAAGATCATTGTAGATTTTGTAGAGGTAAATGGATTGCAAGAAATATTGGAAATGTTAATATATATATATATATATATATATATATATATATATATATATGTATGTATGTATGTATGTATATTATTCCATTCATCATTGTCATTGTGTAATACATTAGTGATAAATGTGATTTGAACTCTTCTTTGTCATCATCAGTGGTTGAAATATTTTGAATATAAAGCTAGTGTCCAAAGTGATTTCAAGTAATGATTGTGATAATTTCTGGAAATAATTGTTTGAGTAATTTATCATCGATCCATTTTTAGACATGGAGGAATGAGTTTATTCATTAATTTTGGTGTTTAATGCATGAAGAACATCTTATTCCATTGTAATGTGGAGGAAAAAGCCTATCACTAGTGGAAAAACATTGTTTAACGTCGGTTATTTTGGGCTTTTAACGGCAACAACAAAACCGACGTCTATACGGGTGACGTTAATGGGACGTCGGTTTTTTGCAGGTACGACGTCGATATAGACGTCAGTTTAGTTAAAAGAACGACATTTATAAAGACATCAGACATTGCACTAACCGACGTGTAAGGTCACCTTAGACGTTGGTCCGTAACACATTGGACGTCTATAAAGCCGTCAAACATTGCATTAACCGACGTCTTTCCGCCATATAGACATCCGTGTACATTAAATGACGTCTATGAAGTGATCATTGTGTTTTGGTGCGATTTTTGTTGTGTCTTAGGGTAACGTAGTAACACCTCCTTCCTTTGCTAGTTTCTTCGTAAGAAAAAGTCATGTCTTTTGGACTTCTCATGGCATTTCAACCAAAAGACGAACTTGGGTCGTTGCCTATGTCCATTTTGATTGCCAATGAAAAAGAATATGGTGAGAATACGGTGTATTCTCACCATATACTTTTTTGTCAATGAAAAAGAATACGGTGAGAATACACCGTATTCTCACCGTATACTTTCTCATTGGCGGTCGGAATGGACATAGGCAACAACCCAAGTTCGTCCTTGGATTGAAATGCCGTGAGAAATCCAAAAAAATGCAAGTTTTCCTTACGAGGAAACTAGCAAAGGGAGAAGGTGCACTACGCTACACAAAGACACAACAAAAAAACCGCACCAAACCACAACAAAAAGGCAGAGGAGAGGAAACTTACCTGGAAAATGCAGAGCAGCGGAGAGAAAAAGGCAAAGACGATGTGTTGGTTCGCAAACCGCTGGTGTTATTTAACAAGAAATTGGACGTTTGTTGTACACAGAACCAACGTCTACATTATGAAATACGTCGGACGCCTGACTAATTTGACGTCTATTCGATTTAAAAATTAATTTTTTGTTGTACATAGACGTCGGTGCTGATGCAACTAACGTCCAGAGTTGTATATAGACGTCAATGTGGCGAGATCCGACGTTTATAGGGCTGAAAAAAGTGACTATTCACCTGTCCGGCAGACATATAGGCGTCAATTACAACGAGACCGAGACCGACGTCTATATGTTTGACAGGTTGGTGGGGAGCATTAATTTCCGCCATATAGACGTCGGGGCCCCTTCAATGTGGCGGGATCCGACGTCTATAAGGCTGAAAACAGTTACTATTCACCTGCCTGGCAGACTTATAGGCGTCAGTTAGAAGGAGACCGACGTATATATGTCTGATAGGTAGGTGAGCAACATTAATTTCCGCCATATAGACGTCAGGTTTGAAGGGCCAACGTCAAAAATTCTATAGACGTCGGAGAAGGACCTAACCGATGCCTATATTGCCAACTTATTTACGGAAATGCCACCGATCATCAATATACGTCGCGGGTGCCCGTAACCGACGTCTACCGTGTGACGTTAAACAACGTTTTTGTACGAGTGCATATAAGTGTTTGAATCAAGGTAGGTGATGTCCGTTACCATTTTTGCCCAAGTCACGCGCTGGTAATTGATCCACTTGACCCCATCGATGATGACCAACATGAGTGATCCATGCAAAAAAAAAATGGAAAAAATCACCCATAGGGACACAAAAATGACCTTGGGGAGTCACGTGTAACTTCTTGTACAAACAGGCAATCAACCCCTTGTAATCGATTACGGGGACCCTATAATCGATTACCAGGGGTTGTTTTCTGGTTTGTACAAAAAGTTACACATGACTCCCCAACTAGGAGAACTTGACTCCCCAATGTCATTTTTGTGTCCCTGTGGGTGATTTTTTTTCATTTTTTTGTCCCTATGGGTGATTTTTTTTGCCATTTTTTTGCATGGATGACTCATGTTGTTCATCATTGATGGTTTCAAGTGCATTAAAATACATTTTGCCCCACTGAACTGTGGAGGAAAAAGCCCATATAGGTTTTTGAACCAAGGTAGGTGAAGTCCATGACAATTTTTGCCCAAGTCATGGCCTTGTAATTGATTATAGGACCTTATAATCGATTACTGTGGGCTATTTTTTGGTTTGTACAAAAAATTTACACGTGACTCTCCAACTGGGAGAACTTGGCTCCCCATGGTCATTTCTTTGTTCCTATGGGTGATTTTTTCCTTTTTTTTTGCATGGATGACTCATGTTGGTCACCATTGATGGTGTCAAGTGCATCAAAGTACAAATTTCCCACTCAATTGTGGAGGAAAAAACCCACATATATTTTTGAACCAAGGTAGGTGAAGTCATGACCATTTTTGCCTAAGTCATGCCCTTGTAATCAATTATAGGGCCTTGTAATCGATTACTAAGGGCTATTTTCTGGTTTGTACAAAAATTTACATATGACTCCCCAATTGGGAGAACTTGACTCCCCACGGTCAATTTTTTGTCCCTATGGGTGATTTTTTCCTTTTTTTTTTGTATGGATGACTCATGTTGGTCATCATTGATGGTGTCAAGTGCATCAAAACACAGTTTGCCCCACTCAATTGTGGAGGAATAAGCCCATACAGGATTTTGAACTAAGGTAGGTGAAGTCCATGACAATTTTGCCCAAGTTATGCCCTAGTAATTAATTACAGGGTCCTTGTAATCGATTACCAGGGGTTGATTGTTGGTTTGTACAAAAAGTAATATGTGACTCCCTCAACTAGGAGAACTTAACTCCCTTGGGTCATTTTTTCTGTCCTTTTGGATGATTTTGGGTGTGTTTTTTCGTGATTTATTCAAGATTTTTAGATGGATGACTGAGTTTATTCATCAATACTGCGAAATACACTTTTTCTCATCGAACAAAGCCCAAACCTTAGGAAAAGAGATACCTTTACTCGTTGATGGAGAGTGCGAGAGAGGTAGAGAGGCGAAATGCTACAACATTGGTGGAACAACATTGTGGGAGGTCACCTTCGAGGTCCCAATGGATGAGAAAGAAAGGGAAAAATCGCGAGAGGATGACAATGTAAAAATGAAAAAACGAAACAAGACGAGAGAGAGAAAGATGAAGAAGGCAACCAATAGAGAAGAGGGACTTCGGTGGACGTCATAGTAACCGGTGAGAACGACAGGAAACCAAGAGACAACAGTGAGAGACAGAAAGAAAGACTAGTGAGAGAGAGACACTTGTGTGAGAGAGAGACATGAGATAGAGAGAGAGATTTCAAGTTGTTGAGAGGAAAAAGATGAATCCCTTTTCGAAATGATATTTCAGAAATCGCGAAACAAAATTCGTTCCCAAATCACCCTCCGCTTAAGATTTCATTTCTGAAAATAATATTTGAAACAAACCAATCAAATTATACCACTTGGCGTTGTCAAAAAGTTGGCAAAAATGAGTTGTTAAAAAAATATTTTCCTAAATTAGAATGGGATACTCACATTGCATTGGTTTTATTAGGTACATTGGTTTTAGAACATCAACTGATTTTATAAAGAAATTGATTATTAAAAAAAAATAGTTTAAGGATAAAGGGTCATTGTATATAAATGTTTTGAAAAAATTTTGGTTATGTTTTTGGGAATTTGACTAATGTTGTAAGTGATGAATTTGGTAATCAATAGAGAATAATTGATTTATGATAAATAAAGTTTTTATATATACATAAATTTTTTGAAAGGATGATGATTTTTATGAAGCTTTTAATCTTGTTAGGTTATTTTTAGTAATTAAGAATGTTAGAGAATATTTTAAGGAGATATAATCATAAATTGTAAGAATATTGAAAAGAAGTAAGGGAAGAGGATAATAAAATTAGGTTTACGTTTTGAAATGTTTGCGGGTAGGTGGGTTCACTTAGTGCACCATTTTGTGTTGATGGGCAACATGTGTATTTTTTTGTTCTAGTTAGAAAAAAAATGAGTTGTTGATGACTTTAACTTTTGGTGTAGATTTCGCTAGGTGAGACATGAGGCGTTGGGTGTCAACAAGAAACTAACATGTTTTTTTTTAGTTTCGGGCACTGTTTGTTTGTGTTGATTAAGTTTTAATTTTATATGGATTATTTGAAATAGTGATAATGAGTTAGAATATGAGTTATTTGGATGAAATACATGTAATGTTTGGTTAAGAAGCATGTGTGACTCATCAAAAGGTGGGGGAGATCTGAAAGCTTACTTTGAAACTTTTGACTATGGTCTCTAGGAGAGTAATAAGGAGTGACAAACTCAACATAACTATATTAGAGGTGAACTCCATTGAGAGAGTTCTCAAGGAGAGAGATAGGAAATGACATGTGTGTACTTTGTCATAAAACTCAGGGATGAACAAAGAAAGTAAACTCTATCCGGAGACTCTTGGGAAGTACAAAGGAAGAGTTGGTTTGTCTCTACAGGTGAGCTAATTTGAATGGTAAATTACATGTGGAATTTATGTTGATAATTTAACTTCTTGAGCTAAGACTACGTGTGAATTGTTATTGTTGGATGAGACAACAATTGTTATGATTGATTGTGTGATATTAGATGAATTGATGAAAAGGTTTGGATGAGGTGTGGCATGATAATTTTATGATTGACATAACTTGAGTTAATTATGATGTTTTACAAAATGATTGTGGTTGTTATATGTGATAGTCTTATGACTTGTGTTATAGAGAGCAAATAAGGTTGTAGATGATATTATGTATGTGCATAGTGGTGAACTTGGGATTGCATTGTAAAGAAAGATTTTTATTTTGAATATATATGCAACAATTTTAATTATCAAATATTGTTATATGTTTTTATTGAATATATATGTTATATGTATTTTGCCTTGTTCCATGTTGAAGATTTGAGGGCAAATCATTTTCAAGAAGGAGAGAATGATGGCAAGTCCCCTAGCGATGGTCAAGAACTTTCAGGAGAGTGGAAGTCATCCATGAAGATGACATCAACTGTACCTTGTGGGTCACCTTTGGAGCCATCATGGAGCACGAAATAAAGAGTAGTGTAGGATATCTAGGCCATTGTATTCGGCCATGTAGTGTAGGTTTGTTTAAGGCTTGTATTAAGACCTAAGTAGCATAGGATTTTCCTTAAGTTAGACATCCAAACCAAGTGGAAAGTGTATGCCATGTGTAATGCTTCCATTAGAGAGGATTTGCTTTTTAGAAGTGGTCACATGACACTCTAGGAGTGGAGAGGATTTCTTTTGGTAGTGGTCACATGTCCTTTCACCATTGAAGAGGATTTTCTTTTAGTAGTGGCCACATGGCACCTTAGAAATGGAGATAATTGTGTTTTGTGAGTGGTCACATGTCCTCCCATCATTGGAGAGGATTTGTGGATACTTGTCCACTCCTTAGAAGGCCTCATTTTTGGCCAATGAGAGCAAATGCGTGAGATCATGCTTTTAGGGTTAGAAGGACACCCTTGGCCTATAAATAGAGGTATCTCCACCCTTTTATTTCATCTTGGATTAATGTAATGTTATGCTGCAAAATTATGACCACACACTTCCTAGATCAAGCTTAGAGCAACCCTAAAGGCCCCTATAGTCACCTTCATCTTTGAGTTGGCCTCACCTCTCTTGGAGCCATCAAACACTACACCACCAACACCATATCTCCTAGAGGATGTGAGCTTCTACACCATCCACACCTTAGATCATCATCCTTGGACCATTTACCACCACATTTCTGCATCATACCTCCAAGGAAACACCCCCCCATGCACATCTCCTAGCTTTGACCCAACCTAGCTAAGGAGGTTGTCATCATTCCCTCCCTCTTGAAAAGGATTTTCTCTCAAATGTTCAACATGGAACAAGGCAAACTTCCTTATCTTCTTTGGAGTTTTGTTCGCTTCTCCACTAAGGTCAAATACCTATTTTATAACAAAGTTAGAATAAATGATATAATAGTGAGTAAATGAAGAATATAACTCCCAACAATGATACATCTTAAATTAAATGAATGATCAAGGTCTTGGAGAGTAGGAGCATCTTCTAAGCTTTTATGTGTTTTATGTTAGATGTATATGTTTGAAAGACTATCCATTCTAACACAAGAGTTAATTTTTAGGGATATGCCATCATATTTTAATTATCAAATATTATTATGTTTTTATTATTGAATAAATTTTGAAATGTGGAACATGAGGAAGAATGAATTTGTATCTTCAATATTTATTTTAAGATATGAAATAAATGTTTATAAATGTGCGAAAAATTCTCTTAAGTGTTTCTAGGAGCATTATGATTGTTAAAAATGAAGTGTTTCGTTTCTCACACCAAGAGGAGGAGTGAATTGGTGATGCGTAAAAATGTTTGCTTTTAAAATCTTTTTCGCAAAATAGGATGTCTTTACGCTTTTCTTGAATCACAAGTAAAATGGTATGTAAAGCAGCAGTTCACTTAATCGAATACGAAAACAGATTAATCAACTGTAATAAAAAGTGTAGGGATTAGAGAAATCAAACGCTGGTTTTTATACTGGTTCGGCCAACCTGCCTACATCTAGTGTCCTTCCAATCATAGGAAGCAAATGCACTATAGAGATAAAGGTTTTTACACCAAGGATTTTATAGCGACCTCACGTCAAAATGTAAAACACCTCTCTAACCCTCTAATCTAATATAGGCAATAAAACAAACCAGACACGCAACAACAACACCCTTTCCTGCTGTCAAACCCTTTGAGACACTCCCAAAGTCAAGAACACAGTTCTTCTTCC
Organism: Vigna reflexopilosa; assembly: GCA_027742785.1. Taxonomy (NCBI): domain Eukaryota; kingdom Viridiplantae; phylum Streptophyta; class Magnoliopsida; order Fabales; family Fabaceae; genus Vigna; species Vigna reflexopilosa. The sequence goes on along the minus strand of CM050914.1, from coordinate 24,970,453 downwards.
TGTAATCACAACATGGAATACCAGCTAATCTTCACGATTGCAAATTTCGTAATCAAGCAGAATACACCTTGTTGTGCAGAGAGATCAGACGTTCAAACACAGTAAGCCTTACTGCGCAAGAAACCTTCAAGACTTTAAATCACCACGGAAGATCTTTGGTTCTTAGAGCTTTTCTTTCCTTTGCAAGATATCATAGCATTTTCTGAAAGATATGAAAGTAAAGATCAATTCTTCTTCCAGAAATCAAGTCAGGCGTCAATATATAGTTTTTCACAAAACAAACACATTTTAATCAATTAGGCTATTAATCTAGTCGAATGCATATCTCAGTTATAACAGAATAATAGCAGTCAAACACATTAATTGAAAGCACAATTAATGTAATCGATTCATAATAAATGCTTGGTCAACATATTCTAAAATATGACCGTTTTGATAGTTATGTCAAGCATTTAAGTAGTTTTCAAATCAATAACTAACTTAGTCAAATACAAGTCGCATGTAATTGATTAAGTAAAAACACTTAGTTCATTTTTGAAAACTTTTCTTCTCAAAATCTCTCGTAGCACACTTGAAAAGAATTTGTGCAAACCTACGAGTTTTAATCGATTTGAACAATAATGTAATCGACTTAAAACGGTTGTTTTGCCACACTTTAAAGTTCAACCGTAGTGCTTGTGGTTTTTCATTTATGAAAACATATGTTATGCATCCATAGATAAAATCACATATTAAACACAATGGTATGCTATAATCAACACAATAATGTTCACATATATGCTTGTATAGATATGACACAGTAAACATAAGCATATAACATGTATAACACAGTACACACATGTGTTATTATTAATTATGTGTTTTCATCATCAAAAACACAGTTATCATTGAGATTGTGGGTTCAACTAAACCTGTGCTCCCCTTATCAATAATCTCAACAATGATGAAGTATTCTTAAGTGTTTTTAGGAGCATTATGACAAAGTATTTTGGTATTAGGTTTTACTGTTTTAAGTGTTTATGATTTTTTTCTTATTATTTATGTCCTGAATGACTCGTACATCGAGTAGTCAGGTAAACAAAATTCTAGAGACATGAGTGAGTGCAATATAAAGTGTATCAAAATTTCATAAAGATGTAAATTGGATGCGTGGGTAAATAATAAATATGGTTACTGAAAGTTAAAGTTGTTTTATTTGAATAAAGTTAAATTGGTTTGTTGGATATTTGATTTACGTGGGTATTCTGATTAAGAAAAAGCTAAAATGATTTTAATATTTGTATATTATCATTTTATTCATACAAGATTTTATTTGTATCATAGGTATATAGTAATTAAAATTTTTTGGTTTAATCATTTAGATAGTTCCTGTTTATGTTGGATTTTCTCAAATAGGTCCCTTACTTTATTTTTGGCTCGATTGGGTTTCTAAATGTGAAAAATCATTGCAATTGGATCTTTGCTGTTAAATCGGGATAACGAGGTTAAATTTAAGCTAGTGTGTCGTTGTGACCTGGTTTCATTAAATAACATGGCATATTAGGGGACATGATACGTGGACATTCATATATTAAGCATTTTCAATATCTTACAATTTGAAATTGGGAATATTTGTCACGAAATTAGGGTTCTACCATTCGAAATTACTAATTGATTTAGTGAGAGGGATAAAGATTAGGATTGAGAGAGGGGCCAAAATTGGAGAGTGATTGAGCCAGGTTCTTCCTCTTCTTATTCAACCATGTTTTCACGAAATTAGGTTCTATCATAGACTTTGTTGGTGTTGATGTTCGTTTTGTTTTTCAGCGTTCAGGTCTGAGTTATTGAAATATGTCTATAGGCCAATGATGTTCGTCTTCCACATGTAATGGGTGTCGAAAGCAAAATCGTAGTCTCGGTTATCGTGGTGAGGAGAATGAAGGAGTTTCGATGTATCACCGATTTTCCATTGTGGAGAGAAGTCCGTGTTGAGAACTACAATAACAACTATGAATCAAGGAAAATAATTTTGGGGTTGCCCTAACTACAAGGTAAAATTCATGAAACTTATGCTATTTGTTTTATTGTTCTTGAAAATGGAGTACTGAGTCATTGTTTTTATGATTTTTTTAAATAGAATGGAAGTGAAGATGTTGGTTGCAACTACTTCAAATGGTGTAGTGATGATGAATTTGACGAAAGTGGTTGTTATGTGAAGTGCGAAGGAAATGATGAGAGGTTGGTGAAGACTGAAGAAAATTAAGGTGATTTGAAGATCATACTTAATTTTGTAGAAATTTTTGTTGGTTCTTCAAACGTGGATGAAAGTGTTAATAAGGGTTGTTTGTGTTGTATGTGTAATGAACATAATTGCAGTTTAAATGTTGATGACAAGTTCATGATGTGTTGTAGGTTTAATGATGTTCAATGTAGGAAAGTTCAATGTAATGTTGTTAATGTATTGTTGTTGAATGAAAAGAATATTTGCAAATGTTGTTGAATGAAATTAAGATTTGCAGATGGTCATTGATTATGTAACTATAATGTGATGCTCATAATTATTGTAACCTTTTTTTAGTTTATTAGTTTATTAATTGAGAATGCATATTATGCTATACTTAAATACTCAGTGCATTCGATGGTATGAACTTCAACATTTATAATAACATAATTGGGTTAGAATGTTGAGAACGAAAATAGTTTTAGAAGCATTGGAATAAAGTAGAAAGTAATCTAGGAATATGAATGCATGAACCTTATAAATTCAGTGGTCCACATATGGTTCAAAGGATCCAAACAAGTTATAGTTTTATTTAAGCTTTAGACCTTTAGAAAGCCAATGTGGCCCCTTCCCTTCCTGAGTAAATGTCACAGTGGTGCTACTGAATTGGGTGGTGGGGTCACTGTATTTTCCTGTTCTATCTGATTTGAAGGAGGCATATGAATTTAGTTCCTAGTTTTCGTACTGGTTGATTTTGGGCATGCTAATTGAGGTAATTGAGAACTCTTGCTAACTTGACTACCTCTTGTGCTTAATGTCAACATCTTTTGCACACTATATACCTGGTGTAGCTCTCTTACCTGGAAATACCAAATTCTCATAATTGCCAACAAGTTAGAGATTCAACTCTTGCTGATCATCATGCCCTTTCAATAATATTTCACTTTCAAATACAATGGCTTATTGGACTTTGTAATAAATAATAAATGAAGTTTCAGTCATTTCACTTTCATAGTAGTATCATTTTATTGTCATTTTACAGTCAAAATACAATGCCTCCAAAGATAAAGAAAAAGAAAGGACACATTTTATTAACTCATTAAATACCCAATATTGTCTTGAGAGCAAAAGCTTTCATCCACTACATAACATTGTACAATACTAAAATTATAGCATCTTAGATGACCATAACAATTTTTTATACAACCATAAGAAAAATATTAACAAAAAACATCATAAGGTAGGTTGGTGTGCTTCTTCTGACTACATCATTTTCTTGAAATTCATAGTAGGGTACTATGGTTGACCTTCACCCATATGTGGTTGACCTTCAGATAATGGGATATGTTGTTGTCCTTCTGCTGGCTGCATAACAAGTTCTTGGGTTTGTTTGGGACAACATATTTTGTTGTGACCCATTTCCCATCATACTACATCTTTTCTACAAGCCACCTTTTGTCATTCTTGTTTTATCATTTCTCATCTCCCACTGCTCTAACCTTCTTTTCTTCTTAGATCTACCTAGCAAGTTCCTTTTATATGGAGGCAACACATAGTATATTGGGTAATGTCTCATAGGTTGTCCCATTAATATGATAGATAATGAATGAGTAAATTTCTATATAAGTTGACTTCCGAAAGCAAGAAGGTATGAAGTCTTCTCCATATATATTAAGAAACTTCATTGTTGTCAATGCATGACAACATGGTATTCTAGCGATACTCGATTTCTTGCAAGTGCATGAATATTCGTCTATATTGACCATAAACTTCTCCCCATTTTGTGATGCATGTTGAACTTCAAATAACTTGTTTACAAAGTAGCTATGAAGATAACCTAACATTAATCATGTAGTGCAAAATAATGACGACAAAAAACATTACACAAAAATTTAGTTTACTTGGGAATCCAATATTTAGTTAATTATGCCTCCTTTCGAAGCCTACTCTAGATTTTTGTACAAATGGATGAATCAAATGATTGTATCCTTGACCTATTTGTTGCCTATCTCTTCATCATCTAAACTTGGATGTCCTCTAACATCGTAATTATGGACTGAGTCCTTGTATGAACTAATACACTATTAAAGGCATCTGACATGTTGATAACAAAGGTGTCACATTGAGCAGTGGTGGTGAACCTTAATCTTGACCAATATCTTCATTGAAAGAAAACTATCAATATTACTCATGCTATTAACATTAATCAAAACATAAATAAAAATTTAAGTGAGACATGCAAACCTTGGAAGAATAACTATCAAGTTCCTAAAAGCGTCCCGATTGAGCTCTTTTATATTTCTCATCCCCATTTCCCAGTTTTGTAGGTGTGTTGTTGTAGCTGCCCTCCACATTAGCTGCCCTCAACTCTAGGAAGCCATTCTTGTATAACTAGTAATAGTCTCTGTCAGATTCAACATTAAGTTAGATGCTTTTTTGTTTTCATAATATGCATGTAACGTGAAAATTTAGAGGTTGTACATGGAATTTGCCTTTTGTTTGTCTGATATAAATGTAATTAAAGAACAAACTAGAGCTCCACCAAGATCTTCAATCAGAAGCTCCATAAACCACGTCCAAAGGTCCTTGTTCTCCACCTCTACCATGACACATGAAAGTGGCAATATTTGGTCATTGGGATCTCAACCAACAGTAGTTAACAACTTTCCACCATGATTTGCTTCAAAAATGATGCATCAAGGCCAATTATTGGCTTGCATGACATAAAGTTATCTTTGCATGCCTTCAAACATGCATAGAACCTCTTGAAAATTGGTTTCCCATCATTCTCCTTAACTTTCAGCTTGACAGTTAACCCTGGATTTCGAGCTAAGAGCTCATGGGCATAATCATAGATCCTTTTATACTGCATTGTGAATGACCCATCCACTTGGTCTGAAGCAAGGGCTTTCACCCTATAAGCCATACACATAGATATTCCAATGTTCCATTTCCTACTAATTTTCTCTCGAATTTCAACTCCCTTAATATTAGGATTTTCTCTCACTATTTTTTTTCCAATTTTTTGCTTAACCACTTCGCATTAAGTAAGGCAAGCTTGTGCTCTCTACTGCATTATTACAACCTTATTATTCTCTTATCATTTTTAACAAATTTTATATTTCTGCCATTTTCTAATGTATACGTTTTAATTGCATCCTAAATGTCTTGTTTGTTAGCAAAAGATGTCCCCACTTTCCATTTAAAATCAATCATAGTTTTAGACCTACAAAATGTCATGAATTTCCCATAACCCGCTTCCTCATTATTTTCTTTATCACTATGTGCTGGAGTAATTAATTCTCCAAATTTACACTCATCATTCGATAAATTGTTGTCATTACCAAAACTTATATCATCATCATCCAAATCTTAGTCAGACATATCACTCCATGATGACCTTTCACATTCAGGTGAAATAGTTTCCACTTCAACGTGCATATTACTAGAGCAATCTCATTCTCTTAAGTTACATTCAACATTTACGTCAACTAGCCCCTCCATACTATTCACCTCAACATTTCCATCATCATCAAATGTACTCCAATCATGAACATTAACTTCCTCCTCTACAAATGATGTAGTTTCATAATTACGAACTTGTACCTCTATGTCACCCAAGTCTTGTGTTAGACCACAATCTCCATTTATTTCACTATCACGTACAGCCTCACCATCATCTATTTCTCTTGTGTCACCCAAGTCTTGTGTTACACCATCATCTCCTTGTGTTTCATTATCATGTATACCTTTACCATTATCTATTTGTGTTGTGTTACCCTTGACTTCTGTTTCACCATCATCTTCTTCACATTTATCATCACGTACACCCTCACCACTCTTATGCAACACTAGTGCAACTTCTTCACCTATTTCATTACCAACATATTCAATCATGTTTATCATCCGAGGTTCAGACACTATATGCACCACGAATAAATGAACCTCACCATTTAACCTAGCTAAGTTGATCATATCCATGGATTAAATGTCATCACACAAAGGCTCCAACATGTCATCTAACACAGAACCACCTTTTACAGAGTACTACAAATCTTTGAATCCAACATACCCAAGCCCTTTCACTACACTTACTACAACAAAGTAACTCTAAACGTCTAGGTCAAAACTTAAGGTTTAAGTTTCCTCTTCATACTTCAGCCTCCCATCGTTGACGAACTTCCCCCTATGGTGGAAAACTACCTCCATATCCTCCTCCATCACAGTCAACACAATAAACAAATTTATACACCTATAAATAATCATATAACGACAAAAAACAACATATATTAAACACAAAACGCAGTGAAAATGACACGCCAAAACAACTTTAAAAATAGGGGACAAGGTGGAGCACATCGCAATAACCATACAAAATCATGAAAACATTGTGGGACAACCCCACTATCCACCTTTTGAAACACAAATGCCATATCATCACAATAAGCACCCAACAATAAATTGAAACCTTCGACGTGATTCACCTCGAAACACCTCGTGATTCACCTTGAAGCACCTTATGATTGACCTCCAACCTCGTGATTCAAACCAACAATGCCCGATTTCAAGCACCAATGTCTTAATTTCACTCAATCACTCTCTAATTTTGGTCCCTCTGTCAATCCTAATTTTGATCCCTTTCACTGAATCGATTCTTAATTTGGAATGGTAGAACCCTAATTTTGTGACAAATATTCCCAATTTCATCTTTTATCAAATTTAAAATTGTTTAATATATAAAATTCATGTACCATGCCCTCCAAATTTCCATGTAATTTAATGAAATTAGGTCCTAACGACACGTCAGCTTAAATTTAACTCCAATATCCCAATTTAACGGTAGGAATCCAATTGCACCGATTTTTCACATATAGGGATCCAATTGAGACAAAAATAAAGTAAGGGACCTATTTGAGAAAACCCAACATAAATAAGGACTATCTGATTGATTAAACCTAATTTTTTTTATATGTTTTTGGGGATTGGAGACTTTTTTGGTCTTTATTATAATCCTAACTATGGCTTTGATATTAGTAGAGCTGTCAAAACGGGTAACCCAACTCGACCCGGCCCGACCCACCACGGGTTGGTCACTTAGTGAGCCAACCCAACCTGGCTCATTTATTAGCGAGCCAGAAAAATTTGAACCCGGCTCGGCCCACCACGGGTTGGTGGGTAAACGGGTTGGCTCACTAGCCCATTTAATTACAATTTTTTTTAAATAAAAAATTTCAAACTTTCTATATTCAAATTTAAACAAATTTCACTCCCAAAAAATGATGTTAAACTGAAGACAATTCAAAATAATAATAAAAAGTACAATTTGGTATACACAGTGAGTGAAGAGATTATTTTATTTTTTAGGGTTTCATAAATAAAATAATAAATTAAAAAAAAATTAGGTAGGTGGGTTGGCGGGCCAACCCGGCCCACCACGGGTTCAACCCGCATGAGCCGGGTTTAAATGAGACTAGTTGAAATCATGACCCGCATGAGCCGGGTTTAAATATAGTACATTGATACTAATATAAGGAAGATAAAATCTTTATGCGTCCATCTAATCAAATGGAATTTTTATTTTCAATATCTTTTTAAAGATACAAAATAAATGTTTAGAAAATATGTGAAAAATTTTCAACTGTTTTAAGTAGCATTCTGATAGGGGTATAATATGTACACTAGTCCCCAAGCTCTAGTACAGGAGATAGCAGAGCGGTGTCGAAAGCAGGGTGGCCAGACCATTTCCCCAAAGGGGGATACTCCTCGGTGTAATGCAAACGTGGACGTTGATGTTGCTAAGGAAGAGGACATGTTGAATTTGTTGCTCACCCCTAGATATGACTAGGTGAATTTGTTGAATTTGTATTAGTGAATTGTGTTTAATTCTCTATTATTGTCTCATTTTCACTATTTTGGTTTAATTGGACTATTAATTCTTATTTTCATTAATTTTAATTATTTAGGCCTAATTATTCCAATTATTATTTGCAGGACAAGTGTGTAAACATATTTTGGACAAAAAGAGTGTGGCCACATGAACAATTATATTTAATTTCGTTTTGTAATTTTAATTAAGTAGGTTTTGACCAGATTTGACTTTTGGACCTATTTTTGGTCAGTATTTTGTAAAAGACCATTAGAGGGGCAAAATCGTAATTTGGGGTCTATAAACCCCAAATCAGATTTCACTTCTCTCTCTCCCTCATTTTTGCTTTTTCTCTAGGGTTCCTAGCATTGGGCGTTTTTCACCCACCCCCTCTCCCCTTGTGGGGGCTTTAGGTTTGCTTTCGTTCTCATTTTTCTTGTATTGATTGAATTCTGTTTTAAATTGCAATTTGAATATCGTTTCTTGCTTTCAATTTCATTTCCACTTTCGTTTTGCCCTATTTCATTGCTGCCCATTTACGTTTTCCAATTGCATTTACGATTTCCAGTTTTATTTAAGTTTGCACTTTAGTTTCAGTTGCATTTGGTGCTTGCTGTTACATTTTCGTGCTTTAGTTTCGTTTTTCCCCAATTTGTTTGCTTCATAATTTCGTTCTAGGTTTGATAATGTCAAATAGTTCATGTTGCTATTTTGGTTTAACTTTAACGGTAGCTTAAGTGTGCTTGGTTGGTCATTAGCGAAATTGCATCGTTTCCTTGAGATTTCTGAGTTGGAAGTGTATTTTGCTGCTCTGGCTTAGCATTCTATTAAATCTGGTTGTGTTCTCGCAATGGGTATATGCTTACTTGCCTAATTGGTGATAGAATATCCGCTAGTTGATTAATCTGTATAGAACAGATTGGATGGAATAGGTCTGTTGCGTTCACTTAGTTCGTAATTATGAAAACATGGTTAGTTTTCGCTTAGTTGATTAGCTTATGTTGGATTAGGGGTTAGAGTAATGTGTTGTTGGTTAATATGTTATTGGAAGCATGCATTTGAGTTAATGATCAACTGTTTTGAAATTTGTGTTTAATTTCATGCTTTATTTAGTTCATTTACATTCACAAAAACTCTTCAAATCCCCCCTCCCCACTAAGTGTTTGATCTAATGACTGAACCAATATTTGGTCCTTGAGAGACGACCTAGGAGCCACTTCCTAGTATTATACTACACTTAATTGCATATTAAATTTGATTCGGGTATGGCCTCGATGAAATTTTGGCGCCGTTACCGGATGTTAAAATAAAATTGCTCAATTTCTCACACCAAGAGGGGGCTGAATTGGTGAAGTATAAAAACAAAAGTTTTTTATATCTTTTTTGCAAAAATGATGCCTTTATACTTTTCTTGAAACGATAGGAAAAAGATTTTCAATGCAACAGAAACTTAATCGAATAAGTACAGAAAGAAGTCGATTAAATGTAAAAGAATAGGGATCAAAAAATTCAAACACTGTGTTTTTATACTGGTTCGACCAACCTGCCTACATCCAGTGTCCTTCCAACCATGGGAAGAAAATGCACTATAATGATAAAGGTTTTTACAACAAGGTTTCTACAGAAGACCTCATGTCAAAAATGTAAAGCACCTCTCTAACCCTCTAATCAAAATAGAGGCAATACACAACTAGACCAACAGCAAGAATCCTATTTCCTGCCGTCTAAACCCTTTGAGACACTCTCAAAGTCAAGAACACACATGTTCTTCTTCCTGTAGTCACAATAGGGAACCTCAAACCAATCTTCACAAGATTGCAGAATCTGATCTCGCAGTAACACCCAAATGTGTAGATTGATCAGCCTTTGAAAACGCAATAGTCTTGCTCTTCAAGAAATCACAAGTAGTTGATCACCACGGTCACTCTTGTTTCTTGGAGCTTTTTCCTCTTTTTGTAAGATCACAACTTTCTGTAAAATATATCAAAATGTTAGAATCACAAAAGTCCTTACAAAAATCAAATTCGCGACAATTTATAGAATAACACATTGATGGGTTGTCGCACCCCATGCAAATTTAATGTGCAATTTAGAAATGCAGTATAACTAGGAAATGACTCCTAGGTCGTCTCTTAAGGACCAATTTTGCGGTTCAAGAATTAGGTCTAACACGAAGTGCAGGGGGGGGGGGTTGTGAAAGGTTTTGTGAATGCAGATGAATTAAATTAAAACACAGATTAAAACAGAAAGGTAAAAACAGAAATGCAAAACGGAATCAAATACAGAATAAAAAATGGTTGATCATTAACTTAATTACAATGCTTCCTATCACAAATCAACAAAATAAAGCAGCGACTCAAACCTCTAATCCAACATAGTTAACCAACTAAGCGAAGGCTAATCATGTTTTCATAAAAGCGAACTAAGTGAACGCAATGTTAACATCAAATCCAATTTACACCATACAGTTTCGTCAACTAAGCGAAGACTTAACACCAACTGGGCAACTAAGCCTATACCCAATTGCAAGTGCAAATACAGATTTCACATTAACCAAGTCGGAGTGGCAAACACAATTACAGTCCAAAAATCTCAAGGAAACATTATAATGTCGCTAATGACCAACTCAATTAATTTAGGATATCATGACAATTAAATTAACACGTCCAAACATACTAGACATCATTAAAGTAAAACACGATGCTAACCTAACACTACAAGAGACTAATATCCAGACACAATTAAAGCGATTAAAATGCAACACTTAAGCTTAAACATTAGATGCACAATTTTTGACAAATTGAAATGCAAGAAATAAATAACAAAACACATCAATGCTAAAATAACATGAAATGCAACACTTAAACTAATAAATAAAAAAAATAGTACATTGCAGCTAGAAAGAAAAAGCAACGTTTAAGCTAAAGTTCAACATGAAAATTTTAAGAAACTCTCCTCTCGGTTCAAGCCTCTTCAATTGGAATTGAATTACCGTGCACCTCCCTTGCTTGTGGAATGTGCTTATCTAAAGAAATTTATAAATGTTGCTGTCTGCACCTCACGCTCATGGTCGAAGCAAAGTAAATGACCTTTCCAATTAGAAATAAACAAATGTTGCAGGCCGTGTCAGCCTTTGATCCACCGTGCATCTCCAAGCCAATGAAAGCAATTGAATTGAAATGGGCAGCCATGACCCGTGAGCAACTTCAACCAAGAAAATTTGTGCCTCCAATTCTCTAAAAGCTAACTAAATGATTCATGTGTAACCTTCTCTCCTAATTGGAAATGGAAGCCCATCACCGTACTACTCCATAATCAACCTGTCACTTCACCTGCAAAGCCTCTTTCTAAATGCAAATAAATGCTTTCTTTTAATTTCAATCACCAGACACCGTACCTACTCTACCTACTCTAGCATAATCACTTCTTCATTGTACAAGAAACAAAAGCTAAGATCTCTACTCGGTTTCCACCTTCTTGGTATGTCCTATTCTCCTAGAGTCCTCCTAATATACTTATCATTCTATAAAATAAAAAAAAAAACTAAACTTTGAGCAGCAACGTTGCATCACCGGACGTGAACGTGACTCAATAAAAGTGAATGAAATCAACACCTCTCAAGCTAAAAGAAAAGAAAGAAATGCTCTTCAAATACTAAATGTGATGTCACCACTCTTCATTCTTCAATTAAAGAAAATTTCAAACATAACCACAGTGCTTTTGCATTCAATGGAAAATAAAAATAAAATAAAAGGAAAAAAACATCACTTCCAAGCATCATTTCGGTTCCAGCAAAGAAACATCACAAGGCTTCAATCAAAAGAGCATAAAAGAAAACAAAATGAAAAGTGAAATGCTTCGTTCATTCAACTAGCGTGAATTCTCTCCAACCGTAACACCATAGACTCTTCCATCAAATCATTTCTTCATTCAATGAAAACTAAAAGAAAAGTTCTAGCATTTGCACAAAAATTAAAATAAGGGAAAGAAAATGTGCTTCTCTCCATTCATCCAATGCCCATTACCGAGAATACCATTTCCGTCAACCTTGTTCAAAGAAGAAAATGCTACCTCCAAATATTCCAGCCCCCCTCTGCAAAGTGACAGTAGTTGCCCTAGTTATAAGGCCATGTCCCTCATTTTTTAAGACAATCCTAAAATAAAATAAAGTGCTAAAACCTAAAACTATTTTTGGGCCCAACATCGTTTTACCAAAATTGGCCCAAGGTGCACAAGAGCTTGTTCAAAAATCCTAAACTACTAAATTACAATACAACTAATTTTGAAATGTCTATGTAGAGAGTCTTTAATTTATTGATGTCTCCTCTAATGTCCAAAAATGTATCTCCAAAATTTTCCTGCAATTAATAATACAATTAATTAGCTCAGAAAATTCAAATTAACTAAAATAAGAATTTCCGATCAAATTAAGCATAATTAGGAAAAACGGGAAAATACTGGACAATTAAGCACAATTCCCTGATTAAATTCGGTACAATAAGCTAAGTGAAATCAATAAAATATCGACTCATCAAAATAGACCACACTTAGTCTTTTGCACTCCTGGGCAAAATCAAGACGGAAATCAGGGAATAGTTCAAAGGACATCAGGGAATTGACACAGACTCAGCACACAGAAAACAGAGACTCACAAGGAAACAAACAAAAAAAATTACAGTCCTCAAGAAATCTGGACAGGGAAAAGTAGTAGACAATATCCAACACAGAATCAAAGAAAGCAGATACTCAGAGAAATCATCCAAGCAATTCAAAGCATGACAAAATTATCAATCAACTCAAGAGGTGAATCAAAAGTAACAGAACCTCACAGATGCACACAATCAGTGTTTCTCTCAAGTGTCTAGGGTAAATAAATTCAACTCCATGCACTCAAGAAAGCAAGCAACAAACAGTCTTGGCAAGTCTCTAATATCAACACTAAAAAACATATGCATGTTTAAATCAAAAGGTCTTTTATGGATGCAATGGGGCCAAGGAAAAGGGAGGATAAATATGGATAAGAAGCTACAAACCAAAAAGAATAGAGGAGCAATGGGGAATAAGTGTAAACACATGCAAACACACTCAAGACCTCTAATTCAATCCTCTTCTTGACTCCATTTTTCACATAATTTTTTTATTTTTCTCATTTTTCTGTTTTTTTTTTCATCTTGTCTCTTTTCTTTTTCTCCATCTAGGACACAACTCTAAGAGACAAGATACACAACATATTTACAAAAACAAAAACAAGAAGAGGAACCAATTAGCCAATTCATCTGAATCCCCGGGGAGACCACACTTGTTCCCAAAACACTTCCAAAGCTCCAAAATTCCCTATGGTTAAGGTAATCATGGTTTTTCACTTAGGGCTAGTGTATGAGCTTCAAAACAAAGAAATGGGGAAAGTATAGGCTCAAAAGGGGTTATCAAGGGATCACAACAAGGTAAGCTTATTTGGCTAGAGAGGCTCAACAACAAAACTGCCTTTATCACTTTAAAACATGCATATCAATAAAGAATTATCAACAGAGTCAAGCCAAGGCATATGCGCAAGAAATCAGGAGACATATCACACACAAGAAAGAATATCAAGTGGCTCAAATCTCAAACAGGGCATTTCTATCACAATCAAATCACCTTCTCAAACATCATAATCATATTCCTAAGCAAAGAAAAGCAAAGATTTCGAGCTAATCAGTTAGAGTATCAAAGAAGTGAAAGAAACATCTACAACCTAAACAAAGTCCAGAAATCAAGAGAAACATGCAAATCTGTACACAAGACACAACAAAAACTACCTAGAAAAGAAAAAATTTAACGCAGAAAACATAAACTAACAAAGAAAGTAGAATTCTCCCCCAATAGACCACACTTAAACTACACAGTGTCCTCAATGTGTCACAATCATCATATTAGAAATCAGAACAATCAACAGATCATGGACAAGTGCAATAAAAGCGGGAAAGGGAGGAGAAAGGAAAAAAGAAACTCCCCTGTTCATGGTGGCAGTTGCCAATTTTGGACTTGTAGGGAGATATCTTCCACCATTGGGTTCAACAAAGAAGTCTTGAGGAGGAACTGCTCCAGTCTCCAAATTTGATCAAGCAGGGAAATGTCCTCCACAGCTGGATCTAAGAAGCAGTGATTGTTGATGAGCAGGTTCAGCTGGTACCTATTAATCTTCAAACTGTCGTGTATACTAGCACCTTTGTTCTCCATTATGGGTGCGTGTTGGTCAAATTCATGTGTACCTCCTGCAACATGGTTAATGCAATATGGCTCCAAAGAAATGACATGCAGAGGTATACCCTTGAGAGAAATAGTGATAGTGTATCTGTGAGGTTCTGTTGCTTTTGATTCACCTCTTGCGTTGATTGATTATTTTGCCATGTCTAGAATTGCTTGGATGATTTCCATGAATATCTGCTTTCTCTGATTATTTCTATGTTGGATGTTGTCTATTCCTTTCCTCTTTCCAGGTTTCATTGAGAATTGTGTAAATCTGTTTGGTGTCTTGCATGTCTTTTTGTTTCGGTGTGCGGATGTTGTGTCACTCTCTTGATGTCTTTTGCATTGTTTCTTATTTTGCGTCTTGATTTTTCCCAGGAGTGCAAAAGACTAAGTGTGTCTATTTTGATGAATCATTATTTTGTACTATTTACTTAGTTTTCTACACCGAATTGTATTAGTCAATTGTGTTTAATTCTCTATTATTGTCTCAATTTCACTATTTGGGTTTAATTGGACTATTAATTCTTATTTTCATTAATTTGAATTATTTAGGCCTAATTATTCCAATTATTATTTGCAGGACAAGTTTGGGAACATATTTTGGGACAAAAAGAGTGTGGCCACGTCAATAATTCTATTTAATTTCGTCTTGTAATTTTAATTATGCAGGTTTTGACCAGATTTGACTTTTGGGCCTATTTTTGTTCAGTATTTTGTAGAAGCCCATTAGAAGGGAAGAATCGTAATTTGGGGTCTATAAACCCCAAATCAGATTTCACTTCTCTCTCCTCTCCCTCATTTTCGTTTTTTCTCTAGGGTTCCTAGCATTAGGCGTTTTCCACCCCCTTATGGCGACTTTAGGTTTGCTTTCGTTCTCCTAATGAATTATGTTTTAAATTGCAATTTGAATTTTGTTTCTTTCTTTAAATTTCATTTCCACTTTATTTTTGCCCTATTTCATTGCTGCCCATTTATGTTTTCCAATTGCATTTACGTTTTCCAGTTTTTATTTAAGTTTGCGCTTTAGTTTCAGTTGCATTTGGTGCTTACTATTACGTTTTTGTGCTTTAGTTTCGTTTTCCCCCAATTTTTTTGCTGCACAATTTCGTTCCAGGTTTGATAATTTCAAATAGTTTATGTTGTTGTTTTGGTTTCACTTTAATGGTAGCTTAAGTGTGCTTGGTTGGTCATTAGCGAAATTGCATCGTTTCCTTGAGATTTCTAAGTTGGAAGTATGTTTTTGCTGCTTTGGCTTTGCATTCTATTAAATCTGGTTGTGTTCTTGGAATGGGTATACGCTTAGTTGCCCAATTGGTGATTGAATCTCCACTTAGTTTATCAATTTGTATGGAAAAGATTGGATGGAATATGTGTGTTGCGTTCGCTTAGTTCGTAATTATGAAAACATGGTTAGTCTTCGCTTAATTGATTAGCTTATGTTGGATTAGGGTTAGAGTAACGTGTTGTTGGTTAATCTGTGATTGGAAGCATGCATTTAAGTTAATGATCAATTGTTTTGAAATCTGTGTTTAATTTCGTGCTTTAATTAGTTCATTTACATTCACAAAAACTCTTCTCAAAACCCCCCACCAAGTGTTTGATCTAATGATTGAACCAATATTTGGTCCTTCAGAGACGACCTAGGAGTCACTTCCTAGTATTATACTGCACTTAATATCATATTAAATTTGATTCGGGCATGGCCTCTATTAGTATACCCGTTTGTTCTCTAAGTTGAACGTACGCCCTTCTTTCAACATCTTCACCATGGTTATTCTATCGAAGTTGAATGTTGCCCTTGCACAACTTCACCCCTAACAGGTGGGTGGCTCCTTGGTGTACTGTAGACGTGGACGTTGATGTTGCCAAGGAAGGGGACAAGTTGAATTTGTCGCTCGTCCCTGGATATGACTAGGTGGATCCACAAGTCTTAGAGTATTATAGTAAATATCATTGGGGAGATTCTTTCCGCTACTTGGCTGAGCACATCGACTTCCTTGAAGAGAGTATTGGGAAAAACTTTTTTAGATTTTGCGTTTTTCGTGGAAACGATTGTGTATGCCATGGGCGCAAAGAGTCTAAGAAGGATTTCTTCTATGCATATACCCATTTAGTCTCTAAGTTGAATGTACGCCTTCCTTTCAACACCTTCACCTTGGGTGTTCTATCGAAGTTGAAAGTCGCCCATGCACAACTTCACCCCTAACAGGTGGGTGGCTCTTCAAGCACTTAAAGTTATTTGCCAATGCTTGCATGTAACTCCAACGCTAACTATCTTTGTCCACTACTATTAAACTCACCCTGAGAAGAAGGTCGACCGGTTATCCTTATGAAGTCAATTTCAGGATAACCTTTTCACCTTGTATCCTTCTTTGTTCAAGGCTTTTAAGTTGCGTTTTGTCAAAGTGCTAATAAATAATCTTGGTCGCAAGTATCCTTATTTTTTATGACAAGCATCCAAGATTTCCCTTGTACTAGACCCGAAAAGCATCCAAAATAACTTCGTAGGAAACGATCAATGATGACTATCAAAACCAAAATCAAAATGGGATGATGAACCAAAAAAGACTATATGTTTAAAAAAGTAAACGCGAAAAACATCCAAAATAACTTCGTGGGAAATTTTCAATGATGAATGTGGCAACCAGAATTACGATGGGACGATGAACAAAAAAAGACTATAGGTTTAAAAAAGGAGACTCGAAAAACATCCAAAATAACTTCGTGGGAAATGGTCAATGATGACTGTTGCAACCAGAATCACGATGGGATAATGAACCAAAAAAGACTGTAGGTTTAATAAAAGGAGATTTAGGAGTCGCCACCATAATTTATTCTAAAAAAAAAATCTATGGAAAAACCATAAAATAAGACAGTCTATGAAAACCAAATTCTGAGTCCGGGTGTTGGTTACACGTAGGGAAGCTACTAGTACCCTACTGTGTAACTAGTGCTTTGTCTTTAATGCAACAGATCGCCTTTTTAACTCATGTTTTTCATTTACCTTTTATTTATGATAACTTTTAGGAAGTTTGCGTTTTAACTCGCTCGGTTGCCATCTTCGACTTTACCTTTTGATTTTTGTTTATGCAGACTGTCTTAGCGTTTAGTTATATTTAAGATAATCATGTTATAGGAACTTTTATACAATTAGTGTCTTACCTACTTTTAGGAGGGGTTCCGAGGAATGCACCCTTGACCAATCGTAGTATTGCTTGAAGGGGTTCCTAAGAATACGCTTAGGGCCAAACAAGTGAAGAAGTGCTCAAGTGGGGTCCTTGGTGGGCGCTCTCTCTAACACCCAAATTCTGGGATCCCATGGGTTTGCAAAAATTGAATACTTTAAAATTTCGTATAGCGCAAAAACGTATTTTTAAGAATCCTCAATACTTAAACTTGCGAAAACAAATCAATTTGCATTATTCCAAAAGCTTTGTTTAATTACATTATTCACAATTAAAGAAAATAACGAAGGAATAAAGATAACATCAAATTACATTGTCTCAAAAGTCTATACCAAAAGAACTTTTAAAGAAACCTAAATCTACCCTCCATCACCTCCCGCGTTTATCATGCTTCTGGAACATCTGCAATATCATCTGCTCACGTATAATACATTATATGAACATCTGCAATTTCATTTTCACAAACACACACACGTATGGGGTAAGCTACCAATAAAACAATAATAATAGGATATAAACATACTGATTATATCAACAATAATCAAACACCCCATACATAGTAGTAATAACAATAGGATTCTCAATCCTCTGACATAAACAATTCAATCATAATGAATTACTCGAAACTCGATCCCCGATCCTCAAACTTCAATCATTGATCCTCGATCTCTAACCCTTGATGTCATCACTAACATCTCACACATAGACCATTGGTCTATCCACTCATTAGCACCTATACTAACTACTTACTATAACCATTATAGTAACATCATTATCAACATAGCATAACCTAGAGCATCTTCAATACCATGATCATCATCATAGATACACCACCATCATGATTATCCCAATCATGAATAACACCATGAGCATCACCAAACCATGAACTCCATCATGACAAGACTCAGTCACACTCTTGTACCCTACCTCAACTGATTGTAGCCGCTTCTACAGCCTAATTTGTAGCTTCACCATACATATACACTCGAGTTATCCTTATTTTGGCTTCAGACCTGTTCCTCTATCAAACAAGGCAGAACATTTATCCCCCTTACCAAAGAAGATTCAACACTTGAATACCATTATCTTTTCTACAACTATTTGCCAAAAAGAATGTCATTCTCTTTTCAACAACCAATGCCAAAGACCCCTTTTTCAACAACCAATGCCAAAAGGGATATCCCTCTCTTGTCAACAACTAATGCCAAAGGAAGCACCTATCCGTAGATAGGACTAGGATTTACTAGGTACAACATGTAGACTAATCTCTCATGCCTTATGCTCATTAACCACACACAATCTGGTGCATTATATTTTCCACTCATGCTCTAGTCTCAACCACAAATCAACCCTATATTTCAGCAAATTTATTTGTTTGAATTATAATAGGAAAAACAATCATACCAATATTATAATAGAGGCTCAATTATAACAAATAATTATCCCAAAGAATGTATAAATCATCTATTAAGTGTAGAGGTTAAAAAACCAATATCACTTCTGGTCATTACTTTAATATTAGTGTTATCATTTCCAGTTTTCAAACACTTTTCTTTCGGTAAACTATCGTTTAGTCATATTGCGTGTTTAAAAAATATTAGCACATGTCAGCTCATTTGATAGAAGCATCGTTTAGGAAGCAAAGTGTTTGATATATGATATTCAGATGATATAAAACGTTAAACGCTTCCTCTATACAAACTATTTGTAATTTTAATTATATCATTTAGCGAGCTTTTCGAAGATGATTTTTTTCCTTAAATGCTTATTTGTTCAACACTTCTTAGATATAAAATCTTAAGTTTCAATGTTTTATACAGCGTTCACTTAGATGTTTCATTTTGTTAAACGTTGTTTGTTAAACATTATCTGTTAGACGAT
Organism: Vigna reflexopilosa; assembly: GCA_027742785.1. Lineage (NCBI taxonomy): Eukaryota > Viridiplantae > Streptophyta > Magnoliopsida > Fabales > Fabaceae > Vigna > Vigna reflexopilosa. The sequence goes on along the minus strand of CM050914.1, from coordinate 24,951,090 downwards.
ATATGTTGGAAAACACTATTTTTATAAAATGTTATAAATGCTTATTTTGTTTAACGTTATTTTAATTGATGGTTTATATTAAGAAACGCTTATTTCGTTCAACGTTGTTTTTAGTAAGCCTATCCTTTAGACGTTTCACTCAATGAAAGATATTTTGTTAAGTATTGTATGTTAAACTTCAAAACATGAATTGCTAGACAATCTAGTCTCTCTAGACGATCTTGTCTTAACATTTCTTTGTGGTTTTTGGTTTGGATTAGTGCTCATTCTGATGTTCTCCAACTCAGAAGTCACATTATAGAATCTATTGTAGTGAGTCATACGATTGTGGCTTAAGTTGCAGTTTTTATGCTAGAATGGCATCTTGTGTGCCTAACTCTAGAGTTCCTCTTTTGGAAGGTTTACTTCAATCAAATTGTACTTAATGATCACTTGTTGCTAGTGACTATATGATTGTGGTAGCTTCTTCATCACTTTTCATCATCATGGTTCCACCTGCTGAAGCGTCCAGTAACATCCTGATTTATGGCCTAAGCCCACTATAAAACATGTTGAGTCGTGCTACTTCATCAAAATCCATGGTTAGGGCATTTTTTTAAGGGTTAAATATGTTTTTAGTCCCTATACTTTTGGGCGATTTTGGTTTTAGTCCATTTTCAAACTAAGGTACAATTTAGTCCTTCAACTTTAGAAAACTCTGGTTTTAGTCATTTTTACCAAATTTTTTTAACTTTATTTGTTGTTTCAAGCACGTTTCATTATAGCATTTGGATTGTTTACACTGTTTGACACATTTTTGCTTCAATGTTAACTAAAAACATATCTCTCCCATGCTTCATAAAAATTTTCATCAACTCTCTAGGAGAAATTTGCAATTACGGTTTAGACACTAATGTATTTGGAAGGTGGGAAGAATCTGGCTAGGAACTTTTTCTCTATGTCTTCCTAGCTTGTTAAACATTAATTTGGGTGAGATTGCAACCATATTCTAGCTTTTCCTATGAGTGAAAAAGGAAAAAATTTTGGATAAACAAAATCCCCATCATCATAATTTGTTCCAAGAGTTTCACACAACTCATAGAACGTGGCCAAATGGTTTAAATGGCCTTCTTGATCCAAACCAGCAAACTGATTTGTTGTTCTCAATGAGAGTAGTGCAGGCTTCATTTCCACGCCTTTAAAAGGTCTGACAATGCTTGAGAAATGGTGTGGTCCCTATTGTTGTGTGCAATCTCCCAACAACCTTTGTTGGTTGTCTCCTGCAACCATTTGAATCAAATAGTGAGCGTCTAGATAAAAGTGTCAATGTATGGTCTTTGTTTGTTGCTACAATGGTTGTTTCAAGAGTTATTTTTGCTTATTGTTTTACTTTTAAGCCTGGTTGTTTTGTTTTCGATCTTATGATCAAATATCAGAACCTGTTTTTGTTTCTTTCTTTGTATGTAAAATAGCTTAAACAATGGTGAGCAGCACAAGTAGTTCAAAGGAAAATTATACAGAAGATATATATAACAGTAAAATAAAATATGTTAAACTAAATAGGCTTAAATACAATTTATACAATGGTTAATCTAGTTTGAAACAAAGATTTTCTTGACACAAATGCCTAGCAACAATGCCAAAAACTTGTTAGGATGCCGGCATAGTAACCAAATATACCTACAAGTATACTAGATAGTTTGTAGTATAACAAGTGTCGTATTTATAGGGGTTTGGCAGAAGACACGATGTTTTAACTAGTTTGACCATGAATAAAATAGTAAATGGATGGCATAAAGTGTAAAATAGAGTTGATGTATGAAAACAGAGTAAAATGCATTTTAAAACATTTTAGATTTGAAAATGATAGACTTCTAGGTGATAAAAACGTATTGAAGCTTGGATTCACCACATTGTTTCTCTCTCTCTCTTGTAATGTCAAATTACATGTTCAAAACATTTTGTCATTTTTCATTTGTCATTTCATTAATAAAAGAATCATTTGGTAAAGCATTCAGCATATATGATCATCAAATGGTCAAAAACCTTAGATGCCTTATCAAAATTTCTTTGAGATATGCAGTGTTTAGCGGCCTTTTGTTAGACAATACATTTCATTATACGCTTGCTTGAATTAACACTTTTTTTTAATAAAACAACTTTTAAGCTTCAGTGTTATCATAGAGATAGACGCTTCTATTCATAAAACGTTTTCTTATAAGACGTTATTCATTTAGACGTTTAGATGGTGTTTTTAAAACGATGTTTGTGATAAGGATTCAAAAACCGTTATTTTTATACTTAAATTTGATTCAAAACACACCCTTTATGACTTAGAAACTAGCTTGAAATCATGCATTTTGCATAAGTTAGAGAATAAGAGAGTCAAAGGTGGTTTTAGTGGTATTATGATTGGATTTCCTTGTTTTGGCAGGATTTAACATGAATTGAATTAAGGAAGTTGAAGTAGGAAGGAGTTGGACTCAAGAAAAGATGGAAAAGTACACAAATGAAGAAACGCAGCCACCATTGAGCGCTAGGACAGCACTGAGCGCCAGCTTCACTGAATGAATCTCTATCAAATGCTCAAGCACCAACACTGAGGGGAGAAAATGAGTATCGCGCCCACCATTGAGCGCTACCTCATCGCTCAGCGCTGGCTTCTTCAGTGAAGTCACTATCAAACGCCTGGGCGTCAACACTAAGCTTCCATCTTGAGTTCTGCACCCACCGCGGGGCAGTGACCCAGCGCTGAGTGCTATGCTTTTGGGCCTGGGCCAGTTTCTGCTTCGTTTTAATGAATTATAAATAGATTTGCATGACCTAGAGGTTGTATCTTTTGGTAGAAGAGATGCAGAAACACACTTCTCACTCCTCAGAGGCGGATTTTGGATGCGGGAGCTCCAATTTATCAATTCTAGGGTTTATCTTTTCATTGTTTTCATTGTTTTCATCTAGTTTCACCATGTCTATGGTGAACTAATCCTCCATTGTTGTTGGGGAAACGATGTAATCCTATTGAAACTCTTATATATTAAATTGATGCTTATTAATATGCTTTATTTCATTACTTGTTAGAATTTTTCATCTATTCTGTATGCATGCTTTGTTTAAGACATTATTCAATAGCGTGATCTTTGATTTTATCTTTATGGATACATATGGGTAGATCTAGACATGGGGGATTCTCTCGGGAGCTATATTACCTAGACATAGGGATAGCAGGTCTGATTGCCTTTAAGCTTCTGTGCAAATGTAATGCATGAACAATTGCTAGGGAGACAAGACATTGTAAACTAGTAATTAGGAGTAGACTCTCTTCACCAAGAAATTGGGATTAGGGTAAATTAGAAAGTGGCATTGACATTAATGAAAAGTAAAATTCATAAATATATGAGAGTGGATTAGGATAAGTCGGAAACCCCAACAACACAATTCATCAAATCTTGCCGGAGTCTTAACATGTTTTTGACGTCGTTGCCGAGGACTCGTGGCTTAACTATTCTAGTAGTGTGATTATTGATTAACTTTGACTTTATTTTTGTTTGTGTTTTCTTTTTGTTTTATATTTTTATAAAAGTTCTTTTTAGGGTTTTGTCTCTTGTGTATGTAGGATACAATTCGTACTAGAAGCAAGAAAAATTCGGAACCTCTTCTTGAAGGTTTAAGTGCAACTCGAAGGAGAAGGAGGAATCGAACATCTAGAGAATTATTCCCTTCTCCTGAGATACTGTTACAACCCTCACCACAAGCATCCAACCAAAGCACAAAAGAGATGGCTGAGGAGGAAATTCCTAGGAGACGCACTCTGGCGGATGCCACCACTATAGTTGGCCCTCAACACTTTAATAACATTGCAAGGCCAGAGGGTCAATGCTTTGAACACGGAGATGAAGACGGCGTTGATTCAATTGGTGAAGAGCAACCAATTCAATGGGTTGTCAAATGAAAGTCCATATGATCATCTCACCACATTCAATGAAATTTGCAACACGGTGAAGATCAATGGTGTGCCGGACAAGGCGATTAAACTTAGCTTGTTTCCTTTCTCATTGGGAGGCAATGCTAAACTGTGGTCGAACTCTTTCCCTAGGGATAGCTTTGCGACTTTGGAGGCTGTGGTGTCTAAATTTCTGAACAAATACTTCCCACAGTCTAAAATCAACAAACGTAAACTGGAAATTTCTTCTTTCAGGCAAAGCATGGAAGAAACCCTAGGCCAGGCGTGGGAAAGATACAAAAGCTTGCTGAGAAAGACACCCATGCACGGTTTTGATGATACATCAGTAGTCTTGTCATTCCTTGGAGGTCTTGGTGTTCAAACAAAGCTCATACTAGATGTTGTAGCTAGAGGTAACATCAAGAATAAGACTGTAGAGGAAGCCTATGAATTTATAGATAATATGGCCACTAATGATATGGAGATGCAAAGCGGAAGTGGAGATCTCCTTCAGCAGAATGAGGTTTCACAGTTACAATCTCAGTATGTTTTGCTTGAGCAACATAAGCTCATCACTCAACAGTTGGAAGAAGTGATACAAAAACTTTCTCTATTGCCACAAGAAATACATACTGTCTCATTAGTTCAATGGCAGCAGTATACCCCTCTACCCAAGAAGAATACAAAGCATGAATAACTTTTCCAACAAACCATGAATAAGAGTACGTCTTATGTTAAAAGCATGGAGGCCGCATATACAAGAATGGAAACACACTTGGGTAAGTTGATTAGTAAGGTGAAGAGGTGTGAGAGGAATGTGAGAGGTGATCCAAGGGAAGAGTTTAAGACCATTGTTAGAAGTGGTAAAAGTATTAGATGAGAGAAAAATTGAGAGAAAAGAGGAAGAAAAGTTGAGTGAGGAAGAAGAAAGTGAATGGAAAAAGAAAAGAGAGGAGGACGATGGTGAGAAGAGAGAAAAAAAGAAAGTTGAAGGTGAAAAAACGAAAGAAGAGGTTGACGAGAGAAAAAAAGAAAAAGAGTTTGAAAAATCCCTTCGTTATCCAAAGACTTATTCAAGGAAGGAGAAAGAAAAACAGTTTGAGAGGTTCATGGCGATTTTTAAGAAACTAGAAATCACCATACCTTTTTCTGAAGCACTGCAACAAATGCCTTCTGATGCAAAGTTTTTGAAGGAGCTTATCACAAAGTAAAGAAAGTATATTGAGAAGGAGACCATAAAAGTGCAAAGAAATTGTAGTGCAATCATACAGAAGATGTTGCCTCCTAAGCTTCAAGATCCACGAAGTTTCACCATTCCATGTACTATAGGAGATTTGGAAGTTGGTAGAGCTTTGATTGACTTAGGAGTAGCTAGCATTAATCTAATGCCGCTCTCCATGTTCAAGAAGATTGAAGGTTTGGAACTCAAACCTACTAGAATGACACTTCAACTAGCGGACAGGTCTCTTAAATACCCTTATGGGGTGGTGGAAGACGTGTTGGTAAAAGTGGATAAATTCTTATTTCCAGTAGATTTTGTCATAATGGAGATGGAGGAGAATAAAGATGTGCCTATCATTCTAGGGAGACCATTCATTAAGATGGCTAGAGTCTTAATTGATGTGGAGAATGGTAAGCTTAAAGTAAGGGTGCAAGAGGAAGAAGTTAACTTTGATGTGTTCAAGGCCATGTCACACCCTAAGGATGATAAAGCATGTTTCCAAGTTGACATTATTGATGAAGTTTGTATGATGAAGAAGGCACATGATGTTTCTCCACTTGAAAGAACCCTCATTGATGAATGTTAATATTTGAATGAGGAAGAGGAGAAGTTAATTGATGAGTGCTTGACGGATTTGAAGGTGTTGAAAGAAATCCCCACAGAAGAGGCAAGTTTTGAGAAGTTTGATACAAAAGAGGAGGTCAAAGAAAAGAAGTCGGAGTTAAAGTTGCTACCATCACATTTGAAATATGTGTTTTTAGAAGAAGATGGAGGGAAGCCAGTCATCATTAGAAACTCTTTGTCTCCTGAAGAAGAAGAAAGGTTGATAAGAGTTTTGAAGGCCAACAAAGGAGCTATTGGGTGGTCAATCTCAGATCTTAAAGGACACTTAATCTTGTGATGAAGGAAGTGGTTAGAAAGGAAGTGTTAAAGCTTTTGGAGGCCAGTATTATCTATCCAATTTCTGACAGTGAATGGGTAAGTCCAGTACAAGTTGTACCAAAGAAAGGTGGGATGACGCTGATTCATAATGAGAAGAATGACCTCATTCCTACAAGAACAGTTACTGGGTGGTGGATGTGCATTGATTAGAGGAAGCTAAGTAAGACCACTAGGAAGGACCACTTTCCCCTTCCTTTTATGGATCAGATGCTAGAAAGATTGATCGGTCAGGCTTTCTACTGTTTCTTGGATGGGTATTCTGGATACAATCAAATTGTGGTAGATCTAAAGGACCAGGAGAAGACGACATTCACATGCCCATTTAGTGTATTTGCTTACAAAAAGATGACGTTTGGATTATGCAATGCCCCAGCTACGTTTCAAAGGTGTATGCAGGCCATTTTTGCAGATCTCATAGAGAAGAGTATAAAAGTCTTCATGGATGATTTTTCAGTGTTTGGTGATTCTTTTCAAAAGTGTTTGGCAAACCTGGATGTGGTGCTCAAAAGATGTGTTCAAACAAACCTTGTGCTTAATTGGGAAAATGCCATTTTATGGTAATTGAAGGAATTGTTTTGGGCCATAAAATTTCTGCTAGGGGGATTGAAGTAGATAAAGCCAAAGTGGAGGTCATTGAAAAACTTCCACCACCAACAAACGTGAAGGGAATTAGGAGTTTCTTAGGCCATGTTGGGTTCTATAGAAGATTCATTTAATACTTCTCAAAGATTGCTAAGCCTTTGAATAACTTGCTTTTTAAAGACACACCTTTTGTGATGAGTGATGAATGTTTACAGGCTTTTGACGTCCTGAAGAAGAGATTGGTTTCGGCTCCAGTGATTGTGGCTCCAAATTGGACTCAAAATTTTGAACTCATGTGTGATGCCAGTGATTATGCTATAGGAGTTGTGCTTGACCAGAGAAGGGAAAAGGTGTTTCACGCCATATATTATGCTAGTAAAGCCTTGAATGAAGCTTAGTTGAATTATGCCACCATAGAGAAGGAGTTCTTAGCTATAGTTTATGCCTTGGAGAAGTTTGGACCTTATCTTATTGGGTCTAAGGTGATTATCTACATTGATCATGCGGCAATAAAGTATTTGTTGACAAAGCCGGATTCAAAGCCACGGTTAATTAGGTGGGTGCTCTTGCTACAAGAATTTGATGTGGAGATTCCTGATAAAAAGGGGAGTGAAAACTTGATTGCTGATCATTTATCTCGGTTAGTCAATGATGAGGTTACAAGTAAGGAAAAAGAAATATGGGAATCTTTCTCAGATGAGATACTCTTGTATATTCAACAGAGGCCATGGTTTGCTGATATGGCTAATTTTAAAGTTGCAGGAGTAATTCCAGAAGAGTTGAATTGGCAACAAAGGAAGAAGTTTTTACATGATGCCAAGCAATTTATATGGAGTGATCCTTACTTGTTCAAGATTGGAGCAGTTAATCTTTTGAGGCGATGTGTGACTAGAGAGGAAGCAAAAGGAATTCTCTGGGCATTGTTATGATTCACCTTATAGGGGCCATTTTAATGGAGAAAGAACTGCTGCAAAGATTCTCCAGTCAGGGTTTTATTGGCCCACCTTGTTTAAAGATGCTCACAATCATGCTAGGAATTGTGACAGATGTCAAAGAACTAGGTCTATTTCAAGACGTCATGAGATGCCATTACTAGGCATTCTAGAGGTTGAAGTTTTTGACTGTTGGGGCATTGGTTTTGTTGGACCCTTTCCACCATCTTTCAACAATGAATATATATTGGTGGCGGTGGATTATGTGAGTAAATGGGTGGAAGCTTTGGCATGTCCTAAGAATGATGCTAGCACATTGATTAAATTCTTGAAAAGGAAAATTTTCCCACGTTTCGGAACTCACAGGGTACTCATTAGTGATGGGGGATCTCATTTTTTTTAATTTTCAGCTTGCAAAATTACTCAAACATTATGGTGTGAGACATTAGGTAGCCGCACCTCATCATCCACAGACAAATGGCCAAGCTGAAGTTTCCAATCGGGAGATCAAGAGAATCTTGGAGAAAACAGTTGCCTCATCAAGGAAGCATTGGTCAAAGAAGTTGGATGAGGCTCTCTGGGCTTATAGGACGGCTATGAAGGCATCTATGCGACTATCACCTTTTCAGTTGGTGAATGGGAAATCATGTCAACTGGCAGTGGAGATGGAGTATAGAGCTTTATGGGTTCTGGAATTTATGAATGTTGATCCTCATGAAACTCAGAGTAAACACAGGAGGCAGATGTTGGAGCTTGAAGAGATGCGGTTGCATGCATATGTATCCTCTAGGAGTTATAAAGAAAAGGTAAAATTTTATCATGACAGGAAGTTGATAAAGAGGGTCTTCAATCCAGGGCAATAAGTGTTATTGTTCAATTCAAGGTTCAAGCTGTTTCCTGGAAAGCTTAAGTCAAAATGGTCAGGGCCTTTCATAGTGAAGAATGTGCATCCTCATGGAGCAATCGAGTTGATGGATCCAGCTGTTAGTGATCCACAAAGAAGTTGGGTGGTGAATGGACAAAGACTCAAGCACTACTTGGGGGGAGAAGTGGATCGCCTTTCCACAATAATGAAGTTGGTAGATCCGTGAGCTTATTGGGCCAAGCTAGTGACGTTAAAGAAGCGCTTGCTGGGAGGCAACTGTTAAGACTCCGGCAAGTGTACCGAATCGTATCAAGTAATATAAAATGGTAAGACCAAGTATCGTTTTCCCTCGAGACTCATTAGCCTAGACTTTCATGTGATTTGTTGTTGGGATTTCCGACCTATCCTAATCCACTCTCATATATTTACGAATTCTACTTTTTCATTAATGTCAATGCCACTTTCTAATTTACCCTAATCCAATGTCTTGGTGAAAAGAGCCTACTCCTATTACTAGTTTACAATGTCTTGTCTCCCTAGCAATTGTTCATGCATTACATTCGCACAAAAGCTTAAAGGCAATCGGTCCTCTTATCCCTATGTCTAGGTAATATTGTTCTCGAGAGAAGTCCCTCATGTCTAGATCTACCCACATGTGTCCATATAGATATAATCAAAGATCACGCTATTGAATAATGTCTTAAACAAAGCATGCATAGAGAATAGAGGAAAAACTCTAACAATTAATGAAATAAAGCATATGAATAAAGCATCAATTCAATATATGAGAGTTTCAAAGGATTACATCGTTTCCCCAACAACAATGGAGGTTTAGTTCACTATAGACATGGTGAAACTAGATGAAAATAATGAAAAGATAAACCCTAGAATTGATAGATTGGAGCTCCCGCATCCAAAATCCGCCTCCCAAGGGTGAGAAGTGTGTTTATGCGCCTCTTCTGCCAAAAGATACCACCTCTAGGTCATGCAAATCTATTTATAATTCATTAAAACGAAGCAAAAACTGACCCAGGCCCAAAAGTACAGCGTTGGGCCACTGCTCAATGGTGGGTACGACACACAAGATGGACGTTCAGCGTTGACGCCCAGGCGTTTGGCAGAGAAATCTTTGAAGAGTCAACCACTTAGCGCCAAGTAGCGCTCAACACTGAGTGTGATACTCAATTGTTCCCCTCAGTGTTGGCGGTTGAGCGTTTGACAGAAAATTCCCCTTCGAAGTTGGCGCTCAGCGGTAGGTTAGCGTTGAGTGGTGGCTACGTTTTTTCATTTGTTCACTTTTCCACCTTCTCTTGAGTCCAACTCCTTTCCACTTCAACTTCCTGCATTCAATTCCTGACAAAACCTGCCAAATTATGGGAAAACCAAGCATAAAACCAAGAAATCCACCTTTTACTCTCTTATTTTCTAACTTAAGCAAAAATGCATGATTTCAAGCTAATTCTAAGTCATAAAGGGTGTGTTTGATATCAAATTTAAGTGTTAAAATAACAGTTTTTGAACCGTTATTAGAAACCCAAACTTAGAACTTTGCTTGTCCTCAAGCAAACAAAATGCAACTCAATCTTCCACCAATCATCACAATGTTTCAATCTCATTCAAAAACTCTTTCTTTCAAGATAAGTAATCACTCAAATCTGCTTATTAATAGAATTTAGTCAAGATGCACACATGCCTTGATTTTCAATGCTCATCATGGTGTTCACAAAATCATATAATATTCAACAGATGTTATTCTCATGAATGATAAATTAGCTACGCACAGAAATAATCATAGATTCATGGAATCATTCCTCACCTAGACAAGGTGTTTCACTCAATCACTCAAGTGTTTCAAAAGGTTACTCCTTCCCTCTACTATCCACATGTCACATAGAAAAAAATTGCCTTTCATTTACCACAATCAACCATCATCACACACACATGTCATCACAAGGACTTTTTCAAAGCTTATAATGTGTTTGGGCTAACAAGAAACTTGGTTTTTCTAGATCACAAAATCCTTGAGTTAAGAGAATTATTCAAACATTCATAGTTCAAGCACAAAACTCTATTTTACCAATCTCACTCATTCCCAACTTCCCTCTTTTTTTTCTTTGCTTTGAGCTTATCTTTTCATTCTATCTTTTATTTCTTTTCTATCTTTTGCATCTTTTTCATGCTTTTCATGCTTAACAGCTTAGCTCAATGCTCATCTTTTTCTTTTTTCAATCCTCCCAACAACTCCAAACTTGAACCTTAATCAATACCACACAATCATTCTCAAATTAACTCAAGGTAAAGATTTTAAAAAGGGTTTTCACATATTGTTTAAGGCTTAGGTTCAAAAAGGTTAGAACGCATGGTATTTTCTCATGGGACGAAAATTTTATGCATTGACTAAGAAAGGGCTAATAAAAAATGGCCTTGATAATATGACACATACATGCAATTCAATCAATCATAGAAACCTGGGAAATATCACTTATGCTTTCAAGTATATAACAATCATTCAATCAAAAACTCTAGAGCTCAAAACCTCACACATAAGCTCAACCGTTATTCCAAACATCCCAGATAAATACCCTACTTAGCATCATAATCACAATCACAATATCATTATGCATATGTTCACATAGCTTGTGAACCACCACCTGTATATCAGCATACAGTGCAATCTCAACATTATTCAATTTCAAGCATCATCAAGCAACACCCATTATGCAAAAACATCAATCAAACCATCATAACAGATAAAGCATCAAACCAAGTACATTAAAACCTACACTACTCAACAGAAGCAACACCCATCATGCAAAAACATCAATCAAACCATCATAACAGATAAAGCATCAAACCAAGTACATTAAAACCTACACTACTCAACAGAAGCAAATAGGGTTCAAATTACAAAAAACTAAAAAGATAAGAAAAAGTCCTGCTCTACTCACTATAGCATCCATCAGTAGATGCTATGTCAATCCATACTATCATCAAAGTCCTCCTTTCCATCCTCAGCGTCCTCAAAATCATCATCCTCATCATCATCCTCCATTTCTGGAGCCTTAGCTACTCCAACTCCACTGCCATGTGCGTGCTCCTCTGGCCATGCCACCACATTGTTAAATTCTTCCATCGTCCACCTGTGTGCAAGGGGTGTATCATACATCCCAATCATAATCTCTACTGCAGCCACCTGCCCTCTGTCAATGGACTCTAGCCTAGCCTCTATCATGGACATATACTTGTCCCTCATAGTGGTGGAACTCTCCTCCTAGGGCATCTCTGAGGCACTGGCTGAGCCGCTTCAACTCCTTCACAATACTGCCTATAATAGGCCTCATCAATGGCATTCCTGGGTCGCTCAAATGGTGGAGTAGAAGTGTCCACCCCAGCTAGATGGCATAGGTGTGTAATCAAGGAGGGATGTCCCAAAGGTGCTTTGTTGCTTGTATTGATTGAACAACTTTTAATCTTGTTTGCAATCACTTGGCCAATGTTGATATTCATTCCTCTAAGCACACAGTAGATAAACATGGCCCTGTGAACAGTTATGTCTGAGACATGTGAGCATGGTGTCACATTGGCATGGGTGAATGTCATCCAGTATTGTGCCAGTGGTATCAAATTAGCCCTCTTGATGTGAATTGCAACACCACGAGGGTTCCTATGAAAGTTCCCTCCAAGCACACAAAGCATTCCCTCTATATCATCAAAATCAGTGCCCTCCTCAATGTTTAAAGCATACTGGTATTGCACACCTGTCCATTATGTGTTAAGAAACCTATTAATTGTTTCAGGTTCATACCTGATGACCTTTCCACGCATGTAGCTCATGTACTCCATAAAGTGAGAATCTCCCAATGGCTTGGCATTTGTATAGAACTCTTTTACCACTGCTATATTTGCAGGAGTAGGGTATGTAGCCAGCTTTTCCCAATTCTTACTCTCTAGCTCTTGTCCAAACTGTGGAGCAAAGTCTGGTATTCAACCTGCCTTCCTCTCCATCAATAAGCGTCTCTCCCAGACAAGGGGGTGATGCTGCTCATGTCTTCTGGAAAGGAACCTGTTAGAATAAAATCTTTCTGATCTTTCTGGTTCCCTCCTCTTGTGTCCAATAGTCTTGGTCCTCTTGCCAGATGAGGATGTCATTCCTGCATCAAACACAATTCACAAGACCAAAAGAAACCCATTAAGTGTTAGCAAAACACAAAACCTCGTCCAAACACAATGCCTATCAGCGCTGAGGGCAAAATAGGACCCCTCAACATCACCTGCACACAGAAAAAGCATAACAACAAAATTTGCAGGCTAGTGCTCAGCGGTGGCTAGCGCTCAGCGGTGGCGACGACATATTTTCAATTTGAACCCTAAGTGCCTCTAATCTCCACCCACATGTGCAAATTACTTTGTTCCAACACTCAATCATACATTTTAATCGGTCCAAACAGTTTCTATTTTAACTAATTACGCATAAAAATCAAAAGCCTTAATCTTTCATGCTTGAACAATCATTCTCATGAAAATTCATACTTTAGAAATCCTAAAATGTAAAATGTATGAATTACTTAGGTGGAGAGACTTCTAATGTGTGCAAAATGCTCTTTGATTGATGATGGATGAATCCCAAATGCAGTGCTCTCACAAAAACCCCAAACTTTGATGGTGGAATGGTGTAAAGATGGTGGAGAATGGGTTTTTGAGAAGTGGGATGAAGGGAGAAGTGAGGAGAGTGACTTAGAAGAGTGTTTAAGAGTGAAAAAGAAAGTGGGGATATGAATGAGAGGCTTTGGGCGAACCCTAGGGAGTAATAAAAATGTGCAATGGGTCAATCACGCTGGGCCCAACTTAAAAAATTAGAATTCAAATATGCAGCGCCACCGCTAGGTACCACTGAGCGGTGGGAGCCATTTTAAATCTTCCCCTTTTTTATTTTCCCTAAGCGTCTTATGACCAATATCCCTCAAATTCAACTCTCAAACTTCGAATTTCATGCAATTTTCCTACACTCCACTCACATATGCAACTAGAACAAAATCAAAACATACCAAAATAAATCAAACAACTGGGTTGCCTCCCAGGTAGCACTTATTTAATGTCACGAGTCTGACCCAAACCTTTATAGCACTCATTAGTAAGTGCAAATCTTACCAACACTCATCAGTAGGTGTACCTTCCTGTATCCTTCAATGAATACTAAATTATCTACAATCCCTCAGTACATGGTACCCAATAATCAGTGTTCAACAATATTCAAAATTACATAACCAAAATAATCAAAAGAAACAATGTTTTTAGGTTATTGGGGTGCCTCCCAACAAGCGCTTCTTTAACGTCATTAACTCGACCCAATAAAGCTCAAGTTCCATCTTCCATGTTGGTGTCTCTCTTACTTTCATCACATTAACTCATCAATTGCTTCTCGTCTCTCTTATTTAAAAATCAAAATCATTATATACCTTTCTAGACTCTCCTTGAATATAGAGCTTCAATCTTTATCACTTCATTCTCTTTGAATCCTTTCACAACCCACAGCTTCTTCTTGTATCTCACAGGAGTACTAAGCTTGAATTGTGCATCCTCTAAGTCAAAGTGGATTGTCCCTCCTTTATCAACTTTCTCTTCTTCCTTAACTGCATTAAAACACAATTTTTACCTTTGTTGACCGGCTTTGCAGATTTAGGTTTAGCCACTGGTGCAACCTTCCTTGCAGCTTTGTGACCTATCTTCTTCACTTGAATCTGCTTCTCTTTAAAGAAATCATAGATCACCTCCTCTTCTTGGTCTTTAATCATGATTAATCCGTCATCTACATTGATGACTACTTTAGCCACCTTCATGAATGGCCTTCCAAGAATGATCAGGATCTTGTCATCCTCCTTCATCTCCATAACCACAAAGTCAACCAGGAATATGAGCTTTCCTATGCGCATCAGAACATCCTCCACCACACCGTAGGGTTTCTTTGTTGATCCATCAGCCATTATCAAGGATATCTTCGTTGGCTTCAATATGCGACCACCAATCTTTTTCAGCATAGATAGGGGCATCATATTAATGCTTGACCCTAAATCAAGTAGGTCTTTTGCTATCTTCACACCTTTAATTGTGAAAGGAACTGTGAAACCTCCTGGATCTTTCACTTTAGGAGGATGTGTTTTCACCAACAGGTCACTACAACTTCCTTGTTCATCATTAGCTTCATCATCAAAATCTATCTTTTCACCGAGGTAATGCTTTATTCTCCTAGCATAGACATGAATTTGTTGAAGTGTTTCAGTCAACGGTACAATAATCTCCAATTGATTGAAGATTTCTCTAAATCTCTCGCATCTTCTCTCCATTCTTTCACGCCCTTTCGAATAAGGAAGATTTCTCTCATTTTTTTTCAATTTTTTCTTCTTTTTCTATTTTTTTCTCTCCCCTCTTCTCTTCTTCTTTTTCCAACTCCCCCTCACATATTTTCTCTTCTTCTCTTACTAACTCAACACTTTTTTTTTCTCCTCTGCTCTCTCCTCAACACTCACTACAAGCTTACAATCTCATTTAGAGTTAACCTTAGTATTAGCCCCAAATTGATTCTCTGCCTTTTCCTCCAGCCTTTTAGCTAACTAATTGATCTACATCTCTAGATTTCTGAAGTTAGCTTCATAGGTCTTCGTAGTGGATTCATGCACCTTCAAGAATTTTTGAAACGCCTCTCCCAACCTGTTATTCCTGTCATTCAAAGCAGATACCTATTGCCATAGTGGTGATGGCTGCTGCTACTGTGGTCTATTGAATTGACCTCCTTCTTGTCCAGCTTGTCCAGTCTGGCCTTGACCTTTGCTTGGGTGAGGCTTTCACCCTTGGTTGTAATTACCTTGGCGGTACTGGAATTGATTGTCGATGTAGTTAACTTCTTCTTGGGCCTCTTCTGGAAAAGCACATTGACCATTTATATGGTCACCACCACAACGATCATAAAGTTCATGTTGCACCTGTGAAATATTCTTCAACTCTTTAGGCAGTTGAGAAAGAGTATTTGTTAGATTCTCCAATTGTTGAGTTATCAACTTGTTCTACGCAAGCAAGGCATCTTGAGTACGCAATTGAAGAACTCCCTTTTGTTGAAGTAGCACGCCCCTTTCACTATGAGTCTCATTATCATTAGCCGCCATGCTTTCTATCAACTCATAGGCTTCCTCCGTAGTCTTGTGCTTAATGTTACCTCCAGTTGAGGCATCTAGCATAAGCTTCGTTTCAATGCCAAGACCTCCAAGGAATGAAAGGACTACAGCTGTATCATCAAAACTGTGCACAGGCGTCTTCCTCAGTAAGCTTTTATATCTATCCCATGCCTAGCCTAGGGTTTCTTCCATGCCTTGTTTGAAAGAAGAAATTTCCAGTTTACCTTTGTTGATTTTAGACTGTGGGAAGTATTTGTTCATAAATTTAGACGCCACAACCTCCCAAGTCGTAAAGTTATCATCCGGGAATGAGTTCAACCACAGTTTAGCATTGCCTCACAATGAAAAAGGAAACAAGCTAAGTTTAATCGCCTCGTCCGACACACCATTGATCTTCACCGTGTTGCAAATCTCATTAAATATGGTGAGATGATCATATGGACTTTCATTTGATAGCCTATTAAATTGGTTGCTCTTCACCAATTGTATCAACGCCGACTTCATCTCCATGTTCAAAGCATTGACCCTCGGCCTTGCAATGCTATTAAAATGTTGAGGGCCAACAACTGTTGTAGCATCCACCAGAGTTCGTCTTCTAGGAATCTCCTCCTCAGCCATCTCTTTTGTACTCTGGTTGGATGCTTGTGGTGAGGGTTGTAACAATGTTTCAGGAGAAGGAAAAAATTCTCTAGAGGTTCGATTCCTCCTTCTCCTTCGAGTTGCACTTAAACCTTCAAGAAGAAGTTCTTGATTTTTCTTGCTCCTAGTGTGAATTGTCTCATGCATACATAAGAAACAAAACCCTAAAAAGCACTTTTATAGATAAAATTAAAAAAAATAAAACAAAAGCAAAAATCAAGTCAAAGTTAATCAATAATCACTCTACTAGAATAGTTTAACCACGAGTCCCCGAACACGGCGCCAAAACCTTGTTAAGACGCCGACAAGTGTACAAAATTGTATCAAGTAATATAAAATGGTAAGACCAAGTATTATTTTCCCTAGAGACTTATCAGCCTAGACTTTCATGTGATTTGTTGATTATTTAAGACTTGGGAAATGAAATTTAGGGTTTATAATGCAAAAACGAAATTAAACATGCATGCAAAGGTTGATCAATTGACCAAAGAAAATACGCAGTTGAATTATATGGATGAATTGTGTTGTTGGGGTTTACAACTTATCCTAATCCACTCTCATATATTTACGAATTCTACTTTTTCATTAATGTCAATTCCACTTTCTAATTTACCTTAATCCCAATGTCTTAGTGAAAAGAGCCTACTCCTAATTACTAGTTTACAATGTCTTGTCTCCCTAGATGAAAATAATGAAAAGAATGAAAAGATAAACCCTAGAATTGATAGATTGGAACTCCTGCATCCAAAATCCGCCTCCCAAGGGTGAGAAGTGTGTTTTTTCGCCTCTTCTGCCAAAAGATACCACCTCTAGCTCGTGCAAATCTATTTATAATTTATTAAAACGAAGCAGAAACTAGCCTAGGCCCAAAAGTACAGCACTTAGCGGTGGGTACGACACACAAGATGGACGCTCAACGTTGACACCCAAGCGTTTGGCAGAGAAATCACTGAAGAGTCCACTGCTCAACGCCAGGTAGCGCTCAGCGCTGAATGCGATACTCAATTTTTCCCCTCAGCGTTGGCGCATGAGCGTTTCATAGAAAATTCCCCTTCGAAGCTGGCGCTCAGGGGTAGGTTAGCGCTATGTTTCTTCATTTGTTCACTTTTCCACCTTCTCTTGAGTCCAACTCCTTTCCACTTCAACTTCCGTCATTCAATTCCTGACAAAACCTGTCAAATTATGGGAAAACCAAGCATAAAATCAAGAAAACCATCTTTGACTCTCTTATTTTCTAACTTAAGCAAAAATGCATGATTTCAAGCTAATTCTAAGTCATAAAGGGTGTGTTTAATATCAAATTTAAGTGTAAAAATAACGGTTTTTGAACCATTATCAGCAACCCAGTTTTCTGAACTTATTTGTTGTAATTGGAACCTTATTTGCTTCTGTTAAGTAGTGTAGGTTTTAATGTACTTGGTCTGACATTTTATCTGTTATGATGGTTTGGTTGATGTTTGCATGATGGGTGTTGCTTAATGATGCTTGATATTGATTTATGTTGAGATTGTGCAATATGCTGATAAACAGGTGGTGGTTCACAAACTATGTGAACAGATGTATGATAATATTGTGATTGTGATTATGATGCTAAGCAGGGTTTTTATCTGGGATGTTTGGAATAATGATTGAGCTTATGAGTGAGGTTTTGAACTCCATAGTTTTTGATTGAATGATTGCTATCTACTTGAAAGCATAAGTGATATTGCCCAGGTTTCTATGATTGATTGAATTGCATGTATATGTCATATGATCAAGGCCATTTTTTAATAAGACCTTTATTAGCCAATGCAAAAGTTTCATCCCAATTAAAAAGAACCATGTGTTCTACCCTTTTTGAACCTAAGCCTTAAACAGTATGTGAAACCTTTTTTGAAAATCTTTACCTTGAGTTAAGTTGAGAATTATTGTGTGGTATTGATAAAGGTTCAAGTTTGGGGTTGTTGCGAAGATTGGAAAAAGAAAAAGATGAGCATTGAGCTAAGGTGTTGAGCAAAAGCATGAAAAGATGAAAAAGATAGACAATATAGCATGAAAGATAAGTTCAATGCAAAGAAAAGGGAAAGTTGGGAATGAGTGAGATTGGTAAAAAGAGAGTTTGTGCTTGAACTATGAATGTATGAATAACTCTCTTAACTCAAGGATTTTGTGATCTAGAAAAACCAATTTTGCTAGTTAGCCCAACCTCATTATAAGCCTTGAAATGTCCTTGTGATGACATTTGTGTGTGATGATGATTGATTGTGGTAATTGAAAGGCAATTTTGTGCTATGTGACATGTCGATAGTAGAGGGAAGGAGTGACCTCAAGAAACACCTGAGGGATTGAGTGAAACACTTTGTCTGGTGAGGAATGATTCCATGAATCTATGATTATATTTGTGCTTAGCTAATTGATCATTCATGAGAATAGCATCTGTTGGGTATTATGTAATTGTGTGAAAACCATGATGAGCATTGAGAATCAAGGCATGTGTGCATCTTGACTAAATTCTATTGATGAGCATATTTGAGTGATTACTTGTCTTGAAAGAAAGAGTTTTGAATGTGATTGAACCATTGTGATGATTAGTGAAAGACTGAGTTGCATTTTGTTTGCTTAAGGACAAGCAAAGTTCTAAGTTTGGGGTTGTGATAACGGTTCAAAAACCGTAATTTTTATACTTAAATTTGATTCAAAGCATACCCTTTATGAATTAGAAACTAGCTTGAAATCATGTTTTTTGCTTAAGTTAGAGGATAAGAGAGTCAAAGGTGGTTTTAGTGATATTATGCTTGGTTTTCCTTGTTTTGGCAGGATTTAACATGAATTGAATGAAGGAAGCTGAAGTAGGAAGGAGTTGGACTCAAGAAAAGATGGAAAAGTACACAAATGAAGAAACGCAACCACTGTTGAGCGCTAGGACAACGCTAAGTGCCAGCTTTGCTGAATGGATCTCTGTCAAACGCTCAAGCGCCAACGCTGAGGGGAGAAAATGAGTATCGCGCCCACCGCTCAGCGCTACCTCACCCCTGAGCGCTGGCTTCTTTAGTGAAGTCACTGCCAAACGCCTGGGTGTCAACGTTGAGCGTCCATCTTGAGTGTTGCACCCACCGTTGAGCGCTATGCTTTTGGGCCTGGGCCAGTTTCTGCTTTGTTTTGATTAATTATAAATAGATTTGCATGGCCTAGAGGTTGTATCTTTTGGCAGAAGAGAAGTAGAAACACACTTCTCACCCCTCAAAGGCGAATTTTGGATGCGGGAGCTCCAATCTATCAATTCTAGGGTTTATCTTTTCATTCTTTTCATTGTTTTCATCTAGTTTCACCATGTCTATGGTGAACTAGTCCTCCATTGTTGTTGGGGAAATGATGTAATCCTATTGAAACTCTAATATATTGAATTGATGCTTTATTCATATGCTTTATTTCATTAATTGTTAGAATTTTTCCTTTATTCTCTATGCATGCTTTGTTTAAGACATTATTCAATAGCGTGATCTTTGTTTTTATCTTTATGGACACTTATGGGTAGATCTAGACATGGGGAATTCTCTCGGGAGCAATATTACCTAGACATAGGGATAGGAGGACCGATTGCCTTTAAGCTTCTGTGCGAATGTAATGCATTAACAATTGCTAGGGAGACAAGACATTGTAAACTAGTAATTAGGAGTAGACTTTCTTCACCAAGACATTGGGATTAGGGTAAATTAGAAAGTCGCATTGACATTAAGGAAAAAGTAGAATTCATAAATATATGAGAGTGGATTAGAATAAGTCGGAAACCCCAACAACACAATTCATCCATATCGTTCAAATACCAATTGATAAACCTTTGGATTTGCATGTTAAATTTCGTTTTTGCATTATAAACCCTAATTTTTGTTATTCAAGTCTTAAATAATCAAGAAATAACATGAAAGTCTAGGCCGATGAGTCTCTTGGGAAACGATACTTTGTCTTACACCTTATTATTACTTGATACGATTCGGTACAGTTGTCGGAGTCTTAACAGTTTGTTACCCATATCGTCTATGGCTCCATTTTGTTGCGATGTCCTTGGAGTTGAAAAATTAAATTTAATGACAAAGTTTTCGCAAATTTTTTGAAATAGTTCATTTTCAGATTCTCCTTCATGATTACTTCATTTTCAAATAATATTCCCACCTTTTTCATTCTATATTCTCTTACAGAGTTTATAAAAAGCCTCAAATTCTTTTTTTAAACTTCAAAACCTGAGTTATTAGACAGTCTAGTCTCTAGACGATCTTGCCTTAACACTTAGCATTGTCCAAGAAATACTTCTCTAAAAACCTCGCCCTGAAGTTAGCCTAGTTGTTGACCTGACCATTTTCCTCCGTGAGTTGTTACATCTTCACCCACCTGTAGAAAAGACGCAAAAAAAAGCTTTTTCTCTTCCGAGCATCCAATCACCCTAGAAATCTTCTCATTCTCTCTGATCCAAGTGTCCACTTTGTCAGGTGTAGGCTTCCCGTTGAACTTGGATGGATTACGCCTCATAAAATAATTCAAACTAGCATGATTTTGAGGCACCTGAGTGGCATGTTGTTGTTGCATCACATTAACCATTCGTTCGATAGCCTAAGAGATCTCATTAGTAGAAGAGGTTGGGTTTGGGAGCTTGGGTCTACGTGCCATGTTCTTTTATATACATCAAAGTTTAAACAATTTAAATATAATTTAGCATACCAAAATAATAATAAATACCATTGAACTCTTCAAATTAGACTTTATTCACATCATACACACAATAAGCCTAAAGAGATTTACAGCAGCAACTAGACAAGCTCACTTCCCAAAGCCCTAAATTCTTTTCAAAAACCAAGATTTGATACCAAAATGTAACACCCCTTTTAGGATGCCACGTGTAGTTATAAAATATCACCTTACAAGCCAATTATGTGGAGTTAAGTTAGACTTAAAGTCCACTTCTTAATAGTATTTTTAGGTTTGGTTTGTGTCATTATCGATGGATAAAGACAAATATAAATAATTCAACGTTAAAATTACACTTCAAGCAAAATATAATGAAATCCAAGAAATATGCTAAAATATTATTTTAAATATAGGACAAACATTTTTTTTATGGATTTGGTTCAAATTTTGAATGAATATATTCATTACAAACCACAGGAATTACATAAATACAATAAATTATTTGTAAAATGATAGAACTTTAGCTGGTACAAGTCAATGAAGTTCTTGAACAATCTAATTTCAAATTGTAGTTATATGAGGATGTCCACCATTGACTACATCATCCGAAATAAACTTCCTCCAAAACCAATGTGATTTCCAAACTTTGTTCATTTCTTCAATTCGAACATTTCTTGTCTCGGGTAGGAGCAAGGCAACAAAAATGGTCATGATAAGCACAAATCCAGCAAAGAAAAAGAAAAGACCAAACTTGAGGTGACAAAGCATGGTTAGGAAAACTTGAGCAATGACAAAGGTAAACAACATGTTTACGGCAACATTGATGCCTTGGCCTGCAGATCGAACCTCTAGAGAACATATTTCACTAGGAACCAACCACCCAAGGGGACCCCAAGACCATGCATATGCTGCAACGTATGCACATATAAAGAATAAGAGAAGACTGGCTTCCCCATTCGTAAAATAGCCTTCACCACTCACCCCAAACTTTAGAGCAATCATGATTCCAACAGCAAGCTACACATATTATGAACTTCAAATTAGTTATTCATGCTAGCAACTGACTTATGTGATAAAAGTGTTATTTTTAAATACTAAAATAACAAAAATCGTTTACTAATTAAGTTATGGTTTTTACCTGACAAATAAGCATTTGAATGCCCCCTTCGAGGAACAATATCTTTCTCCCAAACTTGTCCACAGAGAAAATGGAAACAAAAGTGGCAACCACATTAACACCTCCAGTGATAACTGAAGACATAAGGGAAGTATCACTACCAAAGCCTAAAGTTTTAAAGAGGACGGGCGCATAAAACATGATGACATTGATGCCAGTGAATTGTTGGAAAAATGGAATCAGAGAGCAAAACGTGAGTTGAGGTCTATATTTTGGCTCTGTAATGTTCTTCCATGGATGTTCCACACCTTTGGCTGCTTTAGTCAAATTAACAAGGTCTTGGAACTCCTCGTCAACATTATCCATGCCACGAATCTTTTTCAACATTTTCTTTGCTTCCTCTTCTTTACCTCTTTCAATTAAGGAATTAGGGGTGTCACCTAAGAAAAGAGATCCTAAACATAACATGATTGCAGGAACTGCACCAACACCTAAAGAAATTCTCCAACCATATTCTAGTTTAGCAGTGCCATAATTAATAAGGTTTGCAATCAAGATGCCAATTGTGATCATCATTTGAAATCCAATGTTAAGTGCACCCCTTATCGATGTTGGAGCCATTTCAGACAAATACACAGGTACAGACTATTTGAAATAATAATAATGAAAACGACAAAGGAAAAGTTAAAAACCATCTAATCATGAAAATCTCTCCATATTCATATAACCAAATTTTAAAGCATTGACAATGATGCAAAGCCTCACCTGGTTACAATATCCAACACCAAAACCAAGTAATAATCGACCTATGATGAGCATTTCAATGTTGATGGCAAAACCATTCAACAATGCACCAACAAGGAAGAATAAACCACCTGCAAACATTGAGGTCTTACGTCCCATCATTCTTGTGGTGGTGGAAGCAAAGAAAGAAGCTATTAATGCAGCAAGATATAAAGAAGAGGTGAACAAAGTAAGGAGTTCATTGTCAAATTTACAGTATTGACTTTCATGGATAGATTCATCTTTCATTTTTTTATAAACACTAGGAAAGAATTTGATTAAAAATGGTTCCATGGATGTTACTCCTCCCGTAATTCCAAGATCATAACCAAAGAGTAAACCACCCATGGCTGCTACAAAACATGTGACCAATACAAATATTGTGATCTTGCTTTCATATTGTCTTCCATTTTCTCGAGTTGCAGAAGTTCCACCTGTCATCTTAAAAAATCTTATATTTTAAATAGAACTTTTTCTTTCTCTTAACTTTTCTTTCTTTTTCTACATATGAGATTTTAAGTATGAAGTTGTTTTATAATCTAAAATATGCTAATAATAACATCCAACACACAAGATCTAGTTATAAAAATTAAATAACTTATTTAATGATATTATATATTTTTAGGCAATTTAATTATCTATGTGTTGTTTATATCTAATTTAGGTGTATTGTTTTTTCAACTAGAACTTATATACTATTTTAAGGACTTCAAATAAGAATTAGTTAGTCAAAATATACATAATCATTGTTTTACAAAAGAAGATTGGCCATTAGTTGACGATAAGAAAGTTGGCCATTGACGATAGTAATTTATTTATAATTAAGTTAAGAATATAAATTAAGAATCAATTTATATGTCCGTATAGTAATATTTTGTTGATGAGGATTTATGAAAATTTTATATGTTCATATAATAATATTGCATTGACATGTGTTTATAAAAATAATTAACAATATTTTAATTTTAGTAAATTGTGTTTGTTTCAAATAATTGTATACTTTCTAAAAAATATATTATGTTTAAATATAAGATTGGCATATAATGAGATTGAGTTTTTAATTGATGCTAATAAAAATTTGGCACGATTACGGCTTAGATGCACCTTAGGTCCCTAATGTATACATTTATTCAACATGTTACCAAAAATAAAATGGAGATGTTAATTCAAGAAAATATGCTAATATTTATCCACTTAATCCATTTATCTAATTATCAATATATGAATAAGTATTATATCTCATGTCTCATATGTTTTATACTGAGTTTCTCATTATAAGTTTTTAGCTTTAATAAATACGTCACATATGTTTATAGTAAGTCACAATTAAATAAGTTTTCTTGTGCATAAAATAAATGAAAAAAAAAACTAAATTAAATAAGAGTTTTAAAAATAAAGGTGCTTACAATTATGCATTAAATCTCGTTGGTATTATATGATACTTAAAATTCTTTTGACAACAGATAAATGATGAGCAATCCAGAACTTGAATATGTTTAATGATCACTTCACTTTCTTGAACGTTCTGTTTTGGTATGTTCAGATATTTTAATATTGATGTGCTTACTTTATCTTTTATTTTTATTATTCTATCTTAACCATAAATATTGTAATGAAACCATCTAAATACAATTTTATTATTCAATCCTTGATTCCAAGTCTAAATAAATATATAGGGTGACAAAATATGACTTCGTCAACCTGTTGGAAAATAGGTAGCTCAGGTCAGACTTTTGAACATGTGAGCTTAAACTAATTTGATCCATTTGTCTTGTCAGTATGTTATGGGTTGGCCACAGGTCGTCTCATGATTTATTTTACACGTAAAAAGGAAAGTGAAAGCATGTGAAACGGACAAGTATGTACCACATATATAAATTTCATTGTTTTTATTTTTTTGTTTCAGGCACGTTGAGTCACTAGCCTAATATTTAAAGCAGAAAAAAAAAACAAGAAAAAGAAAAAAAAAAGAAAAATTTCAAAAAAATATTTTCAGACCCATCTAGCAAAAGAATGACGGGTTAGCCCATCATTCAGTCTAGGTACGGGACGGGTTATAATTCCTAACCTATGTTATGTTAACGAGATGGTTTGACCTGACTTGTCTTCAATTGGTCAGTAATAGGTTGAGTCAAAACAAGTCATGTCGATCCATTTTAATATCCCTACTCAAAACAACATACAAACTTAGTCTCTTTAGTAGCAATTAAGGTATGTTTTATTATTTTAAGATACAATACCACACAACCTAGCATAAAAGCATAAAAACATATCCAGGTATAGATTTCTTGGTATTAGTATTGAATTAGATTAGATTATTAACTCCAAATTATCATTTCATTTGTATATGTAACACTCCAATTTAGAATGTGACGAATAAGTTACAAAACCTTTTAATTGTGAAAGCTAAAAATTTAAAATCCTTTTAAATTGAATTAAAAATAATATCTTATTCATCTAATTTGGATTAAATTAAACCATAGTCAAAATATATATCTTTCAAATAAAATCAAAAAAATCATTATATTATTAAATAAACAAAATTGTTCAATAAACCCAAAAGTTCTCCAAGCACTTGCTAATCTTTGTTGTTTTATTCATCAACTAGAACATCTATAGAATCAACTGCTCCCGTATAACAACACAAATTATACAATCATCGCAAAAACACACACAAGCAAGGGTGAACTAACAAAATAATCATCAAAACAATAATATATCATAATAATTCAGTTATCAAATCAATATTACACCTTTACTACACAAACACTTCAAAAACAAATTATACAAAACATCTCAATCCAAACCACAATTCAACTCAACCTAATTATGGCAACACCATTAATCACCATAAACCTATGTCATTTTCTGTACTTCAGCATACTCGACCTGTTTTCCAAAACAGGGTCTACTCACCAAAGCAAGACTTTTCTGCTTACCAAAAGCAAGACCTATTTACCAAAACAGGATTTTCCTGTTTACAAAAACATGACCTACTCACCAAAGTAGGACTTTCCTGCTCTCCAAATCAATGCCTATTTATCAAAATAGGACTTTCCTATTCACCAAAACAGGACCTACTCACTAAAGTAGGACTTTCCTACTCACCAAAGCATGACCTATTTACCAAAATAAGACTAGTTTGAGTCATCTACCAATAAATACATAAGAAGACATAGTATCCACAATTACAAACCAATCAACTCAATAGCATGGCGTACCACATAATCATCAATGAAATTTAATAACATCACCTCATACATCAAACTACAAGTTTGGGAAACACCATAACACATTATGAAAAAACACAGCAAACAACGCGACATACATACTGAACAACTCAATACTCATTCAACACCACCTATGTGTCTCACTCAAAAGTTACATGGCATAAAACACCATAATCCGTATAAAAGAAATATGGCCAAACCCAAAATTTCATTCAATACACACAATAGATGCGTAAAGTCTCATATCCAAAACTCATCCTCATACACAACACCAATGACAATGTTTCCTTCATCGTAAATTTTAAAACACAATCCCACTATTACCACAAGACCACATGATAAATCTTATATATATATATATATATATATATATATATATATATATATGAATCACACTTTTCACGTTAAAACTCTAATTCTAGATATAACCTATTAATACATAATCTAAATTCATGGATTCATCCATTTCAGTAAACACATATGCAACATATACCATGGGCTTGGAAAACAACTCGGCATACATGAAATACAACATCACACTTCACAACATACCATAGATATACCACATTAAGCTACATATAATTTAACATTCATAAACCAAAAATGTTACAAATCATTGTATCACGCTAGCCATAATAAATGCACCAACAAACATTAAATCATGTAATTGGCATTCAATCAAACCATGTAGTTTATAAATGTCAACAACCGCATAATATCATGCCAACAATTTCTGCATGTAACATCACACTCTCCACAAAATAAAGGTTAGCTCCTCTCATTTCTATTCCAGCAAAGAGTTTCAGATCTTCTAAGTCCTCCTAATAGCTTAGTGATAAGTATATATTTATGCCCACATTTATGCTTTAAAATTCAAAATTTTGATGAGATTCTTGTGCTTCAATGGTTTATTAAAAGTGAATTTGTGACAATTGGATTTATCGGGTTTGGCTTAAAATGTGATTTGTAGTTGCATAAATTATGTTGGATATTCTAATGTTTATTTGTGCAGCTGAATTTAGAATTTTATTCATTTAAAGTGCAATTAGAGGAAATTTTAGGGGATTTTCTACAATTTTGGAAATTTAAGAAGGACATAAATGGAATTTTAGAGAAAATTCAGTTGATATTTAAAGATAACTAATTTAATTTGAAAATATCAACAAGAAATATCTATCAAATATTCTTAAAAACGGATTAAATTTGTTGAATATTTGAAAGATATAAGTATAAGATAAAAGATCTTATTAACAGAATATTTAGAGTCCAAGCTCAATCAAGCCTATATAAAGAGATCCATGGGAGGCAGAAATCAGAACTCATTCATTCACTTAGACTCCTCCACTAGAAGCAATCATTCAACACTCCTCTCACTTTTATTTTACCATGTATTCTAATCCATTCATGAAGGGCTAAGCTTCTAGGGTTATTTCATTGTAATTTCTTTATAGATTGTGAGGTTAACTTGAATTAATGAATTTGTTTATTTTGATTATTGATATATGTTATCCTTCTTCTATGCCTTTCATCTCTCAATCAAGTTACAAGTAATGATTCTGCATCATAAGGTGTTTGAATCTACATGCATATTGATCATATGAGTTCAAGGGTTTCTAGGTTTGATTGAGAATGTACTTTGATTGAATTTAGGAACTTTCATATGATTAAACGTGTTTTTGCTACTAATTGAGAATGTACTTTGATTAATTAAGTTTTAATTTAGTGAGGAGATTTAAGAATAGACATGATTAGACAACATAGGATTTGATTGAGAATGTACTTTAATTGAATTCATTATTAATAATCTAGAAAGGTTTTGTATTTGATTGAGAATCTACTTTTTTCAAATGTATGATCGCCCTCAAGTTAATTAAGAATGTACTTTAATTAATTTGAAACCCGGACAATAATCAATTGAACAACGATTTGTGGAAAACTGATGATGAATCTATCTAGGAAAAACAGTGGAATTAGCCTATTTCATTATAAGTGTTTCTAAGTTTCTCATTTGTTCTTTAATTAAACTTAACATTCTTCAACATTAAATTCATTCGGATAGATTTTCATTCTTATTTTTAAAGCATTGCACAACATTTACTAACCTTTTGAGGGTCTTCATAAGAGTCAAGTATTGAAAAGAAATTTCGTATTCGTTAGGAAATAACTCAGGGTTACTTTAACCCTATCTACTTTCTTGACTACTAACTTGGAAATACTTAAGTTGCCTTGTAAGGTAAAGTAGTATTAATTTGATAGCTTCAACGATTGCGTATCAAATTTGGTGTCGTTGTCGGGGAATATGGTTAGTATTTTGAATGTTTTGATTTTTATTTTCATTTGTTTTTATTTTCTCCTAACGCATATACATTTAATTTAGTTTGAGTTCTTTTGTATTCTTTAGTTATTCTTATTATTAACAAAATCTTTGTTCTTGTTTTAATTAAGAATTGCTCTTGAGAAATATTTGAGGCTAGTTTGAATATACTCTGGCTAGGAAAGACTTGGTATTTAAGTTATCCATTATGACACACCTCTCTTCCCTAGGAGTGGACCCAAACAAAGTCTTACTTATTTCTTATTTGAAATCTTTCTCTAAAACAAGAACAAAAAAAAGTCAAGAATAGAGAAATAACTTCAAGCAAATTGCGTAGTGCATGACCCGAGCTAACCCGAGAGAATATTATTAAATTAACACAAACCCTGCCTCTGAACCTCCATATACCATCAGCCCCCAAAGTAAAATCTCTCCCTTAATCGGTACCAATCAAACTCATTGATCTTTGTAGCTCGATGTCTATTAACTGCTTCTCTCTGATACGACCCAAAAGATCACTCGACACTACAAGACAGTTGCATCTGATACTATCTAAGTCCAACTCCACCTGCAGTCTCAAATCTCTAAAGCTCTCCACCAACTCCAACTCTCTAACCATCAATGCAGACACATGCACCGTCTTTCTACTCAATGCATTTGCCGCCACATTTGCCTTCCCTGGATGGTAGAGTAGATCAAACTCATAATCCTTCAGGAACTCCATCAATCTCCTCTACCTCATGTTCAGTTCCTTCTGATAAAAAAGATTCTTCAAACTCTTGTGATCGTTGAACACCTGGAACTGTGCACCATAAAGATAGTGCCTCTAAATCTTCAAGGCAAACACAACTGCTGCCAACTCCAAGTCATGAGTAGGATAATTCTTCTCATGAACCTTGAGTTGCCTTGAAGCATAAGCAACTACTTTCCTCTCCTGCATCAATACACAACCCAGTCCCTGATAGAAAGCATCATAGAAAACCTCAAAAGGTTTACTTGTGTCAGGGATCACTAACACTAGAGCACTAGTCAACCTTTGCTTTAACTCTTGAAAGTTAGACTCGTACTGGTCTGTCCAAGCAAAAGGTTGATCCTTCCTTGTCAACTAAGTCAATGACGCTACTATCTTAGAGAATCCCTCTATAAAGTGAGGACAGTAACCCGCCAAACCAACAAAGCTTCTAATCTCAGTGGTAGACATAGGTCTCTCCTAATGAAGCATTGACTGCACCTTTGCTGGATCCACATAAATGCCACCAACTGAGATCACATGCCCTAGAAACTGCACCTCTTCTAACCAAAACTCGCACTTGGACAGCTTGGCATACAATTTATTCTCTCTCAACACCTCAAGCATTGTCCTCAGATGATCCATATGCTCCTCACGAGTCTTGGAATAGATAATTATGTCATCAATGAAGACAACAACAAACTTATCTAGAAACGGCCTAAAGATTCTGTTCATGTAGTCCATGAATATGGCCACCAAAAGGCATAACCATATACTCATAGTGACCATATCTGGACTTAAAGGCAGTCTTCTGCGCATCACCTGCCTTGACCAGAATTTGATGATAACCTGACCTCAGGTCTATCTTAGAGAACAATATAGCTTCATGCAACTAATCCATCAAGTCATCAATCCTAGGCAACAAGTACTTGTTCTTGATGGTTAACTTATTCAATTGTCGGTAATCCACACACAGCCTCGAGCTACCATTCTTCTTCTTCACAAGCAACACTGGCATACCCCACGGTGAGACACTAGGCCTGATAAATTGCTTCTCAAGCAATTCCTCAATCTACTTCTTAAGCTCTGTTAACTCAGCAGGAGCCATCTGATAAGGAGTTATTGATACTGGCCCTGCACCTGACACTAGATCAATAGAGAACTTGACTTCCCTCTGAAGAGGCAACCTTGGCACATCCTCAAGAAACACATCCAAGAAATCACTCACCACTGAGTGATCTAGACTCTGCCCACTCTGATCAACCTCCAAATGAGACAACACTAGAAAGTAACAAGCTCCATCCATCATTTCTTGTTTCAACTGCCCTGAAGAAAGCAGCAATGACTCTTCTGACTCAAGGAATACCAACTTCTTCTCACCACAGTTTATGAGAATGCGATTGGCAGATAACCAATCCATTCCCAATATCACATTTAATCCTTGCAAAGGTAAATAGATAAGGTTCACCTTGAACTGACGTCCTTCCACAATCACTGAACATCTAGCACACACTATAGATGTCTTAAAAAAACCCCAAAGTGGGAGTAGATACCGTCAAATCATATTGTAGCTCCCTCACTGACAACCCCAACTCCTTTACACATGCCTCTGACACAAAAAAGTGTGTCGCTCCAGAATTAAATAACACACCACAGCTCCTAACATGCAATAAACTACTTATGGTGATGAGATTACCTAAACTGGCTGCCTCTGATCTTGACAATGCATAAACACACCTCGAAGCCTACGGTTTGGCACCACCCTTCTACACAGCTTTACCGGCCTGATGTGACTATTGACCAGACCTCCTAACCGTGGGACAATCCCTGGCATAATGACCCTCACCTCTACAAATATTGCATCTCCTGTACCCAGACATCTGAGGGCAAACCGACTAAAGATGTGGACCTCCACAAGAATAACATCACACATTCCCTAAGTGGCTAGACTGCCCCGACGACACTGAAGACTGGGAGAAAGAATCCCTAGACCCAAAGGAAGTAGGCTTAGAATAAGGTGTCCTCCTGGAACTGAAGGTGCTTCGGGATCCAGATGGCCCTCCAATCCTTAATGACTGATTCCTCTGATTCTCCACTTCCTTCTTCGTCTTCTCTAATACCCTTACTCTCTCCACCAAAGCAAGAAACTTTTTTAAATATATGTTATATTAAAAAAGATTTAGAAATTAAAGAAAACGTAATAAATATTCTTAAAAATAAAAATATTAGACATTACAATAATAAATGTAAGGAGTGAATAATTAGAAAGACAAAAGTTAAACTATAAAAAAAATAAAGAATAAAAGTTAAACATAATTCAATAAATATTAAAAGTATTATAATAATTAATTATGTTCTTAATATTTAAATAAATAATAAGAGATAAATAAAATTATAAAAAAATAAAAATATATTAATACTAATGCTAATAGGAATAATACTAATAATAACAATAGTGATAATAATTAAGAAAAATGCTATTAACCGAGATAGTAATTTTAGTCTTTTAAAAGTAGATGAACGGATTGATGTTTTAAATTTATTTCTATGATTTTCTTTTGTCGGTTATATATTTCTTCCGTGTTCACCGTTCTTATCTTCTGCAGTGCGCGGATGGAACTACACTTAAAAAACAGCAAAATGAAGAGTGGAGAATGCCTATCGAAAACGAAGCAGACAAAAGATCAGCAACAGTGCGAGCAACGAAGTTGTGGTTGTTCAGTGGGAGCCAAAAATAGGAAGTTTTGTTGAAGAGTTTCCACAGCAGCAGAGTGCTATGGCTGACGCATATGACGTGGTTATAGTGGGAGCTGGCATCATTGGGTTGACCATCGCTCGCCACTTCCTCATCTCTTCTGACCTCTCCGTCGCCATAATCGATAAGGAAGTTCCTTGTTCTGGTTCTACTGGTGCAGGTACCAACCTCCATCTTTTATTTGCAATACAAGAACAATTTGGATTATCATCACAGGTTAAATCAAATAAATCTAGTTACAACACTAAAAATTGACTTAAAACTGTCTTCTAAATTCAGACTATAATACT
The DNA here is from genome assembly GCA_027742785.1 of Vigna reflexopilosa. Taxonomy (NCBI): domain Eukaryota; kingdom Viridiplantae; phylum Streptophyta; class Magnoliopsida; order Fabales; family Fabaceae; genus Vigna; species Vigna reflexopilosa. The sequence continues at coordinate 24,918,945 of CM050914.1, read as the reverse complement.
ATATTTAAAAAAAAAAAAAACTCAAGTTTAGTCGATTTTACAGAGTTAAAATTTAATTTATAAAATAAAATTTATCTTCGTTTACATAATATTTATTGTTTAGTTTTAGATACTTGAGTATATTATAATGTTTTTTAGAGCTTATAAAAGGCCTATACAAAACTTATTTAATAATATTATTTAAAACTATTGGAAAATCATTTCTTATGCAAGTTTTTTATAAAATTTTTTTAAACTGATGTAATAATTTATCTCTGCTCAATCGAATTTTATAAGATAATTCCTGTGATATAACTCATGATCTTAAGTTATAATTATTGGGGTAAAAAGAATAATTTTTAACTCATTCAACCCATTTATGGCATCTGTAACCATTGGTATTATTACAGTAAGTGCAGACCAGTATTCACACTGTCTGTATTTACATAGGTGTTGACAATGAAAGCCCGTGATAGGTGTTCGTGTGTAGCTCTCATACTATAATTTCCTATACTTCACATATAAGTATTCTATATTTAAACTTGAAAAAAGTAGTTGTAAAATATAACTATTTATGAGATATGTAATATAAAAATATAGAAATAGATTACATATCTAATATTTCTATTTATAGACAAGAAAAAGTTATTTACAACGAAAATGGTTTATAATTTAGTTTGTTTTAGGACAGGGATATCTGTGGATGATATACAAAACCCCTGGGAGTGCTATATGGGATCTTTCTCAGAGGAGCCACCAACTTTGGGAAATGCTGGCACACAGCATAGAAGAGGAAGGCTTGGATCCTGTGGTAGAGTTGGGCTGGAAAAAATGTGGTATGTAGTGTTCCATCTTTCTATAAATTTCTTTGTTTCATCATGCAAATGTATCTAGCAGAAGTTGAAGCTGCATATAAAACTTGCATCTTTAGTAGCAAACCATAAGTGCACTGTGTTTCTGGTTGTGTTACAATCATGGTTTTTCCTTTTATATGCAATTGCTTTCACAGCACCTCTGTAGAGAGAAGACATAATCTTAAAGTGCTGACAATGGAAGAGATTATGTGAGTAAATGCAAAATAATCTTTGGTGGAATTCAGGTGAGATAAAAATTAAGAAAAAATTTTAAATGTTACTAAAAGAGAATACGATTACAAAAGAATCCAACTGCTTGTGTAAGGCTAGAGAGCCCTCTTAACAAGTAATCACTATAAGTGCTCTTATTTACTCAAGATAATATTAAGGGGAATGAGGGGATCCTGATCCTTAGTCTTCAATAAGTGTCATATCATATGCAGTATGCATAAGGCATTGATATTTATAATCATAGAAATTTAGGCCTCTTTTTCCAACTATCATAACAATGGTGTGACATCTTTTGATCTACAGGGAGCCTATTAATTGGTAGAACTGAAGAAGAATCAGACATGCTAAAAGGGTGGGTGAAACAACTTTGTGAAGCTGGGTTGAAAGCAGAATACCTAAGTAGCAATGAATTGATTAGAAAGGAACCTGATCTGTTGGTGAACAAATATAGTGCAGCTGCCTTTCTACCAGATGACTGCCAATTGGATGCTCGTCGGACTGTTGCATATATTGAAAAGGTTTTGCATTCTTGGTTCATTTCTCTTTCCGTATCTTTTACTTGCAACGTGTAAATAATTACTAAAGTTTACTTTCTACAATAAACTTGCAACATAGCTGGTATATGACTTCGGACTTAGAGTTACAATTTACTGCTGTTGTGTAGACTAACAGGAATTTTGCAGCAAAAGGAAGATATACTGAATTTTACAATGACCCAGTGAAACGTTTCATCAGGTTTAATTTGTTTCCCCTTCTTTGGGTTGCACTAACTCTGACACTAAAAGCTGTGGTCAGGAAACAAATTTTGTTTACTGCTTTGCGTCATTCTGTGGTTAGGTCAGATATCAATGGGGAGGTCAAAGCTGTTCAGACTTCCAACAACACAATATACAGCAAGAAAACAGTCATAGTTGCAGCTGGTTGTTGGACTGGTTCTTTGATGCAAGACTTGTTTAGAAATTGGGAAATGGATTTACATGTTCCGGTAAAACCCAGAAAGGTGTGCTTATATACATTGATCCTTGATCACACTCTGGTACACTTTATTTTGTATATTGAATTGAGTTGTCACAGATTTTGGAATTTTCTTTCCTGACAAATAACAATGCAGTCTGTTTCTTGCCTTGAACCAAAGGAATGTGATATATTGTTTTTGCATTATTGTCTAATATTTCCTTTCATTTCAAGAAGCTTATGACTATTGTTTACTTTAACTTTCGGTTTAGAGCCTGGGTTTTCTCCTTCCATTTTAGTCTTGTCTTTGGGTATCTTAGATAGACTTCTTTATTTTTAATTTGTAAAAGTTCTTTCAGATTAACTTCTTCAAAATATTTTTTTTTATTTAAGTATATAAGTTAGTTTTAATTTATACAGAAACTTATTTTACTTTTTTTTTCTTATTTTTATTTCCTAGAAACACTTTTCAAGAAGTTTACTCCAACAGACCCTTTATATAAATCTTAACAAATTTGGTTCAGTCCCTGGTTTGAGATTTGCCATTAGCAGCAGCCGAAATATTTTTAGCATGTTTTGCTGATTGCAATACCAGTTTTCGTGGCTTGATTCTGTAATCTTTTATATGTGCAAACTTTATTTGGGTAAGAATGATTGTTAGGTTGATTCCTATATTCCTTTTATACATTCTTCTGTTTGGTGTGAAGGGTCATCTACTCGTGCTTGAGAATTTCAATTCCCTTAAATTGAATCATGGCTTGATGGAGGCAGCTTATCTCAAACATTCAACGATTTCTGGTATAGAATCGTCTGATCCTGAACAAAACTTATCTGTTTCAATGACAGCAAATATAGACGCCGCAGGGAATCTTCAACTTGGTAAACTTCTTTTCCATGACCCATATACATCAGATGATTGCATATGTTGCTATTGAGTTCTGACTATAATTTATACTGAATAATCTTTTGTATTTGAAAGGATTTCCTATCAAACAGTGTCTATGGTAGCTGTTATTCAATTGTTTCCCCCTTTATTAGACTCTTATGGTTTCATTTGCATATACAAGATGGTGTTTTGTTGTTTATTGGGGAGCAATGTATTGGCGATATGGAATTGTTCAGATGTGCTTTTGGATTGAAAAGTCTTATCTTTTGGATTAACATAACCAACCCTGTCATGATTTTCTTGATAAACAGTTATCTAGTTTTTGTGAAACAGATAAAATTTTGCACTTGATGCAAATGCTTCAGTATCGGTTTAGAATTTTAGCAATTCTTGTGCTTCTTCAAACCAATATCTTGTCTACTGTCTAGGGAGTAGCCGTGAATTTGTTGGTTTCAACACCGATTTGGATGAGTCTGTGGTAAGTCAGATATGGAAGAGAGCTGGAGAATTCTTTCCCAAATTGAAAACGCTTTCCCTTCCAGATCTAAGTGCAATTAGAAAAGTGAGAACAGGATTACGACCTTACAGTGAGTCACAATATCTCCTTGCAATCTTATGCAATTCAGCTACTGATACTGTATTTAAATTTCCAAAATCTATGTAAATACAGAGACCACGTTATATGTTTGATTTGCATAATCTTATCTTTGTCAGTGCCTGACGAAAAGCCAGTGATAGGGCCTGTGCCTGGCCTTTCAAATGTGTTCCTTGCAGCTGGACACGAAGGGTGTGGTCTTTCAATGGTCAGTTCTCACTTGGCAGTTATACTAAATTCTTATGCATGTTCAGATAAATTATATATAAACATTTAAAATTATATTTTTCTTAACTTTAAAGTACTCTACGTTGAAAATATAAGTATGAACAAGAAAGTTTAGCAGCTTATACAGAAAAAAACCTATAAAATTATTGTTTTAAGATTTTGGGTTCAGTTGATGTGAATCTTTATGTGAGTTTGGCCTCATGTTTCATTGGCGTTTTCTCTTTCTCTTCGACAATCCTTTAGTGATATTAAAGTCTGGTGAATGCTTGTATCTCAAGTTTTTCTGATAGAGGACCAGACAAAGTATGAGCTTAAATACCAAATAAAAATAAGAAAATTAAGAACCTTATAAGAAAGAAAATAAGCTAATTTATATGAATTTCTTCAAAATCTGTTTCTTAACTCAAATGAGTTATTTTTAGTTAATAAATTTCTTCATTTAGATCCTAAACTTATAGTGTATGATAATTTATGGTTAACACTGCAAAATCACTTTGCTTTGTTAACACTAGCATGCACTCTGAACAAACATTTAGATAATTTTCTTCTGATTATGGAGAAATTATTGCAGGCTCTGGGGACTGCTGAAATGATAGTTGAGATGGTGCTGGGATATCCAGAAAAAGTTGATAGCACTGTTTTTGCTCTGCATAAAGTTGGTTAAAATATGCAGAACTTATAAGTAATGGCTTAGAATGTGAAGGAATAAGGTCACTTAGAATTCTTATACATAATTTCTGAGTGAATTGTGTTGTGTTCCTGATGAAGACACTACAGACTTATCATTACTGTTTGTCAACCTTGGACATCAGAACTTTCTTTTATTTTCTCACATTACCCTTCTTTAAAAGAAAATAATAAGTATAGAAAGAGATTGCATAGTAGTATAATGAATTATTTGTATATAAATTATTTTTGTTATAATTTAAAATAGTTCTCGCTTTTCTAAAATATTTCATTAAAAGTAAATAATACTAATAATAAAAATGATAAACATATGGAACATTAAATCAATAATGTTTAAAAGTGTAACAGTAAAACAATATTTCATAGTACAATAATAATTTAAAAAATTGTAATTAAAAATAATGTTTGAATATTAAGATTTATTATTATTATTATTATTCAAGAAATAAGATAACAAAATAAAAGCTTATGAAGAGTTTATTGAAATAAGTTAAAATTTAAGAGCTAACAACACATTATATAATGTTATCTACGACTATAATTTAGATTAATATTATATCAAACGTATACTAAGTTTGTAAAATGGTTTATTTTGATCATTTTTATTATGAAATTTTTAGTCTCTCAAATTTTTAGACTTTAAATTAATCATAAGTTATTATATATAGGTTAGATATTAAGTTTTTTTATGAACAAAAATCTGATATAAATAGATTGGGAGTCTTCATATTTTTACTCGTAAACGTGTAACAAGCCTTAACAAGTGAAAAACATATAATCATGAAAGTCAGAAATTATTTGAAATTGTTTTAGAAAATTGACTTTTGGTTAAGTATTAGATTATTGAATAGAATTAATTTAATTAAGACTTAAAATTAAATTAAATTGGGTCGAGCTATATCAATTTTCTCTCAACAAGTTAGGTCATGTTAAAATTAAACTGTGACATTTGTCCATCTGAACTGCTTATAATGATTAGTTATAACTTTTCATCTTATAAAAAGTATTAAAATCAATAAGTAATATGAAAATCAAGTTTAATTATAAATGAAATAACTATTAAGGGAGTATGTCTTGGTTGTATGGAAAGATGAATTTATCAGTTATCTTTTGGGGTGTTTAAAACTCCATTTATACAAATAAATATTGTGTTTGGTTTATTTTTAGAGCACTAAACTATACACATTTTGCCAAATATTGGAAGAATATTTACAAGGAATCAAGACTTGGATTAGATACGAAAAGATTTACCAACTTAGAAGAACCTTTAAGAACTAATAAAACTACTAAAATATGTATTTGTATAATTGGCTAAAAGTGGATAATTTCATTGACTTATATTTCAAGTTTGTGTTTTTATTTTTGGAAGTTTATATTTTTTTTTTCTCTTAAAACTTTATCCTGTTATTAAATTGAAACTTGAATTAATTAAAAATGTCTTTTTTTTTCCTAAAACCATTATGTATTTTTTTTGTTTTTAAAAAAATTTTTGATTGCTGTCCAATACTTTATTTTTCAGATTTTAGCTCAAGTAATTTTTGAACAAGCTTGTGATGGTCTAGGTTTGAATGAATATTTTTCCTTAAAAATAATTTTTTAGTTTGTTTCCATATTTTTACTATGAATAGGTTCTGATTGATTTGGATTTTTTTCTTTTTAATTTCTTAAGCAAAATGAATACTTTTTATTAAGATTTTAATTTTCTATGAGTAAATGGCATGTGAAATCACTAAAAAAAGAATTTTCTAGACATAATTATGTATTTTCACTTCATTGATAAATTTATTCTATTGAAAGTAGTTAGTTTTTTCCTTAAAAGATATGATGTTTTAGGAAAATGTAGAAGGTAGAATGATTAGTGATGGGTTTCATACCCATTTTGCAATTCATAAAATTGGGAAAATATGGTTGAGATGTTGAGTGAATTTGAAACAAAATAGAAAGGCATGAGCCAATTAAACAAATAAACAGACATAATATATATATATATATATATATATATATATATATATCGAAATAAAGAAATAATAATAAAGAAAAATAAACTCCTGTGGTGGTAATTTCAGGTTTCGGAATAGGGTATGCCAGATCAATAATTAAGGAAACAAATATTAGAAGAATGACACAAAAGTCGTCTTAGTATTCATCGAGACATGAGTAAGATGTATAAAATTTTAAAGGAGTCTTTCTCGTGAATTGGGATTGGGATGAATATAAATAACTTAACATTAAAATTACACTTCAAACAAAATCCAAACAATATTCTATAATATTATTATAAATATATAATAAATATTTTTTGATGGATTTGGTACAAATTTTGAATGAATATATTTATTTCAAACCATAAGAACTACATAATTTTAATGAATTATTTTATAAATTTGAATTAGACGTAAACTCACCTTTAAAATCATTAAGATTGTTATCTCACCTGTTACTTTATATCACCAGTTTTTTACTCTATCCATTTCATAAAATTATAATTTATAATATAAAAAACAAATTAACTTTATAATCAACTCACCTAAAGTCAAAGCAAACAAAACGAAACCAAAAAATATCCTCCCTCCAATGGACAAGACCGTTTAAAAGTGTGTGCAGCACCAACCCAATGTTAGACAATTTCAAGATTTTTTCCAAGAAAAACAATTTGTTATTATCTTCAAAAGTAAAATAAAAAATACAACAAAATCAGTCGATACAAACTATTTATTATTACAAATCTTATCAATACATAAACAGTACTAGTGTGTCCTCCATTCTGTCCTTTTACTTTTTACAAGAAAAAGAATCTTGAAATTCACAAATATATTTTTATCCCTTCAAACAGTTTATTATTTTATTTTAGTGTGCAGTCATATCAATGAGCCGAGCTAATAACAATCTTGTTTCAATTTGGGATCAAATTCTAGTCCATGCAGCCTTTTGAGAAGTAGTTTAAAGATTTATTTGACCTTTTCTTTCTTGTTACAATAAGAATAAGAACTCATGAGTAAATATTATTTAATCACGAGTTTGAATACCTTGTTCATATAAAATTTTTGAGCTAATTTATTGCAATTCTCAAGAGTTGTCTAAATTTTAACCAAGAGCTTGCTGCACAGCAAAAGGTGTGGTATCAACTTTTCCTTGATGTCCCAACACCATCTCAACAATCATTTCAGCAGTCCCCAAAGCCTGGAAATTTCTCCATAATCAGAAAACTAGCTAAATGTTCGTTCAGATGTCAGAGAGCATGCAAAGTGCCGTACTAATGTAAATAGGTAATGCTATAATGCTATTCTTTAATGAAAAATATAACAGTTGTTTTCAGCACCCAAAAAATCACTTCCTTACCACTTTCTCTTCAATCTGAAATGCAGTTTTACATTGTGCTTCCAGATTGGCCATTCCGAACGTAAAAGAAACATTTCGGATTAATGCAGGAAGAAATGCAAATAGCAACTGTGGGAAAATAATAAGTATCTGAGAAGTGAGAACTCACCAATGAAAGCCCAGAACCTTCATGTCCAGCCGCAAGGTATACATTTGACAAGCCAGGCACAGGCCCAATCACGGGCTTCCCATCAGGCACTAACAGGGTAAAACATTATGCAAATCAAACATATGTTGTGTACATAGGTTTTGAAAATGTAAATAACTATTAATAGCTACATAAGATGGCAAAGAGATGTTGTGACTTACTGTAAGGTCGTAGTCCTATTCTGACTTTTGTACTTGCATTTAGATCTGAAAGGGAAATCGTTTTCAATTTGGGAAAGAACTCTCCAACTCGACTCCACATGTAACTGACAACAGACTCATCCAAGTCGGTGTTGAAACCAACAAATTCACGACTACTCCCTTGATGGTGAATAAAATTTTGGTTTTGTACAACAAGGAGCAAAAAAATGTTAAAATGCTAAAACAGAAGAATTTGAATCAACAGTAAAACTGGATCTATTTCATGAAAACTTGAAAGCTATAAATGAAGGAAATGGAACAACTGTTCAGCCAAGAGATCATGAGCTGTTAGATTAATTATTTAATTTTGTGGATTAACATTAATCAATAATTAGAAATTACTCTTAAATCATCAACATATTAATTATGGTCAACAGTTGTAATCATGGTAGTGAACTAATTGATGAACATAGTATTGGGCTTTGTTTTTAGAGTAACTCATAATGGATTGGATAATCCAGTTTTAGTAGATTGTTTAGAGTTCATGTTGTACAGCTATCTTAATTATGGTCACACTTACTCCACCTAAATATGAAGCCTCTTAATTGTAACGTGAAGGGTAGTAGTAGTTTAGTCCACAATATCATACAAACCAGTTTTACAGAGTAGAGCTAAACTAAGCTGACCTAAAATTTAAGAGCTCCTATCTTAAGCAAATCCCTTCAAAGACAAAAGATTATTCAATATAAATAGTAGTCAAAACTTAAACGCAACACAAGCAATCATCCGACCTATAGATTATTAATATGAGCTTCTCCATTTCACAAATATTATTTACACGGGAAACAAAAGAAATTTACCAAGAAGAAGATTCCCTGCTGTATCGATACTTGCTACCATTGAAACAGATAAGTCCTTTTCACAATCTGACGATTCTAAACCAGAAATTGTTGGATGGTTGAGATAATCTGCCTCCATCACGCCATGATTCAATGCAAGGAAATTGAAATTTTGAAGCACAAGTAGGTGACCCTTCAAACCAAACAGAAAAGCATTGGAAAGTAATATAGGAATCAATAAAATAAACTGATCATCTGAAATAATTTGATGCATTTGAAAGGAATTTACTAAAGATACGACTTTGTTACATGTTTTTTGGCCTGGTGAGTGAAGACAAGGAGAGGGAGGCATATAAAGACATTGCAGGAGTTGGTTAAGATTAACCTCGTGTTAATATTTTTGAATCTAGTGTCTAACTAAGTAGAATGTTGTGTTGTGATGTGATCCACGTAGTAGATCTCACCAACTAGAATAAGGTTTTTGCTGATGTTTGATACAACTGGTACCAAGAATTAAGGGAATTCATGCAAGAATACGCCAAGGTAGAGAGAGAAAAAGAGAATTGTTATTCTATATTGATTACGCAGAATTGTAGAGTCTCTCTACTCCCTCACAACGATTTTTCAAAAATTGTTACTGCAGATTGCATTGCTATTGATACCCATTAACTCCTAACTAATCCCTGTACCTCCCAAGCTAAGCGAACTGACTTGTGGGTCAATTGGGTTTCTTATGTTCTTATTCCTTCTATAGAACACTTTAGCAATAAGCTCCATGTTCCAAACAACGTTGACTAAGAAAAAAAATTCAAAACTATAAATCAAATTCCTTCAGAGTTTCAACCAAGAAATGGATTGTGTTTTTAAGAGAGGATGTTTGGATTCCTTTGAAAAAGAACTATAATATTGCAGCACACAACCTACGTGGTTTCTATAAATCTCCTTTTTATGTTAGAATTTTTTTTTTCAGAAGAGACTATGAGAACAAGAAAGAAAACTTTCCTAACAAAATTCCAAACTGTCACAACTTGAATTGAAATTACAAAGTAAAATGTACTGGAGTGCATCATGGTAAATGACAGTATTTGGAAAAACAGTGAATGAATTCCTATATTTGCAATGATTAGATCATCTTCAAGCTGTATATATACACACCTTTCTGGGCCTTACGGGAACATGTAGTTCCATTCCCCAATTTTTAAACAAGTCATGTATCAAACCACCAGTCCAACAACCAGCTGCAACTATAACTGCTTTCTTGCTGTGTAGTGTGTTCTTAAAAGTCTGAACAGCTTTAACCTCGCCATTGCCATCTGACCTGAGAACAAAAAAAAAAGCATTTAGTCAACCAAATTTGTTCCCCTACCAATGTTTTAAGTGCACGGCCAGGGCAACGGAAAGGAAAAAACTAAACCTGATAAAACATTTAACCGGGTCATTATAAAATTCTGCATATCTTCCTTCTGATGCAAAACTCCTGTTAGCCTACTATACACAACAACAATAAATATACAATTGTGAGTCTGAAGTCATAAAGAAGCCTGTTAGGTTCCTAAATAGTGAACCTAACCAAAACTCTCTCAATAGGACACAGAACAACTAAAGATGAAAGAAAGAATTGTATTATTGCTGAAGAATGGATAGTCACTGTACAAAGCATGGGTTTGGGAGCATAACCTCCCTTGAGAGCATAACCTCTCTTTACAGGTAACAGACCTGATTTTACAAAATATACTTCATAATCCCTCATGACCCATACCCGGGTCTTATTTATAGACTTCCTCCACCTTCCGTTCTAACCCATTAAGTCCTCTCCCCTGTATCCTAACATTACACCCCCTTTCCAAACAACCTTGTTCTCAAGGTTGCAAATGGAAGGCTTGATCTCATGGCTCCTCCTCCTCATCGTGTACTCATATGAATGGAACCCATATGAATGGACCCCTCTGGTAACTGCCCTCCCATTCAGGTTTGGAGGTTTGGGTGGTAATGGCTCCCCGATGAATACCTTGGTAGAGGTGATAGTCAAGAGAGACGAAAGAATGAGAGGGCGAAGGTCAGGGTTTCGCACCCTAAACGCCATCGCCATTGTCGAAGCAGAACTAGGGATGTAGAAAAAATGTGAAAACTTCTTCATCTTCTCCCTCAGCATCAAAGTCAACTGGATCATCCTTTGCTTCCTCCTCTTCCTTCTTCTTCTCGGCCTCTTTAAAGACTGCATTCTCAGCATCCTTGTGACCCTCTCTCCGTTAGGTGGCAGCCCTACGGGTTCACAAAACACCACCTCATGCTTGTTCAATAAAAACTCCATCTCCCTCTTTTGTTTGTCGAGGAGGCCCAAACAATTCGGGCTGCTTTCTTTGGACTCAAATGAGCCCAATACCATTAGCGCAACTGCCACTTCATCCATTTTTACTAAAGCCCTGGGGCCCACCACTCTTCTTTCCAAAGTGGGTTTCCTCTGCACTGTTATCTCCATCATCGTCAACTTCCTCCAATCCGCCGTCACCTTCCCGAGCTTCACTAGCCACTCCACACCAAGGATGACCGCTACTCCTCCGAGCTCAAAAATCATACCCGTTCGGCCCCAATCACCCCGTTCGGCTTCATCATTTGTGGCTGAGTGAAACCTCTAGCCGATAAAGCGGACCTCTCCCCTTGTTTCCGGTCTATTTCGGTCTCAGCTTCCTCCGTCTCCAACTCTTCATCCTCTGACCGCTCGGTATCGTTCAATCGGCATGGATTACAGCACTCGGCCTCGGATCGTTCGGCAATCGTTCCTCACGTTCGTCCCTCATAAGACTCGTCCACCGTCCCCTTCCGTTTGAAAGCCGTCAACCGCTCCACGACGGTTCCGAACCTTATCACCAGAGTTTCCTTAAACCCATCCCAAGAGCGATCCCTGGCTTTCTCCTTCCATGCTCTGAACCAGTAGCCAGCACTTCCCTCCATGCTCACAGACGCTAATCGTACCTTCTCCTCTTCCGCTACTCCTTGAATTTCAAAGAATCGCTCCGCCCAATTGATCCAGTTCAATGGATCTATCCCTTCGAACACGAGCAACTCCACCCTCTTCCTCCAATTGAACCGCTCACCTTCTCCGCCCCTAATTTCGCCCTTGCGTCTCGTACTCCTATCACCGTTCATAGGCGCCTGACTGTCGTCAGACTGTTCCCCTTGAATGCAGTGTCGTCCCCCGATAATCGCCTCACTTCTTGAAAATCCTGGCCTGTGGCTGCCGAGTCTTGTCGAATTGCCGTCTTTTTCATCTTCATTTCCTCCCTTGACGACTCCATCTCCGCCTTGCGTCCATCCATTGACGGCTCCATTGCCGCCATTCGTTCCTCCATTATTCCTTCTAATGCGCTTAATTTTTCCCCCCTTCGTCTTCGCTCTCGTTCCTCCCCCGAGCATTCCCTTCTCCTTCTCTGATTCTCGTTAACAATATGTTGATCATCTACAGTCCCCGAATTGCCTTCTAATCCCTTTTTCCTGGTTGCACACCCTTCCTCCAAGAACTCGTAAGAGTTCTCTGGTTTTCTACCGCATTTCTTGCATATTTCTTTTCCATTCTACTAGCTCCCTTTTCTGGTCGTTGATCCTCCTTTCCCAAGAATTGTCTCTTCCTTCCATGCTTCCTCCCTTTCTTGACCACTTCTTGATCCGTTCTTGACCCCTCTTCTAAGGATATCCGGCAGATCGGACCAATTTATTAGGTTCCTAAATAGTGAACCTAACCAAAACTCTCTCAATAGCACACAGAACAACTAAAGATGAAAGAAAGAACTGTATTATTGCTGAAGAATGGATAATCACTGTACAAAGCATTGGTTTGGGAGCATAACCTCCCTTGAGAGCATAACCTTTCTTTACAGGTAACAGACCTGACTTTACAAAATATACTTCATAATCCCTCATGACCCATACCCGGGTCTTATTTATAGACTTTCTCCACCTTCCGTTCTAACCCATTAAGTCCTCTCCCCTGTATCCTAACAAAGCCTGTGGCAAGTCTTTACTTGAAAGAGCAATGCACACACTAAGTTGCAATTGCAAGTAAGAGATATGCAAAATGAAAACATTGATAACTATTTATGAGTTGCAATGCAAATAGAAGATATGCAAAGAAAAGAAGAAGCAAGAATACAGAACCTTTTCAATATATTCAACAGTACGATGAGCATCCAATTGGCAGTCTACTGGTAGAAATGCAGCTGCACTGTCTTGGTCCACCAACAGATCAGGTTCCTCTTTAAACAAATCACTGCTACTCAGGTACTCTGCTTTCAACCCAGCCTCACAAAGTTGCTTCACCCTCCCTTGTAACATGTCTGACTCCGCATCACTTCTACCAATTAATAGGCTTCCTGCAGATCAAAAGATGTCACATCAAAGTTATGACCTGGGGAAAGGAAGTCTAAAACTTTCATGACTATAAATAACAATTCCTCGCCTCCTTCATATTACTGCACACAACACTTATAGAAGTATGGTTCTGACATGCCTTAACTGCTTCAGGACAATCTCATAATCCATAGCACAAAAATACACAAGCAAGTCTACATTTCAAATATAGAAAAAGAATGATGTAGCAAATTATCATGATATACAGAATGATGTCTCTCTTGTTACAAACAATATGATGCTCTCTAACATCAAACAAGTGGTTTCGGGAAAATGTTTTGAAATTTAGCAGCATGGCTCCAAAGGGTAAAAGCTAAAGATACAACCAGGTGCAAGACCTCCCTATAGCCTTATAGTTCAGTCAATCTTCTGGAATGAAGATGGAATGACCTTGAACAAGTTCCCAGCATACATTTCACAAGGGTAGTGCCATGATACATGCATGCTATCAAACAAAAACAAGTCATCAAAATACTTTTGATAATCCTAAATAAAGATGTGTTTTTCATTTGTTGGAAAAATTCTACATAACATGATTAAGAAAACTGCATACAGATTTGAAATTCATAATTATAACAAGGTTTGATTATGTTTTAAATCCTTGAAATTTAGGACTATTTTTATTTTGGTTCTCCAAATTTTAAAAAAAAAAAAAAAAAAAAAACACATTTTTAGTCCCTCAAAATTGAAAAATACGGTTTTAGTCCCGAAACACAAATTTGAGAGGCTAAACATATGTTTAAACCCTAGACTCTAAATTTTGACCCTAAACTCTAACTCCTAATTTCTAAATCCTAAAAAACATGTTCTCAGTTTCTCAAATTTAGTAATCAGGACTAAACCCAAATTTTTCCATTCTAAAGGTCTAAGAAAAGCTTCTTTTTTTTATTTTTAAATATGGGGGACCAAAACCAGTAAAAATATTAATTAAACCTTATAACAAAACCAGACAGTAAAAATATAATTAAACCTTATAACAAAACCAGACACTCTGTTTTGCTCATCCAACTCCTACAATGTAACATCAGCACGAATGACTCGATTAAAATATGCAAATCATACAAGAAACTTCAAATCGGACAAACTAAATTTGGAATGAATCTCTTCCGAATTGCAGTTCAAACAGAAATTTATTATCAGACCAGATTTTTTCCAACCCAACTCCACTGTAGGATCCAAGCCTTGCTCTTCCAGACTCTGTGCCAGTGTTGTCCAGAGTTGATGGCTCCTCCTTGCAAGATCCCATGTAGCACTACCAGGGGTTTTGTTTATCATCCATAGATGTCCCTGCCCTAGAAACAACCAGCTCAAATTTCAAATCAAAGGGGAGCAAACCCAACAGTTAATTAAAGCTCAGCAGTGTTTTCTAGTTCTGCAATACAAAAGAAAAAAAAAAAAGATATCGCACTTGATGCATATTTGGATTCACAGAGGACTATAAAAGATCACATTGAAATCCCAGATAGCCTCACCTAGTACCCCACCAAAAAAAAAAGAAAAAAAAAAGAGATGAATGCAAATGACTTAATGCATGTTTGGATTCAAGTAGGAATATAAACTTATATGTGGTTTGACAATGAACTGTCCAAAATCACATTGAAATACCAAATAACGTGACAGGTAAAATTGACATGTTTAGTCTGACAATGAGAAATTGATTCCAGATCCAAAACTGATTTCGAATTAAAACATCTTTAAATAACTTTTTCTGGATAAAATATTTTGTACCTATTAATTACTTTTAGAATAAAAGTATAAATCACTTTAATTAAAAATTTTGCCGCTACGACCCAAACAGGGTAGATAAATAAGTAAATCCGTGATATATCAATAGTGGAGAACAAGTGCATGTGTGTGAGTTTTCCGAAAGAGAAAAAAAAAGATAATCATTGTTTAGTTCCAAAGAAGGGCTATTACTTTAGATGGTGAGGGTTATACCTGCGCCAGTGGCACCGGAACAAGGGACAGCCTTATCGACAATGGCAACAGAAACGTCGGAAGAAAGGAGAAAGTGGCGAGCAATGGTTAAGCCAATGACGCCAGCCCCCACTATGACGACGTCGTATGTGTGAGAGGAAGAAGAACAAGAAACAGAAAATGGACTCTTACTGGGCGTGGATTTGTGTTTCCAAGAAGGAACGGAAGAGAGGTTGAAGTTGTGGCTGTGAAGAAGCTTCAGATTTGGGTTTGGGTTGGGAAGAAATGCAGAGAGTGAAGTCATCTTTGTGCTGAGTAAGTTACTTCAACCAAATGTTTTTCAACTTTCAGAAAGAGCAAATTTGGTTGATCGCATTTACCCTTTTATTTCGCTTGAGCCACCAAGATCGATTTCGTTTAGTTTTTTTTGGTTTAATACTTATTCTAGTGGTTGGGAGGATTTGTTCAAAGTGGTCTTTTCTTTTTTCACTTAAATCCTAGCTTTTGTAAAATTTGTGCAAATAGGTCATTTTTGGTAACGGTATTAACTTTGTTAACAGCAAAACTGTCAGGTGGCTAATATCTAATGATGTGACATTGTTATGTGTTTTAAAAAAATAATTAATTGTGACATGTAAATTAATATAGTTAGGAATTAGGAATTCTGGGCGATTTAGGGTTCATAGTATCTTGCAAGGCGAAGTCCCGTCTGCTGGACTCTCTCTGCTGACCTGAAACCAGGTTGTGGGAGTTCTATCCCTGTTATCCGCAGCTTGGGAGGCCCACCAACTCGTTTTGATAGACGATAAATAAGAGCTGGCCACTGGAAGCCATAACGGATGCCAAAGTCTATAATGTGAAGAGATTCAACTTCCATGGCTAGCTGCAAAATTGTATGGTTTGCAAAAATGATTGATAGCTTCTTGAATGGACAAGCCAAAATATACATTTGGTAAGCTTTCACCATGTCTGCTGCAGAGGTTCTTTTGTATGATAAAGCAGTATAAATCTGAGTATCAAGCAATTCTGATATCTCATTGTCATCAATGTTCACAGTAGACTGCTTGTTGCTTCTCCCATCTTGAATCTGCTTCTTCATCTTCCCGCCCGTGATTCTTCCTTCCTTTTAACTCAGCAAAAATTTCATCTCTCACTGCCTTGACAAACCACGAAGCTGGATGAAGAGGGTGGAAGACCGCAAAATCCCTAGAGCGCTGATCAACAGTACTGGATGTGATGAACCCTAAATCGCCCAAAATTTCTCAATCCCAATCGCAACTTCTGAGCAAAATCAATTTACTTAATACATCTCAAATTACCCCAAATTCATTTTTTAATTTAACCCTAACTATTTTAATTTACACGTCACAATTAATTATTTTTTTAAAACACATAACAATGCCACATCATCAGATATTAGCCACCTAGCAGCTCTGTCGTTAACGCCGTTACCAAAAAGGACCTATTTGCACCGTTTTTGCAAAGTTAGGACTTAAGTGAACTTTTTAAAAAAAGGAGGACCACTTTGAACAAACCCTCCCAAAAGATAGACCAAAATAGGTATTAAACCTTTTTTTTTATTGTCATGGGAAGAGTGGCTTCTCGTGTTTGTATATGTGTACGTGTATAGCAAGATGTTATTTTGTTGGTTGGTATGTATCTTGTGTTTCTTTTTATGTTTTATTTAATACTTTTTTCTTTATATTAATCCTTTTAATTTTTCTATTTTAATTTATTTAATTTAGTTTTTATTTTTCAAAACAAAAATTAATATTTTTTAAAAATGTTATTTATCAAAATTTAAGTCTCTCGCATAATTAACCATTTATTATTTTAAAAATTTTGTAATTTTAATAAATGACCCATTTAAATAAAAAGATAATTCAAATTTTAATACATGAAAGACTTGTATTATAAGAAATAACACTTTTAAATCGTGTAAATGTAAATTCAACTAGTCATATTTACAAAAATAAAGTAACATTTTCTTTAATACTAAAAGATAGAAAGCATTGTGAAGACATATTATACCTTTAAAGCTTGAAGGCAAGAAGAAGAACATAGGAAAAGGGAAGTGAACACTCGTGAATTAGTTTTCTATAATTGTTGACAAAGGTGGCAAGGAGCCAAAAGACTGACAGAAAATAAACTAAAAAAAAATGATATCATGTGTCGCTTGATGATTATACCTAAGAGATATAGAAAAGAATATACATAAAGTTTATGTTTATCCTTTTTATTGAGAAGAGAATTTTAGAGATTGGACATTTTTGCTTTTAGGATGATATGATGACTTGGATTGTGGACCATCATTTTCTTCTTTTTGTTTTTATTCCTTTCTTTCTTGTCTTGTTTCTTTTTCTGTTTTTCTTCATGAACACTTTTACTTCTCTTGCACTCTCCATAACTTCCCTCTTTCTTAATTTTTTAAGTGGTTTCTCATCTTTTCTACAAATTGATCCTATAAGTTAGAAAGTAGCTGAGTAAATAGTATTTCCATCTGATCACAATTCAATTTAGAATAACTTCTCTTTTTCTTTTTGTCTAAAATCGTTTTTAGTCATATCTAGAAGTATTTTAAAGTTTCGTCAGTCTTGTTATTTGAGGAATGTTTTCATTCAACTGGTTTATCTTTTTATCTGTGGTTTTGTGATATTTCATCAAGTCTTTAGAAGAGTGATGTTTTGAATGTGATGTACAATTTATTTATGATGAGTAAATAAATAAGATCAGTAAAGTGTGAACTCCAACAATTTTAACTAGAGCATGCAATTTATTTTATGAATATTAAACTATACTTCTGATTGAGTATGAGAGTATCCAACCTCCAAAATGTTTCAAATTAACATTGTAATGTTATTTATATTATTTGATGAATATTGTGATTGATTCAAAATTTTGGAAGTGTTAAATTTACATTTGTTGTCTTTATGATATTGTGAAAAATGTTATTTTTGCTAGTATGAACTAAATTGTGACTATATCCACTTCGGAATATAAATACTATTTCCCCCAATATGTTTTTCATATCTTCTCATGACGCCCCATCATACATCCGTACCTTGTACATCGAACAACAAGATTGTAATTGCAAGCCTGATACCTGGGATTGAGCATCTTGCTAAATGACAAGTTCAACATCACAAAAAAATCATGTCCTTGCAATCAATGAAAGATAACCAACATTTCAATAAGAAGAGTACATCACAACATTAAAGATCATCCAAGTTAATTACATTGTCATTATACCAATGAATTTCAGAGGATTTTCTCTCACAATTACTCTCCTTATCACAGTAAGAACTTTCCAAGGCTCTTTCAAGTGACTCCCTAAGATCCATCTCCCACAAACCTAGCCTGCATATTCTGTCATAGGTCTCATAACTGGTTACCCTCAGACCATCTGCCACCAACTCCTTTAAGTCTCCGCCCATTTCTTCACTATTCATCATGTCTACAAATTGTTTTGATACTCCAGGTTGCCAGAAAACAACAATGGCACAACTCTTGTCCACCAATTTAACATCAAACTCTCTTGAAAATATATTGTGCGATGAACTTAGTAAACTCTTTAGCATGCCGGCTGTCATACCAAGATTGAATCCCCATAAGAAAACCAAATGTTCACAACTGATTTTTCTTGCATTATTGGTCCACACGCCAACATCCCCGGCATTAGATGAATCTTGGATTGGAGCTGACCGTGGATGGAATACATTGGTGAAGTCTTCAAGCTCTGGATCCAAATGCTTATTGCCAGAATCAGTTACATTTGGGGAAATTTTCAATATAGAGCATAGCTTCATGAATAAATAGCCTAGTCTTAATGCATTAAGTCCATGAATCTTGCCATCTTTTACAGTAGCTGTGTAAACCAACAAATGAAAAAGAAAATAAGACTTACAAGTCATGAAAATAAAACATATTCTCCCTCCATTATCAGAATGCAAACGTTTGGTTGACTTTCCAAATTGTGCTTTTATCATACGGAAGAATCTATAACAAATAAAGTAAAAACTTCAAATTTTTCTATAACGAGAAAAATCCATGTAACTCAGGTACAATTATCAATAAAAGTGACAAACCATTTAGCACCAGATATACTAGAGCTTGATAGAGGCCCCCAAACTTAAGAATGAACCAAACCAAAAGGATGAACAATCTTTGTACTACTAGAATGATATGTAGCACAATGGTGCTTTGCAAATTGACATACATCACATTTAAATGGCTCAATAGACTCTTTGGTAAACAAGGCAACATAGACTTTAAAACAGAAAAGGACAAATGTCCTAGACTTTAAGAAAAGATTTTAAAACACTATTCAAACCCCCTTTCTAGTGTTTTCTTGTGTTTCAAGATTGAGTGTATTAGTTTAGGTTAATAATATTTTACTGCAGCAGTAAAGTAAAAGAATAACAGAGGCAGCAGTAAGAGGTACAATAATAAGAGGGGTTGTAGGTTTAGGTAAAATAATGTTATAATGGGCCTAGCCCAATTTTTAAGCTTATGCGTTGATCATTCAGAAACACAAAACATTGGGCAAAGGCAAAATAGAGGAGATTTGAGTGTATTAGTTTAGGTTAATTGCAGCAGGAAGGTAAAAGAATAAGAGAGGCGGTAATAAGAGATAAAAGAATAAGAGGAGGGGTTGAAGGTTTAGGTTAAATAATGTTATTAGGTTTATTTAGAAAACAAAAAACATTGAAGGATGCAACTACGGTTTCCACTGCTGCATTATCTCTTCGACTTGCTGCTTACCTCTTTATCCACTCCGCTTTTTTCCCATCACTGTTCCACCACCGCCAGCCACCATGCAAAAAGCAGCCGCCATGGGCTGTCACAGAAAACCTGCTTACCTACCGCAGTGGTGGCAGGTTGGGAAACCGGGACCAGTTTCTGCCATGGCCGGAATTTGATAGACCAAGAATTGATGACATTCATAAGGACTGAAGAACTGATAAGCTCATTCAACCTTATCCTAGACCACACCTAACCACATTTAGTAACTAATTTAACCAAATATTTTGTAGGCACTCTTCAGTGATGGAATCAATCAAAGTTCCTTAAGCAAGGTATCAATCATAACAAAAGAGCTTTATAGTTCTTAGGTCAGTCAACATCATGTCCAAATGTAAATAGCATTTAAGCAACTCATGACCACAAGTAAACACATTTTACCATGACTCTAACCACTGATATTGGAAATGAAGTCCAAGGCTGTCACCAAAAATTTATGCAGTGGAAACCACAAAGGGACGTCCAGGAGTGGACAATTGACTGACCACGGTATGACTAAGGGCTTGATGACATTCATAAGGACTGTGGAAATGATAAGTTTATTTAACTCATCTCACACCACAACTAACCACATTTCGTAACGAAATTAACAAAATATTTTGCAAGCCCACTTCTTGCCACAATGTCAGCATGGTCCACGTATAATTTCTCCTCCCACTTTGACAAAGGCAGCAAGAGCTTTAACAATCACTTGTGGCAGCAACAACTTTTAGTCACTTACAACTTCTACACTCATGGTTTCACCCATTCTCACTCTACATTTTCTTCCCAACCCTTTCAACATTAAAGCCCCAATCTAATTACTCTTTTACCCTCTTCTGCCAAGTATTAAATAAAGGTTTGCAAAATGTCATTTTAATTTAGCCAATGCATAAATGCCAGCTCATATCAAAATGCCGTCTATTAGTGTCGGGTTGGTGTACGTACATGTAATGGTGTACTTGTATCATCTCCATATGAAAAATAAAAGATAGAAAATAGCTAGAGTTTTATAATGTGATTTAAAGTGAAGTAACTTTACAGGAATAGAAATTGAAAACATGGTGACAATTGCATAACTAAAAAGTGAAAACAAGAAAAAATATACAAGTAAAAGCCCCTAGAGCCTGTTAACTTTTGGTTTCATTTCCTATTTTCTGCTAATTATATAAATTGTCACCTTAAACTTTCAATCTGTTTCTGTTTGTAATGATTTAAACATGAAACAGAAAAAGAAAAAAAAAATTTAATACTTCTATTACTAATCTTTGAAAACAAGAAACAGATTGAAAACTAGCAGTTTTGTAATTAAAAAATGAAAACATAAACAAGCCCAAGCATTCAGTTTTGTAAAGTATGAAGCCATTACCTTGTTCACGAGACTTTTGCACAAAATAAACAAGAGAAAACGAATGAAAGTATGAAAGCATGTAATAAGCATGATTATAAGTTTCGCACGAGAATAGAAAGTTGTGAACAACAAGATGCAGTGACTGACCTTGGTCAGGAATTTCCAAATCAACTGGTGCAAAGAAATTACTATTCAAGTAGGATATAGCACTTGGAATGTTGGTCATTTTTCTCATGGTTCCATGTTTCTTCATCAAGTAATTTATGTCAAGTAAATTGGGAAAAACTGAGTGCAAAGAGCTCAAAAATTCATCTACCTCCAGTGGAAGTGGTGCAATGAATTTGGAATGGATTTGAGTACAATCTGCATAAGTAAATGAGAAGTTAATAACACGAAAAAAGTAGACCAGACAACTACAACTAAGTTGAGAATTTTCATTTAAGAGATACACCATTAAGGCAATTGTAGCAGATAACAGGTTTCTGGGAAGCAGAGATTGAATCGATCACCTCTCGAAATCCACGAAATTTCTTGCTTTTCTCCTCTTCAAAATTCTGAAGCTCTCTCTGCAATTAAACCATAAGTATTTCCAAAAAGGAAAACAATTAGGAGGCAAGCACAAAGGTTAGATATTTCTCATTACCTCCAATAATTCCTTGTCTTCTTTTGAAGTTGCCAGAACAATTCGAATTGCATGTATGGTCCCACTGTTTGCAGGGATCAGCAAAGGAACAAGATCATCTGAGTGGTCTAACAACATCTACAAATAAACAGCCAAGAAAAAAAAAAAAAAAAAAACTGATGGTGAGGTGATCATAGTTGTCTTATTCATATTAGAACAATTAAAACTTCTTTAGTTCACTATACCTCAAGAATTAGCTGCACTTGACGATCACTGCATACATCTATAGTCATGCAAGGTCTTGATCTGAACAGTTCACTGCCCAGGACAATATTCCTAAGGGAGTTGATAAGTTCTTCTGCATAAAATGAGTTTAAGAAAAAAAGGAAGATACAAGAAATTCCTTATTGTAAAAAAATCTGCTAAAGAATTTCTCACCATCTCTGCTTGTGCTTGTGCCAGAGCTTTCACATGTCTTTCTCCAACATTCAATCCGTGATCTAATCCTCTCAACAAAAACTGTGTCCGCAACAGTAGGTGATGAAGAAGATTTCACCACTTGACAAGAAGAGAGAGCAGCTCCAAGACGAACTTTAGCTGCAGACTCTTGAGCTCTAGATAGATATGATATGCCTGTCATAAAAATAAAAAACTAACAGGTTATTAAAAAAAGAGCAACCTAGTGCAGGTGGCACCGAGCAACACTAAGTAAGGTGCAGGGAATGTAAATTACTCAGTCTTAGCCCCACTAGAGGATTTGAATCCATGACCTCTAAGCTAAGCAACACAGAAGCAAGTTTATCCATGATAAGGCTCAACCTAATGCAGGTGGCACCAACCAACACTAAATGAGGTGCAGGGAATATAAATTACTCAGTCTCAGCCCCACAAGAGGATTTGAATCCATAGCCTCTAAGCTAAGCACCACATAAGCAAGTTTATCCATGCTAAGGTTCATCTTCAGTCAAATGTCACCAAGATATCAATATAAGGGATTCATATTCCCCACGGAAAGAGATTTCGACACACTTCAAAAGTCAGTCAATTGGAAATTTACAATTAAGATCAGATAACTCATTTTATCTAGTGATAAAAACCTTGTGCACATACAATATTTGAATTTGTCGAAAGTCCTACATCGACTAGAGATAAGACCAATTTAGAGTATATAAGTGGGTACAAACCTCACTTTGCAAGCCAGTTTTGTGGGGTTAAATTAAGCTTAAAGTTCATTTCTTAACATGGTATCAGAGTCATAGTTAGAGCCTATCCTAGCGATATTTGTTGTTTATTGAATATATTGTTTCACCCGCTATCGAACCACCCATTAATGTTTAGTCTCACGTTCGAGATGTATATACCTTAGTGTGAGAGGTGTGTTGAAAGTCCCACATCTATTAGAAATAAGGCCAATTTAGAGTATATAAGTAGATGCAAACCTCATCTTACAAGCCGGTTTTGTGGGATTGAGTTAGGCATAATGTTCATGCAACAGTGGTCATTCATGCTTACGTGAAAATCAAAATGTCTGGAATCCGAATCCCTAAATAAGTAATAGAACCATAGATCCTCAATTTACATGTCATAGCATAACCTTTCTTTCCACATTTACCACATTAGAAGAGTCCCTACTTCATAGCATAACCTTCCTTTCTTTCAAGCAATCAACAATCACCATGACCAAAACCCTACTTCATATTTAGGGCAGAAAAAACTCTTTCTTTTTCCCATTCAAGAGTATTTTCTCATGCTTATGTTGCTTTCCAATCAAAGTTTAGTTTCCCCTCAATAGTTCATTAATAAATATTAGCATTAAAAGTCAACAGATAAGTAAATATTTAGAGTAAAGTTTGCAAACTTAAATCCGTTTTGTGCTTTCAACTGAAAAATAGTTTTAGGTCAAATAAAAATGTGCAACAGAAAGACTAACAACACACTCTCTAACAATCTTTTACCTTCGTTTCTTAGAGCTAACAAGGCAGGGGAGGAAGGAAAGCACGTGAAAGGGAGGAAGTTGTAGTTTTGTTGGAAGAATCCTAACCGTTTCCTTTTCATGCAAAATTCCAAAGAAGAAATATAAGGAATTGGCCATGAGTATATAGTTCTTTTGAAAATCATAATCGACTATGGACACCCATAACCAATTATAGATCAATTTTTTAAACTTTTTTGTTCTTTATATTATTATAATAAAATAAAGAATTAAAAAATAGTAATAAACAAACTCAACTATGATTACTATATTATTCTTTCTTTCTATCCAAACAACATTTCTTTCCATTCATTTCTCATCTTTCCATTTTTCACTTCCTCTATTTCTTTCGAAATGAGCATTAAACATACCCTCTATTATCGGCTGAAATATATTGGAAACTACAAATTCTAATGGGTCGTACATGCAATGACTCTATCTCCTAATTTTGTAGTTTCCAGTACATTTTAATCAATGGTAACGTGTGTTAAAAGGATGTCACTAGCACTACTCAAATTTGCCAGAGTTACTATACAAGAGAAAAACAAGCATACCACGAAACAGGGGGTTTACAAGACAAACTAAGTTTGAAGGTTCCAAACATGAGATATGTTTAAACAAACTTCTCCCAAAGAAAATTTCTACAAATTAGCTTAGGCATTTTAGAATACGAGAAACACGTTTTTTTTTTCACTTTTCTTTCCTAAAAGTTCTGAAAATTTTCCTATCCTAAAATTATATTTTGATCACAGAACAGCACCAGAAGCACTCAGGGAAGATGTTGTAGGCTTTTCCTAATTTTAAACCAACAAGCAAAAAGAATTGGATTTACCCATTTTGCAAGCCCAAAAAGAGAACAGGAACAAGAACACACCAAAACAACAAAAAGCTCACCATTATAAACGCAAGCATTGAAATCAAAGCCCCGGCGAGCCATGGAGGCAAGAAGCGATGTCTGGCACGAAAAGCTGTAAGCAGGCATCCCCATTTTCAATTCGTCTCTCGGAAACAGCACGAAATTATAACTGCAAATTTTCAACGTTATCTTCAAAACAAATCGAGACCCAGCATTTTCAATAAACGAAAAAGAAGTGAAAGTGTTGGGAACTGACGGGTGAGCGAGGAGTTTGTCGGAGCTGGAGACGGAGAAGGGGCATACTGCAAAGTGGAGGAGCTGGAAGCGATGGGCGGCGCGGCGGGCCTTGGAGTAGGCGGTCTGGGCGGTGTCGAAAGGTAGAGGGCGGAGCCAGGACGGCGGCGACGGAGAGCCGGTCTTGGCCATAGATACGGCGACATAGTCGGAGGAAGAGATGTGAGTCTTTAGCTCTTGCAGGGACTCTTCAAAGTTGGAAGTTGTCACCTGCTTCACCCTCCATTTCAAGGAGGACGTGCAGAGAGAACGACGCCGCAACTGAAACACAGAAGCCATCAAAACGGCGGCGTTTCTGCTTCGGATTTTCCCTCTAGGTGCGGCGCATTACCACAGCTGCAGTTTTTTAACCATCTGAAGGCAAATTTGAGAGAGGAAAAAAAAAAGTTAACGCTATGTATAGTGAAAAAGAACACAATAGTTTGGAATAACAAAAACTTCGGCTTGTCAAGTTACTTCAACAATATTACTTTATTTTAATAATATTAGTATTTTTTTTTTTTTACATGTATGGTCTTTATTTTTAATTGTAAGTAGTTAATCTAATTAAATAAACAGATATTTAAAAAGATAGAATAGTAATATAAATATTTTACTTTAAAAAATAATAAAATTTAAGTAAACAGTTATTTAAAAAGTAAAAATAATAAGATGATGATTTTGGTATTAAAAAATTGTTATGGTAAAAGTTTAAAAGAATTCCTCAAAACATAAAATAAAAGAAATTGTGTACACAAAACCCCTTTTATTAATAGTATACATAATAATATTAGAATTTTGAATGAAAAAATAAAACAAATGTAAATAAAATAATAATATTCTGCTTTTCCAAAAATTACAACCCTAGTGAAAATTGTAAAATATATTATGTGATTATGATAGTTTAATAAGTAAGAGAAAAATGAGTACCTTGGAAAGTTAAGAACTGTTATTTGAAGAGGTTAGAAAGACAAGGGGAAAATACAAAAACTAGTGAAAATTGTAAAATATATTTGAGATTTTTCTTTTCGATATTAACTTTTTATTAACATTGCATTTTAAATAACCATTTATTTAAATTTAATCATTTTTTATTTGAAAATTTTATTTTTAAATTTCACCATTTCTTAATTAATAACTATTTACAAAATAAATAAAAACTAGTTGCAATAAAATTATAAAAAAAATATATACTTAATTTTATAATTATAATAATAAAATAAAAATAATTTTATTAATTTTTAATATCATTCAAAAGCCAATAATATACTTAACAATCTCTTTTGAATATTCTTTACAAATTTCTCTTTCTTTAACCATTATGCGTAGCTAATTATTCTTATTAGAATTAAATGTATTTCAATAAATACTTTCTTGTACAAGCTAGTTTTTCTTATTTAATAAAAAATGTTATTTTTTTACGTGATGGCAAACTCATAACTAAGGGTCCAATAGAAACATGGTCAAGTTCCTATAAGAAAAACCATGTTTAGAAGGAGAAACAAAGGTTTGTTTAACTTGGACGATCATGGAAGAAGAAGGAGTAGTGTAGAATTTAGGTCATTGTATTCGGTCATATAGTGTAGGTTTGTTTAAGGCTTATATTAAGGCTTAAGTAACATAGGAGACATCTAAACCAAGTGTGTGTCATGTGTCGTGCTTCCATTGGAGGAATTTGCTTTTTAGAAGTGGTCGCATGGCACCTTAGGAGTGGAGAAAATTTCTTTTTGGTAGAGGTCACATGGTACCTTAGGAGTGGAGAGGATTTCTTTTTGGTAGTGACAATATGTCCCTCCACCATTGGAGAGGATTTGTGACACATGGCTCCCTCTTAATGGTGTGCAATATTTGGCCAACACCATGCATGGTGGCTAGGTTTTGCTTTTTAGGTTTTCAAAAGATGCTTTTAAGATTAAAAGGAGACATCATTGGCCTATAAATAGAGATGTCTCCCCCTTGTATTTCATCTTGGATTAATGTAATGTTATGCTGCCAAATTTAGGTCATACGCTTCAAAGATCAAGACTAGAGCAACCCTAGAGGCCCCTCTAGTCGCTTTTCTCCTTAAATTGACCTCACCTTTCCTTGAACCATCAAACTACACACCATCTTCATCTCCTCACCCAAAATCGTGAGCTAACACCTCCACCACCACCATTTATGTAACTCAACCACCATTCCCACTTCTTTTCCGCATCCAAACCACTTCAAGGAACCATCTTTTTGCTTCCTTCTAAGCTTTGACCCAACCTAGCTAAGGAAGTTGCTATCATTTGGCATTAAGAGCTTTGGTTCTTCAAGAGCTAAATATTCTTGGTGCCTATCTTTTATTGTGTTTTCTGTGTTGTTTATGTGCTTGTCTTGCTTGGCTTGCTTTGTTGTTCATTTCATATTCCATGTTCATGTTCACCATGGTTCTCACTTTGTTGTTCTTGGAGACATTCGGCCTTTTGGCTTAGGAATTCATGTTCTTGTGTTGTTGTGTGCTTTTCCATGTTTTTGAGTCTTTCTTCATCTTATTATTCGGTTATATCACGTTTGTTTGAGTTATTTTATGTTTCAAATCATTCCATGTTGTTTAAAGTCATGCTTAGTCCTTTTGCTGTCTTTACTTCCTAGTTGAAACTTTAAAAATCATCAAAAATTTATGTTAAAGTGATTTCCGAAAAATGAACCATATTTATATCTTAGAGTGCCTTTCTTTTATGTACTTGAGTTCATACTAGTTATTAAATCATGAAGAAGTTCATAGAGTTAGGTTTCCATTATGTCAATTTTTGTGGTTCATGCTATATTTGATTCTAGTAGGTTTTCTTAATTTTGGTGTCATAAGTTTGTGTGCTCTACAAATTCCATATAACATTTCATATGTAAGGTGCATTTTGGTGTGTACTAAAATTTGCAAAGAAAAAAAGTGATAAAAGATACAAAAGAAAAAGTAAACCAAAAGTACAAAAAGCAAAGCAAAAAATAAAAGTAAAAAGCATATACATGTACCATTTTTCCACCAACTTTGGTGAGCACTTGTATGTTGATTTGGTTTCTGATTTTCATGTCCAAACATGTTTTGTCCAGCAGCCATAATGATCTAAAAAGGTTGTTCTTAGTGCACCATTTGATCTAGCTTGCAAAAAGACAAAAACACCTTATGTTTTTCTAGTAATTTTTTATTTTAATGGTCTATTCTAGCGCCTTTCTTTAGTTAATCTCTTTTGATGTGCTAACCATCCTCTATTACCATTTAGTTGTTTGTTTGTTTTTTAAACATTCATGGTTTTGTTCAAGTAAAATCCCTTTTGAAGAGCCTTTGATCATTTTAGATCTTTTCTTGTTTTATCCTTGGACTCTTGTTAGCTTTAGTGATGTTAACTTGTGGTGTAGGTATTTTGGTGACCAAAACCGTGAGGATTCTTGGAAGGATACCCCAAAATCAGAGGTAACATCCAAAGGTGGAGAAGACCTTGTGGGAAGCTTGAAGTCTTGTCTTGGAGACAAGAAGTAGAGAAACTATACACTTGGTGAGGAAGAAAGATTTGATTGTATTTCCTTTACATTGTAAAATCGTCTTAGCTTTCTCTTTTGGTTTGTATATTCGGCTTGTTAGGGGTTTGTCCTAACAAAAACATTGAACATTTATTATTTAAGCATTATTTGTAGTTGGTAGGTAAGAGGGACCCAAAGTTCCTTCTAATTCATCATTAGGCCGCATATTGTAGATTTATTGCTTTCCTTAATTGTGGTAGTTTAATGTATATAAGGATTGAGAGACTTAAGTATATTATGTATAAACCTAACAATTTTAACTGAGTATTCTAGTAACCTCTAAATTTAACTTTACGTATGAAGTAAATAAATTTATGTGCCATTTAATTTATTGATTTAACAAAACATGATTCAAATTTATTGATTTAACATAACATGATTCAGAAAGTATGGTACTTTGATGTTATGTATATGATATAGTTGCGAGTTATTCATTCATATATTTAATTTATTTTTACACATTTTTTCATGTTATTCTAAAGTGTTCGTAGTTCATACTACATTTAAACAATGTATTTCAGTCATAGAATCTCGCATTTGACTAAAATATGGTATTTATAGATACTTTATAATAAAAGAGTTGAATTTGATCATATTAGCCCATTTTGAAAAACTTAGCCAAAGAGCTAAAGTCACTAAAAATTTGGCAAAAGCAAGAGTCTATTTTGAAAGAAAAAGAAATTATGGAAAGAGAAAAATATCTTGCTAAATTGGATGAGGAGCTTAGAATTCTCAATGCTAAACAAGTGAAAACACAAAAGGAAATAAGAAAGAGTAAGAGTAGAAGTAGAAGTCACACTAGGAGGAGTTCAAGAACTCCAACTCACAATACACACACTCCCTTACATCTTAAGGTAGATAGTAGGGTTTTTAACCAGCACTATCAACATCCACCAAATAGAATGAGAATAAAGCATGAAATAGAGAATCCTCCTATAGAGGTTAGGATGGATTGATGGGTGTCGCAACCCACACAAATTTAATATGCAATTAGAAATGCAGTATAGCTAGGAAGTGACTCCTAGGTCGTCTCTCAAGGACCAATTTTGCGGTTCAAGAATTAGGTCTCACACGAAGTGGGGGGGGTTGTGAAAGGTTTGTGTATGCAGATGAATTAAATTAAAACACAGATGCAAACGGAAATGTAAACAGAAATGTAAAAACGGAAGCAAATACAGAATAAGAACGGTTGGTCATTAACTCAATTACTATGCTTCCAATCACAGATTAACGACAAGTACACAGTACTCTAATCTAAATCCCACACGAATCAACCAACTAAGCGAAGGCTAATTCGATCTTCAAAATTGCAAACTAAGTGAATGCAATGTACAAATTTAATCAGTCATGCACCATACAGTCTAATCAACTAAGCGAAGATTAAACACCGATTAGGCAACTAAGCATATACCCAATCGCAAGCACACAACAGATTAAATATTGAGCTAAATCAGAGCAGCAGTATGACAATTAAAGTGCAAGAGTCTCATGAATAAACTACTCTAGCCTCTAATCCAACACAGCTAACCGACTAAGCGAAGGTCAATCATGCTTTCATAATCACGAACTAAGCGAACGCAATACACCTATTCCGTCTGATGTGTTCTATACAGATCGATCAACTAAGCGAAGATACAATTACCAATTAGGCAACTAAGTGTATACCCAATCGCAAGAACACAGTCAGACTTCATAGAGTGCCAGGCAGAGCAGAATAATCACAAGAACAGTCCAATGAATCTCAAGGAAACACTGTAATTTTGTTAACGACCAACTCACTAATATAAGCTATCATGACAATTAAAGTAACACGATTAAAAGCCTTAGACAACATTCAAACATCAAACACTGTTACAAACTGATTAACAAACACAGTTAAAAATAATTAAACTCAACCTATTAACTAAATTAATTAAAAACCAAAGAAACCAACAAGCCTAATTTAATCCTAGCAAATTACTTGACACAATAGCAATTAACAAATGAATTTAAAAGTCCAATTGGCCAAAGAAAAACCTCATGGCCGTGCACTACTCTCAACCAAGACCAAATCAATTTTTAATCTTCAATGAACCACCAAATTTGTTGTCTTCTTGTCCCCATGTGTACCATGTCTCAAAAGAAATTAAAATATGTTTTAAACAACCAATTGAAAATCGTTCCATCACTTCTCCATGCAACAATTTCGGAATCCACACTCCAAGACCACAAAAACCGAACCCACCAAGTGAATTCTACAAAAAATGCTTCAAAGACCAATGTTCAAATGGAAGATACCATGGGTGCTCCTACCAATGTGCCAAGTAAGCTAAACCAAATGAAAACAAACTCCAAAAACCTCTCACCATCCTTGCAATTCTCGGCAGCAACAAGCCAAAACCAAAGCTCAAAGTGGAAAAATTCTCTTAGTCAAAAGAAGCATCATATGTGTTTGTCCAAAAATGGAAAAAACTTAAATGCACCTTCTCTCCTCCTTCCTATCTCCATTTTCGGTTTTCTTTCTCTACCAACACACCATTCATGTTTTCTTCATCCCTACTACCGTAAACACACCACAAAACTCAAGGTATCAAATTCAAAACAAGTCATGAACAATAAATCCAAACATATGCTACTTCAACCCAACCAAATCTTCCATTTCTTCAAGTTTCTTTGCAAAAACGAAAATGAATCCCTAGCCTTCAAGTCCAGCACCGTCCAGCCACAATAAACAGCACAAAGTTCTGGTTGTAAACTTGCTTCAAACATCAAAAACGAAAAACAAGAAGAAAGAGTCCAAATCACAACACCCACACATCAACTTAAGCTCTCTTCAACCCAAAACTCACATAGAACTCCATTTTTATCATCCAACCAAATAAAATGCAAAGAAAACCGTGAGCAACTGCAACAATGGAAGAGGAAAACGAAATATAGAGTTACTCAAACCCAAAAACCACCATAGAAATGCAAAGACAAGCTCCCAAGCTCAAGCTTCAAACATCAAGAACAAGCAAATGGAAGTAGAAATGAATGGTTTTTCACCACCAATAAGCTAAGACAACCAAGAGTAAGTTAAGATAAGAAGAAAATCTGCAACTTTACTCATTCAAGTGGTCAAAACCGAAGCACCATAGCAAGTCATCCATGAGAGTTGTTCATACATGAAAACCCTAAGAGAGAAAAGTTCAAAACCATGAGTATGAAAATGTGTAAAAGTGAAAAGTGTGGAATATGCCCCTGTGTGTCTCGGCAATTCCCTTCCAAATACCGTCCCACACCCTAAAAATGGTGGGGTCCACCTCTAATAAACCCTAACCTAAGAGACACATGTCCTACACTTGGGTTTCTTTACAAAATTGCCCCTAAAAGGGTCCAAAACACATAATTCTAATTAAGGACTTCTAGAAAACGAAATTACAACTTTAATTAGAATTTAAATGACTAAATGTTGAGCCTTTGAATGTGTCATGCCATATCTTAATGCTCCAAATGATGTTTCCATAACTTCCCTGCAACCAGAAATGCACTTAATCAGCTCAGAAAATCCAAATTAACACAATTACGAATTTCCGACCAAATTAAGCAGAATTCAGAAAACGGGGAAATAACAGACAATTAAACACAATTCCCTAGTTTATTAAAGTACAATAAACTAAATACAGTTCAAGAAATAACGACTCATCATGGATCTTCCCCATTTCCATGGAAAGGAAGATGTAGAGGCATATCTAGATTGGGAGATGAAGGTAGAATAATTCTTTGAATGTCATCAAGTTAGTGAGGAAAGAAAAGTCTCCCTAGCCATCCTAAGTTTTCAAGGGAATGTCTTACATTGGTTAGCATCCCTAGTTAGAGAAAGAAGACTCTCTAATTTTCCTCCAATTCAATATTGGAATGAGCTCAAGAGTGCCATGAGAAGGAGACACATTCCCTCCTACTACAATCGTGAGTTAATGTATAAACTCCAAATACTCCAACAATGAGATTTAAGTGTAGAACAATATAGGCAAAAATTGAAGCTTTATACCATGAGGAGAGGAATTAGAGAGGAGAATGAGGTCACCATTTCTAGGTTCCTTAATGGTCTTAATCTCGCAATTAGAGATAGAATGGAGTTTCTCCCTTATTAAGATTTGAATGATTTTGGTATAAATAAGTATCAAAGTGGAGCAAAAACTTTTGAGAAAGGGTTTTAAAGCTTCCCACTCTAACTCCAATCCCAAGAAAGACCATCAAAGGGAAGGGAAACAAGTCAAGAGAGAAGAACCTCCAAAGAGGTTTATGAAAGAGAAACCTAGGGAAGGATCATCATCCAACATGCGCACAAGAGAGATTAAGTGTTTCAAATCCTTAGGTAGAGGTCATATTGCATCTTAATGCCTCATCAAGAGAACCATCATCTTAAGGGGTGTTGACCATTATAGTAGTGAGGAAGAAGAAGTGGAGAGCGCAAGTGAGGAAGAAACTGAATGAGAGGAGTCATATCCTTATGAAGGAGATCTTCTCATGATTAAAAGAGTTCTTAAAAATCAACCTTGTCCCTAAGTCCTAATACAAAGAGAGAACATCTTTCACACAAGATGTAAAGTTTCAAACAATATATGTTCTCTTATTGTAGATAATGACTTATGTTGTAATTTTTGTAGTACAAGGTTGGTGGAAAAGTTAGGTCTTACTAGCAACTCTCATCCAAAACCTTATAAACTTCAATGGCTTAATGAAGGAGGGGACTTGAAAGTAGACCAACAAGTGAAGGTCAAGTTCTCTATAGGGAACTATGAAGACAAAGTGGTTTATGATGCGATCCCTATGGAGGCTTGTCATATTCTCTTAGGTAAACCATGACAATTGATAAGAAAACTATTCACAATGGTCTAACTAATTAGATTAGTCTCCACCACCAAGGAGGAAAGTTTTTTCTTCACCCTCTACCACCTTCCAAGGTGTTTGAGGATAAAAAAGAAATGAAGAAAAAGAGAAATGAAGGACAATAGAGAATGCACAAAGAGAAAGAGAAGCTAGCCTCTCATTCATGAATACAAGAGGAAGGTGAGAGTAGCGCTCCTCCTAAGGTCACTCCAAATGAGAGAAATTTGTCCAAGAAAACTTTAAAGAAAACTTTCCTTAGTAACCAACCATCTCACCTTCTTCTTTGTAGAGGATCCCTATCAACAACTTTAGAGCCTAAATTTCTATCTTCTTTGGAAAAACTTTTGAAAGAATTTGAAGATGTCTTTCTCCAAGAGGATCCCAAGGGTCTTCCACCAATTAAGGGAATAAAGCACTAAATAGATTTTGTCAATGAGGCAAATCTACCAAACAGGTCAGCCTATAGGACTAATTCCTAAGAAACAAAGGAGAATGAGACCCAAGTCCAAGAGTTGCTTAACAAAGGGTGGGTCCAAAAAAGCTTGAGTCCTTATGTCATGCCTGTGTTGTTAGCCCCTAAAAAATATGGAAAGTGGAGGATGTGTTGTGATTGTAGGGCCATTAACAATATCACCTAAGTATAGGTACTCAATTCCAAGACTAGATGACATGTTAGATGAGTTGCATGGTTCCACCATGTTTTCTAAAATTGATCTTAAAAGTGGATATCATCAAATAAGGATAAGAGAAGGTGATGAGTGTAATATCGCATTTAAGACCAATTTGGATATATGAGTGGTTGATGATTCCTTTTGGATTAACCAATGCGTTTAGCACCTTCAAGAGGTTGATGAACCATGTCTTAAGGGATTGTATTGGCAAGTTTGTGGTTGTGTATTTTGATGATATCCTAGTCTATAACAAAAGCCTTTATGAACATCTAGGACATTTGCATGTAGTGCTCACCACTTTGAGAAACAACCATTTGTTTGCCAACAAGAAGAAGTGCTCATTTTGTGAGGACAACGTGATCTTACTAGGATTCATAGTCAATAAGTATGAAGTTCATATTTATCCTTCCAAAGTCAAGGTCATCCAAGAATGGCCAACTCCCTAAAATGTAAGAGAAGTTAGAAGTTTTCATGGGTTAGCCTCCTTCTATAGGAGATTTGTTTTTAACTTTTCTAGCATAACATTACCACTCAATGAGTTGGTGAAAAAGGATATTAAGGTTGAATAGGGAAAAAGACAAGAGTTGACTTTCAAGCAACTCATAGAGAAACTCACTAATGCACCTATCCTATCTCTTCTAAAATTTCTAAAATTTTTAAGATAAAGTATGATGCAAGTGGTGTGGGGATAGGTGGAATGTTGTTGCAAAAGGGGCACCCCATTGTGTATTTTAGTGAAAAACTTCACGGTGCAACTCTTAACACCTATGATAAGGAATTGTATGCAGTAATGAGGTTCCTTCAAACTTGGGAACATTATCTAGTCTCCAAAGAATTTGTCATTCATAGTGACCACGAGTCACTTAAATTTTTGAAAGGACAACACAAGTTAAACAAGAGGCATGCTAGGTGGATGGAATACCTTAAACAATTTTCCTATGTCATTAAATACAATAAAGGAAAATCAAATGTTGTGACCAATACTCTTTCTAGAAGGTGCAACCTATTTTCAAAACTTGGTTCCTAAATTCTTAACTTTGATCAGATGGGAGAGTTGTATACGCAAGATGACTTCTTTTCATCCATCTTTGAAAGTTACCAAAAGAAAGATGCATAAGACCACCAAAATGTCTCCTTTTGAGGTTGTATATGGTTTCCAGCCTCTCACCCCATGGATCTTATACCTTTCCCTAATCTTAGTGATTTCATTCATAAGGAAGGGGTATCTAGGTCCAAGTTTGTAAAAAAGATTCATGAAAAAGTTAAATTATAAATTCAACAACAAACTGAGAGGTATGCCAAATACAACAACAAAGGGAAAAATAGTTGGTTTTAAAAGAAGGGGATTGGGTATGGCTCAACTTGAGCAAGGATATATTTCCAAAACAAAGGAGATCCAAACTCAACTCTTGAGGTGATACACCCTTTATAGTGCTTCAAAGGATTAACAATAATACATATAGGTTAGAGTTGTCAAATGAGTATGATGTGAGTGCTACTTTCAATATTTGTGACCTAACCTTTTTTGTAGGTGATTTGGAGTCTCATGAAGAAGAAGAACCTCTTAATTTGAGGTCAAATCATTTTCGAGAGGGAGAGGATGATGGCAAACTCATAGCTAAGGGTCCAATAATTAGAAGCTCCTCAAAGAAGAGCCATCTTTAAAAGGAGAAAAAAAGGTTTGCTTCACTTGAGCCATCATGAAAGAAGGAGTAGTGTAGGATTTAGGCTATTGTATTCGACCATGTAGTGTAGGTTTGTTTAAGGCTTGTATTAAGACCTAAGTAGCATATGATTTTCCTTAAGTTAGACATTCAAACTAAGTGAAAAATGTGTGCTTCCATTGGAGAGGATTTGCTTTTTAGAAGTGGCCACATGACACCTTAAGAGTGGAGATGATTTATTTTTGGTAGTGGTCACATGTCCCTCTACCATTGGAGAGGATTTGTGACACATGGCTCCCTCATAAGATGTGCAATATTCGGCCAACACCATGCATGGTGGCTAGGTTTTTCTTTTAGGTTTCCAAAAGATGTTTTTAGGGTTAGAAAGAAATACCTTTGGCCTATAAATAGAGATGTCTCCCCCATTTTATTTCATCTTGGATTAATGTAATGTTATGTTACCAAATTTAGGTCATACACTTCTAAATCAAGACTAGAGCAATCCTAAAGGTTCTTCTAGTCACCTTCCTCCTTGAGTTAACCTTACCTCTCTTAGAGCTATCACAAATCACCACACCATCACCATACACACAAAAACTGTGAGCTTCTACCCTTTTCACCACCATAACTCGTCAACCTTAGATCTTTTCCATACCATTTCCACACCATAATCCCAAGGAAACGCATGTCTATGCATATCTCCTAACTTTAACTCAACCTAACATAAGGAGGTTGCTATCAATAGGCTTATTATTTTTAAATTAATCCTCTCCAAATCACTTGATCTCTATGTTTTGGAAATCTCAATTTAAATTAGATTTAAATAAGACTATCGTTATTATTTGTTTAAAAATAAAAATAAAAGAATATTGTTCATAGATAAAGCCTTTTTTTTTTCTAATACAAGTCATTCAACCATACATTTTCTTTTTGTTGAAGAAATTAAGAATAGGACTATAAGTTCATCATAACACAAAATTATTTGAATAAGAATAGCTTCTATTGCATTGTTTGTTAAGTTAAAGAAGTTAAACCTTAATGATTTCATTCCATTGGAATGACCCTTTTTTCTTCCCCTACCAAGTGTTGAACAAAATTCTCCCATTGGTTTTCATCATTATTTTTTTTTTAATTTTTGTAATCCTCTTTCCATTTTTTTACTCAGATATTTGCAGTCTACATAATTCATTATGAATACTTTATGTTACTTGAGCAACTAGGTGCTCTTATCAAAATCCTAACACACGACAATGCTTCATATCATATATAGATATTTACAAATTACTCATTAATAAAGTCCTCACAGTGTCAGTGGAATTCAAACTCAATTTAATAAAAGGAATGGTCATCAAACCATATCCTTTTTATCGATAATAGATTGTTGAGAATTGAAGAAAAAAGAGAAGAACACTACAACAATAATAAGGAATTTAAGGATCAAGCATTTCTTTAACGACTTTCCCTTACCAAATTAGTTGGGTAGGAACATCCTTGGGGAAAGGTTACAATCCTCCAAAATTATAAATACAAGGAAAAAAGAACTTTAATGTAGGATTCTAGTTTACAATTATGAATACGTGCACCAATTTCTCCAACATGTTGTACATACACAAAATTTCCTTTCTGACGAAAAAACCTATAAATCTTTAAATGGCTACTGTCATATTACAAACAATAACTTTCTTTGTTTTAATTGACTTAAAGTTCAACCCGACATACTAAATAAGCTTTCAAGTAATGCTAGAAATAGCATGAACAACAAAATCAGAGAATTACTGCAAAAAGGTGATGCCCCAGAGAACTTGAATTTGTGAGATTGATCCCTGCAGAAGAGAAAAAAGCAATGGTGTTACTATCAATACGAGTCCAGATTCTCTCATGTTTTTTTGAAATTGTGTATTCAAAATACACTGATTTTGATATATTAAAATAAGTTTTAGTATATTTTATTTTAAAACATCAAAATCAATGTATATTAATGTATTTTGAAAGCAGATCATAGTGGCAGTACCATAAACCCAGTAGAGAATTCAAATTTCTATTATTATATTTCAATAACATCCTTTTTTTCATTTAAAGCATAAATCTTGGTGAAATTTTGAGAATTTGATTGTCTTGTTCAAGTATTTTGCTATTGCAATTTGCAAACATGGTAGACAGCTAAAGCCGCTTTCTTTAAAGGAACTCTTACCTTTGAAGGGAGGAAAGTAAGCCACAGAAAATTGCATTGTTAGGCAAAGTATTTTCATCCGTGTCTTTCTCTGGGTTTACAACGTGCACATAAACTTCTTGGCCCAGATACCAAGAGTTCAGGTTCTCCGCACGAAGGTTCCAAATACCAGCATTGTCAAGAGATACCAAAATGGCTGTCCAAGCACCAGGAAAGACCTGCAGACAGGTTAAAATGAGTTGTTATAGCATATACAGTTTAATTTTGGTCACCAAAAGCTGCTACTCTAGCAGACTAAATCAAATTCATGTGTCACTTTACTTGCAATCATACGTTCTTGCATGTTGGAACAACAAACAAGAAACTGTCATAATTTTAGCAAAGAAAAATTGCTTTGGTCAATTGGCGGCAAAGCCTCTACAAAAGAGAGGACAAGAAAAGCAGAAATGAAGTAATTCTTGGTTCCCCTTGTTATATATGAAAATGGTCCATTCCAACATAACTTTCACATAAGTTTTTGAGCAAATGTATGGATTTAAGATATTATGTTGTGGGGCTAAGGAACTAATGGAGTAATACCTGTGTAGTGCTGCGAGCCACACCATCCCATTTATTGTAAGTACTCCTGCTATTTTCCGTCCATACTCCAAAATCCATGCTACAGTTCAAATGAGAAATTCACTCACTCTTATCCTCAATTTTAGTGCGACATAGATAAAAAACCAAAACGATAAATTGAAATTTTAAAGCTAAAATCTCACCCAACAACAAAGAATGCATAGCCATCCAAATGATAGCTCTGGACTGTAGTGTCATTGTTTTGAAATATTATTTCCATAAAACCTCTGTAAGTACCATTAATCAGAGAAGTATCAACTTTTGGGGGTCTGTTCATCAATCTATTTGGAAAATCAATCTTGTACACACCCAAAATTTTAAATTGTTGTGAAAGCTTCAGGGGTGTTGAAGGTGGAAAATATGATATACCATTAAGGGTAGTTCGCCACTTTCCATTTATAAGCTCTGGAGGTCTATTAAGAATAACATATACATCCGTCACAGTAATATCACCATATTTGAAGGAGCCTTGTGGGTTTGGACGTGCAGCACCAGCAGACACATTCCACCTAAAAGTACCATCGAGTGAGATTTTGAACATTCAGAATTTTGATATTAAAATACTCTAGATCTATCCATAAAATCTAAGGTGTGATCAAAGGGCAGAAAGTATATTATATTAATGTTTTCTTTTTTGTATTGCCCCCTTAAATGCCAATGTCAAAAATACATAGTGTAATAACTTAGGTACTATACAATCCAAGACCAAAGTCAGGCATCTTTAATTAGGCTAGTCTATAATACTATTCACCTCGTTTATTTATCAAAGCAAAAGTTTCTGCAAAGAGACAAAGTACCAACTAATAACCTTATTGATCTTGCTTGATTTATTGAGAAGGAAGGATCATCTTCACCCAAAAGACTAGGAAGAGGGCCTGAAGCAGGTCCCAGAGAATTAGAGTAGTGCAAAATGGCAACTCCAGTAGCTCTAGCCCATGATGAATTAACAAACCGAGGACTGGCAACAATATAGTAATCAGTGCTGGCATTTTGATCCATTGTAACCAAGAATGAATATGACTGACCCACATGAATATCCATGTTGGTGTAGTTTTGCTGAACTGTGTATGATCCTTCAGTCTCCACAAGAAGCAAGTTGTGATTTTGTATCCTAAAATTCAAACTTGATGAGATACCAACATTGTGAACACGTAGGCGATATGTTTTCCCTGTGTCAGACAGAAAGATAAACAGTTGATGATACACGAGTACAGAAAAATTTAAGTTCTCTCGTTTTACAAACTATTTAGATATCTAGATTAAAATCATTAAAGTATCTGAAAATTCTTGTTTGAGCATTTAAACATGAGTGATAGAATTAAAAACCATCTATTTTTGGGTGAAAATCTTAAGTGTTGCATAATATGCAGGGACATCTTAAAATTATTAGAGGTCCTTTTCTAATCATGAAAATTGGTTCCATCCTAAAGAGTCAAGTAGCGTATTTGGGAGGCAAATTTTAAAATCTAGAGACCCTTGATAATTGGAGCCCTGTGCAGAAGCTATGTTTGTGCATGTTAACACGATATCCCAGCATGACTTTATCACCTCGTATAAGGTACAATTGTCTATTTCAAATCTAAACTCTTTTATGACTATCTGGGACAGGCATGGCTTTATTATATTATATTATATTATAATTTCAGACATATAAACCTTCATGTGGACTCCTCTGAAAAATAAAAGTTCTAAGGAGAAGGAGGATTGTTGCCAACTTGCCATGTATGTCACTGTCACATACCTCTCCCATGCTTTTAAACTAAGTGAAAAAAAATAAAAATTCATTGCCTATGTTCTTACCTGGTTCCACATTTATTATTTGGTAAGAAATGCCATTTGGGACAAGATTGTCATCATAACGATAAGGACCTAGTCCATTAATAAGCACTCCATCAGGAACTCCAAGGTCAACCCCATTTTCAACATCTTTCCTGAGATCCTGTTTCACCATTTGAAATGGTCAAAGCTCTCTATAAAGAAGAAAGAAAAAAATTACCAAAGTCAGTCAGGGAAAGCAAAAGGACCTTATGACTCCTGGTGTACCAGTCACTCAAAAATAGGGTAATATCTCCATCTGGCAATCCAAAGGGAACAGGAATAACTGGTCGATTGTTTATGATGATACCTCCATATCCTCCTGCAGCTTTCTGGAAGTTTAGGGAAGGGAAGTAGAAAAAGCTCCCTATCTGATCTTTAACTTGAAACTCATACGTCCAATTCCACCCTGCTGGAATTGGACAGTTAGTTCCTGAAACTCCATCCTGCCAAGAATTTTTCCGATGTTGTATGCCATTCCTGCATTTAACTACGCAACATAATCATTACCATCATTATTACTAGTTACATCATCATTCATGTCAAAACCCAATTATGTTACCATGTTAGAAGTAATGGTTCATCAAGATTGTTCTTGACATTGACAACTACATTCCAGTTTGTAGTGATATTTAGAGTTGGTCCTGGAAATTGTCCATTGATTGCAATAACCTGAAATAGCAATTTTTACAAAAGAGGGTTCATGAGAAGCAGCATTAATCATAGGCGAGTACGAAGCAAACAAGTAAATGCAAAAGGCTACAGAGTATATTAAAAATACAGAAACAAACCGCATGTTCTTTCATGCACCAGTCTAATAAAAACGAATGAATTAAATTATATGCACTCATACGACACATAAGACAGCTCGAGTACAGTGTTAAATGGTCAAACATATCTGAAAGCGAACAGGTTTCTCTAGAGACTTTGGAGAGTTGTCTTTACTATTCATTTGGGATCTGGGTGAAAAAAAGAGAGCACGAAACTAGGGATAAGTCAAAATGGCTTCTTTGTTAGTTTGTAACATATCTAAAATATTAAAAGGTTCTAGGATAGATTCTCAGTAGTTTAATGAATTTCAGGGGTGATTGATAACCTAACATTGTTGTACTAATTCACATCATGTCCTTGTAAATTATTTCCAGTGATGCCAAAGTATTTAAGAAGAGGAAGGGGAGTCTTCCTTTTGTTTTTCACTCAACTGAATTGAATGGTAACATCATGGTATGGTTATAATTAGTAGTGACATTATGAAGGCATTTGAAACCGTGAAAACTTGGGAAGGGCATAACTACTGGAAGAAGATTAAAGAAATAAAATATGGGCGTGGGGGGATATGGTGTAAGCAAAGTGAAGGTTTGTACATGTTAAAGCTTGTATAGATCATTGTCATTAAGAAAATAGATTAAAAACATCATGGTATGTGTTTTAGAAACTTCGAATTTTCAAACCACTAGAGTTGGCCTAGTGGTGGAGTTTGGGCGGTTAGACGCTTCTTGGTCTAGATCTCATTTGTACTGCACAAGAAAAAAAGCTAGAATCCTCATTGAAGCTGAATTAGATCAGGGAGAGACCGAAAACCAAAGATGTAAGTCTTATCGCCTATTATACCTCTAGATCAAGTCATATCCTAGGCTTTCTCACATTGAACCACCTCCCAAAGATGTAAGTCTTATCGCCTATCATATCCTACTGCAGCACTCAGACCTGCTAGTGTTTGGTCCTTAGCTCTAGGACTGAACAGGAGAGTAAGAGTCTATTGCAACGCTGGTTTGTATCCAAACAGGTACTATGACAACATATGATGATTACTTCACTGTTTAGGTTGATGCTAGGATCCTCAGCGACATCATAATCAATTCATAACAGATCAACAATGTAAAATTAGTGCAGAAGGGCATTGTCAGTTAGGCTCTACTTTGGTTTTCAGCTCAGCATTATAACGGGAGACCATTTATGATGAACATAAAGTAATTTGATGGAACTCGAAATTTAATACTCTTTTTCGTTTTATTTATCATTAGAACTGGAAGGTTCCTCATCCCCACCCACCTCTTCTCCGAAAATACCATAAAACATGATTTACAAAGAGGCACCGAATGAAAATCAACCACAGCCCAAAAAAGGAAACCCAAAAATACTAAAATATATTGGATTGATAAAGATTTCAGAGTTTATAACTTCTTAAGAACACTATAGAAGGTGATACTCGACTAACTTTAACTGTTTATATTGTGTTTGGTTTCTGAAAAGAGAAATAGAGGGAATGGAAAAAGGACATAAACAAGTTGAAAAAAAGAGAAATAAGTAAAAGATAAAATTGAATGTTCAGTGATTTGATAGAGTAGAAATGGGTGAGAAATAGAGACATGACCTTTTGAAAGTTCTATAATTTGATAGAAAATAGGAAAAGATAGAGGGGGTGAATAGATGTATGCAAGAAATAATATAGTGGTCCCCTAAATTATTTCTTTTCTCCTTTCACTCTATCAAACGCTCAAAATTCTTCCCCCTCCCTCTCCATCCTTCCCCCCCACTGCACCAAAGACACCCTTACTGAACATTTTGAGGACAAAAACTGGTAAAAATCAGATCCCATCTAAACTATTCACCAGAAATACCAACATGCAAGAAAGAAGTTAAATTCATCTGTTGTTAATCACAAAATGCCAAATATTTAGCATACCAAAATTGACATTGATAGAGTACTCTCTCCTCTTGTCCGTTTGAGAGTTATAATAATCAGCTCTTAATTCAGATAAATACTATCAGAAGGGTATATCAACCGACATTTAATTTACCACAAAAATTCAGGCATAAGTAAAAAACATTTCTTGCTGAAAACAGAATTACCACCACATATTAGGAAACACTTGAGCATTCCATTATCAATGGAGTCAAAAACAGAACTTCAGATCACAACACAAGTCTTAATCCAGAAACACAAGGAGTTTGGCAACTTGTAAAGAAAGAATATTTCAAGTTTTTAAAAAATTCTTGACCTCAACTACTTCAAACATTGGTATGACTATGAAAAAGAAAACAAAGCCACACTATACAATTGCCAAAGAGAAGGAATAACCCACCTTCTGTTTAACTCCAAGAGGGGAAGCTGAGGTGTAAGATACCGTCCAATCATAAAAAACATAAGGGTCACCTGCAAAAGTAACATCTAAGAAGCATAGAAGCGTTGTGAAGAACCAAGAAGATAATGATGGCATCGTAGTTCTCAGTGAATCTCTCTCTCTCTTTCTCTCTCTTTTCCAGTTCTGTCCGAAGGGAGAGAGAAATTCTGAAGTGAGTGAAGTTACCAATTCTGTGCATCACATGCGAGAGAGGTCACTTTCTGACTTTTGCGTCCTGTCGTGGGCCCCTCTATGTTTTGCATTTTCTAGACTTAACGGCCTTTTTTTGCATCTTTTTGTCAATTTATTTTGACCCTTTATCTTTTTACTATCTTATTAACTAAGTTATTATATTATATTTCTCACCAGATAAACGTGTCTTCTTTTTCTAACATTATCATAGATATCTCCACAGTTATATTTTCAATCATTCTAGTATTTCTTTTCAAAACTAAATTACAATGCTTATCCTCTAATTAGTTTATTTGTCTTTTTTATGCATGTGTTCTAGTAAAAATCTCTTGTAATTAGATATACGTAAGTTACAAATTACTAACAAATAAACAATTTCCTTGTTTCAAATTTACTAGACAAAGAAACTTATATTCTAAGTTCATGAACCGATTTATTACTATACAGAAATCGATGTTTCATTCTATGATTGACTTGATAAGTCAATCTAGGTTAGTAAAAACTCACTTAAAGTTAGATAACTCCCAATCTAATTAGACGATGAGGCTTAAAGAAATACATATTGCATCATCAAGGTTCGAAAACATTCCATATGAAAAGGCATGAAGGCCTAAAGTATTTAATGAAGCATATCAAAATGTTATGTACTTCATGAAAGGTCTATACACAAATGCAATGTACATGCCACAGAAAAAGGTAATGGCAGGAAACACCAAAGAATGCATTATTTTATCAAATGCTTGAGATATTCAAAAGACTCAATTTCCATTACCTTGAGTTAGTCCAAGAATTGCACTCATTCCAAGCTTTTTTTCATTCCCTTCTTCAATTAATTTTAGGTATTTTGTAAGGAATTTTCTATCACCCTCTCTTATTTATCTAACCGCATACTTCGTATGAATTGTGTTTACATGGGATAATTATTAAAATATTTGTAATTTTTTTTTTTGGGTATTTTCTTCCACATTTTTATGTTTTTACTTGCAAAATTAGACATCACTTGGGATGTTTGAATACTCTTGAAATTCTTTTAGACTGTGTTCGCTTGCATTAGTTT
The DNA here is from genome assembly GCA_027742785.1 of Vigna reflexopilosa. Lineage (NCBI taxonomy): Eukaryota > Viridiplantae > Streptophyta > Magnoliopsida > Fabales > Fabaceae > Vigna > Vigna reflexopilosa. The sequence goes on along the minus strand of CM050914.1, from coordinate 24,874,146 downwards.
TAATGTTCAAGAAGAATAATGAAGACAAATTATAAAATGAAATGATGTTTGCTTGTAGTGATTTAGAGGTAATGGAATGGGATGGTTTGCGGGATACATGTTTCTTTTATCACTTCATGATTTGCAAAAATTTAAAGGGAATTAAGAACAAATGTCATATTTGTCTTTGTATAATTTCAGAATTCTCAAGATGCTGTAATGGATTCCCATGTAAAGTTGATTGATTCCATGTAACTCTGTAATCGATTCCAAATTCAATTTAATCAATTCCACGTAACATGGATTAAAATACTAGATAAAAGCATAATGATATTAATAGTATTATATTAAAATGTTATAATTCTAATGGAAATGTATAGATTCTTGAGTCAAAATATTATTTGTTATTGACTCACGAGTTTTTCACGTGCTTTCCTTTGGCCACATGCTGTAGAGATTCCTGATGAACATTCACACCAAGCACAAAAAGATTCTTGACCAATGGCGTTTCAATTTGAAAAAGTTTGACCCGTTAAAGACCAGGACCTATGAGTGGTTATGAATTGTTGGTATTGATTGATATATTAAATTTGGTGGAGAAGTAGAAACTCATATCATTTGCGCTTGTGGGAAGAGTGGTGTTTGAGTTTTCAATGTTGAGTTCATTGAAGGAGAAGCTAAGTTGAGGAAGGTTATTGTCGTGGTAGACAGCAGGATTTGTTTGAGGTGAGTTTGAGTCTTTCATTGCTCATTAGCTTCGTGGTGTTATGATTGTTCACCAGTAAAAAATAGAGTGTTTATCGTGTACATTATACATCAGTTCACCAGAATCGCAGTATAATATTACACAGTGACATTTTTAAAAATAAATCAAAAGTATAGGCCACGGTTCTCAGAGAAACTGCGGCCTATTCTCCAAGCAAATTTCTGACTTTGACGCCACATTAGTACCATAATAAATTGTTCTGAGAACCGCGGCCTATTCCTCCTGCAAACTTCTGACATTCCCCAAAAGGCAGTTGTGAGGTGAGGTGAACCACGGCTTATTCCCTGATCTGAATAAATTTTAAATCTTTAAGAGAATAGGCCGCGATTGGATGCTGAACCGAGACATATAGTTTGAAAAAAATTTCAAAAATGTCATTTTGATTTATTTTTTTCAGGAGAATAGGCCGCGATTAAGTTTTGAACCGCGACATATTCCCCCTTATTACCGCGGTTAAGTGTTGAACCGCGGCATATTCCCCTGTAGGTTAAAAAAATAAAACACACTGGAACAGTATCGTCTCCTTCGCGCAAACAGTTTCAGAGCATTGCTTTCCGTCGACGACGCCATTTTGCTTCAATTTTCAATCGTTTTGCACCGTTTAAACTCAAATTTGTTCGGTGCAATTGCCATTTTTAACGTTGGGGAAGAGTTTGACCGATCAAAATCATCAACTTCCACTTGGAAATCGTCAACTTCCGTCGTGCCATTCCTCTCCACCGTGCCATTCCTCTCTGTCGCGCCCTCCTTTTCGCCGCGCCCATTCCAGGTATTGCCTTTGATGCCCTTCGTCATTTTTGCTTTCTTCAACATGATTTGCTCGTTCACTTTTGCATAATAATATTGTTTTGGTAATGTAGACATAGAAAATATGTAGACATAGAAAATTTATAATTATTAGAATTTGCATAATAACAATTACTATTAGAATTTAATCCTTAATAGAATTCCTAAACCTTATAATATTTGAGTAATCACTAGGTGAAATTAATGTTTGAATGATATGTATGAAATTCCAAGTTTGATTTTTAGTACCTTATCTTTTTATTTAATATTTAGGAATGGATCGAAATTGGATTAATTTACCACGCATTAGTGCTAAGTACGAGAGAGGGGTAGAAGAATTTATACAATTTGCACAACGTAATGAGGGTACAAGTGATGATGAAGTGAAGTTTAAATGTCCTTGTGTGAACTGTTTGAATGAGAGAAAGTTGAACGCAACCCAAATTAGAGAACATCTTATATGTGATGGTTTCCTAAGATGCTACACAACATGGATATGGCACGGCGAAGAAATGCACTTTCCGACTGACTCCCAAACTGAAAATGTTATTAATTCCACCATGGAAGAAGATCGACCGGATGAAGACAAATTAGAAGACATGATCCGCGATGTTGGCGCAGAAAATTTTGCCAAAGCTCATGTGTATGAGACGATGTCGACTGATGTGGAAACACCTTTGTATGTCGGTTCAACTAAGTTCACACGTTTGTCAGCGGTGTTATGAATTTGAAGGTGAGCAATGGATGGACTGATAAGAGTTTTATAGAATTGTTGACGTTGTTGAATGAAATGCTGCCAGATGGAAATATACTACCCACTCGTAATTATGATGCGAAGAAAATTCTTTGTCCAATGGGTATGGAGTATAAAAGGATACATGCTTGTCCCAATGACTGCATTTTATATAGGAAAGAGTTTGAATTTTTGACAAAGTGTCCAAAATGTGGGTTATCATGATACAAGTCAAAAAACAATAGTGAAGATAATGGTCAGATAGAAAAAAATGGATCTGCTTTGAAAGTAGTTTGATACCTTCCAATAGTGCCTAGAATTAAGCGTTTGTTTGTGAATCCCAAAGATGCTAAAAACCTTAGATGGCATGCAGATGAGAGAAAAATTGACGGGTTGCTTCGTCATTCAGCTGATTCAAAGCAATGGAAAAATATTGATCACTAATTCCCCCAATTTGGTAAAGAGTGTAGAAATCTTAGGCTTGGTTTAGCCACTGATGGAATGAACCCATTTGGTAATCTGAGTACCTCAATATACACCTGTGTGCTTGAGTGAAATACTTTCCTTGGTGAGGAGTAGTTCTAGTTATACATGATTGCATCTGTGCTTGGTTGATTGGTCATTCATGATAATAGCATATGTTGAAAAGACTGTGACTATGTGAACATCATATTGAGCTTAATTGAAGTAATGCATCGTACATCTTGACTAGGGATGGCAAAAAAATCCGCGGGCACGGGTATCTGCGGATAAAATCCGCGGCGGGTAGTTACTACCCGCGGATATTTACTACCTGCGGGTAACGGGTAGCGGGTATTTTAATACCCGCTTCTAAACGGGTCGGGTACATGTAGTATACTGCCCGACCCACGGGTACCCGTTACCGCAAAAAATAATAAAAAAATTAATTTATATATATTTTTAATTAAATTTAATTAAAAATAAAATAAAATTATATTTTATTAGGTTAAATTTAATTAAAATTAAATTTATATTTATATTTTATTTAATTTATATTATATTATATATATATTTTGTAATTTTATTTAAATTATATTTTAAAATGTATAAAATATATATTTTTTTATTTTTTGCGGGTATCTGTGGGTACCCGCGGGTATTAAAATACCCGCGAGTATTTTTTAAACGGGTACCCGGCGGGTAGCGAGTCGGGTAGCGGGTAGGATTTTATCCGGCGGGTCGGGTTGCGGGTAGGCATTATCTGTGCCCGACCCGACCCGTTGTCATCCCTAATCTTGACTGATATTTTTATGATGGGCTGAGAGTGATTACTTGTCTTGGAAGAAAGAATTTTGAAGTGTGTTAATCCATTGTATTGATTGTTTGAAAATTGAGTTACATTTTGTTTTCCTTGAGGACAAGCAAAGTTTTAAGTTTGGGATTGTGATAACGGTTGAAATACTGTTATTTTTATACTTAATTTTGATACTTAATGCACCCTTTTTGACTTAGAAACTTGTTTGGACTCATGATTTTGCTTTAGTTTTGTGAATAAGAGAGTTGAGGATATGCTTTATGACAAGACCATAAAAATGCATGAAAAAAAAAGAAAGAAAGAAAGGAAAAAGATGTATAAAAAGGTATAGAGATATGTACAAGGTGCTTGATTTTATTAAGCAAAAATTAGGGTTATAAGACTGCACACATCTCCCTTTGTGCCCTAGCAAAGGTTCAACACTCAAGATTCAAGGTTAAGTATATGCAATCTCAGAAGGATGGTTCCCTGATCCTAATCAATGGTCACTAGAGCTATGACCCCCTTCACAGCATCTCCACAATAGTCAAGTAATCAACTAGGTGTGAAGACACAAATGGAGAGAACAGACTTTAGTTGGGGTTCTCACGATAGCCAAACAGGAAGTATGTCCCAAGTGGCACCGTTACACAACCCCTCTATTTCTAAGTTGCACTCAGACCCGAGTATAGGGCCCCACTCATAATATGCATAGTGTATGTGTGTGTGAAGGGAGAATGCAATGCATACCCAAACCCTCACCTACAAAACAACCAGAAAATTCTCCCAGGCAGATATAAGCATATAATCTATCATAGGGTTCAATATCCAACAAATATAAAACACATATGAGAATAATACAAATATGAAAAAGAAATGGGACACAAAACACAAAGCAAAACCACATCAAATTCGCACATCTAATTAAATGGTCTGACTATCACATGTCCCTAGTGGAGTCGCCATCTGTCGCAACCGGAATCGCGACGAGACGACGATCCAAAAAGAGAATTTTGAAAAAAAAAAGATTTGGAGTCGCCACCATAGTTTATTCTAGAAAACTACGGAAAAACCATAAAATGATAAGGCATGGTTAATGAAAACCAGATTCTAGGTTCAAGAATCAGTTACGCATAGGGAAAGTGTTAACACCCTACATCGCCTGTTCGAAGGCAGTACCCTTAATTAAATACGTGAATATGATGTGGTTTTCAAAATGTTTAATTATCCTCGAGAAAAGACACTCTAAAGAAACAATATATTTTTTATTTTTTTGGGTCCGACAAGGATTGACATTGCTCCTACATATTCTCATTCAGAATGAGAAATCAGGATTACGTAGTTCTTTTGAAAATCTATTCGAGAAGTTTGCTTGGGAAATTGTTGAGAAAATTTGTTTGGAAAAGATTTGGATTTTTGGAAAGTGAACTTGACAAGGACTAGCCTTGCTCCTATGTATCTCCACTCTAGATGAAGAATCAAGGATCTCGTAGTTCTGACTGAAAGATTGTTTGTTTGTAAATGTAGATGTCTTTAGTTTTTGAAGATTTTATATTTTTTGGTATTTTTAAGAAAATGAAGGAATGAGTACTAGGCCGACGCGGACAGTCGCACGAGTACTCACACCTTCAGAATGATATTTAATCATTTTTAAAAGAAAAAAATATTAAACATTAGGACGATACAGACGATCACACGAATACTCGATCTTTAAAACATTATTTTTGTTATTTTCAAATTAGTTTTAAAAGAGAAAAAGATATTAAACACTACCACGATGCGACCTCAACTTAATCTAAAGCTTCATGTAACAACTCAACAACATGGTCGCCATAGTCCATTAACAAGATAATCTCAAGTGTACAAAATGGCATATGTCTCGACAACAACCAAAGAAATGTTTTTCATTGTTTTATATTTACTCTCTTTTCTTGTTTCATATAGTCGTATTTAAAACTAGTTATTGCAAATTGATTGATTTTTCAAATTTTATAATTTTTTTTTTATAATTTTTTAAAATTCATTATTGTTATTACCATTAAAATATATTATGTCTCCTTTTAATTTTAAACTAAATTATACTAATTATATTACAAATACGTTATTATCTTTGGATTCATAAATTTATTTTATTTAAATCTTAATAAACATTGCTATTTAAAAATATTATCAATGTACTTCAACCTGAGGAAAATTAAATTTACCATTTTATATATTTCACATTGATTTAATTCACAAAAAAGTATGATAAAATAATTTTAATTTATGTAGTTCAAAGTTTTATGCAAAAAATATAAAGCGACTGAAACGCTAATTTCATTGTAAAAACAAATGTTACTTTCAATTCTTTGATGCTTTAAGCATTTGATTAAAAATGGAGTGTGCCTTTAATAATTTGCGTGTAATAATTTTGAACATCTCGAAAAGTTATTAAAATGTAGCGTTTTATTCTTGAGTTTCGTTGTTCGCATCACCCTCGCAGCGTTCAATTCGTCGTGTAGTTGAAGCTTCTTGCTCTCAACCCACTTCACAACAAGGTAATCTGTAGCCCACTTTGTCTGTTATATTTTTTTCTGTGTGAAGCAAACAACTGGGTCGCTTGTAAATTGTGATTTGATTTGTTTTTGGGGCTATTAGAATGATTAGTTAATTGAAGTAAGAAGAGTAACCAAACCTTAATTATTGATGGAAAAAGCGTAATTGACCGATCGTTAAAGTATCTGAAATATTAATCATTCATGTTTTGTGCCATTCAAATTTTGCTCATAAACTATTTGATAAAAGTTCTTTGGAGTAAAAGAGGGAAGTGTTGAAGCAAAGAAATAACTAGCAAATACTCAAGCATATCACATATTTCATGGTGGAAACAGTTTAGGATTATTGAGTTCCGATGGGTTAGGAAAATGCTATGGGGTTTCATAGTGAAAATGGTCTCGACCTTGTCTAATTTTTTTCTGCTAGGTGGAAGAAGTTCTGTTGCTGCTGCATCAGTTTATTGTTTGTTTTTGTTTGGTCCGTGGCAGTTTTGATGCTAATCATAATCTTTTTTATAAATTGTTCTTTTACAACAACTGAGTCTTTTCCTGTTATGTAGGGCTGGTTGGATGAATTAAATTAAACCGATGTCATAATGTTTTATCTTAAATCATGTCTATAGATATTAACCGTTGAGTTTATTGTTTATTGTTTTTCATGGTGTCTGTTTGCCTTTATCAAACAGACTACCCTCAGCTTCTTTGTTGGGGCTTTTAACCTCCATCTCTAAATCGTATATTTAGATTCATTAGAAAGGAGGTGCCCATGTAAGTAATCTGTTGACTATCTTAGCACAGTCAATAAAAAACAATGAATATCCTGAGAGTGTGCTCCTGATCATATGGTTACTTCAGTCTTCTTTTCAATTGAAGGTGGTATTACTGTCTTCTTTCTCTTTTGCTTTCAGGACCTTGAATACTGATTGAGGGCACCGAAGGTGAAGTGATTGAAATGGCAAGCTACCTGTGGAGAAAATATGCAGATTATTTGTTCACAAAGTGGGAAAAAACCTTTCTTTGGGACATGGTAGAGCCTTACAGAAGGCCCAAATCATTTACTCCATTGGTCACTATTTATATCGCCGCTTTCTACTCTGGAGTCATTGGTGCTGCCATTACTGAACAACTCTACAAGGTTATTATTATTATTATTATTTAATTTTTAATTTTGATTCTGGTATTTTTAGTATGTTTGGTATTTTTGTTTTATTTTTCTTTCTCTTATCTGTGCTACCACTTATTGGATATCTGTAGTTTTAGGCATAACTGAGACTCTGAGTGGATTTTATTGTTTCTGATGGGATTGGAAAGAGAAAAGTAGTGAAGTTTTGTTGTGTATGCCAACTAGTAGTTTTTGTTTGGGTACACTTTTGGACTTAGATTCCTATGACTATGATTTTTTCAAAGGGGCTGCTTAAACGATTTTGATTCTTAGAGAAATGACACTTATGGGTTTTGGTTGTTGGATGAAGGGATGATTAATCATTACTGTTAGAAAGTATGCCTCAGTATCTAACCAGGATCACTGAAGGCTTAGCTCGTGCCTTGAGGCTTTCAATTGAATCTGTATAGGCTGTAACTATTTTCAAACTAATGTGTAAATGTTCTGTTACTTGAGACCTGGATTTTGTTTGCTTATCTATCCCTAATTTGGAAATTTAAGTTCTATTGGGATTGGAATTACATTTTGTTATTTAGTTTTTGTCTTTTTGAAGGAGCTCAGTGATTGATCAGGGATTTGGGTAGCTTCAACATGGATAGCTTATGCATGAATTCAATTCAGTTTTAATCTTTTCAAGTGTTTTATGTTATATTTGATTATCTGCTGCTTTAGATTTTGACGGCTTAAAGCAATTATATTACTTATATGACATGGGCATTTGCATTAAATTTTTCACCTGTTGTTAACCTCCAGGTTCTAAAAGTGCAGTGACTGGTATAATTTAGCAATTAGTTTATAATTGATTGTACTTGTCAATATAATTCATTTTCTGCCATTTAAATTTTGTGCCTTCTGTCGCTGTTTCTTGGATGCAGCCTTATGATAAAATCTATCTACTGAATGCTTGCAGTTCAGTTTTCGAAAGCTAATTATATCGATCTTTCTTTATAATTTCTGCCAATAAATTGTTTATTATACAGGGATTTTCTGGTTTCCTGTAGCATGCTTGTGAAGAAAAGGCTTCTTGTATTTGACTTAGGTTTTTTATGGGGTTGCTAATCTAAAAAAGATTGAGAACTTCTTCCATATTAGCTCAATTCCAATATATTACCAGGACAAAGACGATTCAGCTTGGGCCCTAGAAGGCTCCAACACTGTTCAGCTTTAGGGCCCAAGATGAGAACGGAAATTAATTTCAATCAGAAGAGAGGTCAGATAGGGAAGTTACTAAAATTAGAAGAAGATATAGATTTTATATGAAGTAATTGTGTGGAGGTAGAGGTCACATTTTTAAAAGTAAAACTTGGCGGTATGCAAGCATTGTAGATAATAAATCGCTGTTGACCATGTCATTGCAGTTCTCTGCTGTATTATTTATTGTGAATAACCAACATAGCCAATCTAAACAACAAGAATCGCATTTGTTATTTGGTTCAATCTTTAGGGTCTAATACTTTGCTTGAATTGATAGTAATAGGTATTTGATTATTTCCATTAAACAAATTCAAATTACATCTATTCTGTGGGAATCTACTTGCTGCTTCTGCTGGTTTGGATAAATTATGTTCATTTTTCCTACATTCATTTCTGTATAATATAATCTGAAATATTTTTCTGGAAAACATTTAATATAGAAGGCCAAGTTGTAGTAGCACAATAATTTGATAGCTAACCTTTGTTTACTAATTATCCATTTATGTGATGGATCAGACATTTTGGACAGTTGCATTGCATGAATGATATTCACCCCAAGCTTGCTTTGTATGCCCTTGTGCCAAAGAGAGACGTTTGAAATAAAAAAAATAAAAAATAAAGTGTCACAACCATGAAACCGCTAAAATAAATATTCTTGAAAACCTTCCTTCATGAGGCTTGCGTTTGCAACATAGCTGTCAATTAATAAGATGATGCCTCGTTGAATAACTTCATAATGATTGCCCATTTGCCTAGTGCAATAATAGTGATTGCTCATTTTGGTTGAAAAACGCTTAATTTGAATATATACAAGGGTAATCTGTGTTTCAAAAACTAACTTCTATTGCAACATCACAGGAAAAGTACTGGGAAGAGCACCCTGGGAAAGCAGTTCCTCTGATGTTACCAAAGTTTTATGGGGGTCCCTGGAGGATCATGGGCGGTGATGTTCCTAAATTTGAATGAAAAGCTATGAAGGCATGTTCATACTTGATTCCTATTCACTTACAGCAGACATTTTTTTTGGGGGGCAAAACAATCCTTTATTATATCGGAGACTTTCTCTATGTTCTCCATGTTGCTTGCTTTTCTTCTAGCTTTTGCAATTCTTCATTGGTTATTAAGATAGGGTTTCTTTTCAGGTTAATTAGGAACTGTGTTTATTCTTCAAATGGCTCAACCTGAGTAGTATTTATGAAGTCTTCTATTCGAACCTCAATATCATTATACATAAAAAAAGTACCATTTGTTGGTTTATGGGATTATTGGTTATCAACGGCAATCCTCTGAATGTTCATGAGCAGAACATTGATTTGAATTGTTGCCAATCAAATTAATCTGTTTCACTTTTTCATATTTGTCAATGTTTCTTGCAAACCCAATTTATTTAAATTAGTCTAACGTTGGCGTTATATGGATTCGATCACGATGTCAGTAATATAATTGATTCATGTTAATTGAACTGATCTATTTTGTTTTAAAAAGTAACAAATTATTGTTGTTAATAGGATATTAGGTGATTCTAGATATCTCTTTATAATTAGTATACAGAGATATTGTTTCAAATAAATAACTCAATAAATGTTTTCTTTCTTTTAAGTTAATCTTTTCAAGTTGGTATCATAGTTCCTTGACTTGGGAGTCCTCTTTTTCATTTCTTTTTTATTGTCTTAGTTATGGTACCTTTCAAGATTGTTGTCTGCAGTACACTTATTTCCTTTAATTATTGAGGTTGCTTGAAATGCATTCAACCTGTGATTTTATCACTACTGCCGCTAGCCACTGCTATTCGCTAGAGCTCCATTGTCTGCTGGAACCATCATCGAAACTTTCGTTAGAGCTTTTGCTAAAGCCATCATTGAAGCTTTCATCCGAACTGTCGTCAGATCTTTCACTGGAGTTAGCGCCAAAGCTGTTGTCAAAGTTGCGATTGTTGTCGTCAGCTTTGTTAAAACTTTCTGTTTTATTGTTTTATTTTATTTAGGAGGGGGTTAAACAATTCCTTTTATTTATTTTAGCATGATAATTCCACTCTGTAATGCGTATCCTCCAACTTTAGATTTTGAAAATCTTGGCAAGACCCCTTCATCCTCTTCAATTAAAGAAGGAATACCTACTTCGTGTTAAAATTTAACATCTAAAATCTCTTATGGAGTTCATCAGCAAGTCACCTTTTTGGTACTTGCTTTCTAACCGTGATTGCTAAAAACTCAAACTCTTGTTTTTGAAACTTTATGTAGGGACATTTTGGTTTTAGACTCTAGTACGATACATCATATGATCTTTCATTCATCTCTTTTAACATCATACCATTATCTTTTTGGTAACAACATTATGGTTGTCAATGAGACTCGTATCCCAATAAATGAACGTAGTAACCTTTTGACATCCTTCAGTCTTAAAGACGTTCATTGTGTTTGAAAAGTTTACAATAATCTTGTTTTTGTCCACAAATATACCCATAAACTAAATTATTATGTATTCTTCTTTCTCACTCACTAAGTTTTTCATGATCTTGGTATGTGGAGATCGATTGGAATTGTTAAAGAACAATGAGGGTTGTAGCTTGCCACCACAACATGATAGTGGTGATTCGAGTTTCTCAGGGATATGGATTTTGTGTCGAGGAATGTTGGGACAAAGTGGAGATGATGGAAAAGACCTACAAAGTCTCAAAATTTTATAGCACGCGTCCCTCCTTCACAGGTTGACACCTTGTAGCCTAGTGAATTTGGGACTCCCCTTCGTAAGAGTAAGAGTCTCAACTATAGTGGAATGTGACTCTAGAAGCAGGGGATGAATAGAGTCTCTAGACAAATTCAAACAATATTTATGCAAATATATATATATATATATATATATATATATATATATATTCAAAATAAAAAACTGGTAGAAAAAATGTACACAAAAAATTTATATTAGTTTACCTTTCACTGAGACTACGTCCAGTTTCTTAAAAAACCTATTTAAGAAATTTCACTAATCAACACCTTTGATCAATAATAAATATCACCCTTTTCATGTTACATGAGTTTCAACATCTCCAAGTATTATGATTACAAACCTCTCCAGGCTACACCGAGTATTATTGGTGTTCCAATATACTACCTTAACTTTTCCAGCACATGCATTCGATTCAATTGTGGCACAACAAGGTTGTCTCCTCAAGGATTTAGTTGAATAAAATAGTAACTTATGATCTATTTGAATTTTCAATGAAAATAGTGGTAAAAACTGACGAGTTTGAAAACATGAATTGTTTAATGGTTGATCTAGTTGATGTTGATATAAAGGTTGGGATTAAATTTGGCAAACCTTCCTCTACTGCACTATTATTGATTGTATATGTCAAGTTCATTACTTAGTGTTCCTGAAAGTGTTTTAAGGTATTTCTAAATCAGTTCCTTAACTTTAGAACCTAAGATTATCAGACTCATTGTGATTCCTCATTTCTTGATTGAATGACTCCTTGTATTAAGAACATGACTTTATGTTTAGTTAAAGCCATTATATTCATTCCTAACATCTAACAAGCATTAAGATATTTGGTTAAATCTAAACTTAAACCAGTTCCTACTCAATTTACGTTGAAGTAAGATGACTGGTCAAGTCATCAAAATAATAAATATAAATCAAATCATCAATACTTAAAGTAAGAACTATATATTGGTTAAATGAGACTGTAAAAAATAAGAAAAATTACATTCAATCCAAATAGGAGAAATTATAGCTAATTATGATGATAAATTTGGATACAAGCATTTGGAGTAGTTGTCCCTTTTCCATAATTATCCTAAAATTTATTACAAAAGTGTCTAAAATTTTCTAGAACTAAAACTAAAAATCAACATACAGATAATAGAGCAAGGCCATGTTTTTATAAAAATTATAGTGCAACTCCAACTCCAACTATTATGGTTACTTCCTAGGGGTTTTATCCTAACTTGAGCCTTTGGTCTAGTAGTGAATAATGGAGCTTTCCTTTCTTAGAGGGTTTTCTCTTAAGCTTAGCTACCAAATCTGGTTCTTGAGGTTTCTTTACTGTGAAGATTTCTTATTTAAGTTCAACACCAATATTGTTGCTCAACTATAGAGTCTTTATTTGAATCTTTGCTAAACATCTTTTTGGTGCGTAGAATCAGTTTTGGGGCTTGGCGACAATACTCCTTATTTCCTTGAAAATTTATGCAAAATCAACATAAACACATTAATTTCCAATTCTCTCAATTCTCCATACCTCATTACTTGAAAATGCATCAACCTCTCTAAGTATCATTCTTAGTCTCCCTCTATGATAAGAACTCTCAATTACAATAAATAATCAGAAAAATATTCTTATAGCAGGAGTGCACAATTCAACTCACAGGCTATAACTTCACGTGGTGAAGGTTTTACAATATGTAAGCTCTCAACCTAATATCTCAGAAAAACACTATTGATATGACAATTTCACAACACTTTGATCTTTCTTTATCTTTTTCATTAGTCTTCTAGTATATCTTTGCATCCATTATATAGTAGTTGCACTTGATAGTCATTGAGAATTTGAATTGTAGCACTTCATCATGATCTTCTTGATATGGAATGACTTGATCAATTCTTTAATTCGATTGTTCAATTTGAATATTCAATGTCATTATTCAATGCTTCAATTTTAAATTTGTTGAGGCTCTTTAAGATATCTTCTTTCCTTTCTTGAATGAGTTCAGATTGATTTGAATTATGTTCTTTCTTCAATGTTCACCATGAACTTTTTAAAGAAACTTTGGGCAATATGTTTTGGATTTGAATTGTTAGAGCAAAAATATTTCACACTTAATTGTTCATCAATTGTTTCCTAATGTTCACCTTATTTGAACGTTTGATTTCAAAAACATTCTTCTTTCAGAATGCAATTATCACGAGATACTTCTTTTGAACGTTGTAGCTCATATAATCAATCCTATATCTTACATTATCGTATTAATATCAATTCGAATTACCAACCACAGATTAGAACTCAATTCTACTATTTAGGTCATCTAATACCGTAATCGTCTAATGGCTTAGGCAGTCATGGGTCATCTAACACCTTAGTCATCTAACATCATATGGCATCTAGTGACTAGAGTCATTTAGTGAGATATAACAATAAGTCAATCATATGTCTATATTTAGAGTGATCTATTGACTTAGATTCCTTTTCTAATCCTAGGGATGTATTAGGATGCATTAGAGTCTTCATTTCTCTGAATCTTCCAAGTTAACATTCTTAAGGAGTTCTCGTTTGTACTTGGTTTGATGGATATATATATGATCCTAAGCTTGTTTTATTTGCAAACCAAGGAAAAACTTTAACCCTCCCATCATGCTCATCTTGAAATCACTCTTCATAAGACTTGAGAATTCCTCACATAATAACTCGTTAGTAGCACAAAAAATGATGTCATATATGTATATTTTGTTAAGACAAGATCTTCTATAAGACAAGATCGTCTAACACCTTCATGTTTTGAAGTTTAACAAACAACAATAAACTAAATAAGTATTTGACTAAGTACTACCTTTGTGAAATTAATATCGTTGAATGGAAGACATCGTATGAAACAAGCGTTATGAAATCTGAATGAACAATTAGATTAAGTAATATTTGTTGGGAAACAGGTAGGCTTCGTTTTAACACCAAGAGGGGGGTGAATTGTTGAGTTTTCAAAATCAGAGTCTTTTCGCAATCTTTGATTCAAAGTATAAAACTTTACAAACTTTCTTGAATCGCAAGTAATAGAAAATTAAGAGCAGCGGAAAATCAAAGTAGACTACGTGAAAACTAAAGTCGAATGAATGTAAAAGAGTAGGGATAGAGAATTCAAACGCAGGATTTTATACTGGTTCGGCCACAATGCCTACATCCAGTGTCCTTCCAGTACCAGAAAGCAAATGCACTATAATGGTCAAGGTTTTTACAACAAGGCTTTTATAGAGACCTCCACGTCAAAAATATAAAACACCTCTCTAACTCTCTAACCAAAATATAGGCAAACCACACAGCAAGACTTCCAGCAAGATATCCCCTCTCGTGCAATCTACAACCTACTTTGAACAATCCTCAAAGTGTACCAGACTCCACGAGTCCAACCCCTGTAGTCACAACAGGTAACACAACAATCATCACTGATGCCAACAACAATCTTGATCAACCCAGAAACACCTCAATTGTGCAGATTCTGATCAAGCAGTAAGCCCAGTAAATTCTCCTTCAGAACTTCTTCAAAGAAGATCACCACGGTCTTCTTGATGAGTTCTTGGAGCTCTAAATCGTAGAGAAACAATCTGAAACAGAATATGAAAATGTTAGATTTCCAAAAGTTCTCTGAAACAACTTAGGTCGTGTCTATTTATAGATTTCTATAAAACAGACGCTCTTGTAGTCGAATACGCTACTAATCAAGTCGACTGTATTAAAACAATTATAACAGTTAAGTCAAATAGTAGCAGTCCAGTCAAACAAATTAATTCCTCAGTTAATACAGTTGACTAACATTTAATGTTCAACTAACTTTTAAAAATATAGTCGTTACTGTTTTGAAAAATCTCACATAGCACTGTTTTTGAAAATCTATGCATAGTCTCAAGCTTAATTCGAATTCCCCCATAATGAAGTCGACTTACAGCTTGCAGATATTCAACACAATGTAAGTTCATAAAAGTGCATGTGGTTTTCTTCTTTCAAAACATGTGTAATGTAACCAGATATGATGTAACATATACAAGCTCAATAAATATGCATTCACATATCAAGATAGACACAAAAACATGTTCAACAAGATATCAATCAATAAGCAATAGAACATGTAACACATCAACAATACATGTGTTATTAAAAATGTGTTGTCATCATAAAAAACCAAAGTGATATAGATATTGTGTTGTCAACAATCTCAACAATATTGTCAACACATCCTCTCTATGAGAATTATCATCTAAGACTTGAAAACAATTTGATTGATTGTACATTCTGAAAAGAATTCAAACACTTAGTGGTTAGCTTAGTTGAGTTAAACGCCTACTAGACAGTTGTCCAGAGAAAACCAGTAGTGGGTAAACTCAATTCTAGTCAGCGTAATATGTGTTACCAAGATTGACTAGTGTAACCACGAGTGGTGTTAATACTTATTTCTAGTCAACGTAACAGGTGATATCAAGATTGACTAGTGTAACTAGGAGTGGTGCTAATACTCAATTCTAGTTAACGTAACAGGTGTTACTAGAATTGACTAGTTTTAACCAAGACTGGTGCTAATAATTAGTTGTAATTTTGTTGAGATTATAGTGAACCCTTTAGAGGAGAATTGGCCATAGTGAACTAGTATAAAATAACTGTGTATTTATTATTTCAACTTTGCAAAACACCTAACTTATAAAGTATAAAGTCATATTTGTTGGAATTTCATATATAATGTCATATGAATAATTTTTCTTAAAGAAAATGGAGTCCACATGACCTCTAATAAATCCATTCTCAATTAGGAAAATACTCAATGTCTCATACTAAGCTTTAGGAAATTGTTTCAAATCATATATAGCTTTATTGAGTTTATAAACATGGTCTAGATATGTTAAAATCTCAAAACAAGGGGGTTGGTCTACTTATGCTTCTTCCTTAAACATCAAATTAAAAATTAACTCTTTACATTCCATTTGATATAGTTTTATGTTACTGCATGCAACAAATGACAATAATGTGTGAATATCTTTTAGTCTAGCATAAGTTTCAATATAATCAATATCTTCTTGTTGTGGGTAACCTTTTGGTACAAGTCTCGGTTTGTTTCTCACACAATGTTGCCTTCCTTATCAAGTTTGCTTATATTCACCCACTTTTCTCCAATAACAATTTCTCTATATGGAGGACTCATCAGGGTCCAAACTTCATTCTTTTCAAATTGAACCAGCTCCTCCGTCACTGCTTGAATCCAACTCTCATCCTCTAAGGCTAAATCCACATTCCTAGGCTCAATCTATGATATCATTGCTCCATGATCTTTGAGCTTTGTTCTAGTTGTGACTCATTTATTTGGATCACCTAGAATAACCTTGATTGGAAAATATTTCTTTAGGTGCATTGAAGGTTCTTTTTCCTAAACAAAGGCATCTAATGCATTTGATGAGTCGTCTACTGCATTATATCTTCATCATCGTCTAGTGAAGGGTCATCTATTAAAGGAGCATATGATGCATGGTCTACTGTGGGGTTTGCTATCCTCTTTTTCTTTTGAACTTGTATGTCAAAACCAAAATGATCTTCCAACTTTTATAATTTTTTATCACACTTATAATCATTAAACTTTACATGTATGGCTTCTTCCTCGATACACATCCTAGAGTTATATACTTTATAGGCTTTGGACGACTCTGAATAACGAAGTAATATGCCTTCATCATTCCTAGAATCAAACTTTCCTAGGTTATCTTTTATGCTTAAGATAAAACATTGTATGCCAAAAGGATGAAAACAAGAGATGTTGGGTTTTCTATCATTCCATAATTCATAAGGAGTCTTTTTTTAGTAAAGGTATTATATAAACTCTATTTTGTAAATAGCAATTTGTGTTATCTACTTCTGCCCAAAAGCGTTTAAAGGTTGAATTCACATTTAATATTGTTATAGCCATCTCTTGCAAAGCTCGATTTTTCCTTTCCACAACATACAATTTTGATGTAGTGTTCTTAGAGTTGGAAAATTATGTGTAATACCAAAATTTTCAAAAAGTTCACAAAGATTTTCATTTTTGAATTCTTAGACCATTATCACTTCGCATTGAAATAATTGTGAAGTCTTTTTCATTTTGAACTTGTTTAATGAATTTACAAAAGACCTAATAAGCCTCATCCTTGTGTCTTAAAAATTTAACTCATGTCTATCTAGTGTAGTCATCTACAATTACTAGGCCATTTCTTTTTAATGTTTTATATATCTCTATAAGTCTACCACCATTAGAGAAAACTTCATAAGATATTTTTCTAATAGAGTCAAGGTAAGAAAGATTTACCTCTTCATCATCAAAGTCATCTGATGAGTTACTATACGTTTCTGCCATATGTACTTCCTTTGTATCGGAGATTCTTTCTCTTCTTTTTGTCCTTTTCTTTGCTCATTAGGTCTATGTTGGGTCTATCAATGAGGAAGTTCACTAAAGAAACACAAACATCAATAACATTTGAGTCCAACTATATAAAAGATTGACACCACTCTTTACACATTGGTACGCTCCCCCTAAGAAGACTATCCTTTGGCCAATTTATCTTAAGAATTTTGTTACTAAATGACGTGTCACCCTTACCTAAAAAGAGAGAAACCGTAATATTCATGTGAAGAAATATTAGCTTTAAGAAGTAGTGCTTATGTAGAATTCCCTCCTAATAATATTCTTCTTCTGTGTCCGGTTTTCTTTCCATATTATTCCATTCTCTATTTTTTTTTTTCCCTTATACTTGTCCTCTCCTATTTGGTGGCAAGCTATGCAAGATGAATATGATACATTAATGGCTAATAACACTTGGACTCCCACCCCTTTTCATCCTAGTCTCACATTTATTGGGTGCAAATGGATTTTTCATGTTAAAGAAAACGTTGATGGTATGGTCCTATCAATAATTATAAAGCACGGCTTGTACCAAAAGGATATCATCAAAAGTTCAGATGTGATTGATTATTCAGAAACATTATCTCGAGTTGTAAAAAGCAAACATCGGTTGCTAGTTCAAGTGTGGAGACAGAGTATCGAAGCCTTGTTACTGCATCTAAAATTCTATGATTGCAGTCTCTCTCAAAGAACTCCACATCCGTTGTACCACCCCTGTGATTGATTATGATAATCAAAGCGCATTGTAACTCTCAATCACAACCCAGTCTTGCACTCTCGAAGAAAACATATAAAGCTTGATATCTTCTTTGTTTGAGAAAGTTCTCAATCAGTCCTTGTGTGTTACTCACATCCCTGCTGTCGATCAAATTGTTGACCTCCTCACCAAACCACTCTTAAATTGCTTTTGTCTTCTGCGTGACAAACTCAATGTTATTGATCATTTTGAATAACCTTGAACTTGAAGGGACTATTGGAGAATATAAGAAAATATTTCTGTTATGTTTTTTCTGTTTTTCTCTCTTTATTCTGTTGTGCATACGTGTTATATTTCTGTTCGGATGCTCAATATTTGTTAGTGGTAATGTGGCACAAATTATGAGTTTCATTCAGCTAGGAATATCTTGATGATTAAATAATGAAAATGACAGATATTACCTCTTATTCTTGGTTATTCATTTTCAACACAAACTGTTAAAACAATAATTCTAAATATCTTTTTATACTTATATTAATATAGCTCTAATATTTCAACCTTATGCATCACATAAAATCTTATAGATTGTACTACTTAGCTTCTCTTTCAAGTTAATTGGGGTTTTGTCATTAAATTGTTAAAGTTTTATACTCATACAAACTATTGTTTTTATATGATTTTCATACATACTATCTATAAGTTAAAACATTAAACTTTTTAATCACTAATTGAATAGCTTAGTTTAGTTTTCTACATAAATAATAAATCCTAAATTAAATAATAAATAAAAATTAAGGTTGGGATAATATATTAAAGAACAATCGATTTTATCTGAAGTGATAATAAATTATACTTCGTAACATAATCAATTATCTGTCGATGTTTTTTAACACAATAAGCAACATTTAGCTTTACTTATCTATTTTGAAACTTAGCCTTGCTTCATTGTGTAATTGCTTATTGGACGTTTACATAAGCTTAACAGTGGCAATTGGTCATGTTTCAATTAAACTAAAATGATGATGTATGAATATCCAATTTCCCACTCAATCTATACGTGTAAATTTTTTCTTTATCAAATTAATTACACTCAAATAGTTACAAAAGATGTCTAAGAAACTAACATAACATTAGTAAAGAAAAAGATTCTAAAACAAAAAATTCTTCACTTTTGGAAGAATTCATTTTCCGAGAAAGATTTAAAACATATGTACAACATTCAAAGAAAAAGAATAAAAGAGTTCATAGAAAAAAAATATATAAATGAGACTCAAATAATTTTTCTCCAGAAATGTCATCATAGCAGATTTTAAAACATACCGTCATTTTCGAAACAAAAACGGATAACCTTACTTATTGATTTATTATGCAAACAAGACTAAAGAGGAGTGCATCAAATAGTTATATAACAAAACGAGGGGAGAGTGTGCTCAGAAGGAATATTGAATGGATGAGAAAAGTTATCCTCATGAATGATCTATTCATCAGATTAACGAGATTATCGATCTCATCATCATAGCACCTTCTCCCCTCACAGTTTCAATTAAACATACAAAACGCACAAATAATTAGGTTTATAATCGGAAATGAAGAGATAAAAAAACGTACAAATCGCTCTCTACCGCTTCATCTCTGAGAGGCGAAACCATTGCTAGGGTTTTCAGATTCTGACTTGTTGTGCTCAGCCTTATTTATAGCCACACCCATCTCTCAAACGCTCTACCGTTTCAGCTTTTTCGGTATTTAAGAACTCACTCACGACGTCGTTTAGTTTTTTGGCCGTGAAACAACACGTCGTTTAGCTAGGCATTCAATAAACTGCATATTTTTTGTTTGGAGGCCCTTCTCACAGAATAGAAAATGGGCCGGCCCACTTCGTTCGCTAGCCATGAGTTAAGTGTAGTACTTCTTCCCAAAAAAGGAATCATATATATATACACGATATACGAATATCATGTATCATATGTTATTGAATACGACACATAAAGGATATATTAACATGTTAATATGTTTAATTTAAAAATAATAGAATATAATATGTAATATATGTATACCATTATTCTTAAAAGTATGATAAACAAATAATTATTATTGTGTTAATCTAAATTAAAATTATATATATTAAAATTGTAAAAATAATAAATTTTATATTATTATTATTATAAAACTACTATTATTTTATATATTAGATTTATGAATAAATTATCCTAAAGTATTGATATATGATTTAAATTAAAGTATTGAAACATGGTTGGTCACCTTGGTTTGCTACTCCTTAGAACAATTGGTGCACGTGGAAATGTTAGAATTAATCTAGAACGTGAGTCGTTATGTTATAATAGGGTTGCTTCCTCACTATGCTCTGAGATGCATAAAAAATAACTAATTCTATATTTAAAATATTGTTCTTCTCGATGTATTATTTAAGAGCCTTCGATACTGTGTTATCCGGATATAGCCTTCTAAATTTTTTCTCCTGAATTCTAAAAAGGCTTAAATACTTATTTCTTTGAATTTCTGTTTTCTACTTTAAAAATGAAACTATTAAATCCTAAAATTGGTTAAAATTGTACAAATGAAGTCCTTTATTGTATATTGAGAGTAACGACTTTAACTTCGTCTGCTAGAACACTTTTTTTCCTCTCTCCTCTGCTTTTCCCGACACGCAGTTTTTTTCTTCTCTCTTCTCACTTTTCTTTTCTATCTCTTCTCTCTCCTCTTCGCTGCAACAACAGTGTCACCACTTTACACTGTTCCTAACCCACCAACTGCTTTTTTCTTGGATTCTCGCCTTTATTCCACTGTCTTCAAATCCTCCAATGAAGGAGCCACCACCTCTTCTACTCCCTCAGAGTGTAACAGTGATGCTTACCTCTCTACTGACTTCAACATCGTCAAAATTAACCCAAGTGGTGGACGCAACGGTGAACTGGTTCACCACAAAACTTGCATTGTAACGTGAAACAACTCCATTTCCAAAGCTTTTGATGTAACTCTTTATGAACTTTTAACCCGTGGAACCATCCATTGTTCTCAACATACACCTATCTCTCTGTATTTTGAGACAAATGTTTCCCTCTACACATGTCATTTTCGGAAATTGACACAAACGTTCAAGAAAAATGGGCCTCAGAGGTGCCCATTACTCACCCCACGAGTCACCCTTCGTGTCCTATTTTTCCGGTGCTCCTGGTTCGAAGAAGAAGAATTTGGCTTCTTTCTTCTCCCACTTCACTTTTCTTGCATGCAAAAATCTCACCTTTACTTAGATTTTGTTCTTCTTTCATTAAACCCAATTTTTGTTTCTCTTTCTACCATCAATTCATGCACCATTCTTTTCTTTCTTGTATTCTTCTCTCTCTATTAACCACCGTAGGCCCTACCATTAAACACCAAACTATAAGACGTTTTCTCTCTCCACTTTAAGGCTATGTTTGTTTGAACAGAAAAAACTGTTCACGCAGGTTTGAGAGTGAGGAAATGAGATTTTTTTCGTGTTCGTTTGTACTGATATGCAAAGATAGAAAAAGCGATGATTTGCGGGATTTCACTGTTGAGACCATCTCGCTGTTTTGAAGAGATTTGCGTTGATTTAGGGGTAAAATACTTATATGCCCTCAAGTATTATTAAAATTCCATCACAATATTCAGCCCTGCATAATATAAATAAACGATAATATTAAGTTGACAGTGAGCAGATGTGTAGTTGAGGTAATCTTGCTTTTGAATTTGATGTGGTTGTTGCAGGTTGAAGCTGTGTGATTAAGTTGAAGAGAAAGATGGTGGTTAATGGACAAGGAAAAACACGCTTGATGATGAGGATCGAGTGGATGAAGATGATGAAACTGTGAAGCACCCGTTGAAGAAGAGATGTTGATGGCTGTGTGTTTGGTTGCGTATTCGGTTTGAGCACTTGGAAGGAGTTGGAAAGGATGCGTATTCGGTTACAAGGTTGGCGTATCCGGTTCCAACTTTTCGAACTACCTGGAAGAGAGGCGTATTCGGTTACAGAGCAGCGTATCCGGTTCCAGACAACGTATTCCACGCGTGTTTATTCGGTTCTAATGGCTGTGTACCCGGTTCTGCGGTAGGAGAAATGGGTGCGGAGGACAAAGCAGTATGAAGAGGTGGCGAGAAAAGGAGCGGAGGAAAAGGCTGGTTTTTTTCTTTTGGGGCAGTGATTGACCGCAGAGAAAGAGAAAGAAGTGAGAGCCGCCATGGATGAAAACTAACTGGAAAAGAACGAACACAGCAACGCAAGAAAGAGAACGAACGAGATGAAGGAGAAAATGGAAACAAGATCTGCATTGCATTGCATTGCTTTCAAACGCACGTTTGTGTTGGAATGAAAACAAGTCATACAGATGGAAAAGCTTATCCACACTGTGAAGTCTCAAACTGAAACTGAAACCTTCTTTTGTCCGCTTTCCAACCAACCACTCACGTGATGACACGTTCAACTTTCAGACTCTCCTTTTCTTTTTCTAGGCTAAAACAATAACAGAGTTACAATTTTATGCAGTAGTGACTTTCATTCATCATCGCCACATACAGAATTATGCTATATTAGTTTTAAGATTTTATATTTCAATGTAAAATTTTTATTAATATTTAGAAGTAAAACAATGATATTTTTAGGTAAAATATAATTACTTTATTATTATAATTAAGGTTTTATATTGTATAAAAATAATTTTAATAATTATTTACAATTTTGTTTTATTTATAAACATTTTTACAATTAAATATAAAATTAATAAATAACATTTTATATTACTTTAATAACAAGGGGTATTTTGGTAATCTTTAATTTTTATCAATTAAACTAATTTTTTAAATCTATCACATCAATCAAATCCTACACTAATTCTCACAAACTTTACCCTCAAATCTACTCTCAATTACCCACAAATCCACCCAAAAAAACAACAAAAAAATTACCCTCAAATCCATTCAAATCATCTTGCCTTCCTTCAAAAAAAAATCTCTTTCTTCGTTTAATGCCAACATCTATTTTTCTCAATTCTTCTTTCTCTTCCCACTAAGTGGTCCCAAACGGAAAATTAGTAAATAAATGACAAAGCAATGAAAAACATCCCAAATAAGGAGTTGAACACAAGGCATGGACGTACCACATGCCACCCCAGATGGATAAAAGCGTCGAAACAGATGGGTTTTGGAGCTTGACCGTGTTGGTGAAGGTGGAGAACTTCTGCTCCTCGGAAGAGTTGATGAAGATGTTGTAGGTGGTGGGGTTTATGAAGGCAAAAGCACATAAAAGGTGAGTGAAAAGCATGGCTTTGATGTCTAAAGCAAAAACTTCATTGCCGGAATAGTAATACCCGACTTTCACCCATGAAGGATTATCTGCAAAGGACTGAGATTTGAAAGAGAATAAGGTGAGAAAGAAAGTGCAGAAAACGATGAGATTAGAAGACATTGATAATGATGAGAATTGGAAAGTGTTGAAGAAAATACTGATTTGTTAGTGTTGTCATGTGTTGACACTTTAACAGCTCTCTTTTCTTATTTTTTTTTTTGGAAATTAGGAATATTAATATCACCATTATCATCACCCTCATCATTCCCATTTCCAAAAGAGTACTGTTACTAACTAACTTTTTCACATTGGAGAAAATTACAGGACTTCATTGTTGCGTAAAAAGAACAAAAGTTGATGGTTCTAGAGTCAGTTACTCCTACTTATTTCCTAACCCTTTAAATTCAACAAAGACCAGAAAAGAATTTCTTCTTTTATGGCAATTAATGGTGGCAAGAAGAGAAAGAAAAATAGGGAAGTTGTTAACGTGAGAGAAATAAAAAAGAGAGAGAAAAGAGTGTCAGGAAGAGAGGAAATTAACTAACGCTGTGTTATTTAGGTAAGATTTGGGGGAGATGATTTGAATGGATTTGAGTGGATTTGAGGATAATTTTTTGTTGTTTTTTTGGGTGGATTTGTGGGTAATCGAGAGTAGATTTGAGAGTAAAGTTTGTGAGAATTAGTGTAGGATTTGATTGATGTGATAGATTTAAAAAATTAGTTTAATTGATAAAAATTAAAGATTACCAAAATACCCCTTGTTATTAAAGTAATATAAAATGTTATTTATTAATTTTATATTTAATTGTAAAAATGTTTATAAATAAACCAAAATTATAAATAATTATTAAAATTAATTTTATACAATATAAAACCTTAATTATAATAATAAAGTAATTATATTTTACCTAAAAATATCATTGTTTTACTTCTAAATATTAATAAAAAATTTACATTGAAATATAAAATCTTAAAACTAATATAGCATAATTCTGTATGTGGCGATGATGAATGAAAGTCACTACACACAACAGTTGCATAAAATTGTAACTCTGTTATTGTTTTAGCCTAGAAAAAGAAAAGGAGAGTCCGAAAGTTGAACGTGTCATCACGTGAGTGGCTGGTTGGAAAGCGGACAAAAGAAGGTTTCAGTTTGAGTTTGAGACTTCACAGTGTGGATAAGCTTTTCGATCTGTATGACTTGTTTTCATTCCAACACAAACGTGCGTTTGAAAGCAATGCAATGCAATGCAGATCTTGTTTCCATTTTGTCCTTCATCTCGTTCGTTCTCTTTCTTGCGTTGCTGTGTTCGTTCTTTTCCGGTTAGTTTTCATCCATGGCGGCTCTCACTTCTTTCTCTTTCTCTGAGGTCAGTCACTGCCCCAAAAGAAAAAAACCAACTTTTTCCTCCGCTCCTTTTCTCGCCACCTCTTCATACTGCTTTGTCCTCCGCACCCATTTCTCCTACCGCAGAACCGGATACACAGCCATTAGAACCGAATAAACACGTGTGGAATACGTTGTCTGGAACCGGATACGCTGCTCTGTAACCGAATACGCCTCTCTTCCAGGTAGTTCGAAAAGTTGGAACCGGATACGCCAACCTTGTAACCGAATACGCATCCTTTCCAACTCCTTCCAAGTGCTCGAACCGGATACGCAACCAAACACAGCCATCAACATCTCTTCTTCAACGGCTGCTTCACAGTTTCATCATCTTCATCCACTCGATCCTCATCATCAAGCGTGTTTTTCCTTGTCCATTAACCACGATCTTTCTCTTCAACTTAATCACACAGCTTCAACATGCAACAACCACATCAAATTCAAAAGCAAGATTACCTCAACTACACATCTGCTCACTGTTAACTTAATATTATCGTTTATTTATATTATGCAAGGCTGAATATTGTGATGGAATTTTAATAATACTTGAGGGCATATAAGTATTTTACCCCTAAATCAACGTAAATCTCTTCAAAACAGCGAGATGGTCTCAACAGTGAAATCCCACAGATCATCGCTTTTCTATCTTTGCATATCAGTACAAACGAACACGAAAAAAATCTCATTTCCTCGCTCTCAAACCTGCGTGAACAGTTTTTTCTGTTCAAACGAACACAACCTAAAAGACCAAAATAACTTAATTTTTAAAACCGATTACAAAACATAAATTCAACCCCTTGGAATAAACCTTCTAAAAACAGAACATGCATTCGAAGTGGCCCAAATTATTAGTGATGGAAGGTGTTAAGATTTCAGAAAAGGGTTTTATTATCAAACTTTTCATTTGTGATTGTACTTATTTTATTAGGAAATTAAAGAGGTAAATATAATTTTAATCCTTGAATTTTAATAAAATAATTTAGAATTTTTATCTAAAATTGATATATTTTAATGTTGAAATTTAAAAATTAGACAAATACTTTTTTAACTCAATTATATTATTTTTTTTTACATATAAATACATTTCTAATTATATTTCAGAATATGCACAGACAAAGCGAAAAAATATATTACTAAATGGACAATTCTATATAAATAAAATAAAAAATACATTTTGAACACATTCTAAAATACAAAACTTCTATTCCAGATGCAAAATCCATAGTAGCCATTCTTATAACGGAATTTTAGTGAATAAATTAATTTCCAATTTTACTCTTATAAGCATGTTCATATTATTATCTTAAAATTTAGACTGTTTAATAAGTAATCCTAGAAACGGTAACAATAAATAACAAAAGCATTAAAAGTTACAGAATGTTTATAATAAATAGAAGAAAAATCATGAATAAACGACTGATGAAGGAATGAAAAGAATGATTAATCTCCCTCATACATAAAATACGACTAAATCGAATTAGACAAAGTTAGAATGATGAAATAAATAAGACTGCGTAATAAGTATAACTCAAAGTAACTGAAAAACTCAACCATGGTTTATCATAACATTGGTATTATAAAACATTACCAAAACCTACATATGATGATGAATAACATTCACCATATCTATATCTGGAAGTCAGCCTATACAGCTGCCTTGGTAGCACTGGAAAGCTTGGACCTCCTCTTGGCCAAACTCTCACTGCGGCGTTCCCTCTGCTCCTTCAACCTGGAGGCAAGGAGTTTTTGGTACTCGGCTGCTTCTGATTTTGCCTTGGCAATTCTCTTCTTCTTATCAGCAATCCGTGCGCGCTTCCTTTGGAGAGTAAGAGGAGTGACTAGTCTTTGAATCTTTGGAGCTTTGCTCACCTTTTTCCCTGCAACCATTCGTTCAAAGCCATTCAGACCATAATCCATCACAAAGTACGTTTCTTATCCAGTGTCCCAAAGGGACCATAGCCTAATTATACCTCAAACTCTTCATTTCAAATTAAATCAAGTGATACAAGGATCTGGCATATAGTTCTTGGCAGGCGTGCATCATCAGAGCATGTTCTTAAAGGGTAAAACTTCATTCGGTAAGTGGGCGAGAAAATTATATATACTTCAACAAAAATTTAATACCATTCTGATTAAAAAATTGACCTTAAAATATTTAATGCAAAGCAAGTAAAGCAACATCCCATTCAGTTAAAATGAAACAAAGAAAACTTTAGGATCAATCGAAAAAGCACAATTTCAATAATCAATAAGAATTCAATGTAACATATATGTACTAAGGCGGCAGATTAATTTTTATGGAAATCATTTTGCTGTACAATTTAAGAAATGATCTTTGGAGTACTACTACAATCAACCATGCATGAGGTATATCTGCCCGTAATACAAATGTACATCAACATAAAATAAAACAGCTATGGGTACAGTATCGTCATCACAAACTGTCAGCAGACAACGCACACTTGCAAATGGTGATTAGTTGTCAATAAATGTATGGTCGGTAACAGATTAACATCATCTTGTTTACATATAAACATGATCCCTTTCTCTAGTTCAGAAACATAGTCAATTACAAAATTAAATAAAGGATATATTTCATTGGGACTTTACCTGCTTTTGTTGTAAATGTCCGACGGTAGGTGTTGACATACTTCCTAACATCATCCTCTTTAGAAAGGTTGAACAGTTTCCGGATTTTGGAGGCTCTCTTTGGACCTCTCATCCTTGGCTTCTCAACATCAGTCAATCCTGGCAAGTCATTTTCACCTTTCTTCACAATTACCAAGTTAAGAACAGAAAGGTCAGGGCTGACAATGCACCCACGAACAGACTTTCTCCTGCGCTCTCCATTACGCCTTCCATATCCCCGGAAACATGGAGTTCCTATTCACGAAATGGAATAGATTTTAAAAATAAAGTTCTCAATGGCAGAGAACCAGAAATGGAATTGATTTTCAATACAAAAAGGGAACAGTACAAGGATATATAGAGTACTTAAAACATACCCCTATGAAGAAGCAGGCGAACCCGACCAGGGGTCAGCACTCCCTGCTTCATTGGGAATCCTTGTTTGTCACAGCCTCCAGTAATTTTGAATACATAACCTTTAAACTCCTATTGGCAACAAAAGAAGTGATGAAATAATCACTAAAAGTTCAGTAAAACTTTGGATCACACATTCAAGGTTTGAAGCTAAAGGGCATACATACCTCACCAAGTGCATCTCCACTGACCTCCTGTGAGATCCTCTTGTCCCAAAATGCTCGTCTGTAATTTGAAGTTGGGAATATTTTAGTATGAAGACAGATTAAAATGGGCAAATGATACAAATATATTTTTAGAGACTTAATTTTTCTCTTAAATTTAGTTCAAAATCACCATTAGGAAACAATAATAGGAGGAATTCGAAAAATTCTAAGAATGGTTTATTAAAACCTAAATAAACGGGGGCAGGCAAACTTAACTATACATCGTTCTTTCATGGCACAACAAAAATTGGAAAAGATTAAAAGAGGAGAAAAGAAGTGAAGAGAATACAGTTTCTGATCGTCGTCGATCTCGAGCTTCTTCTGGCATCCAGTGGTGGGATTTGCAATGTTGAACTGCAGAATAAAAAGGCACAAAATGAAATTGAGCAACAACAACAACATTTAAGCTAAAAAAGAATAGGCATAAAGAAGAAGGACTGGGATGACGAAGACAAAACTAAAACTACAAATCAGAAAGAAAAAAAAAATGCGAGAAAGGGTTCGTAGAGAAGAGAACCTTCATTTTGAGATGTTGTTCCGCAACGGCAGCGTCAAACTCTGTGAGAGTGGTCAGAAAACTGGGAGCTTGCACACCGTAGAGAGGAAGTAGGGTTTAATGTTCAACTATAATATAATAACCCAGGTCTTTTTCTTGGGCCTCAACTGGGCACTTCAATGAAATTGGTCTGGGCCTGCTCGGACAATGTTCCCAATAACGTTCTAAAATTTTAGTATTTTAATTTTAATTTTTTAACATTTAAATATATTTAGATGATTTTCTCTTTGTATAAAAAATAATGCATTATTTTTGAAACATTACATTTGTTTGACAATTAACCACACAAAAGAATTTTCCATAAAAACATTGTTTGGTGTAAACTTGTTTTCTTCTTAACATAAAAACATTGAGAAATGTCTTCTTTTTTTTATATACTTCTATAAATAAATTGATGTGGTATAAAACTGTATGTTGGTATTGATGACATTAAAAGGTAATACATTAGTTATTATAATTTATAAATTATAATTTAGTGTTAGTTTATAATATAGACTCTTATCAACTATACACTATATTTATTCTAGAGTAAATAATTGGTTGAATATAAAATTGATATATTTAGTATTTTGTTTTTAAATATAATAAGAAAAAACTTATGATACTAATATAAAATTTTATTTTATTTAATTTCATTAATAGTTGTGGTAATTAAATATATCTTTAATAAATATATGGTATTATTAAAAATTAAATTCTAGTTCAACTATGAATGACAATAGACTATGTGTCACTATTTTATTGGTCCGTATATTTGAAACGGACCAATCACGAACTATACATAAACGGTTGTAAAAAAAGTTGTAAAAAAAATTGTTACAAAAACATTTTCCAAAGAAAAATGGACCAAATGATGAAGTGTTTCAAACCAGTGTTAAAAGGAAGAAGAGTGTATGTACAGAAATGTTTTCTTTTTGTCTCTTAATATTTATGCATCATATTTGTAATTCACATGAGGCCATATGAAAATAGTATATGAAAAGTATCATATGAGTGTACTTTCATCTTTGTACTAATAATTTTTTGAATTTCTAGAAAATAAAAAGTAAAAAATTATGTCTTTATTTTAAATTTTGTATACTTTATTTAATTTTAATATTTCATATATTTCCTTTTTAATCACATTTTAAAAATTTTATATTTCAATTATTCTTCCAAATGAAACTGAGGATTGATATCAAGGATTACGAATACAGGCAGTGCCTATATTAATTTTTAACACTTTCACATTTATTATAGGAGAGAGACAAGAAGGTTTTCTTATTTCCTACATATACAAATCTTCGAATAGTTTTTCTAAATTTAAGGAATTAATTTGAAATTCCTTAAAATTGATTTGTAAAACTGCAGTAAAATATGTTTTCTACATTATCTTATTGTAGAAAAACTAATATGTACTTTTATTGCACAATGGATTTTGTTAATGTTATTGTATAATAGATTTTACGATTGTTCGATATCAAACTTTATCAGGTCCTAGTGTCAAATTCACTTCTTAAGCATGAAGAAATTAAGAAGCCGAGAGACTATACATATAACATCAAGGGTGACAACAACAACAATTACCAAATACTTAGTTGGGTTAAGACTACCGCATGAAACACTCACCTTGAAAGAGATGACTTTTAACTTGCATTTTTAAGCTTTATGGATTGAAACAAAGAGAGAATCATTCTTAAGTTTTAAACCATTCGTACCTTTGAATTTGATCACATTAATGAGAGAAAAATGTCACTTTTTTTTCTTTAAAATCTAAGGAATAAATCACTACAGGATTATTTCCATCCAATATAATAATATACTTTATCCCCAAAAATATATTGGTAGCTAAATTATTTTTGCCATTAATTTCGCCACCTAAAAATATTTTCATTAAAATAAAAAAGTAATCGATTAGCCATTTAAAAATAGTGATGACTATATTATCACATTTGTAACCGAATTAAGAACAATATTATTTTATATTTAATAATTTTGTTCATGTAAGCAACAAGAAAATGGTCATTATTTTTTTTTGCATTATACTTAAAGTGTGTATGTTATTGTATTAGTTTGTTTACTAACGTAGGAAGCAAGATTCACGACAATTGGGTACCAAACTTTGGTTTTGGAATGCTTTTGATTGTTGATTTATGACATTAAACTTCAACTGACAGTAATTTGTGTGTAACTAACATGAGATTACATAAGAGTGTGGTTTTATTTTTAGTTTGTTTTTTCTTATGGTAATGGTAAGGATCTTATACAATGAAAATAATTTACAAGATACAACCAAAAGCCTGATTAAATCATTACACACATCTAAATGTATGATAAACATGAGAATACAATCTATAAAAAAATTAGCTATCATTCAAGTATTTTTTGTGTTCTAACTAATTTGTATTATGATTTGTATTTGTTGAGATTGTTATAGGGGGAGCACTGGTTTAGCTGAACCCACAATCTCAGAGTTTCCAGTTTTTGATGATGACAACGCATAATTAATAACACATGTGTATTATGTGTTACATGTTCTATGCTTACATGTTAAATGATTATATGAGAACATATTTATGTTGTTGCTGTGTTGTTCATTGCATTTCACTATACTATATATGTGATTTTATACTTGACACATGTTTTTGGAAACGAAAAACCACATGCACTAATGTTGAACTTTAAATTGCGTGGCAAAACAACTGTTTTAAGTTGACTTCATAATGGGGTGAGTCGATTAAAACTTGTGTTTTTGCACAAACCTTTTCAAAGTGTGCTGTGAGATTTTTCAAAGAGAAAGTTTTTCAAAACTATGTTTTATAATGTTACATAGTCGACTATATGTGTATTGCATTCGACTAAGTCTGTTGTGTTTTGAAATTCTGTTAATCCTTGATATAACTGTCTAACGGTTATATTTTTAAATATGTTGACAAAACATTAAATGTAAATCGACTGCATTAATTGTGAACTCAATTAATTGCTGCTAACTGTTATAACTGATTTGTTATATTCGACTGCATTAGTAGCACAATCGATTAAAGTGCGTCAGAGTTGTGATATTCTATAAATTGACGCAACTTTGATTTCTGTAAGAACTTTTGTGAATCTAACATTTTTTGTGATATCTTTTCAGATAAGTGTTGTCTTACAGAAAGTGAAAAAGCTCCAAGAATCAAAGAAGAGACTGTGGTGATCATCTCCTTGTGATTTCTTAAAGAGCAAGATTGAAAGTCTGATTTATCTACAGATTGAGGTGTCTACTGCAAGATAAGGATCTATAATCGGTTGAAGATTGGGTTGTGTTCCCTGTTGTGATTACAGGTAAAAGAATGTGTTATGTTCTTGACTTTAAGGGGTTTCTCAAAGGGTTGAGACAGCAGAAGATGAGATTCTTGCTGCTGGTCTTGTTATTGTATTGCCTACATTTTTATTAGAGGGTTAGAGATGTGTTTTATATTTTGACGTGAGGTCTCTATAAAAGCCTTGTTGTAAAAACCTTGATCATTATAGTGCATTTGCTTCCTGTGATTGGAAGGACAATTGATGTAGGCAGGTTGACTGAACCAGTATAAAAAGCAATTATTGATTTCTCTGATCCCTACACTTTTACTTTTAGTTGACTCTGTTCTGTATTCAATCGACTTTATTTCCGCTGCATTAGAAAATCTTTTTCCTTGTGTTTCAAGAAAGTTTTAAAGGCACCACCTTTTGCGAAAAAAGATTTTAAAAGAACAGTGTTTTTACGTTTCACCAATTCACCCCCCTCTTGGTGTGAGAAACTAAGTCATTCTATGTTAACAGTATTAAAGTGACAATTGGAAGCAAATTCATCACATCAATGTGAGACTCAGTTTTGATCGAGGGTTAATGTGCTCCCAATTTTTGTAATTTACGTTCATTGTGGTCCTTTTTCATCATCCCGTCTAAATCGTGAATGACAGATGAACAATGTGTGTCATGTGTCACTTTGTTACTTTTTTAATTTTTAATTTTATTTTTTTATATTTTTTCTTAATTTTAAAAAAGTTGTCTACGTGTCAAGTCAATATTGTGTCACGTGTCAATGTTAGTGTTCGTGTCAAAACCGTGTTAGTGTCATGTGTCAAGTGAGTATTAGTGCCACGTGTAGGGTCTTTTATTTAATTCAGTCTCAATTTTTATTAATTTTGTCTAATTCAATATTTGTTACATGTAGAAAAAATCAAACATAATTGGATTGAATTGAACAAAATTAACAAAACTTAGGACTACATTGAACAAAAATAACAAAAAATAGAACTAAATTGAATATGAGACATTGACATGTGACATTAACGCTAACATATAGTATTGATACTGACTTGACACGTGACACTAATATTGTTTTAACACGTGACACTGATATTT
Source organism: Vigna reflexopilosa (assembly GCA_027742785.1). Taxonomy (NCBI): domain Eukaryota; kingdom Viridiplantae; phylum Streptophyta; class Magnoliopsida; order Fabales; family Fabaceae; genus Vigna; species Vigna reflexopilosa. The sequence continues at coordinate 24,841,036 of CM050914.1, read as the reverse complement.
TTCACGTGACACTACCTTTAGTTTTATTTGTATTTTTGCTTAAGGGCAAAATGGTATTTTTCACCTTTATTAATTATAGTAATAATAGGAGATGTGTAAACTAAAAACATGCAAAATAAATAATTTAAAAATTTAGTAAAAGGAGATTAGGTAAATCTTTTAGAAGATTTAGTTGTTGTTATTTTAAAGAGTAGTTGAGAGAAAATAAGAGATATAATCTGGGGGGCTTAAAGATTAAAATATGTATTATTCAATTAGAAAAAAAAATCATTATAAGATATTGTTAAATATTTTAAAAGACATTGTTGTATGTTGATACTACTAGATATTGTAATAAATTAAAAGATATATTGAAGTATTATTAGATATAATTAGATATTATTGTTAGATAATAATAATAATAAGATACAATGCATTATATATGAATTTCTCATAATATCTATTAAAATAAAAATATCAAGATGTGTGTATAATATGTTAAGTATATTTTTTCATGGTTTGAAGTAGATGCTTGTGTCTTTGTCTTACAAAATTTCATTATTTAGATTTTTTTTTACGATGCATGAAATTTAAATCCTTCCATTATTAAGAGTTTTTATTATTGTTTTATTATTTTTTTTTAAATTTAGTTTCTAATATAATATTATATAGTTATAATTTTACATTTACAAAAACTGAATAGTTTTTATATGTTTACATTGAAAACTAATTCTTTTATATATATATATATATATATTTACTAGTATAAAGTAATATAATTGTATATATAATTTTTCTAAATAATATTAATAAGAATATAAGATATATATGTACGTGAAAATAATGGACAAAGTAATTATTAAATTTAATTTGTTTAAAAATTAATTAATTAATTCATATTGTATTTTCTTATGTGTCTTAACGAAGCTATGTAATTCTGTTTAAGTAAGATCTATTTTTAAAATCTTTTATGGTGAAAAAACGACATTCATCCTATAAGATTATCTCCAAGGATAACTACAACAAAACTTTAGTTTAAAAGAGTGGAAACAAAGAAGACCAAACAAATGTTGTAAAGGTGTCCAAGAAAATATCTTCAAACATATGCAAATATTGGACCAACAACATGTGTATATGGTGAAAAGGGCTTCAATTTGCATTCATGGTGTCATGGTGATGGATTTTCCACGTTAACAGAACTTCACCAACACAACAAGATATTAACTCTAAAATTAGTAATTAGTATTACAAAAGATATTTTTGATTATCTATATTTAGAATAATAATTCAATTGAAATTGATATGATTACATTTTTTTCCATTAGGTTATAACTGGAAATACACTTCTACTTGGAACCAAAAAACTTTATTCTGGAAGCACTGATGGGACCGTTCAGATATGGGATTGCGATAAAGGTCAATGCATTGAAGTCATACATTTTGGCACAAAGGTTAACTCTTTGATAAATGACTGGCTATGGATTTTTGTGGGTTTGAAAGATGTTGTCAAAGTAAACACTTTTATGTCCTTGTTTTATTTTAATGCGTAATAATGTTCTACTCATAGAAGTAGTATAAGAAAATTGATTACATGGATTTGTTTGTGATAAAGGCTTTGAATACCAAGAAGAAATTCAGAAGCAGAGAGACTTACATATAACATCAACGGTGACAACAACAAAAATAATTACCAAATACTTAGTTGGGTTAAGGCTACACCAAGAAACACTCACCTTGAAAGAGATGACTTTTAACTTGCATTTTTAAGTTTTATGGATTGAAACAAAAAGAGAATCGTTCTTAAGCTTTAAAACATTTGTACCTTTGAATTAATAAAAGAAAAATGTCACTTTTTTTCTTTAAAATCTAAGAGATAAATCAATATAGGATTATTTCCACCCAAAATAATAATATACTTTATCACCAAATTATATTGGTAGCTAAATTATTTTTGACATTAATTTCGCTACCTAAGAATATTTTCATTAAAATAAAAAAGTAATTGATTAGCCATTTAAAAAAAGTGACACTAGTACAAAAACGTTGTTTAACGTCACCCACAAGACGTCGGTTCGAGGGTAGCCCGACGTATACTAATCGACGGTGGCATTACCGTAAATAAGTTGGTAAACACAACGTCAGTTATTAGGGCAAACGACGTCTATGATATAGTAGACGTCTCGTCTGCCCTAAACCGACGTCCAAGGGCCTGAGGTAGGCGAGAAGACAGTCTTTTCTGCCCCATTGACGTCGGTTATGATGGGGGCTGACGTATATCTGGCTGCAATTAATGCTCTTCACCTGATTCCCAAGCGCTTAGACGTCCCGTAGTCAAAACCCGACGTATATAATGTTAAAGACGTCTTTGCTCCCTTAACTTGACGCCAATGGGCTTGTCCGGAAGGCGGGAAGACAATCAATTTCTGCAATATAGACGTCGGAATTCCAGGTGACCGACGTCTATGCGCCTGTAATTAATGCTATTCACCAAACTCGCAGGCACTTTGACGTTTGGTACCAGGGCGCCGACGTCGACGTCCCTGACAGGAAATGAAACGTCAATCCGATCAGCGCCGTAGACGTCTGTGCCCCTTGTGTCCGACGTCTAATAGGCAGATTAAAAGTTATCTTGGACGTCATATTAGTGATATAATCGACGTCTAGCTGATTATAGACGTCGGTTTATATAGCAACCGACGCCTCATTTCATGTTAGACACACTCGCAGTTTCGCGGCATTGCATTCCAGTTTCTGATAACATCGTCGTCTTCCTCCTCTCCTCTTTTTCTCTCTTGCGTCATTGCATTCCAGTTACTGATAACATCATCGTCTTTCTCCTCTCCTTTTTCTCTCTTGCGGCATTGCATTCCAAGTGCGTGTTTTTTTATTTAAACCGTTTAAACTTTGTTCAGTCCGATTATATTAGTCTTCTGGTTCAACTGATTAAAATTTGTTTTTCTTGTGTTGGGTTTTAGTGCAGTTTTGTTCCTCTCTTGGGGTAACGTAGTACCACATTCTTCTTTTGCTAGCTGCCTCCTAGAAAAAGCGACGTCTTTTGGATTTCTCGTGGCGTTTCGACACAAAAACGACCCTGGATCGTTGCCTAGTTATCGTTTCACCGTAATTTTTCCCTCTTGCGGTTGAAAATGGAACTAAGCAAGAACCCAGATTCGGTTTTGGGTTGAAATGTCATGAGAAATTCAAAAGACGCAAGCTTTTTTTCGGGGGAAACTAGCAAAGACAGAGTGTGCTACTGGGCTATCCAAAGAGAGGAACAAATGCACTAAAACACAAAGAATATGTTAGACGTCGGGTAATGCATACACCGACGTCTATACTGACCTTAGACGGCGGTTAATGACATGTTCGAAGTCTTTATGTGCTCTTAGACGTCTGTTAATGCTTACTCCGACGACTACGTATTGCCTTTAGACGTCAGGTTAGGCCTACACCAACATTTAGTGATGTCGGACATGGCACTAACTGACGTTTGTATAGACGTCTGTTATATGGATTTTCGACGTCCCATTAACGTCACCGATATTAACGTCGGTTGTGAAGAAGACATTAAAAACCAAAAATAACCGACTGATGTTAAACAACATTTTTCAACTAGTGTGATGACTATATTATCACATTCGTAATCGAATTAGCAACACTATTATTTTATATTTAATAATTTTGTTCATGTAAGCAACAACAAAGTGGTCATTATTTTTTTTGCATTATACTCAAAGTGTGTATCCTATTATATTAGTTTGTTTTACAAACGTAGGAAGAAAGATTCAAGACAATTGGGTACCAAACTTTGGTTTTGGAATGCTTTTGATTGTTGATCTATGACATTGAACTTCAACTGACAATAATTTGTGTCTAACTAACATAAGATTGCATGAGAGTGCGATTTTATTTTTAGTCAGTTTTTTCTTATGGTAATGGTAATGATCTTATACAATGAAAATAATTTACAAGTTTCAACCAAAAGCCTGATTAACTCATTACACACATCTAAATGTATGATAAACATGAGAATACAAACTATAAAAAAATTGGCTATCATTAAAGTGTTTTTCGTGTTCTAACTAATTTGTACTACGATTTGTATTAAAGTGACAATTGAAAGCAAATTCATCACATCAATATGATACTCAGTTTTGTTTGAGGGTTCAATGTGCTCCCAATTTTTGTAATTTACCTTTATTTTGATCCTTTTTCATCATCCCGTCTAAATCTTGAATGACAGATTAACAATGTGTGTCACGTGTCACTTTGTTATATTTTTAATTTTTAATTTTATTTTTTTAGATTTTTCTTAATTTTAAATTAGTTGTCTACTGGTCAAGTCAATATTGTGTCATGTGCCAATGTTAGTGTTCGTGTCAAGATCGTGTCAGTGTCATGTGTCAAGTGAGTATTAGTGTCAGGTGTTAGGGTCTTTTATTTAATTCAGTCTCAATTTTTGTTAATTTTTTTCAATTCAATATTCGTTACATGTAGAAAAAATCAAACATAATTGGATTGAATTGAACAAAATTAACAAAACATAGGACTAAATTGAACAAAAATAACAAAAAATAGAATTAAATTGAATATGAGACACTGACATGTGGCATTGATGCTAACGTGTGACATTGATACTGACTTGACACGTGACACTAATATTGTTTTAACACGTGACACTGATATTTTCCACGTGACACAATATTAACTTGACACGAGGACAATATTTTTCTTTAAATTTAAAAAAATCACAAAAAAAAATCATTAACTGACATGTAACACATATTGTCGTTGACAATTTTAACAAGGTCATGAAAAAAATACTAAATTTAACAAATATAACAAAAAATTTAGACAATATTAAACATAAAAAAAAATGAAATCTAAAATAAAGAACGACAACAAAAATAGTAACCAAAAGTGGTATTAAGCCAAACTAAAATTATAACTTTTTTTAAAATGATATGATTACTAAATTATTTTAAAAATTTTACATCATCAACATTAAGAAGTAGAAGTTTTCTATACTTTCATATTTTAAATTTAATTATTATTTATTACTTTGATTAAAGTTTTTATCGTAACATCACTTGTTCATGATGTATTTTTTTTGTTAACGATAGACTTGATAATATTTTTTTAATTGAGGTTGGCATGATTTTTTACAAAAAAGTAAAAATCATTAATGATTATTTTTTGATTGACATTCCTAATTTTTTTATTTTTCAATATGAATTAAAATTATTTTTATTATCTTAAGTTAATTAGAGTTTTCTTAGTCAATGTTAATTATTTTCAATTAGTACAATTTGAGTTTTCTTTTAATTTATAACAATTATTTCTTAACAAATATTAATCGATAATTTCAACTTACATTAATAAGTTTATTTCGATCATTATCAAACAAAATTATTTATCTATGTCGATAACATTATTTTTAGGAAAATATAAATATAAAAACTTGATGATCAATGGTCTAGGAGAGATATAAGTTTGGTTAACTTTTAATCGAAACTTTTTCTCACCAAAATCTAAGATTATTTTGGATGCTAGAAAAAAAATAAAATACTTAGACTTGGAAACACCAACAATGTGTTAGTATTAGTTTCTGAAAAACTTACTTTAATTAGTGTAAGACTTTGAAAAATAAGGGTATTAGGAATAAAGTATTTAGTGTTTGTGATTCCTAATTGGTATTCTTGGATGTACATCTTTATTAGAAAATAATTTTTGTGTTATTTCTTTGATATTATTTTAATAAAGTGTGTCACGTGTTGTGGAAAGTTTGAGGGATTAAAATATGTGTGTGATGTGGTCGGCTTGTTGGTACAAAGGTTCTCTAGGATTGAATGGTTGTGAGTCTAATTCCTAGAGAGAAAGCTTAAGGGAAATCTTTAGTTTTATTTGTATTTTTGCTTAAGGCCAAAATCGTATTTTTCACCTATATTAATTAGAGTAATAAAAGGAGGTGTGTAAACTAAAAACATGCAAATTAAATAATTTAAAAATTTAATAAAATTAGATTAATTAAATCTTTTACAAGATTTAGTTGTTGTTATTTTAAAGAGTAATTAAGAGAAAATAAGTAATATAATCTTGGAAGACTTAAAGATTAAAATAGGTATTATTCAATTAGAAAAAAAAACATTATTAGATATTGTTAGATATTTTTAAAAATATTGTTGGATGTTGATGTATAGTAGATATTGTAATAAATTAAAAGATATATTATTAGATATTATTATTAAATAATAATAATAATAAGATACAATGCATTATATAGAAATTTATCATAATATCCATTAGAATAAAAATATCAAAATGTGTGGATGATGTGTTAAGTATATTTTCTCATGGTTTGGAGATGGTGATTGTGTCTTTGTCCTATAAAATTTCATTATTTAGATTTTTCTTTTTTATGATGCACGAAATTAATTCCTTCCATTATTAAGAGTTTTTATTATTATTTTTTTAAAAGTTAGCTTCTTATATAATATTATATAATTATAATTTTATATTTATAAAAACTCATTAGTTTTTATATGTTTACATTGAAAACTAATCCTTTTATATATATATATATATATATATATATATATATATATATATTTACTGGTATAAAGTAATATAATTGTATACATAATTTTTCTAAATAATAATAATAAGAATATAAAATAAATATGTACGTGAAAATAATGGACAAAGTTATTAAATTTAATTTGTTTAAAAATTAATTAATTAATTCATATTGTATTTTCTTGTGTGTCTTAAGGAAGCTATGTAATTCTGTTTAAGTAAGATCTATGTTTAAAATCTTATATGGTGAAATAGCATAAAATTGATTTGGAAATATTTTTTAAAATTATATAAGATTATATTCAAAATATCTTATTATATTTATTTTATATAAATATTTCCTTGTTTCTATAATAATTTTATGACATGTACTTTAAATTTTTTTTATTATATGCACTTTAAATAATATCTTCGTAGATAAACTTTAAATATCTTAGTTTTAAATTATATGGGCTTTAAATAATATCTTATTATATGTACTTTAAATATCTATTATATATAATATAAATAATGTACACTTTAAAATCATATAAGATTATATTTCCTGATTTTCATAAAACTTTTATTATATATAAAACATAGTTCGATCTTTTATATATTTTTTATATTTGTCTAATTTTTTTATTTGTATATACATCTTATTTATTTATTTAATGTATTTATTTTTTATCTATCTAGTTATTATTATAAATAAATATAAGAGAGATATAAACCAATGTAAATCTACAAATTTTTGAATCATAAAATACAATTCAATAATAAGAGTTTGAAGTGTTTTGTATTCAAGTTGGTTGGTTCTTTTACTCTCAGGATCTTCAAGTAAAAGTATGTTGTTCTTTCATCTTCTCTCATTTTTTCTTCATTCAATTCAAACTTTCATATTGTTGTGATTTCATTATCTCATTCTTTGTTATGCATAATAGAATTAATAGATGGAATTTATATAATAATATTTAAAATTTTCATCTTTTTAATCTTCTTGAAAATTTCATGTTTTAATCTGGAAATGTTAGTTTTTGTGGGTTTAATGCCTTATGCTTTTTTTTAATTAGAAAATAGTAATATTTTAGAAATACAAAGGAAAATTAAAAAGAGTATGAAAAAATAAATTTTAAATTTCGTTAAAAATAATATGTACAGGCGTCTTTATTCAATCAATTTTAACACTAAAATTATTTTGATATGATAAATTTTTTTTTGTAACCACCTATCGCAAGAGGAAAATAAAAAGTAAAAATATTACAAGTTGTTTTTCTTCAAATTTTTTAACTCCATTAAAAAAATTAAACATGGTTTATTTAGTTTTTTTTTATTACATTACTGGTATTGTACTGTATTTAACAAAAAAATATTAATAACTGTAAATCATGTTATATTTCAAATTAAATTGAAATTTTCATTTTCAAAATGATCTAATAAATCATCAATATTTTTGTTTGTAATTGATAGTATATATAAAAGGAAGAAGAAATTGATTTGGGATCTAATTATAATGTTTGTATTTTTTTTAGAGTATTATGGATGCAAAGTGTGTTAGGATGAATAAAGATATTAGTGAAAAAACTTGTATTTACTGGTGAGTTGGGAGATGTAACAGATATCCAAGCAAATTTAGACATGGAGAAACACCCTCACCACATACTTCCTATCCTGGCATCAATGTCAAAAGCAAAATCTGTGGGAAAAAACGTCATTCATCCAATAAGATTATCTCCAAGGATAACCCCAACAAAACTTTGGTTCAAAAGAGTGGAAACAAAGAAGACAAAAGAAATGTTGTAAAGGTGTCCAAGAAAGTATCTCCAAATATATGCAAATATTGGACCAACAACATGTGTGTATATGGTGACAAGTGCTTCAATTTGCATTCATGGTGTCATGGTGATGGATTTTCCTCGTTAACAGAACTTCATAACTGGAATTACACTTCTACCTGGAACCAACAAACTTTATTCTGGAAGCACTGATGGGACCGTTCAGATATGGGATTGCGATAAAGGTCAATGCATTAAAGTCATACATTTTGGCATAGAGGTTAACTCTTTGATAAGTGAGGGGCTATGGATTTTTGTGGGTTTGAAAAATTTTGTCAAGGTAAACACTTTTATGTCCTTGTTTTATTTTAATGTGTAATAATGTTCTATTTATAGAAGTAGTATAAGCAAATTGATTACATGGATGTGTTTGTGATAAAGGCTTTGAATACCAAGAACAATTTAGAGTTCACTCTTGATGGACCCAAAGGACGGATCTTTCACATGATTGTTGGAAACAACATCCTTTTTGCTGGGGCAGAGGTAATAATCCATATAGAAGTGAAATGTTATCTATGTTAAATTTTAATTTTTTAAAGGATTAGTTAATAGAATGAGTTTTATGCTTCATTACATTAAGATTTTTTGAATTATCTAAACATCCTATACCTTTTTCCTTTCCTATTATTTCATCGTAATTACTTACGCTACCATTTTTTTTCTTTGATTAGGTTAAGAATTCTCATTTTTAAACATTTGTTTCTAGTGTCCATTAATTTATGTATTATGTAATTATTAAAACCTTCAGGATGGTGTCATTACTGCATGGAGAGAAAACTCTGAAGCTAAGTCTCCTTTTGAATTGGTTGACTCACTGATCGGCCATACTAAATCCGTGGTTTGCCTAACTGTTGGGCGTAATATGTTGTACTCAGGATCCATGGACCAAAGCATAAAGGTATGTCTATAGTAAGTTGATGTTGAAATATTACTTTTTTCCCTTATATCATGTCAACTTTCCTTGAATTATTAAGTGTTCAATTCAATTGTCATTTAGTTCCCAAATCTTATTACCCTGCTTTCTTCAGGCTTGGGACATGGATACATTACAATGTACAATGACACTCAATGAGCATACTAGTGTAGTCACATCCCTTCTTTGTTAGGAGTATTATTTGTTCTCAAGTTCATCTGACGGTACAATTAAAATATGGGAATGCAAGGAAGTGGGAAGTAATTTGACCGTGGTATATACACACAAGGAGAAAAGTGTAAGATGCCAAATCATTTGGTTGTATTTTTCTTATAAAACAATCAAACAATAGTCTTGAAGAAGTTGGTCAATTCACAAAATTCATATTGTTATTATACAGGGTATTATATCACTATTTGGGATGCATGATGCAAATGGCAAGCCAATATTGTTTTCCTCTTGTACAGACAATTTCGTTTGCATGTACGAATTGCCATCGTAAGTAAACTTGAATTATATATTTTTTATACTACTACATTTTACTGTGTTAAATATTAATACATATCTTAACCACGTCCTTTTCCTATATAGATTTTGAGAGAGGGGTCGTTTATTTGTTGAGAAAGAGATTACATCATTTGAATTAGGCGCTGATGGAGGACTCTTCTTCACTGGAGATGGGACTGGTTTGCTTAAGATATGGAAATGGAATGAGTTGCCTAAGGTGACATCGAATTAAGATGTTTTCTATATTCTTCAGACGTGAATTTTTCTTTTGTTATCAAAGTACATTGTGTTCTTCATTCTTATGCATGCCATCTTGTTAAACTCTTACATAATTAATGCATTTACATAGTTTATCCATTGCATCTTGTTTTTTCAGAATACATGTTTAATTGGAAATTTATCATCTTAACTCTAAGTTCTAAGTTTGTTCATTGATATTTTCTTAGCACATTGTTGATATTTCTTTCGTGACCATGATTACTTGTTGGGAAAATTCACACACTCCACATGTAGTCTTGACACCATGACACTTAAGGAAGATAATTTTTTTGCTAATATAAATAAATAAGAAATGAAATATTTTCTATTTTGTTTCTATGGTGACACTCACTGCATTTGGTTACTGGAGAATTGTTTGTCAATTGCAAAAAAAAAAAAAAAAATTGACACCCCTTTGAGATTATATGTTACTGGGGAAAGAGACACTCCTTTGAGACCAAGTGCAAAGCATTAGGTTACTGGAGAATTGTCTATCAGTTAAATAAAAAATAAAAAAAAAGTTTGAATTGTCTTTTAGTAAATTGGCACTCCTTTGAGACCAAGTGTGGCAAGTGCAAAGCATTTGAGTGGAAGATCCATGCTCAGTTGGCAGGTAAGTGCCTTCTAGGTCAGAAACCTAAGAGAAAATATTTTATAAATAAAAAGTAAGGTTAAAAAAAATTATCTATCTTAATGTCTTGCGTCTTGCCTCGATTAATCATTGCACTCAGGGACCCAATAAGTTAATCATTGTTCAAAAAACTGTGAAATGTGTGCTTTTGGGATATCATTGTATGAATTGGACTTGAGATGAGATCATATATTTCCATTCAAAAGCATTCATCATTTTGTTTCCATTATTGTTCTATTTTATTTGAATTTTATTTGCATCATCATTCATACCTTAAGTTAGGCTATTTTCATGCATAACTGCATTATTTGAATGATTTCATCATGTCTTATCTCTATTTCGGATCATACACTTGAGTTTTGTGTCTTTCTTGTAAACATGTGTTTTTAGGTCTTGAAATAACAATTTTTAGAGGTTACTGTTAGGAGTGAAGCATATCGTATTGCACCAGTATCAGCGCATGCAATAAATAGCAGCATCTGGAACATGCAAATGTACATTGGCATCACTATGACCGTCGACCTAGGATTCTTTGCGCTTAATAACGACCATTTCTCCCTCTCGCTTATGCGTACGCCTTCTCCTTCATCTTCACAGGATCTACGTGCAACAATGACTGGATTTGGATCACATGTCGTCCAACCACCACATGATTGACGAAGTTCACTGTTGTCATCAGATTTTCCACAAGTTGAACATTCAGTGAGGTTGTTATTTTCAGTGCATCACAAAAATGAAGAAAAGTAGAGGTTGAGGCAAACCTGAAGAAGAAGACAAAATGCGAGTTATTTAAATTCGTAATACTTATATACATGTTAAAAACTGATTTACAAACATGTGAAAATATGGTACATGACAAGTCAAATTATGTCAATAAAATTAGCCCTTACTTCTTGCTTAACTAAAAATCCAATGCTTATTACCATCTAGTATATTTCCATATTACTTTGTGACTAAGATCAATCAAATAATTTGGAAGCCGAAAACTAAAAAACAAATAAGAAAATGGGGAACTTAAGTACACTAGCAAATGCTAATGATCCATGCATTTTAGTGACACAAATCAATCCATCACTTTGTAAAATATCTTGTAAAATTAAAAGCCTATCGTTTTATAAAATAAAAAAGGACCTAAGTACAACCTTTTTTTTATAAAATCGTAAATCCAAACATCTAGTTAACTATTACAAATTTTCCTTCAAAAGATATTATAAAAGCATCTCCCATATACATTCAATCCTCATCTATATCATTGTCAGATAGAACCCATAAAGTGTTTTTACTTATCAATATCGATAGTAATCTGAGCACCACAATTTTTTAAAAGATTACATGAATAATAAAAATCCAAGTGGTATAAAAGCCCAAGAGGTGTATAGAAATTTAGTTTATGGCAATAGTTGTCTCCAATCCATCAAATTTCTTCTTCCACCCCACCATCAAAAAAGCTTCTGAAAAATGCTTTTTGTAGAAGAAGGGAATTTATTGTGTTTTGAAAAATAAATTCTGAAAATGATTGAGTACAGGACGAAAATGATGGAGGCTAGATTTGTTTGGGGAATAAGACGAATGGGTAGCTTGTTCATGCACTTAAAATATTTATTTTCTTTTATTTAGAATTTCGAATCATATAATTTAAAAATGTTTCAAAATATAAAATTTAGAATTAAAAATATATATATTTAAATTACGAATTTTAAAAAAAATAAAAATCATATTTCAAATTATATATTTTGAAATGTAACGCATATCAAATTACACATTTGAAATGTGTTTTTGAGAAAGAAAAATGTGATAAGTAAGTGCATCGATAGAGGTGAGGAAGAAAAATGACCATGATATGTTAACATTGTTTTTTAACAACTTTTTGACAATAGACTATGTGTCACTATTTTACTGGTTTGAATATTTGAAACAGACCAATCACGAACTATCACATAAGCGATTATAAAAAATTTGTCAAAAAAATTGTTAAAAAAACATTTTGCGAAGAAAAATGGACCAAATGTTGAAGTGTTTCAAACCATAGTTAAAAGGAAGAAGAGTATATGTAGACAAATGTTTCTTTTTGTCTCTTAATATTTATGCATCATATTTGTAATTCACATGAGGCCATATGAAAATACTATATGAAAAGTATCAGATAAGTGTACTTTCATCTTTGTACTAATAATTTTTGGAATTTCTAGAAAATAAAAAGTAGAAAATTATGTCTTTATTTTAAATTTTGTATACTTTAATTAATTTTAATATTTCATATAATTCCTTTTTAATCACATTTTAAAAAAATTATTTTTTTAATTATTTTTCCAAATGAAACTAAAGATTGATATCAATGATTACGAAAAGAGGCAGTGTCTATATTAAATTTTAACACTTTCACATTTACTATAGGAGAGAGGCAAGAAGGTTTTCTTCTTTCCTACATATACAAATCTCCGAATAGCTTTTCTAAATTTAAGGAATTAATTTGAAATCCCTTAAAATTGATTTGTAAAACAGTAGTAAAATATGTTTTCTACATTATCTTATTGCAGAAAAACTGATATGTACTTTTATTGCACAATGAATTTTGTTAATGTTATTGTATAATGGATTTTACGATTGTTCGATATCAAACTTTACGAGGTCCTAGTGTCAAATTCATTTCTTAAGCATGAAGAAATTAAGAAGCAGAGAGACTTACATATAACATCAAGTGTGACAACAACAAAAACAATTACCAAATACTTAGTTGGGTTAAGGCTACCGCAAGAAACACTCACCTTGAAAGAGATGACTTTTAACTTGCATTTTTAAGCTTTATGGATTGAAAGAAAAAGAGAATCGTTCTTAAACTTTAAAACATTCGTACCTTTGAATTAATGAAAGAAAATGTCACTTTTTTTCTTTAAAATCTAAGAGATAAATCAGTACAGGATTATTTCCACCCAAAATAATAATATACTGTATCACCAAAATATATCGGTAGCTAAATTATTTTTGGCATTAATTTCGCTACCTAAAAATATTTCCATTAAAATAAAAAGGTAATTGATTAGCCATTTAAAAAAAGTGATGACTATATTATCACATTCCTAACCGAATTAGCAACAATATTATTTTATATTTAATAATTTTGTTCATGTAAGCAACAAGAAAATGGTCATTATTTTTTTTGCATTATACTCAAAGTGTGTATGCTATTATATTAGTTTGTTTTACTAACGTAGGAAGCAAGATTCAAGACAATTGGGTACCAAACTTTGGTTTTGCAATGCTTTTGATTGTTGATCTATGACATTGAATTAAACTGACAGTAATTTGTGTCTAACTAACATAAGATTGCATGAGAGTGCGATTTTATTTTTAGTCAGTTTTTTCTTATGGTAATGGTAAGGATCTTATACAATGAAAATAATTTACAAGTTACAACTAAAAGCCTGATTAACTCATTACACATATCTAAATGTATGATAAACATGAGAATACAAACTATTAAAAAAATTGGCTATCATTCAAGTATATTTCGTGTTCTAACTAATTTGTACTATGATTTGTATTAAAGTGACAATTGGAAGAAAATTCATCACATCAATATGAGACTCAGTTTTGTTTGAGGGTTCAATGTGCTCCCAATTTTTGTAATTTACGTTTATTTTGGTCCTTTTTCATCATCCCGTCTAAATCGTGAATGACAGATGAACAATGTGTGTCACGTGTCACTTTGTTATATTTTTAATTTTTAATTTTATTTTTTTAGATTATTTTCTTAATTTTAAATTAGTTGCCTACGTGTCAAGTCAATATTGTGTCATGTGCCAATGTTAGTGTTCGTGTCAAGACCATGTCAGTGTCATGTGTCAAGTGAGTATTAGTGTTACGTGTTAGGGTCTTTTATTTAATTCAGTCTCAATTTTTGTTAATTTTGTTCAATTCAATATTTGTTACATGTAGAAAAAATCAAACATAATTGGATTGAATTGAACAAAATTAACAAAACATAGGACTAAATTTTACAAAAATAACAAAAAATAGAAATAAATTGAATATGAGACACTGACATGTGGATTTGATGCTAACATGTGACATTGATACTGACTTGACACGTGACACTAATATTATTTTAACATGTGACAGTGATATTTTCCACGTGACACAATATTAACTTGACACGTGGACAATTTTTTTTTTAATTTTAAAAAATCACAAAAAAATAAAAAAAAATCATTAACTGACATGTGACACACATTGTCGTTGACGATTTTAACAAGGTAATAAAAAAAAATACTAAAAATGATATAACAAAAAAATTGGACAATATTAAACATTTGAAAAAAAATGAAATCTAAAATAAAGAAAGACAACGAAAATAGTAACGAAAAGTGCTATTAAGCCAAACTAAAATTATAACTTTTTTTTTGTAAAATGATATGATTACTAAATTATTTTAAAAATTTTACATCATCAATAGTAAGAAGTAGAAGTTTTCTATACTTTCATATGTTAAATTTAATTATTATTTTGCTTTATATTATTATTTTGATTAGAGTTTTTATCGTAACATCACTTGTTCATGATTGATTTTTTTTTTGTTAATGTTAGACTTGATAATATTTTTTTAATTGAGGTTGGCACGATTTTTTACAAAATGTAAAAATCATTAATGATTATTTTTTATTGACATTCCTAATTTTTTTATTTTTCAATATGAATTAAAATTATTTTTATTATCTTAAGTAAATTAGAGTTTTCTTAGTCAATGTTAATTATTTTCAATTAGTAAAATTTGAGTTTTCTTTTAATTTATAACAATTATTTCTT
This sequence comes from Vigna reflexopilosa, assembly GCA_027742785.1. Taxonomy (NCBI): domain Eukaryota; kingdom Viridiplantae; phylum Streptophyta; class Magnoliopsida; order Fabales; family Fabaceae; genus Vigna; species Vigna reflexopilosa. The sequence continues at coordinate 24,825,555 of CM050914.1, read as the reverse complement.
AACAAATATTAATCGATAATTTCAACTTATATTAATAAGTTTATTTCTATCATTATTAAACAAAATTATTTATCTATGTTGATAATATTATTTTAAGGAAAATATAAATAAAAACTTGATGATAGATATAAGTTTGGTTAACTTTTAATCGAACCTTTTTCTCACCAACATTTAAGATTATTTTGGATGTTAGAAAAAAAATAAAATACTTAGACTTGGAAACACCAACAATGTGTTAGTATTAGTTTCTGAACAATTTACTTTAATTAGTGTAAGACTTTGAAAAATAAGGGTTTTAGGAATAAAGTACTTAGTGTTTGTGATTCCTAATTGTTATTCTTGGGTGTACATCTTTATTAGAAAATAACTTTTGTGTTATTTCTTTGATATTATTTTAATAAAGTGTATCACGTGTTGTGAAAAGTTTGAGGGATTGTGATATGTGTGATGTGGTCGGCTTGTTGGTACAAAGGTTCTCTAAGATTGAATGGTTGTGAGTCTAATTCCTATAGAGAAAGTTTAAGGGAAACCTTTAGTTTTATTTATATTTTTGCTTAAGGCCAAAATCGTATTTTTCACCTATATTAAATAGAGTAATAAAAGGAGGTGCGTAAACTAAAAACATGCAAATTAAATAATTTAAAAATTTAATAAAATGAGATTAATTAAATCTGTTTTACAATATTTAGTTGTTGTTATTTTAAAGAGTAGTTGAGAGAAAATAAGTGATATAATCTTGGAAGACTTAAAGATTAAAATAGGTATTATTCAATTAGAAAAAAAAATTATTAGATATTGTTAGATATTTTAAAAGATATTGTTAGATGTTGATATATACTAGATATTGTAATAAATTAAAAGATATCTTGAAGTATTATTAGATATAATTAGATAATAATAATAAGATACAATGCATTATATAGGAATTTATCATAATATCCATCAGGATAAAAATATAAAAATGTGTAGATGATGTGTTAAGTATATTTTCTCATTGTTTGGGGATCATGATTGTGTCTTTGTCTTTTTTTATTATGCACGAAAGTTAATTCCTTATATTTATAAAAACTCATTAGTTTTTATATGTTTACATTGAAAACTAATCTTTTTATATATTTACATTTTTATTTCGAAAGTAGTATATATATATATATATATATATATATATATATATTTTGTTAACGCGCATACGCCTGTTTTTTAGTTGGTACATTTTAGCAATGTGTACCAGGTTTTAGTAGACAAAAATACTCTCATATATCATAGATGCTAAGTTTTAAGGTGAAGGGTATTTTAATAATTTTCATTCTCAAAACTAAAAAAAAATGTAACCTCCAAATACCTACTCACCTCTCTTATTCCTCTGTACCATTTCTCTTTCATCTCTCACTCCAACATTTTATCTATCATCCTATCCTATGATAGATCCAACAGAAAAAAAAAATTAGAAATACTCGTAATTAAAAAATTTACATTTCTAAAGAGTTGAGTCATTTACATATAAATATTTTTACTGGTATAAAGTAATATAATTGTATACATAATTTTTCTAAATAATATTAATAAGAATATAAAATAAATATGTACGTGAAAATAATGGACAAAGTTATTATTAAATTTAATTTGTTTAAAAATTAATTAATTAATTATATTAATTTTCTTGTGTGTCTTAATGAAGCTATGTAATTTTGTTTAAGTAAGATCTATTTTGAATCATAAAATACAATTCAATAATAGGAGTTTGAAGTGTTTTGTATTCAAGTTGGTTGGTTCTTTTACTCTCAGGATCTTCAAGTAAAAGTATGTTGTTCTTTCATCTTCTCTATTTTTTCTTCATTCAATTCAAACTTTCATGTTGTTGTGATTTCATTATCTCATTCTTTGTTATGCATAATAGAATTAATAGATGGAATTTATATAATAATATTTGAAATTTTCATCTTTTTAATCTTGAAACTTTCATCTTTTTAATCTGGAAATGTTAGTTTTTGTGTGTTTAATGCCTTATGCTTTTTTTTTAATTAGAAAATAGTAATATTTTAGAAATACAAAGGAAAATTAAAAAGAGTATGAAAAAATAAATTTTAAATTTCGTTAAAAATAATATGTACAGGCGTCTATATTCAATCAATTTTAACACTAAAATTATTTTGATATGATTAAATTTTTTTGTAACCATCTATCGCAAGAGGAAAATAAAAAGTAAAAATATTACAAGTTGTTTTTCTTCAAAAATTTTAACTCCATTAAAAAAATTAAACATAGTTTATTTAGTTTATTTTTTTATTACATTACTGATATTATAGTTTATTTACCAAACAAATATTAATAACTGTAAATCATGTTATATTTCAAATTAAATTGAAATTTTCATTTTCAAAATGATCTAATATATCGTCAATATTTTTGTTTGTAATTGATAGAATATATAAAAGGAAGAAGAAATTGATTTGGGATCTAATTATAATGTTTGTATTTTTTTTAGAGTATTATGGATGCAAAGTGTGTTAGGATGAATAAAGATATTAGTGAAAAAACTTGTTTTTACTGGCGAACTGGGAGATGTAAGAGATATCCATGCAAATTTAGACATGGAGAAATACCCTCACCACATACTTCCTATCCTGGCATAAATGTCAAAAGCAAAATCTGTGGGAAAAAACGTCATTCATCCAATAAGATTATCTCCAAGGATAACCCCAACAAAACTTTGGTTCAAAAGAGTGGAAACAAAGAAGACCAAACAAATGTTGTAAATGTGTCCAAGAAGACCAAACAAAAGAGTGGAAACAAAGAAGACCAAACAAAACTTTGTTTCTAGTGTCCATTAATTTATGTATTATGTAATTATTAAAACCTTCAGGATGGTGTCATTACTGCATGGAGAGAAAACTCTAAAGCTAAGTCTCCTTTTGAATTGGTTGACTCACTGATCGGCCATACTAAATCCGTGGTTTGCCTAACTGTTGGGCGTAATATGTTGTACTCAGGATCCATGGACCAAAGCATAAAGGTATGTCTATAGTGAGTTGATGTTGAAATATTACTTTTTTCCCTTATATCATATCAACTTTCCTTGAATTATAAAGTGATCAATTCAATTGTCATTTACTGCCCAAATCTTATTACCCTACTTTCTTCAGGCTTGGGACATGGATACATTACAATGTACAATGGCACTCAATGAGCATACTGGTGTAGTCACATCCCTTCTTTGTTGGGAGTATTATTTGTTCTCAAGTTCATCTAACGGCACAATTAAAATCTGGGAATGCAAGGAAGTGGGAACTAATTTGACCGTGGTATATACACACAAGGAGAAAAGTGTAAGATGCCTAATCATTTGGTTGTATTTTTCTTCTAAAAGAATCTTACAATAGTCTTGAAGAAGTTGGTCAATTCACAAAATTCATATTGTTATTATACAGGGTATTATATTACTATTTGGGATGCATGATGCAAATGGCATGCCAATATTGTTTTCCTCTTATATAGACAATTTAGTTTGCATGTACGAATTACCATCGTAAGTAAACTTGAATTATATATTTTTTATACTACTACATTTTACTGTGTTGAATATTAATACATATCTTAACCATGTCCTTTTCCTATACAGATTTTCAGAGAGGGGACATTTATTTGGTAAAAAAAGAGATTACATCATTTGAATTAGGCGCTGATGGAGGACTCTTCTTCACTGGAGATGGGACCGGTTTGCTTAAGATATAGAAATGGAATGAGTTACCTAAGGTGACATCGAATTAAGATGTTTTCTATATTCTTCAGACATGAATTTTTCTTTTGTTATCAAAGTACATTGTGTTCTTCATTCTTATGCATGCCATCTTGTCTAAAATCTTACATCATTAATGCATTTACATAGTTTATCCATTGCATCTTATTTTTTCATAACACATGTTTAATTTGAAATTCATCATCTTAACTTTAAGTTCTAAGTTTGTTCACTGATATTTTCTTAGCACATTGTTGATATTTCTTTCGTGACCATGATTACTTGTTGGGAAACTTCATACACTACACATCTAGTCCTTGTTGAGATTGTTGATAAGGGAATCACTGGTTTAGCTAACCTTAATCTCACAGTGCTTTATTCACTTTGGTTTTTGATGATGACAACACATTATTAATAACACATGTCTAGTTATGTGTTACATGTTCTGTTACTTATTGATTGAAATCTTATTGAACATGTTTTGTGTTGATCTTGATATATGAATGCATATTCACTGTTCTGATATATATTACATCTTTTGTGATTACATTGCATATGTTTTGGAAAAGGAAAACCACATTCACTTTGATAAACTTATATTGTGTGGCAAATCTGCAAGTCCTATGTCGACTTCATTATTAATAGAGTTGATTAAGACTAAAGACTTTGCACAAATCTCCAAGAACTCATCAAGAAGACCGTGGATATCATTCTTTGAAGAGGTTCTGAAGGACAATTCTGTTGTGCTTACTGCTTGATCATTATCTTCACAATTGAGGTTTTCTTTCGTTGATCAAGGCTCGTGTTACAATCTGCTGGAGATTGTTATACTTGTTGTGATTACAGGGGGTAGACTCGTGGAGTCTGGACACTTTGAGGATTGTTCAAAGTGGGTTGAAGATTGCAGAAGACGGGATATCTTGCTGCAAATTTTCTTGTGTGTTTTTGCCTATAGTTTGGTTAGAGGGTTAGAGAGATGTTTTATAAAAGCCTTGTTGTAAAAACCTTGACCATTAGAGTGCATTTGCTTCCTGGGATTGGAAGGACACTGGATGTAGGCATTTAGGTCGAACCAGTATAAAAACATGCGTTTGAATTCTCTATCCTTACACTTTTACATTCATTCGACTTTACAGTTTTCGTAGTCTACTTAGTAATTCCGCTGCACTTAAATTTTTTATTACTTGCGATTCAAGAAATTGTGTAATGGTTTCTACTTTGTGAAAAAGATTTTAAAAAGACTCTGATTTTGAAACCTCACCAATTCACCCCTCTCTTGGTGTTGAAACCTCACCAATTCACCCCCCTCTTGGTGTTCAAATGTAGCCTACCTGTTTTCCAATAATTGGCACCCGAGTTGGTTTTCATAAGATATTTGAAAAACTAGTCGACTTCTATTTTTCTTGAATCGACTATATACCTGGGGTTGGCTTCCAGTTTTCAAACTTTTGGTGAAGGTGCATCTACAAACAGATAACCTCTGTTTGCTAGTGAAAATTATCCTTTTTGGAAAATCAGAATGCAAATATTTCTCGAATCCGTGGATAGAGGAATTTGGGATGCAACCTTGAATGGTCCCTTTGAGCTAACTCATATTGTTGATGGAAAAACTGTTTTCAAAAATTTTTCTGAGTGGTCTCAAGATGAATATAGAAAAAAAAAAGAGTATGATGTTAAAGCTAGAAATATTATTGCCTCTGCACTAACTGTTGATGAATTTTTCACGATATCTCAATGCAAATCTGCCAAGGAGATGTGAGGTGTCTTGGAAGTCACACATGAAGGCACTAAAGAAGTCAAGAGAGCAAGAAAGAATTCTTTGATTCAAGAGTATGAACTTTTCAGGATGAAGGCTGGAGAGACAATCTATGAAGTCTAGAAAAGGTTCACTCATATAGTCAACCATGTAATGGTTCTTGGAAAAGTGTTTGATAAAGAGGAAATCAACATCAAGATATTGAAAAGTCTGAACAAAAGCTGGCAACCAAAAGTCACTGCAATCTCTAAGTCCAAAGACCTTACAAGCATGAATATAGCTACCTTGTTCAGCAAGTTAAGAAAACATGAGTTAGAACTTGGAAGATTAAAGGATGAAGAAGAGATTGAAGAAAAGAGGTCCATTGCACTGAAAGCAACAAGCAAGAAAGCCTCAAAGTCAGAGGATGATTCAGATGCAGAGATGGACGACAAAGAAATGATGACCATGATGGTAAGCAAGTTTAGTCGACTTATGAAAAATGATAGTCAACTTACTAACTATGCAGGTCACAACAAAGCAAAGAAAGGCTTCAGATCAAATGTTGTCCAATGCTACGAATCTGGGAAAGAAGGATATATCAAACCAGATTGTCCAGAATTAAAGCCAAAGCAGAAAGCCAATAGAAGGTTTCCACAGGACAAAAATAGAAAGAACAAAGGAGCTTACATTGCTTGGGAAAACAATGATTCTGATGCATCAACTGATGAAGATGCTGATCATGAAGAAGAATAAAATATATGCTATATGGTTGGAGCAAAATGGGATGATTATGACAGCGATGCAAATTTTGAGAATGAACCATTAGAGGTGAAGTATGATCTGCTGATTGAAGCATTCAAAGAAATCCATGCTGAAGCTATGCGACTACAATACAAGGTTAATCGACTTAACTTTGAGAGAAGAAATTATGAGCATAGAATTAATAACCTTGTGGCTGATAATGAGGAATTACAAAAAGAACTAGATGATGCTTTAATGTATGTTAAGGAAATTAAAATTGAGAATTTTACAGTAGAAAAAGCTTGTGATAAATGTCCTACTCATATTGAACAAATACATTACTTGACTAGCACGCTAGCCAAATTTACTCAATGTAGAGACAACTTAAATGTTGTATTAAAGTCTTCTGGTAGAGCTATTTACAAACAAGGAATAGGCTATAAAGCTCAGTCTAACAGAACTAATGCAAAGAAATTTATTGATTTAAGCAAGCCTATGAAGCATGCATGTTTTTATTATAATTGTGTTGGTCATACTGTTGGAAAATTTTATTATATAACTGTTCGTGTTCATAAAGGATTGTATGTGTGGAAACCAAAGGAACAACTAACTAAAACTGACAATCAAGGACCCAAAGTAAAATGGGTACCTGCAACAAAAAATCCAAGTTGTTTTGTAGGATAACAATCTGATGCAAGGATGTGCAGTGAGAGCTCAAGGATGAACTAACATGGCTAAATCAACCATCTTGAGTATCTACAACTGGTAACATGTATTACCTCACTGCATCATGCATTATCTGATTGATTGTTTGATGTTTGATTGAGTGTATGATTGTCTGTATGCTTGAATGATTGATTTGTTTTGAAAAAAAAAATTCACGATTTTTAGTCGACAGTGTTATAAGCTTATTCGACTATATGTCTTAGCATGTTCAACTCTGTTTTGGAACTCTGTTTTTGAAAAATGTATCCAACTAGAGTCAACTTTCATTTTGTTCGAATCGACTTAAAACCTCTGTTTTGGGTTTACAAAAAATTTGTATTTTTAAATGTGTCTTTGCTTGGTTTGTTCGCGCCCTTTAAATATGTGGTAACTAGCAATGACTCAAAATCACACTTGCTGAAAGCATAATCCTAGACTGCTTATCTTTGCTAAATGGTTGCATCTTCTTCTAAGCTCACCAAGTTCTCTACATCAGCTAAGGGAAGTACTAGTCCTACAGGATGGATCAGTGACGATGGAATTAGAGAAAGGTTCATCCATGGAATATTCAAAATTGTTGTCACTCCGAAGTATCTTGATCTGAGCTTATCTGAAAGAGAAGGGTTTATGTTTCTTGGTTGGTTGAAGTCTCAGGAATTGTCGTCCTTGGTTCAACTGAAAGGTTATTGGTATCCTGATCTTGTGAAAGTGTTCTACCACAACTTGAAACTGGTAAATGGTGATATTCACTCTAGGGTAAAAGGGGGTTGAAATTGTGATTGACAACGATACATGGCTGCATGTTGTCGGTTTAAAAGCTAGGGTGTACTATCTCATCTACCTAACTCAGAAACAAATCGTTTGTTAAAGAAAGGAGATATCTACAAAGGGTGGCTAAGATATTCTAATAACAATTCAATGTTATCCGAGTTGCTTGAAAAAGACTTCGCTCATGAAGGACTAAGGACGGAGGAAAGAATTATGGCTCATATACTTGCCTTTGTGATTCTACCTAGAAGAATGCTTGAACCAAATATGACAGCTGAAGATATCTACTTGTTGTATGCTCTTAAGAATGACATTCCCACCAACTAGGTGGAAGTGCTAAAAGAACATATGACTGAAAGTACTCTGAACAAGTCTCATTATCTACCCTATGCAGTATTAGTCAGCATAATTTTTAAAAATCAAGGTGTGAACACTGATGATGAAAGGAGGTTTCCATGCAACTACAAAAATGAGATTAACCAAAATACTCTAATCTCATTTGGATTAACAAAGATTTTAAGAGGATGGTGCTTTAAAGGAGAAGAAAATATGTTGTATCTTTATGGAAGCACCTCTGTCACACATGAACAAAGAGAGGTCACATATTCTGACAGCAATTGTGTACACCTTGCTATAAATCAACTTCAGAAAATTGTTAACAAGCTTGATCAGCTCGAAATAAAAGTTAACCACATTCTACAATAATGCCTTGAAGAAGACATGTCTGAAGACGACTCTATGGATTCAAATGTATAAGAATAGGGGTTTAATGGTTTCAGCAGTGTGATTCGAGTCTTGTTGGCTATTTGGTTCTTAGGTTTCTTTTTAGTCTATGGCTTAGGGCATTATGTTTTGTTCTTGTTTTGATCATCTATTGTAATACCCTTTTGAACAATAAATGAAATTAGTAGTTTGATTCAATATCATTTGCTTTAATATGATTGCTTGAATATGATTGGGAATGAATATGAATCGACTTTGTGATGATTGAAGTTGACTATGCATGTTTTCACTGTTACATTAAATTGTTTTGCCTACTCACTTCTTAATTGTATATTTCTTGCACTTCTATGATTCTAAAATGCTTGATCTTCAAAAGATCATGAAAGGTTTTGCAGGAAAACATTGCTTTGGAATTCACAGTTGGAATCAAAACTCACTAGAAAGCAATGAAATCGATTGGAAAAATAATTCAATCGACTTGATCATAGAAGAGGTTATAAATTCCATCACTGGAATTTGGTTATCATATTGATTGATTATTTTATTCTGATTATCTTCAATATATCTCTGTCTCTTAATGTTTGTTACATATATGAGATTATATTGTGAGATTGTTGATGATTGTATCTTTGCATAATAGAGTTGCTTGAAATCATAACTATGATACAATTTTGTGTTATGCTGAATGTATGCTCTGTTATCTGTGTAACTGCATTGTGCATTTAATTCTGATTTTGTTGTATACATAATGACAAGGGGAGCATTATTTGTTAAGCATAGATTTTTCACATGCCTACATTCTAGGGGGTGTTTATCTATCTCATGTGAATATCTGTGATAGGGGGAGCATCACTGCATGTTTAAACTGCTTATTTCTTACTGATGCATCTCTATATTTTTCAAGTTATCAGCATATCCATATCTGAAAGCAAACCTTTTTAGCTAATGCACAAAGAGGGAGAAATATTGTGAAAGATTTATTTTGCTTGATATGTGATTGTTTGCCTGATAATACTTTATTCAGAGTAATTGGGGTTTGAACTTAATCTGATACATTTGCTCAGATACTTTGATACTGGATAAAATCAGTTAACTCTGTTTGTTTAAAATGATACTGATTTTATGAACTGTTTGTGTACAAACATGATTGTTTATTAATCATGGTTGTGCATCATTAAAAAAGGGGGAGATTGTTGATAAGGGAAGCACTGGTTTAGCTAACCTTAATCTCACAATGCTTTATTTACTTTGGATTTTGATGATGACAACACATTATTAATAACACATGTCTTGTTATGTGTTACATGTTCTGTTACTTATTGATTGAAATCTTATTGAACATGTTTTGTGTTGATCTTGATATATGAATGCATATTCACTATTCTGATATATGTTACATCTTTTGTGATTACATTGCATATGTTTTGGAAAAGGAAAACGACATGCACTTTGATGAACTTATATTGTGTGGCAAATCTGCATGTCCTAAGTCAACTTCATTATTAATAGAGTTGATTAAGACTAAAGACTTTGCACAAATTTTCAAATACAGTGCTATGTGAGCTTTTACATTGAAAAGAATTTCAATATGTGAAGATGTGTCAAAGTCGACTATGTGCGCTATGCATTCGACTTTGTTAGTTGTTTTATTTGAAGTTTTGTTATGCTTGTGAATAGCAACGACTATATTCTCAAATGTTAGTTAAGCATTGAATGAGAGTCAATTGTATTGAATGTGGAATTGATTTATTTGACTTGACTGCTACTAGTTTAACTTAAATGTTATAACTGTCAGAGGACAATCGATTCTATTAGTAGCTTAGTCGACTACAGGAGCGTCTGATTTATGGAAATCTATAAATAGACGAGACCTAAGTTATTCAGAAAACTTTTGGAAGAACTGACATTTTCATATTCTGTTTCAGATTGATTCTTTGTGATTTAGTGCTCCAAGAACTCATCAAGAAGACCATGGAGATCATTCTTTGAAGAGGTTTTGAAGCAGAATTCTGTTGTGCTTACTGCTTGATCATTATCTGCACAATTGAGTTGTTCTTTGGTTGATCAAGGCTCATGTTACAATCTGCTGGAGATTGTTGTACCTGTTGTGATTACAGGGCATAGACTCGTTGAGTCTGGAAACTTTGAGGATTGTTCTAAGTGGGTTGAAGATTACAGAAGAGGGGGTATCTTGCTGCAAATCTTCTTGTGTGTTTCTGCCTATATTTTGGTTAGAGGGTTAGAGAGTTGTTTTATATTTTTGACGTGGAGGTCTCTATAAAAGCCTTGTTCTAAAAACCTTGACCATTGTAGTGCATTTGCTTCCTGGTATTGGAAGGACACTAGATGTAGGCATTGAGGCCGAACCAGTATAAAAACCTGTGTTTGAATTCTCTATCCTTACACTTTTACATTCAGTCGACTTTCCAGTTTTCGTAGTCTAGTAATTCCGCTGCACTTAAATTTTTCATTACTTGTGATTCCAGAAATTGTGCAAAGCTTTCTACTTTGTGAAAAAGATTTTAAAAAGACTCTGATTTTGAAACCTCACCAATTCACCCCCCGCTCTTCGTATTGAAACGAAGCCTACCTGTTTTCCAACAGTCTTGACACCATGAGACTTAAGGAAGATAGTTTTTTTTGCTAATACACATAAATAAGAAATGAAATATTTTCTATTTTTTTTTCTATGGTGACACTCTATGTATTTGGTTACTGGAGAATTGTTTGTCAATTGCAAAAAAAAAAAAAATTGACACCCCTTTGAGATTATATGTTATTGGGGAAAGAGACACTCCTTTGAGACCAAGTGCAAAGCATTAGGTTACTGGAGAATTGTCTGTCAGTTAAATAAAAAAAATAAAAGTTAGAATTGTGTTTTAGTAAATTGACACTCCTTTGAGACCAAGTGTGGCAACTGCAAAACATTTGAGTAGAAGATCCATGCTTAGTTGGAAGGTCAGAAACCTAAGACAAAATATTTTATAAATAAAAAGTAAAGTTAAAAAAATTATCTATCTTAATGTCTTGTGTTTTGCCTCGATTGATCATTGCACTCAAGGATCCAACAAGTTAGTCATTGTTCAAAAAACATTGTGAAATGTGTGCTTTTTGGGATATCATTGTATGAATTGGACTTGAGATGAGATCATATATTTCCATTTAAAAGCATTCATCAATTTGTTTCCATTATAATTATATTTTATTTGAATTTTAGTTGCATTATCAATCATACCTTAGGTTAGGCTATTTTCATGCATTACTGCATTATTTGAATGATTTCATCATGTGTTATCTCTATTTCGGATCATACACTTGGGTTTTGTGTCTTTCTTGTAAACAAGTGTTTTTAGGTGTTGAAAAAACAATTTTTAGAGGTTAGTGTTAGGAGTGAAGCATATCATATTGCACCAGTATCAACGCATGCAATCAATAGCAGCATCTCGAACATGCAAACGCACATTGGCGTCACTCTGACCGTCGACCTAGGATTCTTTGCTCTGAATAACGACCATTTCTCCCTCTCGATTATGTGTACGCCTTCACCTTCATCTTCACAGGACTAGGTGCAACAATGACTAGATTTGGATCACATGTCGTCCAACCACCACATGATTGACGAAGCTCACTGTTGTCATCAGATTTTCCACAAGTTGAACATTCAGTGAGGTTGTTATTTTCAGTGCATCACAAAAATGAAGAAAAGTAGAGGTTGAGGCTAACCCGAAGAAGAAGACAAAATGTGAGTTATTTAAATTCGTAATACTTATATACATGTTAAAAAATGATTTACAATCATGTGAAAATATGGTACATGACAAGTGAAATTATGTCTATAAAATTAGCCCATACTTCTTGCTTAACTAAAAAACCAATGCTTATTACCATCTAGTATATTTCCATATTACTTTGTGACTAAGATCAACCAAATAATTTGGAAGCCGAAAACTAAAAAACAAATAAGAAAATGGGGAACTTATGTGTACTATCAAATGCTGATAATCCATGCATTTTAGTGACACAAACCGATCCATCACTTTATAAAATATCTTGTAAACTTAAAAGCCTATCATTTTATAAAATAAAAAAGGACCTAAGTACATCCTTTTTTTTATATAAAATCATAAATCCAAACATCAAGTTAACTATTACAAATTTTCCTTCAAAAAATATTATAAAAGAATCTCCCATATACATTCAATCCTCATTTATATCATTGTTAGATAGAACCCATAAAGTGTTTTTACTACTCAATATCGATAGTAATCCAAGCATCACAATTTTTTAAAAGATTAGAAGAATAATACAAATCCAACAGGTATAAAAGCCCAAGAGGTGTATAGTAATTTAGTTTGTGGCAATTGTTATCTCCAATCCAACAAATTTCTTCTTCCACCCCACCATCAAAACAAATTTCTTCTTCCACCCCACCATTAAAAGCTTCTGAAAAATGCTTTCTATGGAAGAAGGGAATTTATTGTGTTTTGAAAAATAAATTATGAAATTGATCGAGTACAGGAAGAAAATGATGAAGGCAAGAAACAAATGCTTTCGTTTGTTTGGGGGAATAAGACGAATGGGTAGCTTCTTCATGCATTTAAAATATTTATTTTCTTTTATTGAGAGTTTCGAATCATATAATTTAAAAATATTTCAAAATATATAATTTAGAATTAAGAAAATATATATTTAAATTACATATTTTTAAAAAAATAAAAATTATATTTCAAATTATATATTTTGAAATATAATGCATCTCAAATTACACATTTGGAATGTGTTTTTGAAAAAGAAAAATGTGATAAGTGAGTGCACCGATAGTGGTGAGGAAGAAAAAGGACCATGATATGTCAACAATTTTTTTAACAACTTTTTGACAATAGTCTATGTGTCACTATTTTATTGGTCCATATATTTGAAACGGACCAATCACGAACTATCACATAATCGGTTGTAAAAAAGTTGTAAAAAAAATTGTTAAAAAACATTTTCGGAAGAAAAATGGACCAAATGTTGAAGTGTTTCAAACCAGAGTTAAAAGGAAGAAGAGTGTATGTAGAGAGATGTTTTTTTTTTGTCTCTTAATATTTACACATCATATTTGTAATTCACATGAGACCATATGAAAATACTATATGAAAAGTATGAGATGAGTGTACTTTCATCTTTGTACTAATAATTTTTTCAATTTATAGAAAATAAAAAGTAGAAAATTATGTCTTTATTTTAAATTTTGCATATTTTATTTAATTTGAATATTTCATATAAGGAAGTAATTTGAAATCCCTTAAAACTGATTTGTAAAACTGCAGTAAAATATGTTTTCTACATTATCTTATTGCAGAAAAACTGATAAGTACTTTTATTGCACAATGGAGTTTGTTAATGTTATTGTATAATGGAATTTACGATTGTTCGATATCAAACTTTACGAGGTCCTAGTGTCAAATTCACTTCTTAAGCGTGAAGAAATTTAGAAGCAGAGAGACTATACATATAACATCAAGGGTGACTGTTAATCCCCTACAAGTGTACTAGATCGTATCAAGTAATAATAGATGGTAAGACCAAATATCGTTCTCCCAAAGGACTCTTAGGCCTTATCTTTCATGTAAATTGATCTTATAAGACTTGAGAAAGAAATAAATTTAAGTCTTTTAATGCAAGACGAAAATAAACATGCAAAATGCAAATGAATCAATTGACAAGGAAAAGATATGGATGAATGGAGTTGTTGGGGTTTACAATTTCATCTTATCCACCCTCTTATATCTACTTTTCTTATTTAATTTTCTTTATTATCATATTGTCATGCAAACTTTCTTAGTCTACCCTAAACCCAATCTCTTGGCGAAAAGAGCCTATTTCTAATTACTGGCTTACTATCTCTAGTCTCCCCTAGTAATTAGCAATGCATTATAAACAGAAGCGAGATATAATTGATTGTCCTACCCCTATCTCTAGACGGTATTAGCTTAATCAAGGAATTTCCTACCAGTTCATGACATTACCGTACGTCTCCGTATCGATAAAGACAAACAACATTTACCAAATGAGTTAAACGATAAAAGCATTAAGCATAGATAAGAAACCCAACAATTGATAATATAAGCATATGCAAGCATATAAATAAAATAAGAATTTCAATATAAGAGAGTTTCAAAAGCTTACATTGTTCCCCAACAACAAAGGGTTTAGTTCAGCATAGACATGGTGAACTAGATGGAATTAAATGAAAGAATGGAAGAATAAACCCTAAATTTGGTAGATTGGAGCCTAAGCATCCAAGGAACCGCCTCCAAGGAGTGTAGAACAGCTCTGGACGTCTCTGCCTGCCAAAAAAATTACTTTGAGAATCGCACTGGGGCTATTTATAGCACATAAAAGTAACAGAATTTAAGCCCAAGCCCATTTGATGGACGCTCAACGCCTAATTTGGCCGCTCAGCGGTTTGCCTCTAATCGCAAAACCGCTCAGCGGTCCAATACGCCGCTCAACGGTGGCCCTCTAATCGCACAGAACGCTCAGCGGTGCCACTCAAGCGAGAAGTAGTGGCTTCACCCACGAAAATAGCGCTCAGTGCTGGAATTGGCGCTGAGCGGTGCACTTGACTCTTCTTTTCAGTTTTTCTCCTTCTTTCATGAGTCTATGTCCTCCCTTCTTCACTTCCATCTTCAATTCTCATCAAAACCTTGCAAAACAATGCAAAACAAGCATAATATCTCTAAAAACAACTTTTGACTCTCATGTGACTCAACTAAGTGTTTTACTTGAGTCTTAAGCTCATTCTAAGCCATAAAGGGTGTGTTTTAATATCAAATTTAAGTATAAAAATAACAGTTTTCCAACCGTTATCACAACCCCAAACTTAAAACTTTACTTGTCCTCAAGCAAATAAAACAGAACTTGGCTTTCCACTTTTTCATCAAAATAGTTCAACATTTCCAAAATTTATTTTTCTCACAACAAGAGTTACTCAATTCAGATTTTCAATGGAATCTTATCAAGATGCATGCATGCTTTCAATTCAATTCAGTTCAATAGATGTTTCATTTATGAATGATCAATCCACTAAGCATAAATGTAAACATGGAATCTATCAATTCTCACTAAGCAAGTGTTTCACTCAATCACCCAAGTGTTTAAGAGGACACTCCAACTCTCTACTATTCACATATCACATGAAACCAAGTTGCCCTTCATCTACTACAATCAACATTCTTACATACAAATGTCATCATAAGGACTTTTCCAAGGCTTATAATGAGGTTGAGTTAACAAGAAAAATTAGTTTTTCTGGAACACAAGATCCTTGAGTGAAGAGAGTTAATTTAGCATCCAAAGTTCAAGCACAAACTCTCTTTTTAACCAATCTTACTCATTGCCAACTTCTTTCCTTTTTCTCTTTACATTAAGATCATCTTTCATGCTTTTTCTTTCTTCTCTTTTCTTTTCTCATGCTTTTCTTTCATTCAACACTTGAACTCAATGCCTTTCTTTTGCCTTTCAATTTCCCCCACAACCCCAAACTTGAACTTTGGCAATATCATACAATTATTCTCAACCCAACTCAAGGTAAAAATTTTCAAAGCAATGGTTTCATCCTATTTCATGGCTAGGGTTCAAAAAGGATAGAACACATGATTCTCTTTTCTTTGGGGTAATATTTGGCTAAGAATGGTTTCAAAAAATGGCCTTGATCATATGACACAAATATGCAATTCAATCAATCATAAAGATTCAGGCAATATCATTCATGCTTCCATATGAATAACACATATATCAATGAATACTCTGGAGTTCAAAACCTCACACAATTGTGCTTTTCTCAAACATCATTCAAACACCCTGCTTGGAATCATAATCACAATCATAAATCATCACACATCTATTCACAAAGCTAGTGAACCATTCACCTGTATATCAGCATGCAACACAAACTCAATCATCATCCACATCCAATCATCATTTGAGAAAACTCATCATGCAGTAACATCAAGTTAAACCATAGTCAGATATAGTGTTCAAGTCAATCACAGACACCTTCAACAAAATTCAACCTATTCTAAAAATTCAAAATACAAAAGAAAAAGAAAAATCCATGTCTAAATACTGGCATCCATCAGTAGATGCCCTCTCAGTCCATGTCCTCATTTGAGTCATCCTCATCACCAACCTCTGCATCCTAAAAATCATCCTCTTGGTCATCCTCATCTCCGCTTGGTGCTCCAGTTGCTCCAGACCTGCTCCCCTGTGCCTGCTCCTGAGGCCAAGCCATAACGCTATGGAACTCGCCCATAGTCCACCTGTGCACCGGTGGTGTGTCGTACAACCCTACTATCATCTGTGTAGTAGCTACTTGCCCCCTACGGAGAGACTCCATCCTAGCCTCCATCATGGACATATACATGTCCCTCATCTGGAATGGCTCAACATGCTGTGCAGGTGAATCTGTAGGTGCATCCTCCTGTTGGGCTACTGCTCTCTTAGGACATCTCCTAGGAACTACTCCTGCTGGCTCGTCGCCTCCACAGTACTGCCGATAGTAGGAGGCATCTATAGCCCTCCTAGGCCTCTCATAAGGTGGAACTGCAGTGTCCACCCCAGCCTGCTGGCACAAATAAGTAATCAGGGACGGATGTCCCAACGGTGTCCTGCTACTCACAGTGGTAGCGCAGCTCTGAATCTCGTTGGCGATGACCTCACCAACGTTAACATCCATCTGCCTCAACATGCAGTAGATGAAGAGAATCATGTGCATGGTAATATCGGACACATGTGAGCACGACTGTATGTTGGCATGAGTGAATGCCATCCAATACTTCGCTAATGGAGTCAAATCTGCCCTCTTGATGATGACAGGCACTCTGTTAGGGTTCCTCTGAAAATGTCCACCAGGGACACACATCACCCTCTCAATGTCCTCAAAGTCCCTGAACTCCCCTGTAGATGCCGCATACTGACACTACTTTCTAGGCCACTCAGTGCCTAAGAAACTGTTGATGATGTCAGGGTCATACTTGATGATTTGTCCCCTCACATAGCTCCTAAATCTCCCTTCATCAACTCCTCCTCTGATCAAGGCGTTTGTATAAAATTCCTTTACCAGCTCAATGCTAGCTGGTGCAGGATAAGTAGCTAGCCTCTCCCAGCCTCGCCTCTCAATCTCCAATCCAAACTCAAGAGCCAAGTCTGGGATGTAAATGGCCTTCCTCTCCATCAACAATCTTCTCTCCTGCATAGTCACATAGTGCTCCTCATGCTTCCTGGAAAGGAACCTATAGGAATAAAACCTTCTTGGCCTCTCTGGCTCCTTTCTCTTGTTTCCCATAGTCTTTACTCTCCTTGAGGATGACATTCCTGTATCAAATAAGTTCAATAAACCCACATAAATTCATCATTAGAGGTTAGTAAATCATCAATTAAAATTCACACCAAGCACAATCCAGTGCTGAGGGAAAAACAGGGCCCCTTAGCGTCACAACATCAACAAAAACAACACTCAAAATCTGACGCGCACCGCTCTGCGGTCAGACGGACCGCTCAGGGGTGGCGACGAGGGTTTTTCAAAAACCCTCTTCAAAGTGTCCTAATCTCCACTCTAACACAAATTTCACAGTTGCAGACCAAATTCATGCAATTCAATTGGTTCAAATAGTTTCTATTTCATCAAATCATGCATAGAAATCAAAAGCCCTAATTTATCATATTCCTACACATGTTCTTCAACAAATTTCAATTAGAAACCCTAGGAATGAAATTGCACAACTTACTTGAGTGGAGATCTTAGATACTTGCAAGACTTCTTCCTAATTGATGATGAATGCCTCTCTAATGCACAACCCTCAACAAAAACCCCAAACTTTTGACAAGAGAATGGTAGAAAAATGAGATTTTTGTGAGTGGATGATGGGAAAAGTGAGAAATCTCTTTGGAAAACCTTTGAAAGTGAAAATTAGGTGCTAGAGTTCATAGAGAACGCTTGGGCGAGCTTCAAAGAGGAGTTTCAAAAGTGTAGAACCCCCAAAACCGTTGAGCTTTTAAAAACCCAAGGGTGGTCTGCGCCGCAACCGCTCAGCGGTGCGCATTAAAAAATCCCTTCCTCTATTTTGCTTGCTTTTGTGTAATCCAACCTTGTAGCACTTGATTTCGACCTTCAATTTTTCAATTACATGCCTTTCCCTTCTCAAATGCAACATTCAAACATATAATGCACTTAGACAGGTTAAAAACAGGAAATAATCAACTGGGTTGCCTCCCAGGTAACGCTTGTTTAACGTCACGAGCCTGACCCAAACCTTCTAGCACTCATTAGTAAGTGCCTCCAACACCACCTTACAGTAGGTGTACTTACCTGTATCCTTCAGTAGATACATAAAATTTTAGCATCCCTCAGTAGATGTTACCAAAAAAATGTTTAAAAATCCAAGAAATTACATGTCCAAAATAAAATAAACCTAAAACAAAAAAAATGTTTTACAACAATTAGGATTCATTCAAATAACATCATGTCTTCCCATCCCGATTGGGATCTTCATCAATCCAACTCATCAGCTGCCTTTTGTCCACTCTTCTGATTGCTTTGGAGTATGGTCTTCTAATCTCCACTACTCCACCTTCTTTAAGCTTCACAATCCACTTTATATTCTTGAATCTTACTTGTGAACCACGTAGAAGTAGTGTATCCTCTGAGTGGAATGTTCCTCCTTTATCTACCTTTTCATCTTTAGGTACCTGCAAAATATTACAACCATCAGTATCAATACCTATTGTGCTCTCTCTAGATGCAGCAACTTTCCTTGACTTTTTGTGTTTAACTCTTTTTTTTATTCTAACATTATTCTCTTTAGAGCCATTATACAATAGCACATGTTCATGGTCTCTCATCATAATTCTTCCGTCATAGACACTAATAAGCATCTTTGAAGTTGCCATGAAAGGTCTTCCCAGAATCAATGGAATCTTTTCATCAGTTTCCATGCCCATGACTATAAAATCCACCAAGCACTTTAACTGCTCAACACGCACAATCACATTCTCCACCATACCAAGCGGCTCTTTAGTGGAACCATCCGCCACCGTCACAGTAAGATTAAACGGTTTTAACACTAGCCCTCCAATTTCCTTCAAGAAGCGCTTAGGCATCATATTAATGCTAGATCCAGAATCTATCATACATCCTCCTACATCAACATCATTCACAACACATGAAAGAGTCAAACATCCTAGATCCTTTATCTTGGGCGGATGATTTTTCTTTTGAGGTTTAATAACAGGTTCCTGTTCCTCTTCATCAAGATCTATCACATCTCCAAGATAATATTTTATTCTCTCAGAGTACACAGGAATTTGCTTAATCACCGAAGGCACCACAGTCACTTGGTGAAAAATTTCTCCAAATTTCCCATTGTGATCGTCTCCTATTTCCTCTTCTTCTTCACCCTCACTACTGTCTACCTCAATAATTTCTCTTTTCTCTTCTTCCTCTTCACTACTCTCCACTTCCACAACTTCCTTTTCTGCTTTCCTTTTACTCCTAGTAACAACAACTTTGCACTCCTCTTTAGGGTTAACATCAGTATTAGCCCTAAATTGTTTTTTCTCAGTGGTCTCTACCCTCTTTGACAGTTGACCAATTTGCATCTCCAAGGATCTGAAACTGGCTTAGTCACTTGCATGTTGAGACTCATAAACCTTCAAAAATTTGTCAAATCTATCACCAAGGCCTCTTATAGTCTTTGTCAAATGATTAACCTGTTGCCACAAGGGTGATGGTTACTACGGTCGGAAGCCTCTTGTTTGCCCAGATGGGTTATTCTGAGTTTGCCCAATACAAGGATGGTTTTTCTAACCTTGGCTAGAGTTGCCTTGGTTGAAATTCCCCTGCTTATACTGGAACTGGTTCCCTATATAATTTGCCTCCTGTTACATCTCCTCTAGCATAGCACATTGACCATTTATATGGTCACCACCACAGAAATCACAAAGTTGTTGAGCTTGGGAGACATTCCTAATCTCCTTTGGAAGTTGTGAGAGAATCTTCGTCAAATTGTTTAGCTTTTGAGTCAGAAGATGATTTTGAGCTAGCATAGCATTATCTGCAGGCAAATGCAAAACTCCCCTCTTCTGCATTGGTGCGCCCCTTTCACTGTAAGTTTCCTGCTCATTTGCAGCCATACTCTCAATCAAGTCATAGGCTTCATCCTCAGTCTTTCTCTTTATGTCACCTCGTGCTGAGGCATCCAACATCATCTTCGACTGTGTATTTAGGCCTCCTAGGTAAGCAAGAACTAAAGTTGTCTTGTCAAACCCATGAACTGACATCTTCCTCAATAGACCTTTAAACGTATCCCATGCTTGCCCGAGAGTTTCCTCCATGCCCTGTTTAAATGACGAGATCTCCAACCTTCCTTGGGTGACTTTGGACTGCGAAAAATATTTGTTGACAAATTTGGTTGCCACAGTCTCCCACGTAGTAAAAGTTCCTTTTGGGAAGGAGTTTAGCCACGTCTTAGCATTGCCTCCTAGTGAGAATGGAAACAAGCTAAGCTTTACTCGCTCATCTGATACTCCAGTCATCTTCACAGTGTTGCAAATTTCATTGAAGGTAGTCAAATGATCATACGGATTCTCATTCGACAAACCATGAAATTGATTGCTTTGTACCAGATGGATTAACGCAGGATTCATCACCATGTTGGTTGTATTGTCCATCGGCATGGCTATACTATTAAAATGGAATGGGCCCACAACATTTGACTGATCCGCAAGTGTGCGTCTGGGAGGAGGAGATTGCTCAGTTGCCATCTCCTCTGATCTATGCTCTGGTGAAGGTAGTAACAATCTCTCAGGAGAAGGAAACAGTTCCCTAGATGGACGTTTGATTCTCCTTCCCCTCCTGTCTGATAGTCCTTCAAGAAGCGAGTGCTGGTTTTTCTTACTTCTAGTATGAATGGTTTCCTGCATACACAAGACACAAATACCCTAGAAGCACTTTTTAAAAACAAAAAAAATAATGAAAATAAAACAAGAGCAAAATATATACAAACAAGTCAAATTTAATCAATTTACACTACTAGAAAAGTTAAACCATGAGTCCCCGGCAACGCGCCAAAAACTTGTTAATCCCATGGCAAGTGTACCAGATCGTATCAAGTAAAAATAGATGGTAAGACCAAATATCGTTCTCCCAAAGGACTCTTAGGCCTTATCTTTCATGTAAATTGATCTTATAAGACTTGAGAAAGAAATAAATTTAAGTGTTTTAAAGCAAGATGAAAATAAACATGCAAAATGCAAATGAATCAATTGGCAAGGAAAAGATATGGATGAATGGAGTTGTTGGGGTTTACAATTTCATCTTATCCACACTCTTATATCTACTTTTCTTATTTAATTTGCTTTATTATCATATTGTCATGTAAGCTTTCTTAGTCTACCTTAAACCCAATCTCTTGGCAAAAAGAGCCTATTACTAATTACTGGCTTACTATCTCTAGTCTCCCCTAGTAATTAGCAATGCATTATAAACAGAAGCGAAATACAATTGATTGTCCTACCCCTATCTCTAGGCGATATTAGCTTAATAAAGGAATTTCCTACCAGTTCATGACATTACCATACGTCTCCGTATCGATAAAGACAAACAACATTTACCGAATGAGTTAAACGATAAAAGCATTAAGCATAGATAAGAAACATAACAATTGATAATATAAGCATATGCAAGCATATAAATAAAATAAGAATTTCAATATAAGAGAGTTTCAAAAGATTATATTGTTCCCCAACAACAAAGGGCTTAGTTTAGCATAGACATGGTGAACTAGATGGAATTAAATGAAAGAATGGAAGAATAAACCCTAAATTTGGTATATTGGAGCTTAAGCATCCAAGGAACCGCCTCCAAGGAGTGTAGAACAGCTCTGGACGTCTCTGCCTGCCAAAAAAATTACTTTGAGAATCGCACTGGGCTATTTATAGCGCATAAAAGTAACAAAATTTAAGCCCAAGCCCATTTGATGGACGCTCAACGCCTAATTTGGCCGCTCAGCGGTTTGCCTCTAATCGCAAAACCGCTCAGCGGTCCAATACGCCGCTCAGCGGTGGCCCTCTAATCGCACAGAACGCTCAGCGGTGCCGCTCAAGCGAGAAGTAGTGGCTTCACCCATGAAAATGGCGCTCAGTGCTGGAATTGGCGCTGAGCGGTGCACTTGACTCTTCTTTTCATTTTTTCTCCTTCTTTCATGAGTCTAAGTCCTCCCTTTTTCACTTCCATCTTCAATTCTCATCAAAACCCTGCAAAACAAGCATAATATCTCTAAAAACAACTTTTGACTCTCATGTGACTCAACTAAGTGTTTTACTTGAGTCTTAAGCTCATTCTAAGCCATAAAGGGTGTGTTTTAATATCAAATTTAAGTATAAAAATAACGGTTTTCTAATCGTTATGAGTGACAACAACAAAAACAATTACCAAATACTTAGTTGGGTTAAGGCTACCGCAAGAAACACTCACCTTGAAAGAGATGACTTTTAACTTGCATTTTTAAACTTTATGGATTGAAACAAAGAGAGAATCGTTCTTAAGCTTTAAAACATTCGTACCTTTGAATTTGATCACATTAATGAAAGAAAAATGTCACTTTTTTTGTTTAAAATCTAAGAGATAAATAAGTACAAGATTATTTCCACCCAAAATAATAATATACTTTATCACTAAAAATATATTGGTAGCTAAATTATTTTTGCCATTAATTTCGCCACCTAAAAATAGTTTCATTAACCAAATTAGCAACAATATTATTTTATATTTAATAATTTTGTTCATTTAAGAAACAAGAAAATGGTTATTATTTTTTTTTGCATTATACTCAAAGTGTGTATGCTATTGTATTAGTTTGTTTTACTAACATAGGAAGCAAGATTCACGATAATTGGGAACCAAACTTTGGTTTTGGAATGCTTTTGATTGTTGATTTATGACATTGAACTTCAACTGACAGTAATTTGTGTCTAACCAACATGAGATTGCATGAGAGTGTGATTTTATTTTAATCAGTTTTTTCTTATGGTAATGGTAAGGATCTTATACAATAAAAATAATTTACAAGTTACAACCAAAAGACTGATTAACTCATTACACACATCTAAATGCATGATAAACATGAGAATAAAAACTATTAAAAAATTGGCTATCATTCAAGTATTTTTCATGTTCTAACTAATTTGTACTATGATTTGTATTAAAGTGACAATTGGAATCAAATTCATCACATCAATATGAGACTCAGTTTTGTTCGAGGGTTCAATGTGCTCCCGATTTTTGTAATTTACGTTCATTTTGGTCCTTTT
Organism: Vigna reflexopilosa; assembly: GCA_027742785.1. Lineage (NCBI taxonomy): Eukaryota > Viridiplantae > Streptophyta > Magnoliopsida > Fabales > Fabaceae > Vigna > Vigna reflexopilosa. Next base: position 24,801,790 of record CM050914.1, on the reverse strand, counting down.
TCATCATCCCGTCTAAATCATGAATGATAGATGAACAATGTGTGTCACGTGTCACTTTGTTATTTTTTTTAATTTCTAATTTTATTTTTTTAGATTTTTTCTTAATTTTAAAAAAGTTGTCTACGTGTCAAGTCAATATTGTGTCACTTGCCAATCTTATTGTTCGTGTCAAGACCATGTTAGTGTCATGTGTCAAGTGAGTATTAGTGCCTCGTGTTAGGGTCTTTTATTTAATTCAATCTCAATTTTTGTTAATTTTGTTCAATTCAATATTCTTTACATGTAGAAAAAATCAAACATAATAGGACTAAATTGAACAAAATTAACAAAACTTAGGACTAAATTGAACAAAAATAACAAAAAATAGAACTAAATTGAATGAGACACTGACATGTGTCATTAATGCTAACATGTTGCATTGATACTAACTTGACACGTGACACTAATGTTGTTTTAACATGTGACACTGATATTTTCCACGTGACACAATATTAACTTAACACGTGGACAATTTTTTTTTAATTTTAAAAAAAGCATAAAAAAATTAAAAAAAAAATCATTAACTGACATGTGACACACATTGTGGTTTATGATTTTAACAAGGTAATAAAAAAAAAATACTAAATTTAACAAATATAACAAAAAATTTGGACAATATTAAACATTCGGAAAAAAAGAAGGAAATGTACAATAAACAAAGACAAGAAAAATAGTAACCAAAATGTTATTAAGCCAAACTAAAATTATAACTTTTTTTTTTTAAAATGATATGATTACTAAATTATTTTTAAAAGTTTACATCAACAGTAAGAAGTAGAAGTTTTCTATACTTTCATATTTGAAATTTAATTATTATTTTTTTATATTATTATTTTGATTAGAATTTTTATCTTAACATCACTTATTCAATGATAATTTGATGTCACTTTTTTTTGTTAACGTTAAACTTGATAATATTTTTTTAATTGAGATTGGCACGATATTTTACAAAAAGTAAAAATCATTAATGATTATTTTTGATTGACAGTGCTAATTTTTTTATTTTTCAATATGATTTATAATTACTTTTATCATCTCAAGTTAATTAGAGTTTTCTTAGTCAATCTTAATTATTTTCAATTAGTACAATTTGAGTTTTCTTTTAATTTATAACAATTATTTCTTAAGAACTATTAATCGATAATTTCAACTTAGTAAATTTATTTTGATTATTATCAAACAAAATTATTTATCTATGTCAATAACATTATTTTTAAAAATATAAATAAAAACTTTATGATAAATGGTCTAGATATAAGTTTGCATGAAAGTTAATTCCTTCCATTATTAAGAGTTTTTATTATTTTTTTATTATTTTTTTTTAAGTTAGCTTCTAATATAATATTATATAATTATAATTTTATATTTATAAAAACTCAATAGTTTTTATATGTTTACATATTGAAAACTAATCCTTTCATATATTTAATTTTTTTTCGAAAGTAGTATATATATTGAGTCTTTTAAATAGAGCGAAATCAAAACAGAAACAAAGTCCAGGCCTATGTTGCTGGTGCTCAACGCCCCACTTAGGACGCCCGAGCATGCTGCGATACTAAAACTGGCGCTCAGCTTCACTCAAAGGGCAAGCGGGAGTGATATTTTAGGAAAAGTGGCACTCAGCGCCCCCAAAAAGGGCACCCAGGCGGTCTGCAACAGGTTCTGGCGCTGAGGGTTCCTAAAAGGGCACTCAAGCTTCGTGCGTTCCTCATTTCTGGTGCTTTTCCAAGCCTTTCTAAGCTCCATCTCCTTGGCACTTCAACTCTGCTTCTCATATTATCTCATTTCCTTCTAAAACAAGGGAATTTAGTCATAAAATCATTAAGTTCAACCTCAACTCTCTTATTCACACAACTTAATAGATCAAGATTTCAAGCACGTTTCTAAGTAGAAAAGGGTACATTTAGTATCAAAATCGCATCACAGATAACGATATTTTCAACCGTTATCAATGTCACATTACAATACAATTCATTATGATGTAGATTAAAAGATGATCTGTCATAGTATAAGTTTCAATAATTTTACATGCAATATGCCACCTTGTTAAGACTTAACAACTTTATTTGGTAAGCATGTTAAAGAGATGCAACCTTTTAGTAAAATTTATTGTGACATGTATTGATAGATAATATGCCTAAGTAGAGATGTTAATAATTTCACATGCCCTGTGTCACCGAGACAAGACTTCCCAACTTTATTGGTAAGTGTGCCAAACAGATGTTAACTTTCGGTACAGTTGACTATGACGTGTATTGGGAGATGATCTGCCTCAATACAAATGTCAATAATTCCAGTTGCATTCAACTACCAAGACAATAATTCTTGACTTTATTAGGTAAGCGTGCCAAACAAATGTCACCTTTTAGTACAATTCATTGTGACGTGTATTAGGAATAAGTGTAAATAATTCCACGTGCATTTGACAAAACCTCTCACCTTTATAAAATAAGTGTACCAAACAAGTTTTAAGAACCATCCTAAAGAACACAATGACATTTACCCTATAAATACCAACATCATATAACACATTTCAACCATAAACTACCATATTGTTACTTTGGTTAATAAATCCAACCATTCCCTTCTCTCTCTAAACATCAATACACGGATAACTTTTGTATGGAGTACTTTGGCATCAACGAGGATGGGAACTATTCAAATTCCTACCTCGCAACCTTATTTGCAAATGGGGAAATCATAGATTGTGAAATGCATTTTTGCACTTTTCAAAATTGTAGTGTGCATATTTGCATGCAACAAGCATATGTGAGAATGGTAGGTGTGTCAAATAGAAAGTCTTTATAACTTTTGTTGGGTAAGCATGCCAAACAGATGTCACATTACAATATAATTCACTATGACGTGTATTGAGATATGGTCTGTATTAATATAATTGTCATAATTTCACATGCAATCTGCCACCTAGATAAGACTTCACAACTTTATTTGGTAAGTGTGTTAAACATATGTAACTTTTCAATAAAATTCATTGTGACATGTATTGGGAGATGGTCTCAACCAGCTAGACAAGACTTCACAACTTTATTGGTAAGTGTGCCAAATAGATGTAAACTTTCACTACATTTGACTATGACGTGTATTGGGAGATTATCTGCCTCAATATAACTGCGAATAATTTCACATAAACTCTTCTACAAAGACAAAATTTCTTGGCTTTATTGGGTAAGCGTGCCAAACATATGTCATCTTTTAATACAATTTATTGTGACATACATTCGGAACAAGTTTCAATAATTCCACATGTAGTATGCCAAGATAAGACATCTCACCTTTATAAAATAAATGTACTAAACAAGTTTAAAAAACCAACCTCCCAAACACAATGATACTTACCCTCTGAATACCAACATCATACAACACATTTCGACCACAATGTCAATACTAAATTTCGTCTGGATTGTTTTTAACTATATCGTATTTTTGTTGTCACTTTTTTACTTCTTTTCGTTTTTCTTTTATTTTATCATTTTTTTATTACCTTTTTTTGGTATTTTTATTTATTTTAATTTATTTGCGTCCTTTTTATAAATCTTACCCTACTTTTCTTCCTTTTAATTTTAGTTTTTGATTTTCGTCATTTATTTGTATTCTTTTATCTTTTGTTTTGTTTTAATATAATATAGCTAATATAAATATATAATAAAAATTATTATTAATTATAAGGTTTTAAAATTAAAATTAAAAAAAATGTGTGTAATTTTTTGTCTTAGAGTAAAAAAAAAGTAAAAAGAAAAAGAAAAAACAAAGAAAACTAAAAATAATGAAAAAGTAAAGGAAAGAGAATGAATGTTGGGTTGGAGGAGCAGCAGGTACGAGTTGGAGGGGAGGACGCAGAAGATCGTTTGACAGGAAAGGATGAGGCAATTGGGGAGGTGGCAGAGGCGATTTTGGGACATACGAAATCGTTACAAAAATTGCTACAAAAGGCACAGAGAGGCATAGGCCATCGAGGGGAAAAAGCATAACAACCTCAGACGAAAAGGAGAGGATTATTCATTCTTCACTACTGAGACAAGTTGATCCACTCTGCGAGAGAACGTCTTCGTTGCATCAGCAAGGAAAAGCAGAGGAAAGACACAAAATCGCTCTGGAAAAGTCCTTCATCTTGAAGCATCATTCACTCTTAAAGGCAGCAATTCCCGTTCACGAGCAACTTGGAAGAAAGGACAAGGTCGGTCATCAGAGTCGTAAGGTCGACATTAGCATCTGAATCTTCAAGAGGTAAGTAATGCCTCCTTGCACTCCATGTTTTAGTGAGATCAGTTGCTTGCTCTTGAACATATTATTTTTGCATTGCTGCTTGTTACATTGCTGAATAATTTTCCTACTATAATCGTGTATGAACTTCTCTCGATCTGCATCACTATCCTCATCATCCCGTGCTCCGTTCCTTTTCCCTGTATCCAATGAAGCCAACAACTAAACGAAAAAAACCAACCCAGCTTATCTAAGTTGTTCAGAACTGAGAGTATATCTCAACGGACATGGCAGAAATAGAGACTTGATATACAAAACCCAAGTATCAAACTCTAACGAAAGTTAGAAATGGACAAAAACAAAGTGTAGTATATAGCCTGGATCATCCCCAACCTGCATTGCATAGAACCAAAAAAAACCAATCAACAGGAAATCAGCCAATATTCCAAAACCAAAATCCTCCCGTGTTCCCAGCGATTTCGGTGGAACCATTCGAGTTCGTGTTCAAATTCCAGTTTCAATCACCATTAAAATGGAATCGAAAAACTCACACCCAGCTCTAGCAGGAACACAACTTTCGTTTTCTTCTACCTTTATCAACTGCAACAATCATAAACCAGATCAGATGATGGAAACCTTGCCCTCTTTCGCTTGCACCTTTGTTCAACATTAACCCATTCAGCCCGAACCCCCATGATCTCCATTCAAACCCAACCAAAACTAGAAGAAAATAGAAGTAGCAAAACCCCTCTGTCATGCACAGAAGGGAGCGTCTAAAAGTTCAAACTACTGCGCACAACAGTGGCGGTGGCCGGTTTGAAGCGGTAGTGGCTCATGGCTGTCGGAGGAAGCGCCGACGCATTGGAGAAGAAACCTCAACCCTAGGTCGAACAGAGAGAGGAGGCGACCTCGCCGGCAGTGGCTCCAGCGGGGCACGGTGTCGCTAGCGATGCTAAGGCCGGCTGAAGGTCGCGTCACGGTGGTCGTTCAGTGGCAGGCAGTGTCCGGGTTGAGGTAAACCCCCAGCCCTGGGTTGGTGGAGAGAGAGGTGACGAATGGTTGGCGGTGGCTCCGGTAGGGTGTAGGGTCGCCAGTGACGTTTGGGACGGACTGAGAGGGCCGTTACGGTTGCTGGTTCGGTTTGACTAGGGCGGCGATGTGCATTGGAGGTGTTGGCTCTTAGGGTCGTGTTCGGAAAATGGGAGGAGAGATCCTGGGTCCCTAGTTGGGAGAGTGTCAAAGTGAGGGGAGAGTGTGGAAACCCCTAAAGGGGTTTTTGAGTTCCTAGGTGAGGAAGGCTTGGGCCAACGATGGGCCAAGTCAGTTTTTCTTTTAAGTTGCACCCTTAGGCCCAATCTGTGATTAGAAATAAATTAGGTTTAGACACCCTATAATTGTATTCTAATTATTTACTACATATTTTAAAATGTATTAATAATATATAGGAAAATAATAATACATATTTATAAATAAAAAAATTATTTAAAAAGATTTAAGCACACGTGCGACCATTCGCGTCAGTATTGTGTTAAAAACTTTTTTCTTCTTCTTTTAAAAATTAACAAAAAAATTATTTTAAAAGGTTTAAGCACACGTGCGACCATTCGCGTCAGCCTTGTGTTGAAAACATTTTTCTTCTTCTTAAAAAAAATAATAAACAAAAAAAATTATTTTAAAAGGTTTAAGTACACGTGCGACCATTCGCGTCAGCCTTGTCTTGAAAACCTTTTTCTTTTTCTTTTAAAAATTAACAAAAAAATTATTTTAAAAGGTTTAAGCACACGTGCGACCATTTGCGTCAGCCTTGTGTTGAAAACCTTTTTCTTCTTCTTTAAAAAAAATAAACAAAAGAATTATTTTAAAAGGTTTAAGCACACGTGCGATCATTCGCGTCAGCCTTGTGTTGAAAACCTTTTTCTTCTTCTTAAAAAAAAATAAACAAAAAAATTAGTTTAAAAGGTTTAAGCACACGTGCGACCATTCACGTCAGTCTTGTGTTGAAAACCTTTTTCTTCTTCTTTTAAAAATTAACAAAAAATTATTTTAAAAGGTTTAAGCACACATGCGACCATTCGCGTCAGCCTTTTGTTAAAAACCTTTTTCTTCTTCTTTCAAAAATTAACAAAAAAATATAAAACATCATGTTTTCAAACAATCATCTAAACATAATAATAGAACTACGTAACCCTGATTTCTCATTTTCTAGAATACGTAGGAGCAAGGTCAATCCTTGTCGGGGACAAAAAAATAAAAAAAATATTTTTGTTTCTTTATAATATCTTTTGGGGATAATTAAACATTTTGTAAACCACATCACATTCGTGCATTTGATTAAAGGTACTGCCTTAGGGCAGGCGTTGTAGGGTGCTAATACCTTGCCTACATGTAACCGACTCCCGAACCCAGAATCTGGTTTTTGTGGACCGTGTCTTTTCTTTATTGTTTTTCCGTAGTTTTCTAGAATAAACTATGGTGACGAGTCCAAAACTCTTTTTCTAAAACCGTTTTCTTTTTTGGATCGTCGTCCCGTCGCGATTCTGGTTGCAACAGATGGCGACTCCACTGGGGACGCTAGAGAGTCAGGCCATTTAATTAGATGCGCGAATTCAATGTGGTTTTGCTTTATGTTTTTCTTCCCCCCTTTCTTTATCTTTGTTTGATATTTGAAATAATTGTATGAATTGTTTTAATTATTCTATATTGAACCCTAGGATAGAAAACATGCTTATATCTGCCTGGGAAAATCTTCTGGTTGTTTTGCAGGTGAGGGTTTGGGTGCATTGCATTCTCCCTTCACACACACACACACATATTATGCATATATTGCGTGAGGCCCTATACCCAGGTCTGAGTGCAACTTAGAAATAGAGGGGTTGTGTAGCGGTGCCACTTGGGCCATACTGCCTGTTTGGCTATCATGAGAACCCCAACTAGAGTCTGTTCTTTTCATTTGTGTCTTCACACCTAGTTGATTACTTGACTGTTGTGGAGATACTATGGAGGGGGCCATAGCTCTAGTGACCTTTGACCTTTAGGTTCAGGGAACCATCCTTGTGAGATTACATATACTCGACCTTGAATCTTAAGCGTCGAACCTCTGTTAGGGCACAAAGGGAGATGTGTGCGGTCCTAACCCTTATTTTTGCTTAATAAAATCAAGCAGATTGTACATGTCACTTCATCACTTTTTTTTTCTTTCTTTCTTTGTTGCTCATGTTTTTTATGGTCTTGTCACATTTTGTGGGTTCTAGTCAAGAAATTATAAATTTGTGATTAAGTCCTTAAGGTAAAGATGGAAATTAACATTGGATTTTGAGTCAAGGGGCATTCAAGTTCAGACTTTTCAAAGAAAAAAGCATATGCATCAAAGCAAAGAAGGGTGGTATTGGTGGCTCGAGGGATCTGGAGAGAGAAAAAATGACCCAGAAAGATGCATTCAGGAAGGAGTGTGAGCATTTGTTGAGCTTGTTAGAGATAGAGGTCCAAGCATTAACAAATTTTGCTTTAGCTCAGTACTATGACCCATTCCCAATTGATGCCAACAATAGAAGAATTTGAGCAGACCTTAGATGTAATCCTCAAGGGAAACGCTTCCTACAATTACCTTGGGTAGTATACGACTGTCTTGGAGCTAATGAGAATCATGAAAGTACACCCTATGATGTTAGAGAACAAGTTCATAATCAAGGGTAAAGTAAGGGGCTTTCCTCAGGGATACTTAGAGCGGTACTTGCACCGTTTGGCTGAAGAGGAAAAGTAGGAAACAATTACGGATGTATTCACTCTTATCCTCTATGATGTCATGCTCTTCCCTAATATTAGGGATTTTTTCAACTATGCTGCTATGAATGCCTTCGTGGGATACAAAGTTCGCTCTAAGAATCCAGTCAGTATTTGTCCTAGCTGAAGTTTATGGGATTCTTAAGTAGTGTTATGAGCTAAAGGGTATGAAGATGTTGTGTTGCTTATCGGTGGTGTATGCATGATTCATCTCTCGCATGAGTGAGGAAGCCTTGAATGCTACATGTCCTGTGGAGGAGTTACTGCAATGTAAACCAGAATTGAAATGGGCAAATGAATGAGTGCAGCTCTACGCAAGCTTAGAGGAGGAAAAGTTTAAATGTTGTTTTTCCTGGAAGCAAAAATCATGTAGCATTGCAGGAATTTCCCTAATGTCCCACTCATGGGTATAAACAATTTGGGTATCCGGTGAGAGGATCGCCAACGCCTGCATCTCTTGCCACATTGCAGATCATATGAGGAATGAATTTTTGCTGAAATGCTTCATCAAGTTATGGACGCTTGGGGGCAATGTTGTTAGCTTCGAAGTGAGGCCCAAGATCACGGACTGTTAATTAAAAATTCCCTTAGTCGATGAATCGCGGAGAGGGTTAAGACAATCAAGTTGCCATTCAAGTTAAATTCTCCTTACCCAAAACTTTGAAAAGCAACTTCATAATGATGAGCAGCAGTGAAAAATTGAAGAAGGAAGGTTGGCAACGAGCTAAAAATACATCAATAATTGATGATTCAGATAAAGGAGCATATTATTGAACAAGGGGGAATTGAAAGAGAAGTCTCACAACTAGCTTCCCTCGCCAATGAAGTCGTTTAAGGCGTTCCTAAGTTATTGGCTGATACTGAGTCGGCAGTGCTGATATTTAACATGCTTAAGGGGATTGAAACTTTCCTCAATTCCTACAAGAGTCGATCAGAGAAATGAAGAAGGTGATGGCCAAGGCCCAAGATAGTTGACCAAGACTTCCTATGCCTCACCTCTTGGGAACTTCTGGATGATGAATCACCTTATTGACTTTGTTTCGTGTTAATTTCCAAATTATGCCAGGACGATGTTTTCATAGCTTTATAATTTATGATTAGAGTATTTGAACTACATTGTCTTCTCTTTTTCTTTTCATTTTTATTTTCTTTTTCTCTATTTGTTTCATGTAATAAAATTTCAAAAAAAAAAACAAAACCCAAGATACCCTAAAGGACTCGAACCAGTTACCTAATCTTGGAGAGCCAAGGAGAAGTTCAAGAATGAAGGGATGAAAGTTGATATCCAACCATTGAAGGGGAAATGAGTTAAACCCTAGAGGTCTTGAATACCTTGAAAAACCTTGGGGACTCGTGCACACCACAACCTCAACATAGAGTTCAAGAGGCCCAAAATTTCCCTTACATGGTCTTCCCCTAAATTACACTTCACCCTCAAGAGCGTACTTGGGGCAAGTTCACACTCAAAAGGTTGAAGATAACGCAGTTGAAGTGGAAAACAAGCTTGGGGAAACCACTTTCATGGTCCCTTGGAAAAGGCTTTAATCAAGTATTATGAGCATGATGATGACCAAGCAACCCAAGTTGAAATCTTCTCTCCATGTTGTTACACTAATGGATGCTAAGGCTAACAAGGATAAGTTTGAAATGCGGAAAGAGGGTGACAGCCATAGAAGGTTGATGAAGCGCTAATTTTGAAAATGTTGTAGGGCTATGCTTAGTCCCAGATGTGGTGATATCTCCAAATTTTAAATCACCAAAATGTGAGAAATATAGAGGGATCATTTGTCCCAAGAGCCATCTCATGGTGTATGGCAAGAAAATGGTTGTTCAGGCACGTGATGAAAAGCTGCTAATTCATTCCTTTTGAAAGTTTGGCTGGCATGGCATTAAACTGGGGTAATCATCTTGAACCTTCACACATCCGGTCTTGGGAGGATCTGGTGGATGCATCTTGAAACACTATAAATATAACATGGATGTGGCACCTAATAGATTGCAACTATAGAGCTTGGTGAAGGAGTCTGAGTCATCCAAAGGATATGCCCAAAAGTGGAAAGAGATTGTTGCTCGAGAACAGCCTCGTATGAATAACAAGTAGATGGTTGCCATATTCCTAAATACTCTTCAATCACCCTTCTACAAGCATACAATGAATAATGTTTCCTCGAACTTTACTAACAGGGTGTTAATCCAAGAAAGATTTGAAATTGGTGGGAGGACAGGAAAATCCCACAAGATCCTACCATGATGGCAAATGTTAACGAGTTCGGGTCTAAGCCTGGGAAAAGGAGAGAAGAAAGAGTTCAACCATGTCCCATCACTCAAATATAGTTGACTCACTCTCCAGTTAAAACAGTTCCAAGACAAAATTGGAGACTCAACCCAAACTCAACTTCTCACCAAGTCATTGGCAGGAAAATGCTTGTGAATTTCACTCCTATCCATAGACTTATGCAATGTTTCTTCCGAGTCCCGTGCCCAAGAAGGTTTGGTCTATACTTGTTACATGAAGCCTTTAAAACCTCAATACCCCAAGACTCGTGATGCAACATATACAAAGTGATTACCATGAAGGGGTTATGGGTCATTTCACTAAAAAGTATTTGGGCATTCAAGCGCAAAGGCAAACTTTGATTGATTCAAGATGGTTGAAGTTTGAAGAAAGTCAACCCAACACTAAGGCAAGGCTTGAGAATGTCTCTAGAAATTCCCTGACGCAATGAAGTGGGCTTTAGGACCACATAAGAAAGCCTAAGTCATCGTACAAGTGAATTTGATGTTGTGAAGTGTCTTGCTATCGTTGAAGAATGCGCATTGATATCACACTTTCATCCACGACTTGCGATGCGAACGTTCACTACAGGGTGTCTCCAAGTAGTGCTGGAAATCGTGTCCTGAAAGGGTATTGCGGAAAAAAGGAAAACAAATTTGAAAAACAGAAAAATGAAGGAAGTCTTGAGTCACTTGCCTTTCTTGCAAATTGTCAAATTCTTATTTTTCGAAAATAGCAAAAAAAATGAAAAAATGATAATCAAAACCAAAAGTTGCAGTGTCATACTTTTCTGAGGTCAAGTGTCCAATAAGAAAAACAACATTTTGATATTTCCTTTCCAGACGTTTGTGCGCATGTTGCTTGAAAGCCTTCACCCTTCACTGTCATTGCCCTCAGTGACAAAACAAAAAAAAAACTTTTCACTGGGCAGATTGGCCTAGCCAAAAGTTTTCTCGCTTGCGCTAGTAGGGTGATCCCTGACTAAAAAAAAACAAAAAAACAAAAAAGCAAAAAACAAAAAAAAACAAAAAAAATAAAAGAATAAGTCCTCTAGATTGAAAACCCGAAAGGGCGGTCTAGGAAGAAAAAAGAGAGAAAAAACGACTAATGTTGAGGTCATCTAATCGCAAAATTAATCTTTTGAAAATAAAGCAATCAGAGTTCAACATGATGTGTGGCCTTCTTGTCTTTATCAAAAAAGAAAAAAAATATATATATCCATTGTCACCCCGTTTGAGCCAAAAATAAATTCTTTTTCAAAATTATCCCCAAGCAAGGGTTATCATCAGTAGGGAGTCAACTTGATGCAAATGAAGAACACTCAATGATCAAACAAAGAAAATTCATCAAAAAACGATGAACAAAAAAAAACAAAAAGAATCTCAAAGTGATGATGAAAAAGAACGAAAAATGAAGATCAAGAAAAAAAACAAAGTGCTAAAAAAAAGTCAAATAGTTGATGCAATGCCTAGACGATAACCCTTGTTTCAAAAAACAATATATAACCCGCGATATTCATTTGGGCCTTTATATCCTTTCTTTCAATACCTTTTAGCCCTTAGCCACGTTACAAGCCTGAAAAAGTCCACACAGATTAGATAATGTTTGCTCAAATTTTCATAAAGCTTAATTTTGCGATAAGATGCTTTCAATGGGTCGAAAAAAAAGGTTGAAAATGAATGAATAAAATAAAAACAAAAAAAGTAATGTCTCGGGAAGAGGGGATCTCCCTGCCAACTAGCCAGAAGCATGCAAAAGGAAAATCAAACCAATTGGGACCATCCTTTTAGCCGATCCTTTTCATGCCCACTACCTCTTCCAAACAGAAACCCTTGCAAAAAAAAAAGGGCAACTTTGTGAGTCTCACCCAAGTTTTTCATCAACCCATACCACAATAAACAAAGAAAAAACAACAACAAAAACTGGGGCAGCTTTGTGAGTCTCACACAAATTTTTCATCAATCCATAATCCCAAGACCGGGGCAACTTTGCAAGTCTCACTTGATTTTTTTCACCCTAATTTTCATGGATCCAAACCCCAGCTCATTTTCCCAAACACCAAACTGGGGCAAAAACTTTTTGGTATATCGTGTTTTGTCTTGACACTCGCATATTACGTCTCCTTTGAGGATTGTAGTGCCCACGTGCCTATCCAAACCTTCCAAACCACGCTAAACAACTCTCATTCTCTTCAAAACCATCCTCTTGCCAATAAATTTAAGCATGTGTGCACTAATGTCTCGGAAGAAAAGTCAAAATGTAATAATCTCAAAGTTTAGACCTCGAAATGTATGACATTCCTCTCTTTCACAAAACATTGAAAATAAAAACCAGTTTGATGATTGCAAGTAAGACAAATTGACTCAAGCAAAAAAAAGAAACACAAGAGAAATCAAATGTTTTTCATATGTGCAGTTGCCATTAGTTCATCAAAAAGAAAATCTTTCGGATCGAAACCATCTTCATTCATATGAATGGTTATCGAATCCTTCTTCAAAAAAACCAAACAAAAAGAATAGCATTCAAATTTTCTCTTTCAAGCCATATTGTTTCTCGTTGATCCTGTTTTTCTATCATATTTAGGTTTCGACACCCTGATTCCTGCATCAAATTTTGTCACTTTGTACTAAGGGTGTCAAAACCTTTATGTCTTTTCAAAAGAAAAAAATCAAATTTCTGTCAAAAATTACAAAAATATTTCAAAAAGCTACAAATTTCAAAATTTCAAAAGCCCAGTTTATCTGGCCACCAAAGCCAGCTCGTCTGGCCCACAAAGCACAACTTACCTGGCACCCTAAGCTCAAGTTTTTCTTTTTGGTTCGGCCCTCTGTAAGACAATGTTTGAACCCAATAATCACGCTCATTCAATCATCCATAGGGTTATTACACCCTCCACGAGGTTGTTACACCTCATTCATTCATCCATAGGGTTGTTACACCCTCCACGAGGTTGTTACACCTCATTCATTCATCCATAGGGTTGTTACACCCTCCACGAGGTTGTTACACCTCATTCATTCATCCATAGGGTTGTTACACCCTCCACGAGGTTGTTACACCTCATTTCATGTATCAATAGGGTTGTTACACCCTCCACGAGGTTATTACACCTTATTCATTCGTCCATTGGGTTGTTACACCCTCCACGAGGTTGTTACACCTCATTCAATATCCATAGGGTTGTAACACCCTCCACGAGGTTGTTACACCTCATTCATTCATCCATAGGGTTATTACACCCTCCACGAGGTTGTTACACCTCATTCAATCATCCATAGGGTTGTTACATTCTCTACGAGGTTGTTACACCTCATTCAATCATCCATAGGGTTATTACACCCTCCACGAGGTTGTTACACCTCACTCATTCACCCATAGGGTTATTACACCCTCCTCGAGGTTGTTACACCTCATTCAATCATCCATAGGGTTATTACACCCTCCACGAGGTTGTTACACATCATTTCATTCATCCATAGGGTTGGTACACCCTTTTTACGAGGTTGGTACACCTCACATCACTATATTCATCCATAGGGTTGGTACGCCCTTTTCACGAGGTTGGTACACCTCACATCATTATCATTCATCCATAGGGTTGGTACACCATTTTCACGAGGTTGGTACACCTCACATCGATTACATTCATCCATAGGGTTGGTGCACCCTTTCCCCGAGGTTGGTACACCTCACATCAATTATATTCATCCATAGGGTTGGTACACCCTCTCCGCGAGGTTGGTACACCTCACATCATTACATTCATCCATAGGGTTGGTACACCCTTTTCACGAGGTTTGCACACCTCAATTCTCTCAAGCCCAGCTTTAGTCTAGCATTTGTTAAGCCCTGTTTTATCTGGCACCTTTGGTTTTTTTGTGGGGTATCGGCCCTCTGCTAAGCAATGGTCAAATCCAAGTTTTAGTTTTACTATCGACCCTCTACTTGGTAATGGTCGAGTCCGAGTTTTTGTTCTGTGATTTTGGCCCTCTGCTTGGCAATGGTCGAATCCAGGTGTCTATTTTTTTACGTTGCTGACCTTCTGCAAGGCAATGGTCGCTTTCTTTTAATTTCTATCCCTTGTACTTCATGAATTTGGTTAATGTTTCGTATTCATCTTTACTTCATGTCGCTTCCACAGAAATCCACACGAAATTAGTATTTCCATCTTTACTTATCTTTTACTATATAATATGAAAATGTCACTTGACCATTTTATCTAGTAAAATCTAAGTAAAGAGGAGCAACTGTCAATACCAAATTTCTTCCGGATCTTTTTTAACTATATCGTATTTTTGTTGTCACCTTTTTACTTCTTTTTGTTTTTCTTTTATTTTATTGTTTTTTTTATTACCTTTTTTTGGTCTTTTTATTTATATTATTTTATTTGCGTCCTTTTTTACCTTGTCCTTTTCTTCCTTTTAATTTTAGTTTTTGATTTTCGTCATTTATTAGTATTCTTTTATCTTTTGTTTTGTTTTAATATAATATAGCTAATAAAAATATATAATAAAAATTATTATTAATTATAAGGTTTTAAAATTAAAATTAAAAAAAAATGTGTGTAATTTTTTGTCTTATAGTAAAAAAAAGTAAAAAAAAAAGAAAAAAAAAAGAAAACTAAAAATAATGAAAAAGTAAAGGAAAGAGAACGAATGTTGGGTTGGAGGAGGCAACAGGTACGAGTTGGAGGGGAGGACGTAGAAGATCGTTTGGCAGGAAAGGACGAGGCGATTGGGGAGGTGGTAGAGGCGATTTTGGGACATACAGAATCGTTACAAAAATTGCTGCAAAAGGCACAGAGAGGCATTGGCTATTGAGGGGAAAAAGCATAACAACCTAAGAGGAAAAGGAGAAGATTATTCATTCTTCACTCCTGAGACAAGTTGATCCACTCCGCAAGAGAACGTCTTCGTTGCATCGGCAAGGAAAAGCAGAGGAAAGGCACACAATCGCTCTGGAAAAGTCCTTCATCTTGAAGCATCATTCACTCCTAAAGGCAGCAATTCCCGTTCATGAGCAACTTGGAAGAAAGGACAAGGTCGGTCATCGGAGTCGCAAGGATGACATTAGCATCTGAATCTTCAAGAGGTAACTAACGCCTCCTTGCACTCCATGTTTTAGTGCGATCAGTTGCTTGCTCTTGAACATATTACTGTTGTATTGCTGCTTGTTACATTGCTGAATAATTTTCCTACTATAATCGTGTATGAACCTCTCTCGATCTTCATCACTATCCTCATCATCCCGTGCTCCGTTCCTTTTCCCTGTATCCAATGGAGCCAACAACTAAACGAAAAAAACCAACCCAGCTTATCTAAGTTGTTCACAACTGAGAGTATATCTCAACGGACATGGCAGAAACAGAGACTTGATATACAAAACCCAGGTATCAAACTCTAACGAAAGTTAGAAATGGACAAAAACAGAGTGTAGTATATAGCCTGGATCATCCCCAACCTGCATTGCATAGAACCAAAAAAAACCAATCAACAAGAAATCAATCAATATTCCAAAACCAAAATCCTCCCCTGTTCCCAGCGATTTTGGCGGAACCATTCGAGTTCGTGTTCAAATTTCAGTTTCAATCACCATTAAAATGGAATTGAAAAACTCACACCTAGCTCTAGCAGGAACACAACTTTCGTTTTCTTCTACCTCTATCAACTGCAACAATCATAAACCAGATCAGATGATGGAAACCTTGCCCTCTTTCGCTTGCACCTTTGTTCAACATTAACCCATTCATCCCGAACCCCCATGATCCTCCATTCAAACCCAACAAGAAATAGAAGAAAATAGAAGTAGCAGAACCCCTCTGTCATGCACAGAAGGGAGTGTCTAAAAGTTCGAACTACTGCAAACAACAGTGGCGGTGGCCAATTTGAAGCGGTAGTGGCTCGTGGCTGTCGGAGGAAGCACCGACGCATTAGACAAGAAACCCCAACCCTAGGTCGAACACAGAGAGGAGGCGACGTCGCCGACAGTGGCTCCAGCGGGGCACGGTGTCGCTGGCGATGCTAAGGCCGGCTGAAGGTCGTGTCACGGTGGCCGTTCGGTGGCAGGCAGTGTCTGGTTGGAGGTAAACCCCCAGCCCTGGGTTGGTGGAGAGAGAGGTGACAAATGGCTGACGGTGGCTCCGGTGGGGTGTAGGGTCGCCGGTGACGTTTGGGACGGACTGAGAGGGCCCTTACGGTGGCTGGTTCGGTTTGATTGGGGCGGCGGTGTGCATTGGAGGTGTTGGCTCTTAGGGTCGTGTTCGGAGAATGGGCGGAGAGATCCTGGGTCTCTGGTTTGGAAGAGTGTCAAAGTGAGGGGAGAGTGTGGAAACCCCTAAAGGGGTTTCTGAGTTCCTGGGTGGGGAAGGCTTGGGCCAACGATGTGCCAAGTCAGTTTTTCTTTTAAAAAAAAAATCATTCAAAAGTCTTTTCTGCACCCCGTTTTCTCCTAAGTTGCACCCTTAGGCCCAATCTGTCATTAGAAATAAATTAGGTTTAGACACCCTATAATTGTATTCTAATTATTTACTACATATTTTAAAATATATTAATAATATATAGGAAAATAAAAATACATATTTAAAAAAAAAAAATTATTTTAAAAGGTTTAAGCACACGTGCGACCATTCGCGTCAGCCTTGTGTTTAAAACCTTTTTCTTCTTTCTTTAAAAATTAACAAAAAAATTATTTTAAAAGGTTTAAGCACAAGTGCGACCATTCGCGTCAGCCTTATGTTGAAAACCTTTTTCTTCTTCTTAAAAAAAATAATAAACAAAAAAATTATTTTAAAAGGTTTAAGCACACGTGCGATCATTCGCGTCAGCCTTGTGTTAAAAACCTTTTTCTTCTTCTTTCAAAAATTAACAAAAAAATATAAAACATCATGTTTTCAAACAATCATCTAAACATAATAATAGAACTACGTAACCCTGATTTCTCATTTTTGAGAATACGTAGGAGCAAGGTCAATCTTTGTCGGGCACAAAAAAATAAAAAAAATATTTTTGTTTCTTTATAATATCTTTTGGGGATAATTAAACATTTTGTAAACCACATCACATTCGTGCATTTGATTAAAGGTACTGCCTTAGGGCAGACGTTGTAGGGTGCTAATATCTTCCCTACACGTAACCGACTCCCGAACCCAGAATCTGGTTTTCATGGACCGTGTCTTTTCTTTATGGTTTTTCCGTAGTTTTCCAAAATAAACTATGGTGACGACTCCAAATCTCTTTTTCAAAACCGTTTTCATTTTTGGATCGTCGTCTTGTCGCGATTCCGGTTGCGACACATAAATAACCATATTTTTACTTTAGAATAAACCCAACCATTCCCTTCTTTCTCTAAACATCAATACATGGATAACTTTGGCATCAATGAGGATGAGAACTATTCAAATTCCCACCTTACAACCTTATTTTCAAATGGGGAAATCACAGATTGTGAAAATGGTGTGCAAGACCAATGTGAAAGTTTGAAACTTATACAACTGCACATTTAACCTCCTCAAAGAAAAAGTGTGCACGACTATACAAGTTCCAACCAACACATTCATCAATAGGTTGTATTTCTGAAGGCCCACAATGAATGAACAAGGAACCATTACGTATGATGCAACTCAAATAGTAGTAGATATTCTCATCTTATAAATGATCATTTGTAAGTCTCAATTTCCTATTAACACAATCATTAAATTAAACATTACCTTATTATTGTCTACTGAAATACTTTATCTTCTAAATCAACCTCCCTCATCCTCTTCCACAAACCCAAACTCCATCCCATGTTCACGAATAATAGTTTATTTCAGAGGACCTCTCAAAAGGGCAACCATCATGGAAAGTCCATGCGGTTACAACCTCATGTTCACATTAGACATCCATGTGTCCATGTCAATTTGACACAATTACACATTTAATGAACAGTTAGAAAAAATAACCCAAAAATTATATTGTGAAGACTACAAAAGGGTTATTGAAATCGACTATTATAGTCCAATAAAGATAGTTAATAATCACCTTATACATGATATTGTTGAAATCAAATTCGACAATGATGTTGCATACATGATTAGCTATTGAAAAGAATTCAACATCTAAACCCATGTGTAGTATGTCTCCACACTTGGCACAACATTAAATTGTTCATATATAGATGAACAACGAATATAGCCACCACTCTAGTGAAAAATATTATAACCTCTAACTCTGAACCTATATGAATGAAAAAGGCTTTAGAAGACATAGACAAATATTTTAATATATTTATTTAATTCTATTTTAAATTATGTCATTGTCCTTTCTAAAATGTTTTACATATTCATATTCTAATTTTTAACTTTACATTAGACTTCTTATAAAATAATTTCACCTACAAATCATTATTTAATTTAATTTTTCTAACTTAGTATACCAAATTTTTTATTAAATAAATTATTTTAACCAAATAAATATACATCTCTCAAATTTAATTTTACAAAATAACAACCATAATTACAATATACTATTATCATAATTTTCCTATTACCATAATTACAATATATTCAAATTATCTTATTTATTATTTTTATTCTTCAAATCTTTTACTCCTAACTTATTTATAAATATTAAATTAAATATATTTTTTAATTTCAAATTTATATCACACTATCAAAATTTTAAATTTTTAATAAATCAATGTAAAATTAAATGTTTTTAATAAAGAAACATTTTTTAAAGTTATTTAATTTCTTTAAACTAGAAAAGAAATAGCTGCTAGGAATTGGTCTCCTAGAGAGCCAAAGTTTAGCAGGCAAATTCATAATACAAATAAAAATCTTCATCAGAATTCGTCTTCCTGCAAAAGAAATATCCCACATGATAGTGAAGTGGTCTATTGTGACAAATAATTTCTTTTGAGGTCCAATGAGATTAATAAATTGGACAATTGGTCCCCAACAGGAAAAAAGAAATTGTGACAAATAATTTCTCTTGAGGTCCAATGAGATTAATAAATTGGACAATTGGTCCCCAACAGGAAAAAAGAAATCACAAAATGGAACGTGTTCAAGACAAAGACTCAAAGGCTGATTGTGGATTTGGATGTTTTCAGCCTTTTCATGATAATTTTAATTTGTGGGGTCTGAAATTGCTATCTATGTATGCTCTATAATTACTTCTCCTATGTCGAGACATCACACAAAAACTTTTCGCTTCTTAATATACCATATATATATTATATAAAAATTATAAAATTGATTTAGTGATAAAAGTTAAAAAAGAAAATAAGAAAAATTTTAAGTTAATTTTTCTCATTAATATTTGAGAAGTATAAGATTAATCTAAAAAATTTAGAATGAATGGTGGGAGAAATTGTGAACTCAATTTCTGCTATTAATATTTGAGAAATATAAAATTAATTTGAAAAGTATGAAAGACAGAAAGAGAAAAGTTTTGAATTTAACTTTTTAATTAAAAAATTAACAACTAATCCTTGTTGATAAAAAATATATACATGTAAAATGTAAAATACTTTAATTAAAATAAGTTATGTAAGTAAGAGAATTCATAAAATGTCATTACCTTTTTTATTTTGTTTTTCGAATATGGGTTGGAAAAACTCCTTTATCCCATTAAATTATACTTATTTTAACTGATAAAGAGTTTACTCTGTTAAAAAAAAAACTATTGAAAAGTCATATTTAACTTTGTGCAAATCATGCAATTACTTCCATGAGAAAATATATTCTTTCTTCCTGAATATATGTTTTTACATTATTGTTAGAAGCTAATGCAATTTAAGGTTGAAATAATTTTTTTGTCTTTTTTAAAATTGGATTATTTTGGTTTGTCTTTTAAATTAATTGTTTTAGTCTTTAAATTTTATAATATACCAGTCTCTCATCCCCGTTAAAAGTTACACTACAAAAATAAATAATTTTAAAAGGGATTATTTATCGGCGGTTTAGAAACCCCGAATAATTTCTGCGGTTTAAACCGCAGGTAGTTTTTTTAATTATTTTTTTAAATTTTCCACCCAACTCATATCTCCTTCTCTGCGCCTTCATACATCCATCTAATCTAAAATTATCTAAACCCTAGCCTCCCTCCCCTGTGCCTTCCGTCAAATTTCTCCCAAATCCTTCCCCGCACCACAATCTTCTTCTGCTTGCTTCGTGTTCGTCTTCTCCTATTTGGCATTGTTCGTGCTCTCCAGTTTAAACTCAAGTACTACCTGCATGACCTGCCGTCGACGTACAATCCGGTTCTGAAGGAGGTGTTAGGTCGCGGCCGTTTCTTCAAGTCTATTTAGTGCAAACACGACGAGGGTTTGATACTCGTCAAGGTGTATTTCAAGCGCGATGATTTCCTCAATCTCTCCAACTACGAACGTCGTCTCTCTCAGATCAATTCATTCCGTCATTCCGACGAGGGTTTGGCCGTTTCAGGTCTCCTTCTACTTTATTGAATCAATTCATTCTGTCATTTTTATATTAATTACTTGATTAATTAATCAATGTATTAGTTCATTTTTAGAATTTTCGATTTAGTATATTTTTGAAATATTGACGTTATACGAGCTAATGTGATTTTAGGTGAATGCTTATATGTTTAGTTCCGCTTTGATGGTTAATTTTGACTCTGGGATTGATTGAGTTGAAGTATCTTTGATGGTTAATTTTCACTTCTCACTTCTCATCATTAAGTGGCATGTGGATTGTTCATGACCATAAAAATTAGCTTCTTTAATATGGCCAAAATCTTCTAAGCTAGTTAAAAATTGGCCTACTGACACTGGACATCATTAAGAGACAGCAGCAGAACATTTAACTATAGGTGAACTCATTTAGAACAAGCACTACACTATTTCTTACTTATCAAGGAAACAACCTTGTGGTTTGTATCCTATGCTGAAACTTGTAAGATTATGATTGATTTTTATGCGATGGGTCTCATGATTGATTTTTATGCAATGGATCTCCTAATTAATTTTTATGCGGTGTTGATTTTTAAGGAAAAAGCATTTTCTTCTTTTAGGTTTGGATATTTAGGAAAATTAAGTAAACCACTGTAATACTTTTCTTTGTACTTTAGCATCAATGATTATTGAGTTCAGGTGAGAGACTGAGAGTTTCTGAAATTCTTATTGAAATGAGTTTAACCCTCCTATACAACAAATTTCAACAGATTTTTGTAACTGATTTTAACAAGCTTTACGTATCAGTTAGTTTGAGGTCATAGTAGTTTACCAAAATATAGCAATCTAACTGAAATACGACTTGTAACTTTCTTTAATCCAACAAGTTCTGGTGGAGCTAGCCAATAATCCAAAGCTTGTATATCACTGTGGACTGACACCAAGAAAATTGCAAGTACGTGTTTTTGTAATTTTTTTGGTGAATCAATGACAAAGTCAGGTCTTGGTGTTTCATTCTCATTTTTCTTAAAATCAGGAACTGATGGAAAACAATCCCCTTATTGCAGATGATGCTCTCACTAAGTTGATAAAGTCTCCAGAAATATCAGAGTATGTATTTTTTATCTTTATATTTTTTTGTCCTCTGGTATATAGATTACCCTGTTCCTTTATATATATTTTTAATACACTTCTCACTTCTCATCTTTCTCTACACTCTCTCTGCAGTATGCACTCTGCGCATGCTTCCAACCACAACCTTTTATTAATTACCCCATATCAATTGTGTCTCACATAATTAATATACCCTAATTTTTGAATATGTGATTTTTTTATTGTTCTTTCTTTTCATTGGATATGGAATAATATTGCTTTATTTATATTTTCCATTAATAGAAATCATTGATCTAAGTAGTATGTCATGTGCAGTAGTTGTGCTACAGTTTATTGATTGACCATTTACTTTTAATATTAAGTAAATTATTTCAGTAGGTGTATTAAGTAGGTGTACTACTTAGTATTAAATTATTTCAGGCAACAATTTCATAACTAAGTAGGGGAACTACTTAGTTTTGAATTCTTCAATTCCATAAGTAAGTGAGACTATTTCAGTCTTCAAATTTAGAACTAATTTGGTATAAGACTTAGTTTTAATAGATAAATCTTATGTATAAATTCCATAATGTCACTTATTCTAATCTTCTAATCCTCTTGGCATGAACAGAGGTCGTTTTAATGGATAAATCATGGATAGACATGCCTCGAAATACAAGTCAATATATGAGAGGGTTGAATACCTTCTTAGACTTTGTATTCACTAATAGTGGTGTTAGGGGAAAGATAATATGTCCATGTCAGAAATGAAAATTTAAGAAATGGCAAAGTCGTGAAGAAGTATATGATCACTTAATTATTAAACCTTTTCCAAAAGGATATACAATGTGGCTTCTACACGGGGAAAGAAGAGTAAATGACGAAGCGCCTCAAGTAATAGCTGAAGCTCCTCAAGTAATGGCCGAAGAAGATGGTGGAAGAGTTGAAATTAATGATAATATGTGTGGAATGATTAATTATGTATTTGTAGATCATTGCTCTAACAATGACATGACGAATGATGACGAGATGGGTGCATAGTCAAGCCATACTAGAAGTCATGATGGGACAAATTTCTTTGAATTAATGCAAGATGGACAACAAAGTTTATATGAAGGATGTGATAAATATTCGAAACTTTCATTCTTGGTGAAGTTGTATCACATCAAATGTCTATGCAGAATAAGTGACAAAGCTATGTCAATGATACTAGAGTTTCTAGCAGATGCATTTCAACATGCTAGAATTCCTAATTCATTCTATGAAGCCAAAAAAGTCATTAACAAGCTTGGTCTTCAATACACCAAAATTGATGCTTGCCCGAATGATTGTATGTTGTATGTTAGAGAAGACAAAGATAGAGATTCTTGTAAGAAACGTAAGACATCAAGATGGAAGCCAAAAAAGAGAAATACAATTGGTGATGATGTTGTTCTTAATAAGAGAAAGAAGATTTCTGCAAAAGTGTTAAGGTATTTTCCTTTGAAACCCGATTAGAGAGGATGTTTTTATCATCTAAAATAGCTGAGCATATGAGATGGCATGCATCAAAAAGTACGAATGAAGGCATGTTAAGACATCCAAGAGATTCTGAAGCATGGAAGAAATTTGACCTTATGCACCCTCAATTTGCCTTAGACCCTCGAAATGTGAGACTCGATTTAGCTACTGATGGGTTCAATCCATATGGCAACTTGAGCACCAACCACAGTATTTGGCCAGTTGTTCTCATACCATACAACCTTCCTCCTTGGATGTGTATGAAAGAAAGTTCATTCATTCTCTCCATGATCATTCCTGGAAAGCGAGCACCTGGCAACGATATTGATGTTTACTTACAACCATTAATAGAAGAGTTGAAGGAGTTGTGGAACACTAGCATCAAAACTTTTGATTCATATGGGAATGAAGTATTTGATATGTGTGCAGCCATATTGTGGACTATTAGTGACTTTCCAGGACATGGAACCTTATCTGGGTGGAACACACATACAGGATTGGCATGTCCGAGATGTAATTTTGACACTACTCCTAAGAAGCTTGTGAAAGGTGGGAAATTTTGTTTTATAAGTCATCGTCGGTGGTTAGATGGAAGACATAGGTTTAGATTGGCTCATATGAGGTTTGATGGAACTATTGAAAATAGAAGCCAACCAGTGGTAATCTTAGGTCATGATATCTTACAACAACTTGGTAATGTTCATGTTGAATTTGGGAAAGAACCTATAGTTGAAGAAAGGTCAAAAAGACAACACAGAGTTAATCGTCCTAAGGTAGAGACTCTACAATGGCGAAAGAAAAGTATACTTTTTGACCTTCCTTATTGGGTAGATAACTTATTGCACCACAATCTGGATGTTATGCACATTGAAAAAAATGTTTGTGACAATATATTGTTTACATTGTTGAATGATAGTACAAATAATAAATGCAAAGACAATCTAAAGGCAAGAAAGGACTTACAACTTTGGGGTATAAGACCAGATTTGTGGCCTGACAGGAATGGTAGATATCTTCCTGCTATATATACATTGTCAAATGCAAATAAGGATATGTTTCTGAAAACTTTGAACAATATAACTGTACCTGATGGTTACTCAAGTAACATCAGTAGATGCGTTGATGTCAAACAACACAAGATTGGAGGACTAAAAAGTCATGACTCACATGTGTTGATGGAGCAACTTCTCCCTTTGGCAATAAGAAAGACAATCCCTAAAGAAGTCTCGTCTATTTTGATTGATCTATGCTCTTTTATTAAACAATTATGTAATAAAGTTTTGAAGATAGATGAACTTGTCCAATTACAAGATAGAGTTGTCCTCACATTGTGTCACATTGAGATGTTATTCCCTCCTTCTTTTTTCACAGTGATGGTTCATTTGATTGTGCATTTAGTAGAAGATGCCAAGCTTGAAGGACCTGTCCAATATCGATGGATGTATCCTATTGAAAGGTACTTAGGAAAATTGAAGTCTTATGTGCGTAATAAGGCACAAGCTGAAGGCTCAATAGCTGAAGGTTACATGGCTGAAGAGTGCTTAACCTTTTGTTCTAGATACTTAGATGGAATTGAGAGTGTGTTTAATAGATTGCGTCGTGTTAATGACGAACCAAGCATTGGCTCTTGTACTGTAAGCACTTTATTCCCACCGATCGGAAAACCAGTCAGAGGTTTCACTTATTTCACTCTATCCGCAAAGGAAAATTTACAGGCACATCGTCATATTCTAACAAATAATGCCATAGTTGACCCATTTATTCAATAAGTATTTTCACTTGATCAATTCTATTAATTAATCTTTTATTAGAAAGTAACTATGTATAATTTGGACACTTCGTGTAGGGAATTTAGAGACACTATACGGAGACAATTAAGAAGTCGGAGTCGACAATCATCTTTGATAGACAAGAGAGTTCATAGGGAATTTGTAGATTGGTTTTCACGTCGTGTATGTATATTGGGTCCATTGATGATTGGTTTCATTCTATGTTATAATTGATAATTGACTTTGACGTGTTATTTTTTTTCCCTTTTAGATAAGGAATGACTCAACTAGCCTTCACTCAACTGATTTCAAATTCTTAGCCATGGGTCCAATTGATATTGCAAAGCGATATAGTGCCTACAATGTTAACGGATTCAAGTTTAGGATCTTGGAGCGTGACTTATGGCTTAAAACACAAAATAGTGGAGTGTTTGGTACATTTGGGACAAGGAGTTATGCAAGTAGTAGTGATAATCAAATGCAATTTGGAGGTGTGCCTTATTATGGTCGATTAATGGACATGATTGAAATAAACTACCATGGTCGTTTCTCAGTTGTGTTGAGCAAATGTATGTGGGCTAATACAACTACTTCTAGGGGGATTGTGACTGATGAGTTGGGATTTACAAGTGTATGTTTTGGACGCTTGATTCATACCGATGATAATGATGATGATGAACCATACATTCAGGCATCACAAGCACAAATGGTATATTATGTAGATGATGAGTTTGATAAAAATTGGTGCATTCCTGTACATATAAAGCCTAGAGACTTGTACAACATGGGTGAAGATGATGTTGACAACTTTCATGAATGTGAACCGTTTCAACAACAAAACTTAGAAACTTTATTTCCAGATGATGAAAGAAATATACCATTAACAAGGTTTTAATTTTAATTGTTAGTTATTATATATGTTGTTATTCTGTTTATTTTCTTCTTTATTATATCTTATACAGGTGGTTTAACTTTTATTTATATAATTGTTTGTAGACCACCTAAAGATGAAGAAAATGTCAATTAAGAAGAAGACAAAACATCATACACAGCAAAGCACATGGGGTCATATTGTTAATCATCCACCAGCAACTCAAAGTGCTGCTCCTCAAGTCCAATCCTCTCCTTCTCTATCTGCCCCTCAAGTCCAAAGCACATGCACTCCTACTCCTATTCCATCCTAAAATGAATTTTTTTTTCAAGTTAATGTAAGTGTTCTATTTATCTTTGACCTTTATGCTGAAGCTGAGGACTTCCTGAGATTCATTGTTGAAATGCTCTTTGACATTACAATTTGTTGTTGAAATGGCATAAGCCGTTTCAACTAACTCTGGTGTCCCTCCTTTGAAATTGGAAACATGAAGTATGGGCATGCGAATGGCTGCCACAGCACCTGAATCCCCAGATCCACCACCACTACTTGCAGCTCCCAATTTCGAATCAGGCCTCAAAATCCAAACCCGATTGTTCTTTTTGTGAACATTCATAGTAGTCATTTTCATTGTACTGGACACCTAAAATTACATAATGCTTACTTTGACACACATTTCTCTTTTTGTGTACATTTTAGTAGTGTCCTCAACAGTACCACAATGTTGTAAAGCAGAAACTATTTTAGAAACATATTGACTGTAAAAATTTTTGTTGATCTGACGCTTAACCTTGTGTAGCCCTCAAATGAAGATGCTCTTCCTTCACCACCTCAAGTTGGAGGAAATTCTCATGTACAATATGAACATGAACAAGATGTAAATCAGGATACTCATGAACAAGAAAGACCACCAACACACAAGGGAGCATGATTGGTTGATGTTATTGGTAAGACACAAGTTCAACATATTAATGCTTGCATTATGTTACTTATATGAATATTTATTGTTGAAGTTTTTTGACACAATGGTATTTGACACAAATTTTATTTCTTCATAGATGACTAATGTAAGATGACTTCCAAACACTTAAAAACAAATGATGTTTGGAATTTGCCTCAAAATGAAAGGATTATTGTACATTGGAATGAGGAGTATCAACCGATTGGAGATGGTGGAGCATTATTAAATCGATTTTTGGGAAGTATTGCTAGAAGCTTTAAGGTATTCCCAATTTGTTATTCTAGTTGGAAGAAGATTCCCAAAGACTACAAAGAAGACATAATTCAAAATACCATTCAAGTAAGTAATGTAAATTTAGAATACCATTTAAAGAAGGCATTCACAATTAATTTATTTGGTAATTGCTTGTTAATTTTTTATTAAATCTGTTTTGAAGGCAAAGTTTGCAGTGAATTCTCATATTCAAATCAATTATATCTTGAAAGCACTAAATCATAAATGGAGAGATTGCCGGCAAGAATTGTGGAACCAAAGAGATGATGGCACACGTACCAGAGAAGAATTGATTGCCATGGCTCTAGAAGGCATGGATAGAGATCATTGGGCATCTTTTGTTGATTATCGACTTGATGAAAGAACAAAGGTAAAACCTCTATTTCTTTTCATAAAATTCTGTTAATGATTTAATAACTTTTTTTTATCACAAATTCTTGCCCTTAAAAATAATCATAATAGGAGAAAACAAATTCTTTCTCACACAAGGGGATCCAAGAGCATTGCAAGGAAGAGGGAAGAAATGGTGAAGCATTATTATTTATCTTCAATTTTCTGTTTCTCATAATATTTATGACATACCTAATAAGCATTTGTTAATTTTCATAGGAAAAAGAATGTGGGCACAAAGTTATCAGAGGAGAAGTTTGGATAGCTACCCATAAAAAGACCAACGGAGCTTTTGTCAATGATGAGGCAAGGGAAATTGGTGTAAATTCCAATCTTTGTTCTGTGATTGGTTTAGTTATATACCTAAACAACTGACCAAGCATAATTAAGTTCCAATCTTTGTTCTGTGTGAGTATGCTTTACCTTTGATTTTGCTTAACTGTGACATTATTTCTGGTGCATCTTACTTCCAGACCAGTATACATTTATTTTTACTAATTTTATCTGGCTAGACAAAAAATGGAAGATGGTTATGACCCAGAGAATAACTAGCGTTGTCACTGTCCCCAGGGAATCCATAAGATAATCATATAACCCAAGAACCAATGTTAGGGTAAAGAAACTAGAGTAGCTCTAACAGTAAGATGTGGTACACCTAGACCCTAGGTAATTGGCATAATGGCAAAGAGGTCTTAAAAAATCAAATCTCCCAAAGACCAATCCAACGAGATGGCGAATCATTGATACTTTGTAATCAAGTAGGGTATCATCTAAAACTAGGAAGCCCAATCCCTCGTTAGAGAAAAATTGCACTCGCTACAAAAGGGAAGGAAGCGGTACAACAAACCCAATTTCAAATGTTCTAGTGTGGCAGAAAGATTAAGAGAAGACTTTATCTCCTATGAGATATGAAGTAATAGTTCATAACCCAATTGGTTATAGAAAACCTCAAAAATCAAAAACACCATTTAAACAATATTAAACGTAAGGACTTACTTCTTGCACCAAGCCTTGAGCTTTCATTAAATTACCCAAGTTGCTATGGGCATCAACCTGCAGTGCAATAGAAAGGAAATACATAAACCACGTGATAAAAAAGTGCAGAAGGAAAGAGTAA
This sequence comes from Vigna reflexopilosa, assembly GCA_027742785.1. Classification (NCBI taxonomy): domain Eukaryota; kingdom Viridiplantae; phylum Streptophyta; class Magnoliopsida; order Fabales; family Fabaceae; genus Vigna; species Vigna reflexopilosa. The sequence goes on along the minus strand of CM050914.1, from coordinate 24,773,107 downwards.
AAGGTTAAACCCTATGCTTTCTACTTAGCATGAGAAGCTATTGATCATCAAACAAGAAAAAAATACCATTAAAGGATTAATAGCAAGTGCTTGACGACAACACTGGGCTACTTCATTGAGTCTTCCTTTTCGCATGTATGCACTAGCTAGATTTGACCATGCATCAGAAAAATTGGGACGAAGCTACAACAACAAAATAAAGAGGCAACCAGATAAACAAACTAATCAAGGATTGCACAAGAACATACAAGAAAGAAAAATTGGCCTCAAATGAGAAGGAAATTACTAAATCATTTAAATAACATTTTTCTTGCTGATGACAACTCACTGATATATACCAAACTGGAATAATAGACTAGAGATTAGCCATCGAATGTTTCAAACCTAAGCATTATTTCACTGTTTCCATCCTTCTTCCATTGTATGTAGGAAAAAATTCAAGCATATGAATCTACAACACCGTCTCAATCAAAAGAAATATCAAGTTTAGATTCATTGGCTCATGTTTTAGGAAGCCAAGAGCATAGTGGACATGTTTGCGGTCTAGGTTTGGGTCCTTGTCCATCTAAGGTCTTTGGAGTCCATGCTCGTTCTCATAGTGGATCATCTTCATCTACTCCTTCTAATGCTGAATTACAATCTTAGGTTAATGAATATTTAATAAATGTTTACTTAGTTTGTTCCTTTTAAGATTAACATGTTAGATATCATATTTCTCACTTTTTAAATAATTTTTTCTATTATAGATATCTTCACTGACTTCTTCTAATGTTCAATTACAATCTCAGGTTAATGAATATTTAATAAATATTTACTTGGTTTGTTCCTTTTAAGATTAACATGTTAGGTATCATATTTCTTACTTTTTAAATAAATTTTTTGTCATAGGTATCTTCATTGACATCACAAGTTACTGAAATGAAGGCAATGATGACACTTTTGTTGCAAAATCATCAAGGCTCATTGCCCTCACAGTTTGCAGTATTTCAACGATCATCGGTAATAATTGTTAAATTTATTTGTATGATTTTTTTATTAAATATATTATCAACTAACTATTATGTTATATTGTAGGTATCTGATCAAGGGAGTGTGTCAAGCAATGGATGTAATGAAGAAGAAGAAAATTAGATATTGTTATTGAATATCTTTGAGTCAAAGTAGAAGATTTTATTTGAGATGTTGGATGTTATTTGAGATGGATTGCCACTGTAAATGTGCTTGCTATGGTGTGATCTTTTAGGTTTTCAAGTTAATAATATACACATCCTTTTATAGTAGAATTGAACTGAATTGCGATGTTAGGGTATTATGGTCATCTTGCTTTTCAGCTGCATCCATTAGAGAGTCTCCTCCTCTTGCTATTCAGAAGAAAAAAAAGGTCAAGTGTTTATTTCACAACTTAAATCCAATATGTTGAAGGAACTGCCATTTGGTTTTCTTTATACTTCTCATCTCATTCTGAGTAGGAAAACATTCATGCTTGCTAGTTGATGCTGTGAGCCTGAAAATTTTAGCTAGAATTGTTTAAAGGGAACAATAATTAATTCTACATTATAAGAATTGGTTAAATAATATTATATTATATTATATAAACACAAACAAAGCAAAGACGTATAAGGAAAACCAACTTCAGAAAAATACATAAAAGAACCAAGACTTTTTGGACTCCTGTTTATGAGAGAGAGAGAGAGAGAGAGAGGTACTATAAAACTATGTACCATACTTCCATGTGAAATAACAGTGAATAAGTAGTCAAGTAGTTCAAATCGTATTTTTCTCTAAAAAGAGCAAGCATTTTCAATTCAGGTTATAAATATATGTCCAGTTTTGACTAAGAACGGAAACAACGTATTCAAGGGTAAAATTTCTAGGTGGTCCATACCTTCATGCACTGTTTTGGTCTCCAAGATAGAAGAAGAACCATTTTTCAATTCATATAATAGGGACATGCAACTTAATTAAGACATAGTCCAACTTTAAAAGATGTGAATGCTATTCGATTTAAATGTTGTTTACTATTCATTCTAGTATCTAGTCAATCAACAATTATAATTAGAGAACCAACTTTTCCTTTTATGTCTTTCTTGATTTATCCTATGAAGACTGAATTAATAAATCAATCTACATGCGAAATTATCGGCGGTTTTAGAGAACCCCAGGCAGTACCGGCGGTTCCTCAGTAACCCCTGGAATTACCGGCGGTTTTGACACAACCCCTGGAAGTACCAGCTGTTCTGATGGAACCCCTGAAATTTTCGGCGGTTTTCTTCAAACCCCCGCTATTTCCGGCGATTTTACAAAATACCGTCGGTACTCACTTGGCGACACACATGTTCCCAAAGGTTTCTGCTCCCGCCGGAAAAGCACTTTCCGGGGGTTAAAACTGCCGGTAATATTCAAAATAACCCCTAGAAAAATTCCCGATTTTTGTAGTGTTAGATAGAAAAATAATATTTTTATCTTTTCATGAGAAATGTGTCTTTTCCATTATGTATTGTATGATGAAAAAATTTAGCTCACCTAAACTTAGTATTTTTACAAAGCCACTTGAGCATAAGGAATCCAAAGTAAATTTGGACATCTTTATGTCTAAATTCGTTGTATTGGATGAAACCAGAGGAAAAAAAGTTATTGGAAAAATATTAGAATTGGTCAAAAAGGTTTTATCCAATAAATATCAAATGAAGGGAGAAGATTAAGGAAATTAATAAATTAAATAGAAAATAAGTTAATATATAAGAGAAAAATAGATAACAAAAAGATCTAGAGAACAAAAACAACGTAGAGAAGAAATAAAGAAAGAGAGAGAAAAGTGATATTGTAACTTTTTATTTTTATCAATAATATATTTTGCAGGATAATTTAAAGAGTTTTATTTTGAGTGTTATTATTTCACATTTATACTTTCTTTCACAAATTTGATTAAGAGAAATTTTGCTAAATTTCTCAATAACTGGTATCAGAGTCGGTTGCTATTATTGTAATCAACGATTCAAAGGGAGTTAGATTTAAGTATGGGAAATGATTGCAGATGAAGGAAAGATAAAGATTGAGAAGTTCGATGGTACGAACTTTGGCTTTTGGAACATGCAGATTGAAGATTATTTATGTCAGAAAAAGCTATATCAACTTCTCTCGGGACATAAACCAAAAAACATGAAGGATGAAGATTAGGCTCTTCTTAACCGACAAGCTCTCAGAGTTATTCCATGGACGTTATCTCGCAATGTTGCATTTAATATTGCAAAAGAAAAGACCATGGTGGGTCTTATGACAACTCTTTCAAGTATGTATGAAAAGTCGTAAGCCTCAAACAAAGTTCATTTGATGGCGATTATTTAATTTGCGGATGTCAGATGGCGCAATGGTACCACAACATCTTAATGAACTCAATATAGTCACAACCAATTGAGTTAAGCTGGAATCGAATTTGATGACGAAGTATGAGCCTTGATACTTTTGTCTTCTCTATCGAAAAGATGGAATGCTACAGTAATGACTGCGAGTAGCTCATCAGGAAGTAATAAATTGGTCGTGCAGTGGGAGTTGTTAGCATGTTTATGTCAAATCAAGGTAAAACTCATTAGGAAGCTGTTAAATGGATATTGAGATACCTACAAGGCACTACAGGAAAGTGTTTGTACTTTAGCAAAGGAGAGTTAAGAGTACAAGGTTATGTAGATGCAAACTTTGGAGGTGAAGTACATCACCGAAGAAGTACCACTCGTTACATTTTCACTATTGGTACTACGACTGTTAGTTGGATGTCACAAGTACAAAACATTGTTGCTTTATCCAATTCAAAGGCTAAGTATGTAGTAGTAACAAAAGCTAGTAAAGAATTAATATGGCTTCAAGGATTGTTAACAAAGTTGGGATCCAAAAGATTAGTGTTTTGCATAGTGATAGTCAGAGATGAGGTGCTAACATTGAGAAAGATTCTTAGGAGTAAGAATCTAGCAGACAAGTTAACAAAAGTGGTAACTATTGATAAACTGAAATTGTGTTCAACTTTAGTTGGCTTGCTATAATAATATACTACAAAAGATTGTTGTAATGATTGAGGTGTAAAGACAAATTAAAATCAGTCTTCAAGTGAAATATTGTTAGAATTGGTAAAAAACGTTTTATCGAATAAAAGTCAATAAAAAGAGAAGGTTAAGGAAATCAACAAACTAAATATAAAATAAGTTAATATATAAGAGAAAAAATAAATAACAAAAATATGTAAAGAAGAAAAACAATATAGAAAAAAAATAAAGAAAGAGAGAGAAAAATGATATTGTAATTTTTTATTTTTATCAATAATATATTTACAATATAATTTAAAGAATTATGTTATAAATATTATTATTTCATATTTATATTTTTTCTCACAAATCTGAATTCTCCAAAATTTCTCAACAGAAAACTAATGTTTATAAAGAACACAAAGAGTGTGGCAGGAAAAGAACTATAAAAATAAAATTAACATCTAATGGAATCTTGAGATTCTCTTTATTGTTTTTGTAACTCCTCTTTCTCAGTGAAATTTAAGATTGTCTTAATGTGGAATGACATGATTCAAGAATCTCTTGTACCATTTACCAGCAACTGTTGTGCAACGCGTGAGATTATTATTGAAATCAACATGAATAATTCCCCAATTTCTGGAAAACCCAGCTCTGAATTCAAAGGTATCAAATGCAGCCCAAACGAAATAACCACGAACTCTTACACCATCGCTATTGGTAAAAACATTTCAAAACACAAACATTAGTGTCTACTTTACAAGATACAACACATTCATTCATTCAAGGAATATTGTAAGTAAAATCATCAACATTAAATTTATATATTTAGTTGGTTTTACACATTTATGTCAACTTTTACAACTAATGACTTTCAATGAACCTGATTTCAAAGTAAATGATTATATAACTTATTAATAAATAAAAAATCAACTTATGAATAGTGAATTATGATTCACTCAATTAACTTTTCAACTTATAATTATAATTCTATATTTTCTACATTAAGTCAAAAACACATTTGACAAACTTGTCAATTTTTTATTCATTTTCCTCTCATAAAATAAAAATAGACAACATAACAAAAAGAAAAATATAAAACAAAATTAACTTACCTCACTTAAAAGTGGTAAGTATATATATATATATATATATATATATATATATATATATATATATATATATATATATACACACTAAAAGTTTAAGACACAGAACTTACTCAATTGCTGCTTTGGTATAGTTTAAATGTGTGGCTAAGTATTTGATCCGATGCATGTCTATCAATGGATTTGTGATGTTGAATGAAGCAATACCTATAGGAAGGAAGAGAAAGGCAGATCAATATCTTCTTATTTGAAATCATAGATACTTGATGTGAAAATAATGAATCATTGTTTCACAAACCATTCTCAGTTATGTAGATCTTGGGATTTTGGTACTTTTTCTTTATGTGTTGTAAAATGTTATATAATCCTTGGGGATAGACAAAATTACCACCATACTTATCCTACAAAATATGAACATTGAAAAATGTAAAAAAGAATATAGTTTTATTATTAACCTACAACACTCTTCTGAAATGATTGTCTCACCAAGTAACCAAGGGTTTTTCCTTCTGCATTGAAATCTATAGAGAGAAAAAAAGAAGTGAAGAATTAATGATTTGATGCATCATTGTCTCTTGTAATCCAAATTAGTTGAATTTAGTGAGAAAAAACTCACCTTCTGATCTTCCTAAGGCATCATAATTGTCTGTTAAAGATATATTTGTTTTGTTTGTTTCATGCTTAGCAAAATGAGAAGTGTAATAATTGATTCCAATGAAGTCTGTGCTTCCTGCAACCATGTTTTTCTCATCTTCTGTGAAATTGGGTAGTCTGTTCCCCACTAAATCTCTCATGATTTTTGGATAATCTCCATAGACTACTGGGTCTAAAATCCTGTTTGTTGAAATGCACAACTTTTATCATACATCAATAGTTAAAATATTAATCCAAACAAGCATAAAGGTGTGATTTTCTGAAGGCTTAATTAACAAAACTAACCATCCAATCAAGAAATCTGTAAGTCTTTCAGCTGCAGCCACATCTTCTGATTTTGAACTGTAGGGTTCAAAACTTTCAGATCCGATAACAATTCCAATTTCTCCTCTTTGTGTTGCCTTCATCATGTAACAAATGTTTACTAGAGAATAACTCGTTTTTCTTCAAAATTCATAAAAATAATAACTTAATATGGTGGAAATCCCAACTCAATTAAAGATAAGATGAATTTATAGTAAGTAAGTGCGAATCCTACCTTACAAACTAATTTTATAGAGTTGAATCAGACTTAAAATCAACTTTTTAATATAGTCAAACTTAAAATTAATGTTTACAATCCTTACTAGTACAGTTCGATTTAGCATTAGTAAGAGATTGGTTATGTATATAATGTACCCACATGTAATTGAATATGTCATAGCAACTTAAAATCAAACTATACACATATTTTGAGGCAATATGTAACATATAAAAGATACTGTACTTGGAATGTTTCTCTGTATAGCTTGACTGCTGCAGCATGGCAAAGGATGTAGTTATGAACTACAGTATAAGGTTGTTTGCAGAGTTTGGTAGCTTGGCATGGTTCAGGATCATCATTGTCAAAACCATGCATGTAAGTAATTAAACCTACAATTTGTGGCTCATTCATTGTAGTCCAATGCTTAACTCGATCTCCGTATGTTTTGAAAAGGAGTTCACAATAATCCTTGTAATAATTCCTGAAATTTTTCATTTTTATAATAATCATTATGAACATGATGTAAAAATCTGTTGTTCAATCAAAAATTTGTAAGCACAATATCTAGAAGAGATAAAAAAAGTTCTTACACAATGGAGCTATTCAAAAAGCCATGAACTTTTTCCTGAATGGCAAGAGGATAGTCAAAGTGTAGGATAGTCACAAAAGGAGTAATGCCTACATTTAATTAATATATCAAGTTAAGCACATTAAAAACTTTTTTTTTTTGTGTAATGTTAGAAATTTTTTTTCTAATTTTACTTTGAAAATAAAATTAATTACACCATACCATTTGCAAGTAATTCATCGATCAAATGGTTATAGAAATCAACACCCTCTTGATTTACACCCCCTTTTATGGTTCCATCTATATTTTGTAGTTGAAAAATGAAGAGAAAAATATGTAAGTGTTCTTTATATGATCACATTAATTACTATATTTCTTGGGTTTTCAAAATTTGCCTGGCAAGACTCTACTCCATGAGATGGACATTCTGTAAGAATTTATTCCAAGATTCTTTAAATGTTGCACGTCTTCCTACAAAATCATTAACAAAATAAACATATAAAATAGAAAAATACCATGTTCTTGTACACAAACATATAATCATGTTAATCGTTACTAACCTTGTATCGCTTATAATGTTGGATCATTGTAGGAAACTTATCACCATCAATAAATGCTTCTGGTTGTTATGGAAAAAGTAATGAAAGGGGTTTAAGAAAATGATAGTACAAGTAATAACGTATATAAGAGTTAAATATTTCCATTAATTATAACATAAAAACATATATAGATTAACCTTTGTTACGGTTAATCCTATCATCCCAGATTCCTGGTCCTCTTCCTCCTTCAGAAGCTGCTCCTTCAACCTATATTAAGATTAATTAAGTAATAACATAATAACGACAAATTATCCAAATACTAAGATATTTTGTTGTCTTAGAAAATTTTCGTACCTGTAAGGCTGAAGTTCCTGCTCCAAACAAGAAGTTTGGTGGAAATGATCGCCGTTTTGGACAGTGGTAAGATTTTCGTAAATCTCCCAAAGAAGAACGATAAGGAATAGTAGCTGTTTCTCCAATCTATATTCAAGAAATAAAATGTTACATTTGCAGTTGCTTCTTCTATCTCTATTCATTAATCTTCTGTTATTTATGCATTATGACAAAATGGATGAGATTGGTTTCATCAGTTTTGTTATGAAAATGAGTAACTTAAAAGTAACCTAAAAACAATGAAACAAACGTATCTTACTACAACATACGACTACCTGGGTTGTAGAAAGTCCAAAACCAGTATCAAAGTCAGATAATGGAAACGTTTCGGGAATGTGTGAATCTGCAATCATAGTTTTATACAAGTTTTAAACCATGAGACTATATGGGTGATACCAATTACATATTGAAAAACAAAACTACACTTCACCAGCGATTGCGTAGTGTTTTTGCCTTAACAATAATCACTTAATTCTAAAACTATTAATTCCAATGTAAGTAGACTAAATTAAGGAGAGTTTATAATATAATATAATATAACCTCTCCTTAGTTTATATGTATATTTAAATTGTTTTTTATTTGTTAATTAATGTGCTTTATCAATGGGTTGTAAGGATATTATTTCTTGTAAAAAATCAAACTTTGTTTTTTAAACTGGTGTGTGTGTGTGTGAGAAAAAAATAATTGGCGAGACTTAAAATTTGTAAGACTTTAATAATTTTGAAATGAAATGAGAAATCGATAATTTCAGACTAGATGTAGGAATACAGATATGGTAAATAAAAACAAGTAATATAAATTAAATTTCAATAATTCATGAAGGCACAAAATAAATAAATTTAACAAAATATGTAGTATTTCTACATCTATATAATACAATTCATAAAATTTCATATGATAATACTAAAAGATTGGTGAAATCCAAACCTTGAACCCTAGCTGATAAGCCGGGATTTAAAGCCACAGATAAGATTGTTAGAATAGTTTTCCAGACTCTCAAAGGTGATAAAATCTCCATTTTTGACGTTCAGAAATACCTATTGAATTTCTGTGGAAAACAAGAGTTGGACAATAGAAAAAACTTATTCCGTATAGTATATATTGGGGGATGAAACCACCTTTTTTTTTCTTTTTTTTTTTATGTTATTAACAACTTATAATGTTTTGCTGTAACACCCGTTTTTAATATATGTATATATAATAACATTAATAGGTTACTAGTATTTAAGTTATTATTTTAATAAAAGAAACAAATATATAGAAATAAGTTGTCTTAATGATTTTGGGCATTTCATTGTCAAGTTTTACTAAATTCTAGCGTAAATACTATTTTTTTTTTCATTTCATTATTGTTTTTATAAATAGATAATTTATAAACAAGTAAAAAATTAAAAATAAGTTTTTCTATTTTTTTTAGTTTATTTTATTTTTCATTGTTTGAGATTAAGTGTGTTAATTTTATTTATCTAGTTTTATTTTATTACTTTATTTTTTTATTGAGAACTTAAGTCATTTTTATAATAATATTTTTTATTCACTAGTATAATGAAGGATTTTTTGTAACCTCTCATTTAATAGAGTAATTTATTAAACAAAATATCATAGCTTTGATAAAAATATATAATTTACCGTTATAGTTATGTAAAGTAATAACTATATCAACAAAAACATATTTACATAATTTCATACACATAGTATCTCATAAGAGGTAACCATTATACAAAACATCTAAATTTATATACATATTTATATACTAAATTCCGAATATCACTCGACGGTATCTTCCAGCTCCATTAACGATAGGCTATCACCTACAACATCCTCTGCTCACACTAATTGGTGATCATTGCCAAATATTTTAACAAAACACATAGAGAACAAGCATAGAATCATGCAAAAAAAGACCTCTACACTCAATTATCCGGATATGATGCTGACATAGACGTCACTGAAAGTGTGCACCCATGGTAGTATTTATACTCTGCAGAGTTATAAACAAGGGTAACTCAACCTACTACCCATGAGGTTAATCTTCCACTTCTAAGACCCACAAGGGTTAGAGTAAAGATCTCATGTCATTTTCTCTGCTACCTCATTCATCTCTACATGAGTTTCAGTGTCAGTCATCCACTACAAGTTCTCATAACACATAACTCTCATTCTCATCACCACATACATATAGATCATCCCCTGAACGTCGATAATTACCAATATATATATATATATATATATATATATATATATATATATATACACACACACACACCTTTAAACCAGTTTAAACAAAGCTTTATTCATAACATAACTAAGGAAATAAAAGAAACAAGTGTTAGACATTCAAAACTCCAATTCTTCTAAGATAATCGATTATCTCATCTTATAATTTATTATTCCAAAGAAATTTCAAATAAAGAATGAACTCTGACTAAAATAATCGATTATCAGACATGATAATCGATCATTCTAGAGAGATTTCAAGCTAGGAAGGAACTCTGATTGAGATAATCAATTATCAAGTAGGATAATCGATTATTCTAGAAAGTCTTGAAGATAAAACAAGTTGCTTACTGGAATAATCAATTATCCAACCTAATAATTGATTGTCTTTGAGTTTTTGACAGAAAACCTTAAATTTTGATCTACATGCAATTTAAACTCATTCAAAAGACCAAATTGGTATCCTTAACATTGTATTTGATTAAGGAACCTGTTTATAACTTAAATTTAGATATAATTTGCTCAATTGAATATGAAGTCAATGAATTTAGACCAAGTCAATTACCCAAAAACTCACAACAGTCCCTACTCTATAAAAACTAGATTTCAACAAAGTAATTTGCTAATTAAGTCCTAAATGACTAAAAAATATTTTATCAAAGCTTCATATTTTCCACAAAACCATAACTTTAGAATTTAACCTGTCAAAACCCCCTATTTTATGCCCAAAAACTCACATTTCTCTAACTTACTCACAATCAAAGTTCTATAATAGTTCATCAACTCAAAATCACCCAAACTACCTTCTAAAACTCATCAAAAACAATTTTCACATCAGCACAACAACTACACATCACCATCATCAGTTTCCACTTCATCATACAACATTTACAAGCAACTAAATTGTTGTAATTTGAGATAATATCTTTCGAACCTTCCTAATTAGAGGAAATAGATACATAATCTTTTATTTTATTTTATTTTCTCTAGATTTCCTAGTTTCCCTATTTTCCTTTTTAGGAGAATTAGATTATTACAAATAGAGGGTATCATAATGTATTTTTTATGATTTGAATAATAAATCAATCTTATTTTCCACATGGTATCAGAGCTTGTCTGATCCACTTCCAATGTCTTTGTTGTCTGTCGGCGGACCCTAAAAATCTCTTTTTCCACCTGCACCTTTGTACCTTCAATGACAGTCCTACTCTAGTTTTTCTAGCCAAGTTTATGCTTATGATCCTTAGATCAATTGAGTGTGGTTCAAAAGAGGCACCTAGAATTTTCGTGACCAACAACAAGTTGGTTTCCTCTAATAACAGCTAAAGAAGTTGTTCTTTCCATTCATATACACCCAGAATCAAAGAGATCTAAAGTCTCCCGGGAACCCTAGAAAGCCAACTGCCTCCACAGAACCAGCCACCGCCAGCCGCAACCCAATCGATCTCCCCTATCGACTATCGCCAGCCACCGTCTGCTACCGGCAACCACCGTCAGCCGTTGTCCACCGTCGTTGTTCCGACTGGTGACCAGCGGATCTGGACCGTCTCTTCAAGCGACGGCCAACCCCGCCGGAGTTAGGACCAGACTCCGCTCAACGCGCCTTCACGCACCTCCTCTCTCCGCCAGATCTCGGGCGCATACAGTTCACGCGCCGCTGTCCCGATGTCGGAATAATACGGTGCCGCTTCCGGTCGTCTCGTCGGACCTTCTTCTCTCTGTTCGGACCCTCAATAGCTATCATTGCTACCATCTTTGTTGATTCACAAAGTCTTCATCTTCCTCGCAACAACACACTTTCGCGACGGGTTGAAAGGGATCCATCTCAGCCGTTAGGAGAAGAGGGTGTCACCTCGCGTTTGCAGTTCGCAACTACTGCCCTTTGTTGTTCTCTCCGATGCAGTCAGCCGCCACCGCTACAATCAGTCGTTTTCGCCGCCCTTCCCTGGTCGGAGATCACCGCTCCATTGACGTTCTATTCGCCTCACTCTCCTAAACTTCTTTTGGCCCTTACTTCACTACAGAAATCTCATACTTATGAAGAAGGTAGGGCCTTGGACTTTTGTGCCTAGTCTATGGGCTTGGTCGCGAGAGGCGTCATCGCCTTCGCAGGAGTGGATTCCGTTTCTGACTCGGTCACTGACTCAAATTCTATTTCGAAATCAGAAGATGAGGGTTCGTGAGAGCGAGTGGAGGGTTGGTTTTGGTGATGGGTGGTGGAAGATCGTCATCTTCTACCTCTTCCCCAAAGGATTCTTCATCCTTTTCCCCGACGAAGCTTCTTCCTCTTCTTTTCCATGCCGGAAAGAAGATGTTTTTTTGCGTGTTCCTCTAAATCTGAAGAAGCCGTGGGTGGCTCATCCAGAGGGGAAGGATGCTTCTGCTTCTGCTTTTGATAACAGCTACACAAAACTGTGCTTCCAGAATCTGGCCTAGCTATAAGCTATACTTCCAGAGTTCAATCTGACCTAGCTATAAGCTATACTTCCATAGTTGAATCTGACCTAGCTGTAAGCTACACAAAACGCTGTGGTGTTTTTTGGTTTCTGTCAATGCTTTGTTATAACAACTCACTGAGAGTTGTTCTTTGAGACCGCCCGCTGAATTAACTCTTTCGAAGTTACGGGATTCAGATTTGTCCCTCGTACGGATTGGTTCTCACCAGTTCTTCCACCTTCATGTTCTGCTATTTAGTGGTGAGGAGGAGAAAGTTCCAACCGCTGCAGGGCAGTGTAGTCCCTACAAGTTTGTTGTTGTTTGCCTCTACAAGACAGTTGTTTCCTGAAGGCCTCCCATATGTGCAGGCCAGTTAAGTCCATGAAGGTTTGTTGCTACTCAAGGCAGTGAAGTCCTTGAAGGTTTGTTGTTGTTTAGGTTGGTTAAGTCCCTACAGGTTTGTGGCTGTTAGCCTTTTAGTTTCAGCCGTTGCAGGGTAATGTAGTCCCTACAGGTCTGTTGTTGTTTTCCTTTACAAGATATATGTTTCCTGAAGGCTTGTTGCTGTTTAGGGCAGTTAAGTCCCTTGAAGTCTTGTTGTTGTTTAGGGCAGTTAAGTCCCTTGAAGTTTTGTTGTTGTTTAGGGCAATTAAGTCCCTTGAAGTTTTGTTGTTGTTCGCCACTATTGATGGCAATCCAATCCCTGCAGTTTGTTGCTATTCACCACTGCAGACCCTTCATCTGTTCTTGCAGTTTGTTGTTGTTTGCTGCTGCAAGTCACCATCCAAGTTGAAGTTCGCCCTCGTCCGTTGTTGTCCAAGTTGGTTTATTGACTTTATCTTTGATTGAGTTTGTCTATTCCATGGTTGGTTCATACAATCTTGTATGATCCAACTTGAGGAGGAGTGTTGTAATTTGAGATAATATCTTTAGAATCTTCCTAATTAGAGGAAATAGATACATAATATTTTATTTTATTTTATTTTCTCTAGATTTCCTAGTTTCCCTATTTTCCTTTTTAGGAGAATTAGATTATTACAAATAGAGGGTATCAGAATTTATTTTTTATGATTTGAATAATAAATCAGTCTTATTTTCCACATAAACACACCAGATTTCTCAATTCAATTTCACAATTCAATCACAACATCATCATACAAACACTAATTATAACCTGTCTACCAAGAAAAATCAATTAAACTAGCTTCGATTACCTGGATGACGCTTCGACAGTTCTAAAGACTATAGAATTTCTCCTAAGACTCTAAGATCTCCATTTGCCCCTATAATTCACAACAATTTGATCTGAGCATACCCTCAATACCACTGATCAATAAAGAGCCTTAGAGAAGACTCAGACCTCCAAGAATAGAGAAATAGAATAAAGAAATTCTCTTACGTGCAAAGACACTATAATAAAAGGAAAAATTGTAGAAATCAACTTACTCTTTAGCTGAAATCAACTAAATAGGAAGAAAGACTTCGCCTCAAGGATTCCTCAGACGGTTTCTAATCTTCAGGTAGATAAGTAGAAAGTGAAAATTTCTAGAGAGATAGTAGAGGAAACTTAAAGAAGGGAGTTTTAGAGAGATAAAGCTTTTTCGATAATGAAACTCCTTATTAGAAAATTCTATTTATACTTTTGATATTTTTAAAATAAAATAATGGAATATCATTATTTAAAACACTCTACCATATCTAATACTCAATTTTTTAAGGTCTTACAATTTTTATGTCAATTAAAAAAAGTTTTCTATGTTAGTTTGAAATTGGCATACATAAAGTCACTATAGAAAATTTTCACTTTCTATATCAGTTATATTACATATACCATAAAGAGTCCAACTCTCTTTTCATTCCCAAATTCTCCATCAAATCCTAATTCCATCATAGGCAACATGACACGCTTCACCCCGACCTCATGTTCATTGTCGTTGTTATTCACTCTCTACTTTGTTAGAATTGTGCAGCGGAATATTCATGTATGTACAAAAACCAAGAGGGGATGAATTGGTTTACTTAATAAAACCGTGCCTTTTAAAAAATTTCCCTTTTAAAAACTAATTTTATAACCAAAATCAATTCTTTATAAATAACAACAATAAAGATTAAGAGTGTAGGGAAAAAGAAAATTATACAAGTAGTTTTATACTAGTTCAGATAAAAAATACCTTACATTAGTTGTTAATCTCTTAAAAAGGGATTAACGAATCACTAAGAAATAACCATAACTTATAATCAGAGAGAATAAAGTTAAGGTTAGAAAACACCTCTCTTGAAGACACAAGAGATGAATAACACCTCCTATGACACTCAAAGGATGAACAACTTTTCCTAGCCACAACAGATGCACACAATCACTTAAGACACACTCAGTGAACGTTCTCAATCAACCAATATTAGGTTTTATAAGCTTGTTTTCAAAAGATAAAGAGTTTCTTTTGGCAGCACAACACTAAAGCTCTACAAGGAAAAGTTATTTTTGAAACTAGGTTTAGGTAAAATATATAAACTCTTATTTTCAAAAATTAGGTCAAGAAATTGAAGAGTATGTTCGCAACTGCCACTAATAATCAATTATCACAAAAACCTTTTTCAAAACACATTTTCTCATAGTGATAAGCGATTATCACAAAGACTTTTCTGAAAATCTAAAATTAATTGGGATAATTATTACCACTTAAGTTAATCGATTATCACAAAGCATTTTTAAAATATTTTAACACTTTTTGAGTGATCTTATACAAGCTGTTGTGTAACCTTCTAAATTAGGTCCAGTACACAAATATAAAAGATTTATTACAAAAGCTTAAAACTAAACTACTAAGTCTTTTAATATCATTTGCATGTTTTGAATTCTTGGACCTGCTTTTTATCATCATTCAAATATCTTGATCTTCAGTTCTTCTCTTTTTGCTAACAATTTCCCCCTTTTTGATAATGATAAAAAATGTTATTTAAAGCTTTTTGTAATAACTTGCGTATATAGAACTTCGACAAGAAAATAACATTAGATGGACTTAAAAAAAACATTGCATTGCTTTAAACTTAACTTTCTCTCTCCATTTTTTATCATAATAAGAAATTATCTAATATACTCCCTTTAAGTCAGTTAATTGAATTAGAGTTGAGTTCCATCTCAATCAAATATCTTAGATAAAAATAGAAAAATAGGTATTTGATTCAAAATTCATCACTAACATCACAATCTTACATATAATTGTCCAATTGGGTTCTATATTAGACACTCTAGTGTCTAAGTTTCTAATTAAGGTGCACAGTTCTTCGTGCCTAGAGGCTTGAAGAAGAAACATGTCTTCCATCCTCCTATTGATATTGGCAATATTTTGTTCCAAAGAAGATGAAGACCCTACAACAACATTTGATGATCTAGCAACAAGAGTAGCGTCAAACATTTATTGGTCATTTTCATGTTCTTTAACCGACACATCTCCTTTGTGAATGAAGGCATCACCATGAAGTATGAAACCCATTGCTCGAGTTCACTTTTGCTAATTTTGTTAGATGCCATAGTGCATTGGACCTATTCTCTATGAGTGCTCACTCATTTATACTCATATATCCTTGAAATCAATAAGGGGTAAGGAAGAGGATAGGTATGAAACCTCTTTACTTTGAGCATTGTGTCAACCATTAGACTGGACCAGTCAATAGTGACATGATTTAGCAGTCCATGTATGATTAGAAGGTTTTCCTTGGAGCATTGTGCGTGATTTGATGTCGTTGAACAAAGAATCCAAACAATTAGATAATGGATGAGTTTTTAATCAATTTTCAGTCCACCCACCAATAATTATTTCTAAATTGGTTGTTAAGGATTCTTCAAGAAATACCTAAAGGCTAACACCCTGTTGAACCCTTCAAACCCTGTGTGTACATTTACGACATCTTCTCAAATAGGAAGGTTTGCAATATTGGCCTAGATATCATTGCCAAGAATGATATCAATACCCTAGACCTTTATGGAGGCTACA
This sequence comes from Vigna reflexopilosa, assembly GCA_027742785.1. Classification (NCBI taxonomy): domain Eukaryota; kingdom Viridiplantae; phylum Streptophyta; class Magnoliopsida; order Fabales; family Fabaceae; genus Vigna; species Vigna reflexopilosa. The sequence continues at coordinate 24,756,659 of CM050914.1, read as the reverse complement.
TCGTCTTTGAATTTAAAATTGTAGTAGAACACACAAACAAGATACAAGTAGAATGAACCTTTTAGTTCTAGAAGGTGTTGTAACCCTTGTTTGACCAATAGTTGATGAAATTCGAAACTGACCACACTTAACCTATCTACATCAATGAACTTTGGTGTTATTAACTTTCTGTCTTTTCAGAATGTGGTGAACTCTCTTCTTCTTTTTGGGTTAGAGACTAATCCTTCAATACTCGCAAACCTACCTTCTTGGGTAGGAGCTGGATTGCCACTTCTTCTTGTTGAAATTTTTCTGCGAGATGATTAGCCATGGAGATTAGGAATTTTTAATTGATGGATCTGAGAGTAGATTTTAGAGTTCAAAACTGAGAAATTTGGGGATGGAGACAATAGGTTATGGTTTCAATCAATGGAGAACTCATAATATGAGAGATTTTGGTGTAATAATCGATTATGGAGCTCCTATTTATAACTCCAGGTGTCCCAACGGTCATATTTAGGAGAAATTATTCATTTATAGTCTTTGTAACTAGTAGTTTTTGAATTAATTGTGTTATGAAACACATGATAATCGATTATCACTTGAGATAATCAATTATTGTTTCTAAGTTTTGGGTTTCAAAACTTAAGAAAATCGATTGTCACTAGGGATAATCGATCATTCCAATGACAATTTTTGTACTTTGGAGTTTGATATGTTGTCATTGAAGTTATCAAATTAATACTACTTTTCAAGGAAACTTTAGTATTACCAAGTAGTATTCAAGAAACTAGATAGGGTTAAACTAACCCTAAGTCGTCTCCCAATAAACATAGAATTGCTTTTCAATATTTGACTCTTATGAATGTTATGCAATGCTCAAGAATAAAAGTGATAAACTATGCTAATAAAGTTAATGTTTGAAGAATATTTGATGAACAACTAGGAAACTTAGAAACAATTATAATGAAATAGGCTAATTCCACTGCTTTTGAAGATAGATTCATCATCGGTTATCCACAGGTCATCGTTCAATTGATTATTGTTCGGGTTTCAAATTAATTAAAGTACATTATTAATTAATTTGAGGGCGATCTCACAATCAATCAAAGTAGATTTTCAATCAAATGCAAGACCTTTCTAGATTATTCACAATGAATTCAACTAAAATACATTCTCAATCAAATCCTATTGTCTTTAATCATGTCTATTCTTAAAGCTCCTAACCATATTAAAAGCTAATTAATCAAAGTAAATTCTAAATTAATTATAGTTGAAATTATTACCACCAACCAAAGTACATTCTCATTTAGTAGCAAAAACTCGTTTAATCACATGAAAGTTCCTAAATTCAATCAAAGTAAATTCTCAATCAAACCTAGAAACCTTTGAACTCATATGATTAATGTGCATATAGATTCAAACATCTTATTATGCAAAAATCATTGCTCTTAATATTATTGAGAGATGAAAGACATGGAAGACGAATAACTCAAATCAATAATCAAAAGAAACAAATACATTAATTCAACTTAACCTCAGAATCCATAATGAAATTACAGTGGAACAACCCTAAAAACTTAGTCCTCTATGAATGGAGTAGAATACATGGTAAAACAAAAGTGAAAGGAGTGGTGGATGATGGCTTCCAATGGAGGAGTATGGGAGAATGAATGAATTTCTGATTTTTTGCGTCCCCTGGGTCTCTTTATATAGGGCTTGATTACAAAAATATTTAGAAGATCTTTTCCGTTGATATTTCTAGATTTAATTAATTATCTTTAAAATATCAACTACATTGTCTCCTAAATTCCATTTACACCCTTCTTAATTTTCCAAAATTGCAGAGAAGCCCAAAAATTCCCTTTATTTACACATTAGTCCTTTCTCTCTTTTTCAAAATTGTAATTCAAACTTTAATTCCAACTGCATCAATAAACATTAGACTATTCAAAATAATTTATGCAACTAAAATCACATTTTAAGCCTTTTTTAATTTCCAAACCTGATAAAGCCAATCATCATAAATCTTATTCAAATCAATCGTTTAAGCACAATTATTCCACTAAAATTTTGAAATTAAATCTAAAATGTGGGCATAAATATGCACTCATCAGAGTTTCATAAGGATAATCGATTATGGAACTTGGTAATTGATTATTCCAAAGCCAAAGTGAAAATTTTAAGGTCCTTCATAATCGAGTGATAATAAATTATTTATGTAAGTTTTCAGAAAATTGAAATTTTAACTATTCTTAATCTTTTAAGACATATCTAATATTCCTAATTCTCTTATAAGATCAAAGAATATATGCTTAGGCAATGCTTTAGTAAAAATGTTTGTTAATTGGTGCTTAGTATTTATTTATTCTATTTCTCAATTCCCTTTTTAGATATGATTTAGAAAGTGATGCCTAATCTCGATATATTTAGTTTTATAATGAACTATGGGATTCTTGGTCAGATTTATGGCACTAGTAATATCATATTTCAATGGAATATGATCTAGAAATATATAAGATTTGTGCACAACGATTTTCTGCAACAATATACTTGACCTCAATAGTCGATAGAGCAACACAAGCTTGTTTCTTAAAATTCCAAGAAACTAAAGAGCATCCTAAAAAATTATATGTTCTACTATTGTTTTTCCTATAAATTTTACATCCCTCAAAATCAGCATCAAAATAACCTATTAAATTAGGAGAGGTGTATCAAGGATATCATACTCCAAAACAGACAATTCCCTTAAGGTACTTAAGGATTCTCTTAACTACTACAAGGCGTGATTCTCTAGGACTAGATTGATATATAGCACACACACACACACACTTTGCATTATATTAGACCTACTAGTAGTAAGCTAATAATGATCCTATCATGCCCCTAAACATGTTTGGTTTACTTTTGTACTTGATTCATCTTTATCCAATTAGCAAGAAATTGTCGTAGGGGTAGTTGCCTCCTTTGTTCGTATCGATTCCAAATTTCTTGAGTATTTCCTTAAAATACATGGTTTGAGAAATAAAGGTTTCACCTTCCATTTTCTTAATTTGTAATCTAAAAAAGAATGTCAATTCTTCCATCATTGACATTTCAAATTCTCCCTACATAATACTTGTAAATCCATTACAAAGAGAATCATTAGTTGATATCCAAAAATAATATCATCAACATAAATTTGAATACGCATAAAATGTTCTTCTACTCTTTTGATAAACAATGTTGAATCAATTTTTCCTCTAGTAAAATAATTTTCCAATAGCAAATTGCTAAGTCTTTCATACCAGGATCTAGGTTTTTGTTTTAATGAATATAGTGCTTTCTTTAATTTATAGATGTGATTAGAAAATTTATTATCTTCAAATCTAGGGGGTTTTCTACATACACATCTTCCTTAATAAATCCATTTAGAAAGGCATTTTTAACATCCATTTGATATAATTTAAATTTCATAATTGAAGCATAAGCAAGAAGTAAGCATATAGCCTTTGACCTCACAATATGAGCATAAGTTTCACTAGTGTTGTCAAAATGGATTGGAACCCGTGAGCCAACCTGGCTCACCACAAGTTTGGGTCAGGTTGGGTTGAAAAATATTTGAAATTTTGATACGGATCAATTTTGAACCTGGCTCACTTGAGTTAAACCCGAGGTGAGTCGGATTGGCACACCAATCCACCTAATTTTTCTATAAGTACTTTTTGTTAGGTTAGTCATTTTACAAAATATTGAAACAGAGTATCAAATGAAATTCTTTTTATATGGAATAATTAGGCAACATGAAAATTCCATAAATCTATACTTAATAACTCAATTTTTATGTAAAAAACAAAATTTAATTGCTATGAAACTACTAAAAATTTTGTTGAGAAGATTTCGTGATATCTTTGTGTGAATGAAATCTCACATTTAATTGATCATAAATATAATTTAAGACCCTTCTCCTTTATTTGGATTTGTTTTAGAATATTTTTGTTGTCTTTTTTTTATTGAAAAAAAACTTGTAATTAAAAAAGTCAGTGAGCCAACACGTTTAACCCACCAACCTGTGGTGGGCCGGATCGAGTTCAAATTTTTTCAACTCGCTAATAAGTGAGTCGGGTTGGGTTAGCTCACTAAGTAGTCAACCCATGGTGGCTTGAGCCAGGTTGGGTTAGGTGACTCGTATTGACGATACTAACATAAGTGAGTCGAGTTGGGTTACCTCACTAAGTAGGTATGAGTAATTACATGCTCTTAACAAAAGTTTACAAAATATTCATTTTAGAATGCTTATCCATGATCACTTCTTAAAATTTTAATTTTCAAATCCATTTCATTTTGAATTCATTTTGCAAACTTTTTAAAGACTTTGAAAGCTTCACTTTTCAAGGTAAGAGATGTATAACTTGAATAATCATCAACAATCACAAGAGCATAATAATTTTCACAAAACTTTTTATCCTTGAAGGACCAAATAAATCCAGTTCTAGGGGTTTTGATGTAGAAATAATATTTTTCAAATGAAAAGATTTTACTTGTTTCCCCTTTTAACATACTGCACATAATTTGTCTTTTTCAAATTTTAATTTTGGAAGACCAAATACTACATCTTTTGAAATTAATTTAAAAGTGTTGCATATCAATAAGAGCAACTCTTTTATGCCATGACCATGAATTTTCTTCTTTAGCAACTAAACAAGTTATGCTACTATGCTACTACTAGATGCTTTTCAAGGTCAATTAAATATATATTATGTCTCATGCCTTTTAATGCAATCTCAGTTGAATGATTTTGATGGATGGTGTAGTAATCATGTTCAAAGGTTACCTTGAGTCCTTTCAAAATTTCTTCTTGAGAGAGATTTTTCGAATTTTAATTGCAACTCTCCAAAGTCGTTTTTAGTTTCTTAAGAGCAACGTCTAATTTTTTTATTCATGAAGTAGTTGTTGAAAGGCATCATGCACATCTTCGTAATAAATATTAGAACTAAAAAATTCTTACTTGGCTTCCAAAGGATTTATTATTACCATTAAGCATAAATGTACTTGCTCATCCCAATCGCTTGAGTTTAAGGAACTTGAATCATTATCTTCCCAAGAAATATAAGCTTTATTCTATTTGAAGAATTTCTTTTTCTTCTTTTCTTCACTCTTTTTAAAATTGTGATAGTTCCCCTTATCATGCCCTCTTTCTCCAACCATAGCATTTGTAGTTGGAAGAAGATATTTGGTTCTCCTTCTTGTCACTTCTAAACTGTCCCTTTCCTTTGAACTTCATGAACTTGTTGAACTTCTTGATCATTAGATTCAGACTTTCATCATCCTAGTCTTCATTCTTCTTAGGGATTTTGTTCTTTATAATTTCATACTTGAAGGCCAAGTTCTTTTTCCTTCCTTAGTCTTCTTCCTCATTCAACCGCCCTAGTTCAAGTTCATGCTCTCTTGACTTTCCTAAAAGAATCGTCATTGACATAGTTGTTAGCTTCTATGACTCCATTATTGTAGTAACCTTTAGTTTTCATGGCTTGTTCAATGATTTCAAAATTTTTATATTAATTTCAATAGTATAATTTTTTTTACCTAACATAGATAGATGATTGACCATATGAGTGAAGCAGATCTGCACGCCATGGATTTTTTTCTCCTTGTTGCATTTGGAACATCATGTATTCCCGAATCAACGAGTTTTTTTGAGATTTCTTGACATCATTTATGCCTTCATGGGTTACTCGTAGAACCTCCCATATTTTCTAACCACTCTTATAGACAGATATCATGTAAAACTCATTCAAGATTAAAGCAGACAGAATAATATTTCTATCCCTAACACCATACTAGGCCTTTTTGTTTTCTTCCACGGTCCATTGTGAAAAGGGCTTTGGTTCCTGCAAGTCATTAACAAATATAGTAGGCAGATATGGACCATTTAAAACAGCATCCCACATACCTTTATAAACAGATTCCAAAAATATTTGCATTGTTACTTTCCATAAAAGATATCTTTTGAAATCTTTGAAAAACTATCAAAGCAAGCTCTGATACCAATTGTTAGAATCACACAACAGAATATTCACGTATGGACAAAAACTAAGAGGTGGTGAATTGGTTTACTTAATAAAATTGTTCCTTTTAAAAATTTTACCTTTTTATAATTAGATTTTATAACAAAAATCAATTCTTTTTAAAATAATAACAATAAAGATAAAGAGTGTAGGGAAAGAAAAAATGGCATTAGTAGTTTTATACTGGTTTGGACCAAAAGATCGTACATCCAATTGTCAATATCTCTAAAAAGGGATTAACTAATCATTAAGAAATAACTATAACTTACAATCACAGAGAATAGAGTTAAGGTTGAATAGTAACTCTCTTGAAGACACAAGAGATAAACAACACCTCCTTTGACACACAAAGGATAAAAAACTTTTCCTAACCATAGTAGATGCACACAATCACTTAAAACATACCCTGTGAAAGTTCTCACTCTACCAACACTAGGTTTTATAAGCCTCTTTTCAAAATAACACAAAGAGTTTCTTTTAGTAACGCAACAATAAACCTCTAAATAGAAAAGTTATTTTTGAAACTATATTTAAGTAAAATATATAGACATTTATTTTAAAAATTAGGTCAAGAAACTGAAGAGTATGTTCGCAACTGCCGCTGATAGTCAATTAACAAAAGTGATAATCTATTATTAGATAAACATTTTCAAAAATATTTTATCGTTGTTTTAATCGATTACCATCAACGATAATCGATTATCATAGAGACTTTTCTAAAAATTTGAAATTAATTGGAATAATTGATTACTGCTTAAGTTAATCAATTATCACAAAGCGTTTTTGAAATATTTTAACACTTTCCTGAGTAATATTATACAAGTTGTTGTGTAACCTTCTAAATTATGTTCAATACACGAATATAAAAGAGTTATTACAAAAGCTTAAAACTAAACTACAAGTCTTCTAATATCATTTTCATGTTTTGAATTCTTGGACTTGCTTTTTATCATCACCAAAATATCTTGATCTTAAGTTCTTCTCTTTTTTGGTAACATACTTTGCTTCCTCTACCTCTTCATGTACATTTGCAAGGTTTACATTCTCACAGACCTTTTCTTCGCCTCTAATACCACTCTCGTTGCGCACTTCTTCGCCAAGCAGGTTTGGGACTCCAACACCGGTATAGCAAACACAATAAAAATTTTGTGATAATGTCCCAATAAACACCAATAACAAACCCAATAAACATAATAACAAATTAAGGTTTAAGACTGACCACAGCAAAAATGAGAGAAACTTGCATGTCGAGAATGAGAAAGACAATCAAGTGTAGCGAGGGAGAAGACGAGAGCCACCAGCAACAGGGAGGAGATGAAAGCTAGTATGAGGAGGGAGCAAAGCGAGGGAATAGAGGTATGAACAAAACAATGAAGTGTAGCGCAAATGAGAGAACATGAAATCAAAAAATTAAAGATTTTATGCCAATTATAGTGAAGAACCAACATAATATATGTTTTTTTTTTAAATTTAAAATAATACACATGCCCACTTTCGATGGTGGTTCTAGGTATAACCAACATAGAAAATATTCTACATTATTATGAAATTGCTACTACTCTTACTTTCTATGTTAGTTTTGTGTATGACTAGCATGGAACGTTTTTTACTTTATTACAAAATTATCACTACACCCACTTTCTATATCGGTTCTAGTGATATATAGCATATAAATTCTTATCATATTTAAAATTCTTCCACCACGTCACTTATTGTGTTGGGTGGATTATAACCGGTATTATAAATCGTCATAAGAAACCATATTTGCACTAGTAATTCTCAAATTAATATTTATCAACATGATAATACTCTTTTATAAGGACTATCAATATAAAACAATGCCTAACTATGAAATACTTATAAGGTCAACTTTACACTGATCATTGTCAAGAAGGCCTTCTAGTTCATAATAAGAGTTAATAACCTATGTAAGACAGGGAAATTGTGCTACTTTTAAAATGTATGTCCAAATCATAATTTGACTTGTTAGGTTTATCAAGGAGGGGATGCAATGAGGAGATACAACACCAATGAAATATGAACCTAACTACATTAGGGATTGACACCACTCTCTACTCAAAACCTTAAGACAATGGTTAATGGACCTTCACCTTTATATGCTACTCCACTTTCTCATTTCTATCCAATGTGGGACTTTGACTCATAATTGGATTTTCAACAATTATCCTTGTCAACACCCAATTTCGTTTGGATCACTAAATACTATACAAATTTTCTTATTTTATCTTATTTTATGTTTTTCTATCATTTTCATCCTACCCTTTTACTATTATTTCTTTCTTATTTGTTTTTGTTTTTAGTTTTATTATCTTTTTATGGCCTTTTTATTTATTTTATTTTCTTTTATTTTCATCCTTTTATAAATTTTATTCTACCTTTCTCCTTTTTAATTTTAATTTTCGTTTTTTTTTAAATTTTATTTTGATTAATATAATATAGCCGATAAAAATATATAGTAAAAACATTATTAATTGAAAAAAAAACGGTTTTAAAAATAAAAAAAAATGAAAAAATGTGTGTGTGTGTGTGTGTGTGTGATTTTTGTCTTTTAGTAAAAAAAAGAAAGAGAAAAACAAAAAATATGAAAAAGTGAAAAAACCAAAAGCGTTTTGGTTGGAAGGTGGCAGCGGGTACGGGGGGTGCAGGAAATAGCTTCTGCAAGCAATTCGTTTGGCACACAGCAGAGAGATTGCAAGATTGGCAGAGGTACGGGTTGGTGGAGGAGGAGCAGAAAAAAGATAGGGGGTGTGGCTAGATGACAGCGGAGCGGGGGTGCTCGACCTGGATCTGGGCAAAGGAAAAGAGAACAAGAGGGGGATTCAGACGTTTTTGGGGGAATCATCATACCAAATTCTCAGAGGAAAAACCATAACATCCTCTTCTCATTTTTTTACCTCTAGAAACAGCCATGATTTGGTTTCATCCATCGGTTACACAACACTAAAAATCCTTCAACAACATTTGAGAACCACCGTTCGCACTCTAGCCTTTGCTTCGATCAGGAGTCACCTTCATCATCCATTTTCTTTTTTTTTTCAACATCAAAGTATCTTCTACTCCATAATCACATCAACCGTTTTTCACCATTACCTTGTCTCCATTCTTCCCCCGACCCCAATATCTCATCTTCATCTCCTAAAAAACCAAAAAAAACCATCATCAGTCACACGCTACTCTCACTCAACATATTCTCCATTTCCATCCTCTCCCTATCCCTCCTTCACCACCTCACTACCTCATCACCAGAACCAAGACCCCAGCTATCACTCGCCTGTGATCTCTATTCACCTACAACGAAAAAAAGGAAAGCCAGCCACAAGGAGGAGCTCCCAGAGTTTGACAGTAGAGAACAGAGCTTCAAGAAATACACCATCATCCGTCCTCTGTGGCGGCAGCTGCCACCCATCTACAAGAGCAAAGAAAGCCATCTGAATCCACAAAATCACAGAAAGAAAACCAAACAAAAAAAAGCAATTCCTCAAGGTGAGTTTTCTATCCTAGCTTAGCTAGTCTATTTGACTTAAGTATGAATCAATGACCTGCTACAATGGTTGCTTGCTATTCATACAATATGTTTGCATTGGTATTTTCATTTCCTGTGTTGTATTGCCTACCCGATACCTCTATCATCATCACATTTTCATCCTCATTCCTTGATCACACCCTGCCCGAAACCATAAAAGTTTTTGTTCTACTTCTTTGCTTCAAAGCCATCAGGCATGAACTCTCTGTTTCCTACAGCACCCGATAGCTCTATCCCTCTCTTCACCATACACCTAGAAAACTCTATCCAAAGGTTTCCCAAAGCTGTGATTCTCAGAGAAAACTAACTCAATTGCTTCACTGTTCCTTCTCCACCATCTCCATCTTGTTGCTCTCGGCCTGGGCAGCCATTCTCCTTCTTGCCTATACCCCCATACGCATCACATCTAAGCCAGCAGATAGCACCTCCTCTCTCACCACCATATCCAAACCTCTCCATTGACACGCCTAACACAAAACACACACGAACGATGCGAAATACGCACAGAATAACATCATCACCCTCTACCTGCACTACACGAAATCACCAAAAAAGACAAACAATCACCAAGAACCAAAATCAATTTCATCCATAAGCCTTAAGCCGATTCCCTCAAATCGTGATCTTTCTCTCTTTCACCTTTTCCTTCTTCTTCCGTTTCTTCTTCTCTTGCTTTCACATGGAGAATGACAATACCACCATTACCGCGAAAGTAAGTTTCGGAGAAGTGAAATCGAACAATCGCAACCCAGAGGAGGAGCAATTCCATTTTGAATAGCGCGGTGTTTGGGTTCGAAGAGAGGATCGTAGATGTGCTGCGAAAGCAAACCCTCTTCCTGGGTTACTTTGATGGAGAGGACGGAGGTGTCCTCGCGACTAGGGTTCACGGCGGCTTCCGAAGGCACGGTGGTTGCTCACGGTAGAGTGGCCGGAGGTGTTCGGTCGGACGACGTGGTGACCGGCGGCGACCTTGGCCGTGACTGGTGGCGCCCTCGCTCGAGTCGGCTGGACTCGCTCAGGCGACGATTGAAGGAGGAGGGGAAGGCTTGGCGCGACGACCGGTTGGACGCTGTGGTCGACGGTGGTCGCCGGCGACCCCTTCGGTAGCGTCACGGTGGTCGTTCGGTGGGGGCAGCGGCGAGTGCGTGAGTGGCAGGGTGAATGCAGCTAGGTCTTCTCGTTCAGAGAAGAGGGTTGGGTTGAATGAGGGGAGTGAAATTCGACCCCTAAGGTTTCTGAACTTAGGGTGAGGGCTGCCCAGGCCTGGGCCATACCAAGGAAAATAAAAGATTTTAATTAGAAGAAAAAAAACCTTTTTCACACCCTCTTTGCTTTCACGTGCACCCCCTTTTTTTTTCTTTTCTGTCTGGTCCTGCCCATGCCAAAACCCAACAAAAAATGATAACATTCCTGCACCCCATGGTTTCATATTTCGCACCACATTCCCTTTGGGTCTAAGTCCGTTCTGCCTGAAAAGTTTATTTTTCCTTGCACTCATATTTCTGCTAAGCCTCACTCCCTTCTCCTCTGGGCTTAGGCCCAATCTGTTTATAAAATAAAAAAAATAGTTTGATTTAGGCACCCCTCTTCTTATTTAAGCACTCCCTATTTTTTTTCTTTCTTACTTATTATTTTATTTTTATTTTTATTTTTATTTTTTTATTTTTTTATTTTTTTATCTTATCATTTAACTTTTTAGTTTATTTTATTTCTACTTTTTATTTTCTTTTAGTTACTCACTTATTTATTTTATTTTATCTACTTTTAAGTAAATATAAATAAATAAATAAACAAAAAATTATCTTAAAAGGTTTAAGCACACGTGCGACCATTCGCGTCAGCCTTGTGTTAAAAACCTTTTTCTTCTTCAAAAAAAATAATAATAAACAAAAAATTATTTTAAAAGGGTTAAGCACACGTGCGACCATTCGCGTTAGCCTTGTGTTGAAAACATTTTTCTTCTTCAAAAAAAAAATAATAATAATAAACAAAAAATTATTTTAAAAGGTTTAAGCACACGTGCGACCATTCGCGTCAGCCTTGTGTTGAAGACCTTTTTCTTCTGCTAAAAAATATAATAAACAAAAAATTATTTTAAAAGGTTTAAGCACACGTGCGACCATTCGCGTCAGCCTTGTGTTGAAAACCTTTTTCTTCTTCTTTCAAAAATTAACAAAAAAATATAAAACATCATGTTTTCAAACAATCATCCAAACATAATTCTAGAACTACGTAACCCTGATTTCTCACTTTGAGAATACGTAGGAGCAAGATCAATCCTTGTCGGGCCCAAAAAACTAAAAAAATATATTTTGTTTCTTTGTAGTGTCTTTTAGGGGAAATTTAAACGTTTTGAAAACCACATTTTATTCGCGTATTTAATTAAAGGTACTGCCTTCGGGCAGGCGTGTAGGGTGCTAATACCTTCCCTACACGTAACCGACTCCCGAACCCAGAATCTGGTTTTCGCGGACCTTGCCTTATCACTTTATGGTTTTTCCGTAGTTTTCCAGAATAAACTATGGTGGTGACTTCAAATCTCTTTTTCAAAATCGTTGTTTCTTTGGATCGTCGTCCCGTCGCGATTTTCGGTTGCGACACTCCCCCTCAAGGGTGAGTCCCTTTCACATTGGTACACCCCCCCTTCAACGGAAGCATTCGAGTGCCCTTTTTTGTACCTTTGTTCATCTTAACAGGACACGTTTACGTGGAAGCCTTTACTAGGAAAACTTTCGATACATGGACCATTGTACTCATCTGAGCTTAACCTGGCTCTAATACCACTTATTGGGTCTATAGAGGGAGGGGGGTTCATTGGGGATATACAACACCAATGAGACTTAAGCCCAACCATATAAAGGATTGACACCACTCTCTACTCAAAACCTTAAGACAATGGGTTAATGAGTTTTCACCTTTATATGTTGCTCCACTTTCTCATTTCTATCTAATGTGGGACTTGGAATCACACTTGGATTCTTAACATAAGTACGTCATAAAGAAACTAAACAACAATATGAAAGATACATTTTGACAAAAGAAATATAACATCTTGCATTATTTGAGTGTGATATTATTGGTTAACCTTATGAAGTGACCCCACAAAGATGGTAAAGAGGTGCAAAAACTATCAAAAATGTGATAATATGATCCACTTTATGTACACAATTACATAACATTAACATTCTTTAGTCTTTCTCCTTTCTAGGAATCAATATAGTTAGTCTTTTTTTCCTCGCCAAAGGACAATGCAAATTCTTACTTGTTATCATTAACTATTTCACTAAATGGATTGAGAAAAACCTATTGACAAAAATAAAAAAAAATGGCATGTACAAAACTTCATATGGAAAAACATAATATGTCATTTTAGGGTTCCACACGGTATCATCATTGGAAGACAATTTACAAATAAGAGCATTGAAAGGTTTTACAAAGTTCTAGGCATGACCAAATTGATTGAACATAGTAGAAAAATGTAGGCTGAAGTGACAAACAAATTTGTCTTGACAAAGTCCAAAAGGAGGCTAAGGGTCGTAAGGAAAATAGGTTAAAGAACTACTTGAAATACCATGAGCTTATTAATGGATCCTATAAAGTATAACATGAGAATTGGCTAATAAACTAGTGTGTGGGACAAATGTCATGATAATAGTTAAGGTAGGAGAGCTAACCTTGTGTTGAGAATTGTTTGACCTCACATTGAATAAGAAATGCTTAAGGGCCAACCGACCTTCTTGAAAAGTTGCGAAATATAACAAAAACAAAAAATTGAAAGGATGCATGTAAACATCATGATGCTAATATTCAAAGCTCAAAACTAGAGCATTTCAAAGAGGTGACATAGTTGTGGTTAATAACGAACAATGTATTCAAAGGTGCATCAAAAGACAAGTTTATGTCAAATTGAAATTACCCTTCAAGATTGTCAAAACCTTAACAACAATGTCTATAGGATATAACATCTTAATGGAGAAGAAATCTCGTAAACTTAGAAAGTTAGTCATCTTAAATTTTATTTAAATTAAATTTGGAAATATTCCTTCTTCTTTTTCTCAAGTTTTCTTTTATAAAGGTTTTTTGAAAATTTTCTTTTATATACAATGATATTAGGGCTAACTTTCAATTAAGATTAAGTAATTTGATAAGAGGTTAGTGACATACTAAATGGACTGGGGCGAGACGGGGGTGATTTTTTTTAATAAAGTTGTCTTTAAAACAAAAAATTCTTTTTCATAAACTGATTTTATAACAAAAATTGATTCTTTATATAAAACAAAAAAGATAAAAAATGTAGGGAAAGAGAAAGTTGCACTAGTAGTTTTATACTGGTTTGGATCAAAAGACCATACATCTAGTTAACAATCTCTTTAAAGAGGGATTAACTAATCACTAAGAAATAACTAGAACTTACAATCTCAAAGAGTGGAGTAGAGGTTAGAAAGAACCTTTCTTGAAGACACAAGAGATGAACAACACTTCCTTTGACATACAAAGGATGGACAACTTTTCTTAGCCACAATAGATGCACATAATCACTTAAGACACACACACTGAAAGCTCTCACTTTACCAACACTAGGTTTTACAAGGCTCTTTTCAAAACACATAGAGTTTCTCTTTGTAGAACAACACTAAACCTTTGAATAAAAAAGTTGTTTTAAACTAGGTTTAGGTAAAATATTTATAGACTCTTATTTTGAAAATTAGGTCAAAAAATTGAAGAGTCTATTTGCAATTCTCGCTAATAATCGATTATCATAAGTGGTAGTTGATTATTCCAGAAACTATTATAAAAAAGTATTTTCTCGCTATGATAGCTGATTACTGACACTGATAATCGATTATTACAAGGGCTTTTCTGAAAATATGAAATTAAATAGAATAATCAATTATCTCTGATAATAATTGATTATTCTATAGTGTTTTTGAAATAAAACACTTTCTTGAGTGATCTTATGCAAGTTGTTATGTATCCTTCTAAATTGGGTCTAATACACAACTAAAAGAGACTTATTACAAAAGCTTAAAACTAAAGTACAAGTCTTCTAACAACATTTGCATTTTTTAATTCTTGGACTTGCTTTTTATCATTATCAATATATCATGTTCTTCAGTTCTTCTCTTTTTGCTAATAGTGTATTGATTGTTTGTGCTCAATGTAGTTTGATTCACGATATGTGTATTTTGGATGGTAAATGTGTGAATGTGCTTTTGACTTTAGAGTTACACACTCTTTTTGTGTATCATGTTTGTGTGAGGGAAGATGTGGGGAGGATTTAACTTTTTCTTTTCTAGTAAGTGTAATTTTTTAGGACAAAAATCTGTGTTGGGAAGAATGTAAGATCCTAGAAAAATTTAACTTAGTAGAATAGCAAAAATGATGATTAAAGTTTAAATTTTAATTTTTAGAATGAGTAAAATGATCAAACATGTTATATATCTCATTTGGTTTTTATTAGTATTGAAGTTTTAGGATAGGTTATGTTTTTTTGAAACGGTATTATTTGGAAATCAATAGGATAAAAAAAGAAAGAAAAATAATGAATTTCGAAGGTTAAATGCAGTAACTATCAACAAAGTAGTAAATTACTAAGTGTTATAGTTGAATTAACAATTCAAGTAAGAGAAGTTAAGTTGTGTCTATCTTTTTTTCTTTATGTGATTAATGTTATGGATTTGAGATAAAAACTTGTTTAACTTTGTGGATAAAAGAAAGTTTGGATTTTTTATGTAAGATGAGTGTGCTTGAGTTAGTATGGAAAAATTAAGTAGCTTTGTAATTTGTTTTTCAAAGTTATCTTGTGTATGATATTATTGGTTGGTATGAGATCTTTAATTTTATAATGGCAATGGATTTATTTTATACAATTACATATATACGTTGATATATGTTTCTATCTAAATAAAATTGAAGCTAATGATTTATAAGATGGTGTTAAAATCAATTATTAATATGACGGTGGATGTTGTTTGGTTAAAAATATAACACATATCAAACTTTGGCAATTACAACTTTGTTCTTTTGTTCTACTAATTGTGGTTATGGGTTTGACATAATATGAGGTACAAAAGTTAAAAGATTCGGGTTGGGCATTTTATTGTATTAAGAAGTGGTTTTTAACCCTAATTCAATCCTACAAAACTAGCTTGAATGGTAAAGTTTGCATTTCACTTATATATTATGATTTTGTCTTATTTTTAGTTGACGTGTTCCAACACATCTCATTCATCAGTTGTCAGACCACTACCCAAATTTTAGTACAGTAAATTGCCCAATCTAAATATTTTAACTTTTATACCTCGTAATATGTCAAACCCATAAGGATATGATGTTTTTTTTTATTTGTCATGAGAGTAGGAAGCCATTTACAAGTTTAGGGTTTTAATTATTAGATATTGATGTCAGAAGAAAATCTTTACTTATTGTGTTAGTTACATATTTAAATATGTAACTAATAATGGAGGATTTTAAAGGTTATTTTGTTAAAAGTATACTTAAATAAGAAAAATAAAATCAACTTGATTTGTAAAATATTAAAAGATTACTTTGTATACCGGAAACAACTTTTTGTGAGTGTTTATAATTTCAAAGTTTATCTTAAAAATAAACTAAAAAAATAAGACAGCCTTAATCTTGTATTAGAGTCAACACTATTCTTAATTAATAAATTGACTTGGAGTGAATTCAATCTAACGAAAAGGTAGCGCATACGCCATATGTTACTTGATAAAGTCAACAATTATGGTGACAGAGCAAGTTGTTCAACAAAAATAACAGTTACCATTAATAATTGCAAAACATGATTATCTAAATTCATTACACATAATAATGGTCTATGATTCAAACAAGACAAAATTACGATCGTTGTCACACCTCCAATATATGTCTACTACCATGTACATTGCAATTACAAAAGTATACAAACTTTATTATCTTTCTAATTATCATTCAAAATTAAGAAAAGTTTCTATACATACACACACTTTTTGATTTCAATAATTGTCGACTGTTGTAAAAACTTAAATATAGATTAATTAAGATTAAGCTTAACTTTAAAAATTAAAAAAAATGTAAGAAAATGTTGGAAAGAAACTAAGAAAAGAGGAGAAAAAAAAAAAGGCCCACACAGCACATAGCACTGAGAGCAGTCACCACCGAATACCAATAATTGATCATTCTTCTCCTAATCCCTTCTGTATACAAGCTGTCACCCTTTCTTCTCTTTCTCTGTCTCTCTCTCTTCGCCAATCCCAAAATCCCATTTCACTGATCTCTTCTTCTGTAAACCAACCAACAAACAATGTTCCCACAACCTTAAAACCTTAACAATCCACGCAGCCAAAACCCTCAACCCAGTTATGCTTTTCTTCCTTCTTCTTCTCGCTCTCGTTTCGCCCACGGCCTCGCTCAGCCGCCACACCAATGCCACCACCATCTACGAGGTCCTCAGCGACTACGGCCTACCCATGGGCCTCTTCCCCAAGGGCGTCAGGGACTTCGGCCTGGCCCATGACGGCAGCTTCTGGGTCCACCTCGACGAGGCCTGCAACGCCAAGTTCGAGAACGAGCTGCATTACGAGCGCAACGTCTCCGGCCACCTCAGCTGCGGCATGATCGACGCCCTCACGGGCCTCCAGGCCCTGGATCTCTTCCTCTGGCTCGAGGTCATGAGCATCCGCGTCGATGTCCCCACCACCGGCCTCATCTACTTCGACGTCGGCACCGTCTACAAGCGCTTCCCTCTCTCGCTCTTCGAAACGCCCCCGGAATGCGTCGCCGTTCGCTCCAAACAACACCACGCACCTCCCCAGGTTCCACTCTCTCTTCTCCTTTTCTCCTGTTTCAATCCTTACTTCACATCGTGAGTCAGTTTTAGAGGATCTAGTTAGACCTAAATCCAAATTCTTACGTAGATTGTTATTGGGTTTATTAGACCATTGACTATTCAGTCATTATCAGGTTTTCCACCAATGTCTAATTTAGAACATGGAGTTGACTTGGGGATAAACCTGTTTTTTTTTTTGTGTTTGGAATGGAGGTTCTAGAAAAATTTCAACTTCAGAAGTGGGAGTTGCATTTGTCTGGAATTTTCTCTGAGGATTGTGACGAAGTTGTGGTGGATTAATTGAAAATTGTTTTTTTTTTGGGGGGTTGTTTGAGGGAGGAAGGGATGAAAAGGGAGATGGTGTTATGGTCTGAATTCCGTTATTATGGTTTAGTTTTGTGGATGTATTGATGCTGTTAATCCTGGGAACCGTTTCTTTCTGGTGATTAAGTGGGTGCACGTGGAGGATGGGATGATGTGTTGAATGTTTTGATCTTTCATTTGTCTCGTCTTTTTACTATTGGTGGAGTTGTGGGTTTTGTGGCGATCTTTGGTGTTAGGAGACAAATGTGGTTGATGCGGCTGCAGTGGCTGTTACAGAGAGTCAAAGCATAATGTTGTGGCCATGATTATGCAGACTGGTTTCTGTAACTGCGGTGTGATTTATATTGTAAAATATTATTTTTTGTTTTTCTTTTTTAATAAAGAAGACAGATATCGACACCAAGCTCATGCCTCATCACATGCAGTGTCACTCGATCTGACCCACACTATTGAGCTAGGACCACAAAAACAGAAAAGGATGGGAAGACATTTCCCTGCTGTTTTTTTTTTTTTTTTTTTTTTTAAAAGCTTTGTTTTCGAAACAATTTTCAAGACCGGGTATGTTTTGGATGAGAAATTGATTGTTATGTAACATGGAATTGTTTTTACAGAAACACTTTTTAAATTAAAGAGTGAGAAGGAAATAGAACACGTCCTAAGAACGAGTTGAATGCTGTTTGTTTTTCTGTTAGGAAGGAGTTGATTATGATGAAGTTCTTTTATCAGTTAGTCGTATTCTGTGGCATCTCTTTTGTGCTTGTTCTCTTTGTATCCCTATGGTTCATATTGCATGTATATTGTTGCATACAGATTGTGAGCATGCTATGAAAATCTTGATGTTCTATTTTGAGGCATTGGGCTAAACTCTCTGCGGTTTGGTTTCTCTTTCATATGCAGGGGCATAGTCAATCTGGAAGGCTTGAGTTTAAGCTTGATCAGGAGACCTCTGGAAGAAATGTTTTATAGAGTATGGACCGTGGAGAAAAGGGTGAATGGAGTTTTTCTGTAGCACGATGATCATGGGTTCTCCAATCAGATTGTATGCCTTCGGAGAGTATAAATTAATAGGTCCACTGATTTGGACCTGTTGTGTTATTTGTGTTATCTCTTCATATAGTGCAGAGTTAGTGTTGTAGAAGCAATCCGTATCTTCGTAATTTATTGATTCATGGGTTCTTATAAAGAGGAAAGCAATTGAGATAAATATCCTGAAGCCATTTCTCGTTGAGAATATAGCGGTGATGCTAGCATTGTTGATATGGGTTCAGGTGAAAACTTTGCGAAGATTTTGTATCATGTCAAATGTTATTGTATCATAAAAGTATAATACCGGGGGTGTTTAGTTGAATCAAATTTATATTAATTCAAAACTGATAGATTCTTATAAACTTTTGATATGCAAATTTATGATTAGTGTTTGCTTAATATCGCCTTTGTTGATAAAAATTTATCCGTTACTTGAAGATTATGTATGCTACTATCATTGCCCTCTGTCTTGGTGTTATAACTTATAAGCATGAACTATTCAACATGTTTGCCGTCCACACGTAACTCTGTGCAGTGTAATACCATAAATGATTGGATTTTTTTAAACTATTATTGGAGATGCAAATATAGTACGTTTTGTGTTTATTTGATGTCTGTTTGGTAAGCTTGTGTTACTTCTAGCCTCAAAGGACTTATCTTTTATCTTCATTTTCTCATGGAAAACTTTATTCCAAACAGTGGTTTTGAGTAACATGTGTTTTTCTGATGTGGGGGAAGGGGGCTGCATAGGGCTGACATGTTTGAAAAAAATAATAATGATTTCAGGTCTATTATGGTCTTCCTTTACACTGAAACAATGATATAGGACAAGACTATTAGGTAGTGGCATATATACCCTGCAGGTGTATTCATGTTGCTTGCTCCTCTAGCCCTACAATTATGCTATTGTGAACCTTAGATACAGTAGACATTCAGTCAATGCAAATTTTTATAGTCTGTACTCAGTTTGGTATTGATTATTAATGAAGGTTAATGTTCTTTAACTTGCTTCTCTGCTAGTATATGGGGAAGGGGTAATCTACACTGCTGAGGACAATGATTTATTGGTTTTTCCATTTTTGACAAAGGCTAGCTTGCTAACTTGTTAACATTATTGATAACATACTGAAAGTCACATAAGGGCTTATTTGGAGTAATATTGACAGCTCTTTCAGCTCTGTCATATGCCGAAATGAATGTGAGGGAATCTCAGTTTTTTTATTCCTGCTGAATTTTGGCTGAATTTTGACTTTGCAACGTGGAGAAAGGGTAAATGGCAAAATTATAATTTAGGAGAGATAAGAAGAGAAGAACCAAAGGATAATATATATATATATATATATATATATATATAAGAGACGGTAATGGAAAGAAAATAGTACTTATATAAGGTTGTGCGCAAAATCTGCTGGTTTATCTTCCTAGGGCAGTTTCAACTGTTGGTGCTGAGTTGTATTGTTACAGCTGATGGTCTGAAAGAGAAAATTGCATAAAGAGTTACTAACTTAACTTGTATAATTGTTGCATATTAGAAAACGAAACCCTCCCCTCCGTATGTGTGTGAATATTATGAAAAAATTACACCTACACTTCTCTATTAAAAGGATAAAGATGTTCTTACAGTGATTGCTTTGTTTTATGTGGACAGAAAGATGAACACCTTAAGATAATAATATAAAATTTTCATGGCTGGTGGCCACTACATGTGCCCTAGATTTAGGTGGTAAAAGAGGACCAAAAGGGTAAATTACAAAAAAAATCTTTATGTTGTTGGTTGAGTACTATTATGTCACTTTAATGCTACAGCTAGGGTTATTACAGAACTGTTAGTTTAAAGTTGAAATTTAATTTTAATTGCTGTTTTTATGTGATATAAAAGATTAATGGGTTTGGTTTATTAATAAAAGATCTCTTCTACTTTTCCATATTCTGACGAAAAGATGTTTGAACTTTAGCAATGTTCCATATCTTTTTTGCACGTTCTTTCTTTTGTTTCTTTCACACTTTACGTTTTATTAACAGGACATTTTATCCGACAATTTGGTTATTTGAGTTGAAGTTGAATGAGATTATGCAACACGTGATGCAAAAGTTGCCTAGGTCAAGCCGAATACATTGGAGGAGGTTGACGAAGTTGCATAAAGATGTGTTGGGTCTACATCATTGGAATTATTTCGGTATCCTTTTCCTCCACCAAACTTTTATAATTATGCAAATGCATTCTAGACTATAGGCATGCTTTTTCATCACCAATCTTTGATCATTATGTAAATGCATTCATTCTAGATGGTAGATATGTTGAAATCAGAGAGAGAAAAACCTTTTTTTTCTTCTTACAATTGATCTATCTTTACTTTATTCTTTTGAAACTCGTTACAATTAGTTTATGCTTTCAACATAAGATTAAGGTGTGTTTAAGAGGATTTGAAAGAGAGTAAGTTAATGGATTTCAACATAAAGTTAAAGTTAAAGTGTGTTGTTTTTTTTTTTAAAGATTATCAAATTGTCCTGTAATATAAAATAATATTTATGAGTTACATATATTTTGTAAAAATTATTTGAAATACTAAAATTTAAAAAAAAATAATAAATAAATAATAAAATATATTTTTGTAACATTGATTTTATTTTAGTATATAATTTAGTGACACTTGGTATTAACTTTTGTTTTTATAGTAAATTTGAATGTCTCTTTTTTTATTACTATTATTGTAGTTATGGAATACACTGAATATTAGAGGTTGGGTTCATTTATATTAAATATTTAAGATAAAATGATTAATAAAGTCAACTTAAAATATGACATTGGATATTATAGTTATGTAGATGATAAGTCATAATATGATTTATCATAATTTATAATGAACCAATTTCATTCATGTGTTAGCATCTCCATTATATGTCAAAGCATTACATGAATAATTTGTCAT
The DNA here is from genome assembly GCA_027742785.1 of Vigna reflexopilosa. NCBI lineage: Eukaryota > Viridiplantae > Streptophyta > Magnoliopsida > Fabales > Fabaceae > Vigna > Vigna reflexopilosa. The sequence continues at coordinate 24,734,981 of CM050914.1, read as the reverse complement.
TTTGAATGTTTGTTGTCGTTAATAAGTCAAAAATTTGCTCTCTGGTATATTGACATGAATGAGTTCCACCAATTATGTTGCTTCTCTCAATAAGCAATGTATTTTGACACTCAATAACTATAAGTTGTCGGTAAACAATGACAAAGATTCTTCTTTTTGAACATTTGTTGCTTCCAATGTGTCACTTATTCTAGAATCCACCTGATTTGAAGACCAGTAAGTTAAAATGACAATAAAAAACACTATGAAGTAATATTTATTAAAATATAATTAAAGCTACTAAAATATAATTTGTGGAGAATTAAGTTGACATTGAAATTCACTTTTTCCATGCGTCAATTTATATCCAAAGTTATGTTTGATAAATTATCTCGAATTCGTTGAACACGTCCTTGCATATCTTTATTCATTGTGTTCTATTTTATAAGTCTTGCACCCCCTTCACGTTTGACTTAGCATTTCAGAATTTAAGTGGATGAGAGGATGTTGAAAATGACCATCAGATTAGTGTGTTCCTATAACAGGATCATCATGCCATGGACTTTATTCTTTTTGTTGTCCTTCATCATCAATAATATAATGGTCATCCTACCATATACCATTGACCTTAACAATATTAAACTTCTTCAAAGAATTTATGGAAAAATGTGGTCTCAATCCAATAGTTGTGCTTGTGTCAACAGAAAGATTTACTCCAATGTATTGCATAATTTGAGTGATCAATATACCATTTGGAAGAGAGATGTCATTGGTCTTACATTTAAGCATATGTGGCATGATATGATGAGGCCATTTAATGAATATGTTATTTTTCAGCACCCATATCATAAAAATATCTTCTTGCATCAGTTTTGCAAAATTACCATCATGTGGAGGTAATATATGCACCACCACATAATGAAGAAATTTGTCATTTATGTTAAGACAACCAACAATTTTCAAATGTTGGCCATGCATGTCTGGTCTTACCATAACAGCCAATGTCATGTCACAGTTGAAGGAGAGGTCTTTTGGTAAATCTGCAAAGGACGATTTTTGACCCTAGTATTTGACATGGGCAATAACAAATCAATCATCTAGTTTTAGTTTAATCAATCATCTATTGGCAGAAATCCTTAGATTTGAATAGAACACTTTTATTAGATTTGGATAGCATGATGGTCCAATGTTACAAAGTCAATTATCCGTTGAAATACTAGTTGATAATGAAACTAAAGACCTAATGTAGCGAATGAATCAAAATTCATAACTTTTGCTTCCACAATTCTTCTTATAGAAAATTCATTTACATAGTGTTTCATCTTATGATAATCACTAAAGAAACGTCATTGATCTAAAACATCTTCAACGTATGGCTTCTTAGGTGCAGGAGTGTCTTTGTCAATGGTCAATTTTTTTCTCTTTTGACTTTTACGACTTCTTTGTGATGATGATGACACTGTTAAGATTATTCACAATATTACTATAATTTGGGTCGTCTAGCTGTTGTCAACCCTGTTTCCCATTTGAGCTTTTTCTATCATCGCATTCAAAAGTCATTCTTCCATCTCCTCAATCCATTTTGTAAATTATCTAGGCTTGACTTTGTGGCAACAATCTTTCCCATGTTCATGTCAAACCTAATTGAAACAAAATTGATGATATTACATTAAAGCATTTCATAGAAACCACACTTTATCATTACACATAACATAGTCAAATATTAAGTACATCAATCTAAGAATTTTCATAATCTCACCACATTTGTTTTGCTAAAACATCCTTAATATTAAAGCAAACCCTATAGTCATATTCACGAACTTGAGTAGTGGTCCTTTCATCTTATTGTTCCATCAACTCCCTGTCAACCTTATCAATTAATGACTCAAAATTGTCCACGTCGCATAGGAATTTGTGAAGGATGCAACAAGCTAAATCCATGTCTATCATTATATCCAAAGCATAATGAGGTTCACTTCCACTAGCAATAATAGGGAATCTTTTTTTCAAAACATTGAATGTCCTTTCCATGACATTTCTTAAAGATGAATGATGATGGTTAAATAGTTCGCATAGATTTTGTGGCTCCCTTTGTGTGAACTCTTTAAGGTGATATCTTACATCTTTATATGGAGTCATTACTTTTCTTTTCAATAGAAATCCAGCATCCCATAGTACTTTCCTATAATATTGTACATATATGACTTATCAGTGATTTAACAGCCTATAAATAAAAATTCAAATAACACATTAACCTTCATGTATAACCAACGAATTATCTCGTACAAGAGCATCTTTCAAAAATTCTTGAGTGATATGTTTTCCCATCTCAACCAACAAAAACATATGTGAATTTCATATCAAAATCATATGCCACAAACACATTTTGAGTTCGCCAGTCCTTTCTCCCTCGAAACTTGAGAGCATATGATCTTGGGACCCTTACTTGTACATGAGTCCCATCTATGACTCCCAAACAATCTTATTTCATAGAAATCGTAATTGTTAATAAAGGTGGACAACAAACTTGTGTTTTCATAAAATAAGAAAATAAATATCACAATTTTACCTTAAAATATGTGTAAAATCGACTATTGTTTAATAAATTTGGGTGAAGGAGGGTTGATTTAAAAATTCAAACTCTAAACTGAAAATTGCATTCAAAACATATGAAAGTGTTTGTTAACAGTTGACCCAGATTGATGGAAGAAAAATGTGACACTTCAATTCTTCACATTATGTCCAATTATGTGTAGAAATTTAGCAACTTTTCTCCACTGTCGGCCATAATGCATAATTAACTAACCCAGTTACCCTTAGTTGTTGACATAGGTTAACAAAATGCCTCTAGTCGCACTCAAATAATGTCACAACATCGTTTAGTATGCATAAAGTAAGACATCAATTTCTCTCTGCAACTGTCTTTGTCTGGTACAAATTTCCTAATAGTATTTGTTGTGCTTGAATACATATTCAATATATTCAACGCATGTGCAACAATGCATAACATTGTTATTGCAACTAATGTTTTGCACATTTATAATTTATAGTGTAAGTGTGTTACTATATTGAAGTTCATATCCACAACATCATCAATTATACCTTTAACATTCAAATATGACACATCTAATTCTTTTTCATCTATATTACCTTAAACAAATATATTATTACATGCAAATAAAGATGAAGCTATATTCATTTACAATTTAAACATAATTTTTATTTTATTCTTCTAGAAAATAAAAAAAAAATTATTTTAATTTCTTAAAACACTAAAATTTTGTAAACAATAATACCCGTACTCAACATCATAGTTACATAAATATCTAAAATGAACAACACAATTTCAATAAAATAATACACAATACATACACCCATACAATTATTAGTAAATAATACATATAATAATCAATAATACATATAATAAATATTACCTCTTAAAGACTTGTACACCAATGAAGAAAGTTCAAACAAAGCATGAATCAAGCACAAAACAACCACCAATCGAACACCTAACAAGCACATAATACACAATCAACATTGATTGTTTATTATGTACCATCCAACACACACAATATTTGTTCTTCTAGATCTACTACCACAAACAAAATGTGTAGGTACCTCACCATAAATAAATAATAACAAAAAATGTTAAGCCAACAGATGTAGGTACCTCACCACCTCACAACACATATCAACCATCAGAAGCACATACATCTACCACCACTCTTACACCAAGATCCAACACCTCCACACATAATCATAAGCAAAATCAATGAAATTGAGGTAGCATTATCATGAACCACCACAACAACTCTAACACCTACAGAAGCCACCACATAAACCAAATGAAAAACAACTTCACCTTTAGGAACCACTAAGTAAAGTCCACCACTTCCACCAGTTAAGAACCACATGTTCCACCTCCTACACTTGCCACAAGCTCAAATCCACCATGAGGTCAACACCACCACATGAACCCACTAACTTCACAATGTGCATAAGTACCAGTTCCAGGTTGCCCTTCCATAATGGATCTCTTGCAACACAAAATAGAAGTACTTGAATGGATTAGAATGCCATGGAATCGATTACAACTTCCTGGAATGGGTTGTAACGCCTCATGGAATTGATTCCAAGCTCTTGGAATCGCTTCCTATGTGTTGTAATCAGTTATGCAATGGCTGGAATCGGTTACCTTTCTAGAATTGATTACGAGCTTCGCTGGAATCGATTCCATTTTTCGTCTTGTTGCATGGTGTAATTGGTTCCCTCTCCTTCATCTTCAACCTTATCTTCATCTTCACAACCATGGAAGTTGTGAGTGATAGAATATTAAAAGCTCGACAAAACAGCTCAGAAGCTTAACAACATGCCTTAAAAGCTCGGCAACACACGTTAATAGCTCGACAACACACATCACAGCTCAATAGCACACCGCCTATTAGTGAACACGAAGTTGTGAACCTATGAACTACACACAAACACAAATAACTCACTTGAAAAAACTCACAACACCACTATTTCCACCATATCAAAAGAGAATGAACTCAATTTCTCTGTCTCAAAATTTATACACTCGTCAACCACTTATACCATCTAGCTTGGCCATATCTAATGCTCGTAGAACACAATCTGGTTAAAAAAATTTAAAAGAAAATTATCTTGTCATTCATGGGAATCTCACTGTCTGACTTGTGGCTTTGTGGATTCTCTCTTTGGCCGACAGAGTTAATGCAAGTGAACAAAAAAATTATTAAGAGTAAAAATATATTTTCATACATAAATATTAAGATTCCATCTCGCAAATTCACGCTTTTAAATACATATATACAAATATAATTTCACCTGCAAATTATAAATAATTACTTACCTCAAACAAACAAGTGATATCATTTATTATTATATATACTTGTCTCAGAGTGTGTTTGATACCTTTAAAAGAATTTTCAAATTTTTTATAAAGTATTATTCGTTTGTCTTAAATAAACTTTAGAAAAGCAAAATAATTTCAAATTTAAAAAGAATAAAAATAAAAACATTTATCGGATCAAAATCAAAATTCGTTAATAACACAGATTAAATACATGATTAAGTGTTTTTAACTTCATTAAACTCATTTTATTATGCAATGTAAGTCTTGCCAAAATATTTCTCATAAAGAATGAAAAATTGTAAAGAAGATGATGGGTTTGTTATATTATACATATATATATATATATATATATATATATATATATATATATATATATATATATAAATGTCGAAGAAGAAACTTGAATCCACTTGAAAAAGCGAGCATCTCCTTAATGAATTTGATGGCTGTTTGGGAATCTGATTCAACAAGAACAAGTTTCACATCATTTTCTGCTACAGTTCAAACTCCCAACACCATTATCAAACTTCACCATGATGTTTAGTAGCCACAAAGATAACATTTTTGCTGCAATTCCCCCTTCTAGTTGAAATAGTGTTATATAAACAAAATATTAGAGAAATAAAAACATTTTCAATAACTTCAATCTCTTAACAATTTTGATGGGTCTCATAGTAACATAATTTTATCTTTTGCTACAAAAAATTTGATAATTACTGACTGATTTTTATCGACGAAAATATTTTTATCGTTAATTATAATTTATCGACGGATTTTATCGATGGAATACATTTTTTTCTTACCGACGAATTTTATTTACGGAATTGTTACCTAAAGAAAAATCCGTCAATAACTCTGCCGGTAATGCACCCTTCATTTACTTAAAGAAAAAATTCGTCGATAATGAATCTTGGATTTATTGAAGGAAAAAATTCGTCAAAAAATCCTTCGGTAATGCGCCTTGCATTTAAAAAAGTCTCTCAGTAAATCCTTCGGTAATAAACCCTTCATTTATCGAAGGAAAATCTGTCGGTGAATCCGTCGATAAAATGGGCAGAATTTTCCCATATTTTAATTATCGACGAAAAAAGTCGTTGGTACATCCGTCGGTAAAATGAGCGGGAAATTTTTCGCCCACCGTATTCTCACCATATTCTTTTTCATTGGCGATCGGAATGGATCTAGGAAACGATTCGAGTTCGTCTTTGGGTTGAAATGTCACGAGAGATGCAAAAGACACAATTTTTTCTTACAAGAAAACTAGCAAAGGAAAGAGGTGCTACTACGCTAACCAAAAATACGAGAAAAACTGCACCAAAACAAAACGAACACTTCATAGACATCGGTTAATGCAATGTGTGACGTCTTTATAATGTCTTTAATCGTTGGTTAGTGCAATGTCTGATGTTTTTATATATGTTGGGCTTTTCACTTAATCGACGTCTATAACAACGTCGCACCTACGAAAAATCGACGTCCCATTAATGTCATCCGTATAGACGTCGGTTCAGGAGGTGACATTAAAAATCCAAAATGACCCAAAATAACTGACGTCTATAGCAAAGGAAGGAGGTGCTATTACGCTAACCAAAAACACGAGAAAAACTGCACCAAAACAAAACGAACACTTCATAGACGTCAGTTAATGCAATGTGTGACGTCTTTATAATGTCCTTAATCGTCAGTTAGTGCAATGTCTGATGTTTTTATATATGTCGGGCTTTTCACTTAATCGACGTCTATAACAACGTCGCACCTACGAAAAATCGACGTTCCATTAATGTCATCCGTATAGACGTCGGTTCAGGAGGTGACATTAAAAATCCAAAATGACCCAAAATAACTGAGGTTTAAAACCCTTTGTGCACTGATGATTAAACTCAAAACAAAATATATATAGTATTCTCTTAATTCAAAATAAATAACACTAATACTAAAATAATTTCATTATTTGATCTAACATAGGCAAAATAATTACAAATCATTTTTAGTTTTAGAAAATAGGAACAAATTTCAGTTACAAAAAATAATAACAGAAATATAAAGATTATAAAGATAATAACTACATATTAGATTAATTTTTTTAATAAAATTTAAATTCAATATAAGACAAACTTAAACCCATTTCTTATATTCATGAACTTTATGTCAGTTTTTAGATATTTATTATATATTTCCAAACAATCGAAATAATATAAGTATAAGTATGAATAACAATGGGTTGAGTCAGAGAGATAGATAATGTTTTTTCATGATTTATAAAATAAAATTTAAAATAAAATTATAAAAATAAATAAAGTATAATATAAATTAAATTAAATTTTAATTTTAATTTAATAAAATATAAATTAATTTTAATTAAATTTAATCTAATAAAATATAAATTAATTTTAAAATTTAATTAAATTTAAATAAAATATAAATTAAATTATAATTTTATTTTTTAAGAATAATAAATACTCGCCAATATAGATAACATGATACTATGTTTATAAACAAATATTAAAATATATAATATATTCTATCTGTATATAGAGGTGCGAGTACACAAATATTTTTATCCTCTTTATTAAGTATCTTTCAAGGAGTGCATCTGGATTAATCTAATATTTAAAATTGTACACGGATTAAGTATAACTTTTTCTTATATTACAAACCACGATTGGGAAATATAAATTTTATTTATATTTTGAATTGTATATTTGTAAATATTTTTTTTTAATTGTATATTTTAAAATATAAATTTTATATTTTAGATTATAAATTTTGAAATGTATTTTTTATTTTATATTTTAAATTATACAATTTAGAATCTATTTTTTAATTTTTTATTATAAAATACATAATTCAAAATATATTTATTTTTTTGTGTTTTATGTTTTTAGGAATTATATAGTTTATAGCTCAAAATGAAAATAAGATAAAATTAGAAATTGTAAGAATATGAAGGTGTAGGAAAACATTATGGAGGTGTAAAAAAACAAAAAGAAAAGTTGCCTAGGTTGTGACATCCCCTTAACATTGTAAGAAGGATATCTATAAGACCACATAGTGGAAGAATCATGGACTTAGAAGAACATTGTAAACCTTTATGAAATAACTAATTCTTTATGTACCTCCATGTTTTTTTCTTTCACTCCCATAAATGTAAACATTCTTATTTTATCATTTCCGGATTGGCTCCTATAAATATAAAAAATTCTTATTTGATTTTTTATTGTATATTTTTTTTTCTTTTGTAAAATTAATTTCTGAATTGTTTTATATTTTGAATTGTATAAAATTATATATTCTGAAATACATGTTTTATATTTTAAATTGCATATTCTAAAATATAAAAATAGAAGAATTGGAGCTCATAATGGAAGAGTCATCAACTTATAAAAACACTGGAAACCTTGAAGAAGTAAAAAAACCTACTAAAATGTGTACTTGGATGATTGACTTAAAATAACTTCACCTCATTAGTTTGGCTTTTAGTTTCAGACTTTATACTTTTTTTTTTGTTTAAAATTGTAGTTTTTAAGAAAATATTGACTAAAATAAAACATAAACAAAATTATAAAATTAGTGATATAATTTTGAAGTTTGGTATTTGTTATTCTCTATTCTGTTTCCTCTATTTAATGCGTGGTTTTTAATTTAAGAGAAAAAGAGCGTATTTTTTAATTAAAATATATTTTAAAGAGTAAATCACAAATGGAATTAAAGGATAAATCTTCTTTATTAAATTATGAATTTTTACTTTATGAGAATGATCAAAGTTTTTATATTATGATATTTAAGAGTATTAAATGTTTTATTGTCCTATCTTTTACATTAAAATTAGAAATTTATTTTTGAAAGGTAATCTTTCTCTGTATCACATTACACTCTTAAAACTTTCTTCAATTTCTTTTTAATTTTCTTCTTTAATTCTTTTATTTATTTTTTTCAAAATATGATTGTATCTCATCGTAACTTAAGAATTACAGATATAACTAAAAAGATTTTTAAACAGAGTTAGTATTTGTTTGCTTTAAAGATTTCTTTATCTTCTTCATTTTCTGGTGATTCTATCATTGTAAAATCTTAATTGTTACAGTGTTTAACTAGTATAGGATTGTCATATTTTTAATAATATAAAAGAATTAACTCAAAAAATCATATAAACTACTATTACAATTAGCTAGATATAATATATAATAATAAATTATATACATGGTTCTACACTACAAGAAGATATATTATATTAAATCGAAAGTGTAATATAGTCTATACAAAAAAATGACAAAACGTTTGACTCGAAGCCTTAGCTCTACCATGAGGTAGCACTTACTCACCAAAGACGTCCTTCTGTTCACACCATTAAGGTTATCATTACCAAAGAGAAAACAATACGCAAAGACAAGGCTAGAAGGATAAGTTAAAGTACAAAAAAAAAATTCATACAATTTAAATCATTAATATCTCAATAATTGCTTGAATCAAACAATACAAAAATAAACATGTGAACTCTAAACTTCGATCATCCGAATACATATATTGATGTCAAACTCGTGAGGGACCTCCATTATGTGTGGTGAAACAACTCGCCCACATCAAACTACCATACACCAAGGTTAATCTGTCAAACATCTATGTAACTATGGAATAAGGACCTCCTACTACTCTTCACTATATAAACATTCTTCTCTACTTGAGATTGAAAGTTATTAAGAGTCTTAAAATCATCCTTCAATCCCAGAGTCCATATTTCAATACATTATACTACAAAACAACAATAACGATTTTCACAACATATTTAATTTGCACTTTCCATTTCATTTGAATATCATAATACATATAACACATACAGGAGTACTATTATCCATTCCAACTACAAAATAAACATACACAAAATCAATTTACATCAGTTTAGATAAAACATAGAAAACAAACACTACTACAAAATAGGGAGCGCCCAATGCTCAAACCCTAACCTAGTGAGTCAAACATCTCACCCAGTGAATTATAAGGAAAAAAGGTCTACACCTGTAAATAAAATTGGTGCTTAGCGCCTTAGAATACCGCTCAACGCCTAGAAACTAGTGACTCACTAACTTAGGTAGCGCTCAACACCCAAAAGTGTCTCTCAACGCCCAAAAGTGTCGCTTAGTGCCCTAGAATCAAAGGCTTACTATTTTTTTGGCGCCCAATGCCATACCAGAGCCGCTCAACACTACACCAGAAACCAACAACTTTATTTCTGGGAATTAGGGAACCAGGAAGTTGTTCAGATGATCAAATTAATATTCCTGACTCAATGAAGAGTTCTAAAATTAGGTTTTGACGTCAGATTGAACACCAATTCGCTCAATTGATCCAGAATCCCCTATTCTCTAATTCAAAACCAAACCAATAACTCATATAGAAAATTTCACATATTTCAGATCAGATTTTAATGAACAAAATGGCTAACCATGTCCTCATTGACACAAAACAGACTTCAAACATCAAGTTCCCTCCTAAAACAACTCCTATAAAATTTCACTAATTAACATCCAAAATTTTAGACCAAACCTGTCATTTATCTAACCTGTTGTCAAACTAAAGTTCAACAACTAATTGTTGAACCAAACCAACAACCTATCATCCACAGATAGTCAAGAATTAAACGTAATTCAATGAGTAATCATAACAAGTCTCTTTCAATATCAGAAAACACACATTTAGATTAAGTTCAAGCAATTATACCACAACACAATAAAATCTCAAACAAGCTTAATCTCTAAATCAAACTCAAGCATACCAACTAAGATTATCAAAGCACTAAAACAATAGAAAATAGGTATTTAGCTTCTCTTACCTAACAGAAGGCTAAACTGCTCTAAGAAGCTTAAAACAGCTATAAACGCACAAGAAACCCTATCTACTCCTACTAACCACAAAAACACAATTAGGGTACATCGTTATGACCATTGATCAATAGAGAGTCTTATTAAAGACTCAAACGCCACATACAAAACAAAGAGAGCTAGCATGCAAGGAAAATGAAATTGGCCAAAGAAAGGAGAAAAAAACAAACTTACTTTATTTGAGAAACTGATTGGTTAGACTTAAAGATCTTGTTACAAGGATCACCCAAGAAGTCTCCGATTGTTAAACAAATGAATAGAGAGCGAGAACTCTAGAAAAGTTATTTCTAGAAAGATTGTGTGTTTAAAAATTATGAAACTCGTTTATAACTAAACTATTTATATTAAAACCCTTTAATACTAAAATAATTGAGTCTCACAATTTTAAATCATTACCATTTCTAAAATGTTATTTTATAGGTCTTTATAGTCATCAATCATTTGAGAAAAGTATATATTGAAATTTAGTTATGTTTAGGTATTTTACTTGATGTCCTTAGATTTTGGGCAAGTTTGTGTTTGAACTAGAACTTTCTTGGAATAAGGAATTCTACATAAGGAAAGATATTTTTGTTTTTCTATATAAATTTTGAATAGATGATTTTGTTAGAATTGCTGCAACAGAATTATTAGCGTGGAATAACAAACCAAGAGGGGGGTGAATCGGTTGTATTACTTTTTCGTGCCTTTTAGTATTTTTCTAAAATTCACTTACTAATCGGATAATTAAACTGAAATAAATAGAGTAAGGAATAGAGAAAAGTTGCACAGATGATTTTATCCTGGTTCAGATCACAAGCATCCTACGTCCAGTCGCTTATCTCAAAAACAAGATAAACCTTTTTCACTAAACACAAAACAATTAAAATTAATAGTCACGCAGAAAATTAACTTGTAAGAGTTTAGAATACCACCTCTCTTGAAACCACAAGAGATGAACTTACAAATCCTTTGAGTCTTCACAAGGTATGACCACCTCCTTCGAATAATTCACGAAGGATGATCCTCTTCCAAGCACCTCCTCAGACGCACCAAGGATGAACAAGTTATTCCTCTGTCACCGCAGTAGCACTTCATAGCTTTGCAGACAAGAGTTTCTTTAGCTTAAGCAACAACACACCGTTCTCAATGATTTCAGATGTTTTGAGCACAAAGGAAGAGTTATTTCTGGTAGAAACAATGAGCCAATTTATAGACTCAAACCAGCGCTCTTCCATTTCACGAAACTGGCCATTTTAACGCATTTAATCGATTAATATAAGTGTTAATCGATTAAAATGAGTACAACGACTAGTTTTTCAAATCTAAAACCTCTAACGGCTAGTATTAATCGATTATTCTTGATTTTAATCGATTAGCTAATCGATTAAAGCCTGAATTAATCGATTATTCCAGAGCCATTTGGGTTTGCAATGCCACCCTGGTTTTAATCGATTATAACTTGGTTTAATCATTTAAAACAGGTTGTGTTTGATTCTAAACATAATTTAATCAATTATAAAGTACATGAATCAACCCTATTACATTTCTAAGCAACAGCACATCAACTATGATTATTACAAAGGCTTTCAACAATAAAGGATCTTCAAATAGTCTTCTTGAATCTTGTATTGTGCAAATTTGTACATCATCAAAACTCCATCTTTAATTTTTGCTAACATTCTCCCCTTTTTGATGATGATCAAAAACTTTCTTCAAGTTTAAAGCTTTGTAATAATCTGAAACAAACACAACTCATAAAAGAAGAGAGCATTAGAAAATAAAAGAACCTTTAAACTATTTTCTCCCCCTTTTTTAATCATAATAAAAAAGTTGTGGTTAAACAATACTCCCCCTTAAGAAAGGAGTGTAGGCATGATTAAGTAAGGAAAATGTAAACAAATAAGGAAGATAAAATATTATTGAAATTTAAATTGAGCAAAACCTACAATCAAGACAAATCTAAAACTCATCACTCATATCACTATCATACGCCTTTCTAAGCCTGAAATCCTTTCGTCAAGGTTCTTGAGATGGGTGCATATTTCCTCATGGCGAGTATCCTGGATAGCCATCATCTCATGTTGAAGCCTTGCCATCTCAGACATTTGTCTATATAGACTTTCTAGACTATACTCTGTAGGTACTTGAGATGGTCCAACAGCTTGTGTTGGGTCAGGCATTGGAATATCTTCATCTTCATCTTCAGCTACTTGATCACCAACATTGTCAGAATGAACATAGGAGTTCCCTTGCTTGATAAATCCCATTTGCCTAAGGGAATTATCTCCAATTTTGTAGCCTGAAAGCACATTCTCATAGAGCTCATTTGAGACATCCACTCCTTTCTATTCGCAGATCCTGGAAACTAGGAGAGGGTAGGGAAGAGGCGCCGCATCCGACCTCTTGGCCTTGTACATGATGCTTTGAAGTAAGTGAGCCCAGTTGAGAGGAATACTCTGAAGTATTCCGTACATGATCATCAGATCTATCTCCGAGCACTGAGCATGGTTGGACCCCCTTGGACACAAAAGCCACACAAGAAGATAGTGCAGAAGTCGTTCTTCCATCTTTAGTCCTCCAACAAGAAAGAGACGAGCGTTTTGATGTTGGCGAGGATTGCACAGGAACGACTGATATACCATGATCTTGTTAAATTGGGCAAAGTCACTTGGAACAATTTGAGAATTCTCCAAGACTGGAACGTTTGCCACATTGATCCATATATCATTGTCAAGGGCAATATCTATACCTTTGACCCTTGTGTGGAACACGCCATCATGCACTTTCAAATTGAAATAAAATACGCGAACAAGATCAGGATAATACCGTCCACGGAGTTCCATCAGATTTTGTACTCCTTGTTCAATGATGAGGTTGGGAAATGAGAAGCCATAGGAAGTGTACCAAGCTAGATCAATAAACTTTTGTTTGATTACCTTCCTCTACTTCCAAAACTGAGCAAAAGACTATTGATCTTGTTCATCTGAGATCCACCCTTTTTTGGTAGCATCGCGTTGGCGAGTGCTGCTCTCGGATGCTTCACTTCTTCTTCTTCTTCTTCTTGAAGGATCAGCCATTTGGTAAGCAAAGAAAATGAAACAAAGATGTGCAAGGAATTTGAATGAAGAAGATAAGAGAAGGAGCTTAAGAGTGGTCCAAATATGGAAAGTATGCATCAAATGTGGTATTTATAGGGTGGAGAAAGCTTCCCAACGTTCAGAAAATGGAGGAACTAGCTGTTTATAGCCGTTAAGAGACGTTGGCAACGGCTAGTGCACTAAATGCAACGCAGAAATTTGTAAAAAAAAACGTTCTGAACCGCTTTTAATCGATTAAAATGGCATTTAATCGATTAAAACTTGGATTAATCGATTAAAACTTGGATTAATCGATTAATCCATTCGTAAATGCAAAAAATCAGTGCAGTAACGTTTTTAATCGATTTACAAGCAGATTAAATGCATTCATTAACGTAAAATTGCATAGTTAAGCGAGAAAACACATATTAGACAATTTCTAGTATCCCTAAATCCCTTCTAAGCTCAAAAAATCTATCCTTTGGTAGAGGCTTGGTAAAAAGGTTAGCTAGTTAGTGCTTAGAGTCAATGAATTCTATTTCACAATCCCCTTTTTAGACATGATCTCTAAGAAAATGATGTCTAATTTCAATATGCTTGGTTCTAGAATGCATGATAGGATTTTTTGTAAGGTTGATGACACTAGTATTATCACACTTAAGCGGAATATGATCTAGATGAATATCATAATCTTCTAATTGTTGTTTCATCCATAAGATTTGTGCACAACAACTACCAACAACAATATATTCGGCTTCAGTGGTTGATAAGGCTACACAGGCTTGTTTCTTAGAGTGCCAGGAAACTAAGGAGCTACCTAGAAAATGACAGGTGCCACTAGTGCTTTTTCTATCTATCTTACAACCTCCATAATCAGCATCTGAAAAACCTACAAGGCTGGGTTCGGCTCCTGAAGGGTACCATAAACCAAAAGATATTGTTCCCTTAAGATATTTTAAAATGCGCTTAACTGCAGTAAGATGAGATTCTCTAGGACTAGATTGATACCTAGCACACACACAAACACTTTGCAAAATATCAAGTCTACTAGCAGTAAGATATAACAAAGAGCCAATCATACCTCTGTATTTGGTTTGGTTTACCTCTTTACTTGACTCATTTTTATCCAAATAGCATGAGGTTCCCATGGGAGTAGATGCTTCTTTAGATTTTTCCATCTCAAACTTTTTAAGAATTTCCTTGCAATATTTCGTTTGAGAGAGGAAATTACCTTCCTCCATTTGCTTGATTTGAAGTCTGAGGAAGTATGTAAGCTCTCCCATCATTGACATTTCGAATTCTCCATGCATGGTCTTAGCAAAATTCTCGAAAAGAGTTTTGTTAGATGATCCAAATATAATATCATCAACATATACTTGAACAATTAGGAAATGTTTTCCATTTCTTTTAATAAATAGTGTTGAATCAATTTTTCCTCTGTTGAAATCATTTTCAATAAGAAAATTGCTAAGCCTTTCGTACCAAGATCTAGGTGCTTGTTTTAAACCATAAACTGCCTTCTTTAATTTATAAATGTGATCAGGATGTTTAAAATCTTCAAACCCTGGTGGTTTTTTGACATAAACATCTTCTTTGATAAACCCATTTAGAAAAGCACTTTTAACATCCATTTGAAATAGTTTAAACTTCATTATAGATGCATAAGCAAGAAGTAGGCGTATTGCCTCTAACCTGGCAACTGGAGCATATGTCTCATCATAATCTATACCTTCTTCTTGACTATATCCTTGTGCAACAAGCCTTGCTTTATTCTTGGTAATATTCCCTTCTTCATCCAGTTTGTTCCTAAACACCCACTTTGTTCCAATTACTTGATGAGTATCTTTTCTGGGGATTAATTCCCAGACTTGATTTCTTTCAAACTGGTTGAGTTCTTCTTGCATTGTGATACACCACTTTTAATCTTGAAGGGCTTCTTTGATGTTTTTCGGTTCAATCTGTGACACAAAAGCAACATTCATGCAATAATTTATTACATTGCTTCTTGTGCTTACCCCTTTTGTGATGTCGCCAATAACATTGTCTAGCGATAATCCTCTGGGTTGTTGCCATATTCTGCTTAGATCTTCATCTTGAGGATTATCATTCTTCTTTTCGTTAGTTGTTGTCTTTGATAAGTTTTCACTACTGCCTGCATCAGATTCTTCTGACTCAAGAGGTTTTGCCTCAAGGTCCACAATTTCATCAAAAACAACATGTACAAATTCCTCTATTGTGAAAGTTTTTCGATTAAAAATTCTATAAGCTTTGCTTGTTGAAGAGTATCCAAGAAAAATTCCTTCATCAGCTTTGGAGTCAAACTTTCCCAAATTCTGTTTTCCATTATTTAAAACATAACATTTGCATCCAAAAAATTTTAAATGAGAAACATTTGGTTTTCTGCTCTTAAAAAGTTCATAAGGAGTATGTTTCAAAATAGGTCGAATAAGCATTCTATTTAAAACATAACAAGCAGTACTCACAACATCAGCCCAAAATTGTTTAGGAACATTATATTCATTTAACATAGTACGAGCAAGTTCCTCTAAGGATCTGTTCTTTCTTTCTACAACTCTATTTTGTTGAGGAGTTTTAGGTGAAGAAAAATTATGAGAAATACCATGTTCTTCACAGAAATTTTCAAACAGTTCATTTTGAAATTCACCACCATGGTCACTTCTAATAGCTTTTATTTTTAAATCCTTTTCATTTTGAACAAAAATCGCAAATTTTTTAAATTCCTTAAAAGCCTATTTTTAAGTGTAAGAAAGAAGGTCCAAGTATATCTTGAAAAATCATCTACAATAACAAAAGCATAATAATTACCACCAAAACTTTTTATCCTTGAAGGACCAAATAAATCCATGTGTAAAGGTTCTAAGGGTTTTAAACTAGAAACAACATTTTTATATTGAAAAGATGTTTTAACTTGTTTACCCTTTTGGCATGCATCACACAATTTGTCTTTTACAAACTTTAATTTTGGTAGGCCAATTACTAGATCTCTAGATATGAGTTTATTTAATTGTTGCATATGAATATGAGCCGCACGCTTATGCCATAACCAAGGATTTTCTTCTTTCACAACTAAACATTAAATATTTTTGTTTAATGCATTTTCTAAATCAATCAAATAAATATTATTATGTCTAATTCCTTTTAATGCAATTTCGGAGGAATCATTTTTGTAAATAGTACAAGAATTCTGTTCAAAGGTTACCTTGAGTCCTTTGTCGCATAGTTGACTAATGCTAATTAAATTGTGCCTCAGTCCTTCTACATATAATACGTCTTTGATCATCAAGGTGTCTTTGCTTCCAATATCTCCTTTTCCAAGAATTCTTCCTTTATTGTTGTCACCGTATGTGACAAAACCTTGTTCCTTTTTCCGGAAGTTTGTAAAGTTTGTCTTGTCTCCTGTCATATGTTTTGAGCATCCACTATCTAGACACCACATGAACTTCCTTGAATTAGATAATTCCTGCAAAATAGAAAGAACAAGCTATTTAGGTACCCAACTCCTTTGTATGGGTCCTTTTGGGTTAGATTTTTAAAATTGTTTTGCAACCCAAACATATCTTCCACTAGAAACACCATAATGTTTAATTTTGCATTTGTTTGAGGTGTGACCTTTTCTCATGCAATAAAAACAAGATACAATATTAGTGCTTCTATTTATTGTTCCTTTTTCTACCCACATTCTATGGGTTACATTTTTATATTTGTTTTTAGGAACATATTTATTTTTAACAACCTTATTTTCATAATTTTTACTGCATTCTCCTATGGTTGTATTTTCAAGTGAATATTTATATTTCATGCAAGATTCACATTCACTACTGGCAACATATTTTTCTTTTTCATGAAATAAGATTTTATTTTTCAAATTTCTAATTTCTTCTACTTGAAATAAAAATTTGTTTTTCAAACTTCTATTTTTTTCTGACATATTTGTGAATTTTGTTTTCAAGACATTATTTTCTTTAGTTAGATCTTCAGTATTAAATTGTAAATTTTTATTTTCTTCAAGAAGGCTATCAAATTTATATTTTAAATCTTTAAAATCCTTTTTCAGTTTCTTTTGAGCAACATCTAATTTTTCAGATTCAATTAATAATGCAGCATAATTTTCATGCAATTCATCTTCACCAAATTGACTATCATTACCAGAATAGCTAGAGTTATTTACTTGACTGGCATTATCATCATTTGCCATTAAACAGATGTTGGCTTCTTCATCTGAATCGCTTAAATCTGAAATGGTCTCATTGTCATCCTCCCATGCAATGTAGGCCTTCTTTTTCTTGAAGTTTTTCTTCTCTTTCTTGTCTTCACCCTTCTTTTGATTTGGGCAGTCCGCTTTTAGATGCCCCTTTTCTCCATAGCCGTAGCATCGGTAATTTGAGGAAGATCCTTGGTTTTCTTTCTTTTCGTATCTAAATCTTCCTTTGCCTCTAGACTTCATGAACCTGTTTAACCTTTTAATCACAAGACTTAAGTTTTCTTCTTCGTCCGAGTCTTCATCTTCTATATTACCTTTGTTTCTCTCGACCTCGGATTTGAAGGCCAATGTCTTTTTCTTTGTTTTGGCTTCTTCTTCATCAAGTCTTCCGAGATCAAGCTCATGTTCCCTCAATTTTCCAAACAGTGCCGCCATAGTCATAGTATTGAGATTTTGTGACTCAGTGATTGCGGTCACTTTCAGTTGCTACGACCTGTCTAAAGATTTCAAAATTTTAATGTTAAGCTCATCATTTGCAAATGATTTACCTAGTCCAATGAGGTGGTTGACAATGTTGGTGAAGCGTTTCTGAACATCAGAGATTGTTTCTCCTTGCTTCATCCTGAACATCTCGTACTCTTGGATCAAGGTGTTCTTTCTCGCCCTTATTACGTCATTTGTTCCTTCGTGAGTCACTCTCAGTATTTCCCACATTTCTTGAGCGGTTTTACAAACAGAGACTCTGTAAAACTCATCAACAGTTAGAGCAGATGCAATTATGTTCCGGGCTTTCACATCATTTTGAATTCTTTTCTTCTCTTTAGTGGTCCACTTATCACGGGGCTTTGGTTCCTGCAAATCGTTAGTAGGAATAGGCGAACCAGATGCAATAACATCCCAAATCTCACAATCAATAGACTCAATAAAAATTTGCATTCTAACCTTCCAGAATGCATAGTTTTCACCTGTGAATAAAGGTGGTCTATTGATAGAGGCACCCTCTGCAAAGGTTTGATATGATCCTGCCATTTGAATGACTATCAAAGCGAGCTCTGATGCCAATTGTTAGAATTGCTACAACGGAATTATTAGCGTGGAATAACAAACCAAGAGGGGGGTAAATTGGTTGTATTACTTTTTCGTGCCTTTTAGTATTTTTCTAAAATTCACTTACTAAGCGGATAATTAAACTGAAATAAATAGAGTAAGGAATAGAGAAAAGTTGCACGGATGATTTTATCCTGGTTCAGATCACAAGGATCCTACGTCCAGTCGCTTATCTCAAAAACAAAATAAACCTTTTTCACTAAACACAAAACAATTACAGTTAATAGTCACGCAGAAAATTAACTTGTAAGAGTTTAGAATACCACCTCTCTTGAAACCACAAGAGATGAACTTACACCTCCTTTGAGTCTTCACAAGGTATGACCACCTCCTTCGAATACTTCAGGAAGAATGATCCTCTTCCAAGCACCTCCTCAGACGCACCAAGGATGAACAAGCTATTTCTCTGTCACCGCAGTATCACTTCACATCTTTGTAGACAAGAGTTTCTTTAGCTTAAGCAACAACACACTGTTCTCAATGATTTCAAATGTTTTGAGCACAAGGGAAGAGTTATTTCTGGTAGAAACAATGAGCCAATTTATAGACTCAAACCAGTGCTCTTCCATTTCACGAAACTGGCCATTTTAACACATTTAATCGATTAATATAAGTGTTAATCGATTAAAATGAGTACAACGGCTAGTTTTTCAAATCTGAAACCTCTAACGGCTAGTATTAATCGATTATTCTTGATTTTAATCGATTAGCTAATCGATTAATGCCTGAATTAATCGATTATTCCAGAGCCATTTGGGTTTGCAATGCCAGCCTCGTTTTAATCGATTATAACTTGGTTTAATCGATTAAAACAGGTTGTGTTTGATTCTAAACATAATTTAATCAATTATAAAGTACATGAATCAACCCTATTACATTTCTAAGCAACAACACATCAACTATGATTATTACAAAGGCTTTCAACAATAAAGGATCTTCAAATAGTCTTCTTGAATCTTGTATTGTGCAAATCTGTACATCATCAAAACTCCATCTTTAATTTTTGCTAACAGATTTAGATGTAAAGGTGATTTGGTCACAATAATTTTATACAAGATAGTATGTTGTTTGAATACAAATATTTGAGTTTGAGATGAAATTGTTTATTTGAAATGAATGAATTCAAAGTGAGAGGTTTGTTTTATGTTGAGTAATGAAAATTTGTTGTTTTAAAACAAAATATTTCATATTAGGCATAAGAAATGAAGAAAAATATCAATTTGGACCAATAGAACTTCTATCACATTCTGTTGGTTTTTTAAATTATGTAGAATCATTGGATGAACGCAAAATTCTCATTGGTGAAATTGAATTAATTGAAAACCCAAGAGTTTTGGTCACTAGGTAAGCCAAATTCTTTAAGTGAGCTATTTAGATAAAAACTCCTAGCTATCACTAGGTGAGCCAATTCTCTCATTAGGAAAATTAAATTAAATTAATCGAAAACTGAGACTTTTGATCGTTAGGCGAATAAATTCTTATCCAACAAATTGTTTTTATAAAAACTCTTAATTGTGTAGTCATTGAGGATAAGTTGTCGTTGGGAAAATAAGATGCATTATGTGTGTTGTCGTCTTAGACTAGGTGAACAATGTTTAATTCATTAGGTGAGACATGAATTGGCTAAGCGAGATTTTTTTTTTATAAACTAAAGAAAACATGTCAAATGTTTCAAAATGATAAAATTTGTTTATTATTCCCCTTAGTGTTATATTTGATCAATATAATGTATTTGAATATTATTTTACCGTAATAGAAAATTAATTATAATTTATTAACAATTAAATTATGGCTTGTTTAAATAAATTATATTGTATGATAATGTTTAATGAGATTGATGAAATTTGTATGAATTTGGGGTTATATATTATTGACACCGATATTGTAATAGAGATTCTCTTGTTTCACTAATGATCTAAGTTACATAGATTAAGTTATCAAGTGATGAGAAATTGAGAGAAAAGTTCTTATACACCATGACATATGTAGATTTACAAACTTGAATTATAATGAAATTATGTTAATCCATTATATTCTCAAATTCATTTGTAAATCTAAGTACTAGTTTAGATCTTATGTTAGTTTTTAGTGAAACACGTTTATATATGAGTCTTTTATTCGATGACAATCAATATTCTAAATATCCTTTAATGTATATATTAGTTTGTATTATATGATTTTCGTATGTTTTTATTATATTGAAATTGGATTGTTATAGATTACTAATACAATTATTCATCTTATATACATTTTTTATATGTTATAGATTTATTTTCAATAGTTTATTTTTGTATTTGTTTTTTATATGATGACATGTTATCACAATACTATATGCATAAACAAATATAGACAAAAATTAGAAATAACATCTAAAAGATAATAAAGACTTTATTTTATATTTTTTAAATATATATATATATATATATATATATATATATATATATATATATATATATATATATATATATATGTGTGTGTGTGTGTGTTATGTTTTGGTTATATTTTAAAATACATCTTCTATTAGATTTTCAACATAATGGATAGTTTGTTTTTGCTATTACAAGAAATATAATGTTTTATTATGACAAGTAAAAAGTTGAAAAATGTTATTTCTAGAAATAATTATGAATTTTTACATTTTGCAGTTTTGTATTGTAAGAAAAATTTCCAGTGACTTCGTATAGTTTTTATTTGTTTAAATTTTTCCGGAAGGGTTGTGACTAAAATATTATTTTTCTATGAAAAATATGATTGTTTAAGAGTAGAAAAGATTGAAATCGCGACAATATATAGCATTTTCCTTTTATTATTAATTATGTTGTTTCTTTTTTAGGTTGTCGTTGTTACTCGAATTTAAGGCTACAAATAACAGGAAACATTTTAATTAAATAGTAATTATCATTTGAGAATTAATTAAGATGATCATTTTATACGAAATTTTAATATGCTTGAATTAAGTAGGTATTAATCAAGCAACGGGGTTTATAGAAATAGACAAGAATTTTAGAAAATTATAGCTGTCACTATTGATTGCCACTAATTGGTGGTATAGAAAATTATAGTTATGAATTTTAAAAAGTATTATTTTCTTGTGAGCATAATGACCTTGACAAAATAAATTCATAAGGAATTTTAGAAAATTATATTTTTCTCGTGCGAATAATTACTTTGATAACTGTGTAACAATTATTTTTCGGAATTATCAATAATTACAGGGGTCAGTATTCTTCTCTGAAATCGGAAATTCCCATTACCAACTTTTATAAATTAAAGATGGATTTCTTTTTTCTTTTCTTATGTGATGCTAACTAAAAGATATAATAAGAAATATTTGACACATGTGGTTTGGAATTTTTTTTCATTTTAATATGAAAGTTTATTAAATTTTAATGTTATACTATATTAGAATTCTTCGTGGGTCTACTGTTTGACCTAAATAGCAGTTTTTCTTTTTTTGTTTATTGTAAAATTATTAAAATATTGATGTGTCAGAAAAATAAAAGGAATATAGAGTAAATTGTAGGTGTCTTTTTCTTGGACATATAGATGCCGTGATGTAACCATCTACTTCTAAAACTTTCAAGTAATAGGATGTCCCACGATCTTTGTCCTTTGTCACCATTATTGATATATAATATCTTTGGTATTTTCAGTTTCTTGTAATCTAACTCATGCCCTAGTATTTGATGTCCATAACAAATACACAGAAAATACTTTTAGTTAATTATATAAAAAATAACCATCTTTAATTTTCTTTTTCTTTAATTTTTTTATATACTTAAGCGATATATATATTATTATTATATTTTTCAAGTTAATCACAATCAATTATTAATTACACGGTTTAAATTACAAAATTAATTATACTTTGGTTAACTATTTTGAGTAAAACTTCTTTTAGTCGATTATTTTAAGTTAAATTTCTCTTGGTAGATTATTTTGGATCGAATTCTTTTGGTCCGAGTTATTATAGGTTGAGTTTTTTTGATTCGAGCTCTTTTAGGCTAAGCTTTTTTAGGTCGAGTTCTCTAAACTGATCTCTTTGACATATCATTCATGGTCGACAACCCTAACCAAAAGACATGGTCGACTGGTTGTAGAATGGTCAGATTAACAATGATAATAACAAATCAACTTGGTAATGTCAATTAAGGTATTAAGACCAATCTCTTTGACATATCATCCATGGCCAATCACCCTAATCGAAAGGCATGGTCGACTGCTTGCAAAATGGTCAAATTAAAAATGGTAATGACGAATCAACTTGCTAATGCCAATTAAGGTATTTTTGGACTGTGATTAGGTCGACAAAAAGGTAAAAGTCCATAACAACCACAATAAATAAAGCTCTAAAGTATAAGTGTTATGTATATGCATCACTACATTAATACTATATTGATAGGTTATCTACTAACTTTAGCATCAGAGTGTCTTCTACAAGTACCATCCGATTGAACGAGAAGACTAGACCCAACGCCCGTTTGGCTACAAAATGGGACATGAGCACCCAAGCGACATGGACAAGAAATTCGGGAATTGACAGTACTCGGCGTTGGAGACCTACCACAAGCTTGACATATACATCCCGAAACATTTTGGCACCCACCGTGAGGCTGAATGAGTGTCTCTCTTACTCCCATTGCAACCATAGGGAACTAGATGAGTAATACAGTGGAAACATTCAATTGCCCAATCGTTTGACCACAACCTCTCAACCTCAACCGCATGGCCTTCTTCAACCTCAACCTTTTGGTTGTTCAGCCTCAACTGCATAGCCTGCTTTGACCTCGACCTCTTGGTTGTTCAACCTTAATCACACGACATTCTTTGCCTTCAACCTCTTGGTTGTTCAACCTCAACGACACGTCTTTCTTTGGCCTCAACCTCTTGGTTGTTCAGCCTCAATTGCATGCCCCTCTTCGGCCTCAACCTCTTGGTTGTTTAGCCTCAACCTCTTAATTGTTTAGCCTCAACCATACGACCTTCTTTGACCTAAACTTCTTGGTTGTTCAGCCTCAATCGCACGACATCTTTCGGCCTCAACCTCTTGGCTTTGTTAAGCCTCTACCATATTGTCTCAATCGACATCATCATCTAAGCACCTTTAGGCTTCAACAACTTGGTCGTTCAACCTCAACCATTTGACTTGACCTCTTTCGACCTCAATCAGTCAACTTTTCAGTCTTGACATCTCAACATATCGGCCTCATATGTATCTTGTCCTCTTTTGGCCTTAACCTGTCAACTTTTCAGTCTTGACAGCTCAGTTAATCGACCTCATTTTAATCTTGGCCTCTCTCGACCTCAAATTGTCGACTTTTTATTCGACAGTTCAACTGGTCGGTGTCATCTATGTCTTGACCCCCTGGATGTTCGACTTCAACATAACCTTATTCGAATTCATCATCCTAGCCTCTCTTGGCTTCAACAACTCGGTTGATCAGCCTCAACCATTCGTACCGGCCTCTTTCAATCTCAACCTATCGACCTTTTAGTCTTGACGATCAGTCTCATATGTGTCTATGTCGTTTGGTTTCATTTGCGTCTTCACCATTTTTTGGCCTCTTTTGGCCTTAACTTGTTGACTTTTCAGTTTTGACAACTCGACCGATCGATCTCTTCTATGTCTCAACCAATTGGTTGTTAGATCTCAAAATAACCTTATTTGTCTTCATCATCTTAGCCTTTCTTGGCTTCAACAGCTTCACCATTCGACCTACCCCATTTTTCTTGGCCTCTTTCGGCCTCAACCTGTCAACTTTTGAGTCTTAACATCTCGGTTGATCGGTCCCATCTGCGTCGTCATCGTTCGGCCTCAACATAGCCTCATTCAGCTTCATAATCTCAACCTCTTTTAGCTTCAACACCTTGAATGTTCAGTCTCGATCGGCCTCAACATAGCCTCAGCCTTTCAACTTTTTAGTTTTGATAGCTCGGTCAACCGGTCTGATTTGCATCCTCATTGTTCGATCTCAACATAGCCTCTTTCAACCATCTCAGTCTCTTTGGCCTCTTTCAATGTTGACTTCTCAGTCGATCGGTCTCAACTGCGTCGTCATTCAGTCTCAACATAGCTTCATTCGGCTTCATCATTTTAGTCTCTTTTGGCTTCAACAGCTTGGTCATTCGACCTCAACCATTCGTCTGGCCTCTTATGGCCTCAACTTGTCGACTTTTCAATCTTGACAAGTGAACCCTTACTGCACCCTTCAATAGGACGGGCAAGGAGGCATTCACCTAAGTAAACCCCTATCGCACCTTATAGCGATCGATCAAGGAAGAGTTTTGAAAACATCCCATGTCGAAACACTCACCTTAAAAGCGGTTGAAGCACATCTAATCAACATACAATAAAGTGCATGATTAGTGGTTAAGGAGGAGTTCTAACTAAGGAATCCCTCCCGATCGAGTTACAGCTTTTGGCATATGCGTCGTGTACTGAACGGCCAAATCCAAACTGCTTTGCAAATTATTTAATGCTCGGACTTGAGGGCCTATGTATCGTATGCCCGTCTGGTCAATCTCAGACAACCAACCATCAACCAAATGGTGTAAACTTTGAGACAATGACACCCTTAGTTAACTACTTTGGGGCAAGCTCCTTTGGGCTGACTACCCTAAGTCGAGCTCCTTTGGTCTGAGTTCCTCTAGGTCGAGCTTTTCTAGGCTAAGCTCTTATAGGTTGAGCTCTTAGACGTATCACTCATGGTCGACCACCCTGACCGAATGACATGACCGACCGATTGCATAATAGTCAGATTAATAATGGTAATAACGAATCAACTTATTAATGTCGATTAAGATGTGTTTAGGTTGTGATTAGGCCGACAAAAAAAATAGAAAACCATAACAACCATATTAAATAAAATTTTAAAATATAACTTTTATAGACATGCATGACTCCATTTGCTTGATATCGATAAATCATTTATTGACTTTAATATCAAAATATCTTCTGCTAATACCATTCGACTAGACTAGAAGACTCAATCCAACACCCGTTAGGCTACAATGGCATGAACACCCTAATCAACACTACTCGACATTAAAGACCGACCATAGGCATGATACATACATCTCGAAAAATGTAAGCTCAATGTAAGTATGTATACATATGTGTGTTATGGTGATTATTCTCGCTTTATTCTTCATTAGAAGATGTGAAAGAAATGAAAATAAATTTGGTTGACATTCCACCTTTTTTTCGTTTAGTATTCAATTCCTTGACGAACAACACAACCCTGGATTACTATGGAAGAAAAAAGTTATATATATATATATATATATATATATATATATATATATATATATGTGTGTGTGTGTGTGTTTTGTGATGATTATTCTCTCGATTTATTCTTCATTAGAAGGAGATGTGGAAGAAATGAAAATAATACTGGTTGACATTCCTCCTTTCCTTATTCAATACCTGAACGAACAACACAACCCTGGATTAAAGATCTTAGATGGAAGAAAAACACATAAAGGAAAAGAAAACTTATTAATTGGTAAATGATGTATGACATTTTTTGAGAGTATGTACGGAAGTTGTACTGATTTCCAGCTACGTAACAATGGGTAGTATCTATGCAAAATCTATACCTCCGTTAATATGTAATTTTTTCTCAGGTTACTGATGAAACTTCTTTCTTTTTGATTCGTGTGACTAACCTATACTATCGAATTTCTCCTATGGATCTTCCCCTCCTAGCCATCTCTAATTGCTACCACAGGATCAGATTTATTAAATTTCCCGCCTCCAACTGATGCTTAAAAATAAATAAACCTCAGGGACATGCATCAGAAACAAAAAATTATGCTTTAAGAGCAGAATTGGTTCTTTGTGGAGGAAGTGGTAACAGGTTTCTAATTACAAAGCCATTTCCCCAAAAAGAGGCAAGACAGAGACCCAATATAGCCATGGCAATGACAGAACATGCAGGAGGAACTGCCTGACTACTATCCAAAAATTGGGTTGCAAGAAGGCCTGCAAGAGTGGAACTCTGCATTCCAGTGCACAGAGAAATGGTCCTGCTCACCTGTTCTTCTTGCCTGTGACAGTATTTATTGTATTAGAGTTTAAATATGACACAGAGTAAAATATTCTTGGTCTTGACAAGATTTTACTCATTCATCTTAAGAATAACAGTTATTTCAAGAAAATTATGTTAGACGACACACTTCAAAGATAGGTCAAATCAATAAATCTGAGTCAGAAATATAATAGTTTTTTGCATGAGAAATGTCTATTTTTATGTGTCATTACTATTTTATTTCAGATCTCTGATAACAAATGAAGGATGCCGAAACACCACCTTTCAATTTAAAGACAGCAATAGATGTATATATAGCCAAGCAGATTATGTTTTCTGAAGGAATTTAACTTTAAAGCACTTCATTAAGACATATACACGCTTGTTTGGATACAAAATTATATGAACTTTTGAGAGCTTCTTTATTACAAAAAATTCTATATTTTAGTAAATAAGCTCTTAAAAACACTTCTAGCTGGTATCCAAACATGTCATAAATGTCAATTTCACAATACCAGTTTTAATGTTTTGCCAATTTCAATTTCAATTTTCTTCACAACATCTATTTGTCAATAAGAAGCTCGGGTAGCTAGGTCCGAAAAGATCAACTAATCACAGAAGAGGGCACCAGATGGAGACACATACCTCAACGGTGGAATCTTGGACAACCAATACCCTAAAGTGAAGGCAACGAGATGGAATGTTAATACTGGAAAAACCAATCGGAGACCTTCGCCTGACAAAATTTGACTCCTGTTTAAAGCAAGAGGGCCGCCAATGCACAGCGAAGTACAAATCATAGCAACAAATGGCATCACAGGTTGAAGAACAGATACAACTGGCTTTGCATATGCATTGAGGAGAAGACCAAGGGTCACCGGAAAGAGAACAACCTTTCAAATATTTACAAGTAAACCAGTCATTAAACCAAATTCAAGTATAATATCACAGAAGCACTCACTAGTCTCTACACACCTGCAGAATTGACTTTGCCATGGCAACTGGATCAACTGGCATCACTGAACCAATCAGAAGACCAGTTAACAGTGGTGTAACAACAACTGATGCAATTGTGGTATAGCTTGTGAGAAGAATGCCTAGGGCTACATCCCCTTTGCTTAAAAAGTTTGCATAGCTGGATAGCTGAGCCCCAGAAACACAAGCTGTGAGGACAAAACCTGCATAAAACATCCTAGACAAACCAAAAGCCTTCGCAACGAAGACCCCAAGAACAGGCTTAAGCATATATTGTGCAATTAATCCAACGGTAAGTGGCAAAGGTCTGCAGCAAAAATGAAGATAATGAACATTGGAAGAAGCTCCATGACTTTACGTGTTGCAATCTTAAGCAGCAAACAAAGAAAGTAATAATGAAATTCTTACCTCTTAAATGCAAGAGCAAAATCATCTACCGATAGTTTTATTCCAATAGACAACATAATCCCACCAAGAGCAGGTGCATATAACTCTTTAGATACCCTGCTCAAGTTAAAACCACTGTCAGTTCCTCATTTTCATTCTATTCCACCATACACGCTCTCACCGAATAACAAAATTATAAATTCTAACTGGATAGGGATAAGAACAACTATAACGGAAAAATAAAATAACTTCGACTTACTAACACATCATAGCTGTTTCTCATTACAAAGGTCCCCACTGCCAATACTATATCCTACAAGCAATTAATCAAACACATCATAGCTGTTTCTCATTTTATTAGTCACTAATCCTTAATAATTTCAATCCAATTGGATTCCAGTAATCAAAATATAGGGGCACAAAATTCCCATGTACACAATAAATAAACTAGTTTCTTTTGTTAAATAATTGTAATTTCATCTCGAAAATCTAAGCATAATTAAAAACGAACTAAAAGTCAGCATGGAATATATAGGCCAAACTCTAAATGAATAACAATCTGTAGAATAGTATTTAAGTTTTGTCCATAAGCTATCAGATCAAGAAGGACACAATCAGAACGAAAAAAATCTTTGAAGCACACAAAACTCCATAACAAATAGAAGGTTAGTGATAGCAAGTCGTTAATTAAAAAAATACTTTATTAAATAACAAAACCAGTATCAATTTCCTTTCCCATAAATAATCTCTTAAGTAGACACTGAATTACAAAAAAAAAAAAACAGACCAGGAAAAGAAGAAACATGCAGCCTTAAACAAGATCAACAATGGATACATATTTGTTTTAAGATTACAATTGAAAATAAACTTTTTTTCATAAGATAACTTAAGTTTATAGATGACCAAAACCTAAAATATGGAAAAACTACTTAAGAAAGTATCCGTAATAAAATAGTATAAACTTTTTCAGTTAAAATTAACCCATCCATGAATTAAAAAATAATGAGAAAGCAAATTAGGTTATTTCCAAATTAATTTTAATTTTTCAATAAGCGTTAGAGAGCATAAATTTATTTTATTTCATTTATAAAAGAAGAGAAGCTCACCAAGTGAAGGTAGAAGGTTGAGCGAGAGCGACAACGGCAGTGGCAGCAACAACAACGGGAAGCAATGCGGACAGAAGCTGAGACAAGTCTCGTCCTCTCACTTCCCCAATGGCGTTTCCCTCATCAGCGCCGAGAGAGAGCAGCGGGAACTTCCCCGGTTGTCTTCGGAGGAAGGGGAACTCGATTCTGCCGCGGAACTGCGAGGTGGAGCACGCGAAGCTCGACACAGCGCCACCTTTCTGAACGGTCCGCGGCGAAAGGGAGGCGACGGAGCGCGAGGAAGGCTGGAAGGGCAAGAGGCGGAGGTTTGTGGAACAGGCGATGGGAATTGTGGCCATTGGTGGCGGGCGCCGGCGGAGATGGTGCGGCGGCGAGGCTAGAAAGAGCGGAGGGAGAAGATGAGGTTATGGCAGAGAGTTCGGGAGATATGGTATGATTGCGAAGTTACGTGAAACTGAAAGTGAAACAAAGAAAATTGTGTGATTGTGCAGAATGAGATGATACTTGGCTGAGTTTGTTTGATCGGGTTCGGGTGTGTGAGGGTTATATAGGTACTGTTTTAAGGGCACATAAGTAACTGTCTAAGGAGTTATTCAACTGTCTTAAGCACAATATGGTAATCTCAATAATTTGCGAAGGTCAGTATCCTAATTCTATGCAATAAAATAATAAAATGGAAATTATTTTTATTCATGTTTCTAAATATTACTCCTCAATAAAATTATTACAAACAGACAAATAATATTGAAAATTTAAAAATAAAAAGTGTTGAAATTGTATTGTATTATTAATTATTAATTTTGTTATCCAATCTCTGGACCAGTTTTAATTACGGTCTAATTTAATAGAAGACTCGGTCTCTGTCCAACCGATCTATCATGAGAAACATGGGTTTTATTTTTATTAACCATAGCTAAAAAAAGTATACGTTGAAATATTTTATTTATCAAATAGGGTTTTTTAAAATTGTTTTCAGTTCTTATTATTTTATATGCTATGCACTTTTTACTTTTTGAATTTTATTAAATTTAGTTAAAGTTTTCTGTTTCCTATATTTTACACACATTCTATTTGAGTCTTTTCTAGAAAAAAAAATTTAATCCTTTAAATTGATCATGTTATCAATTATTAGATGTATCAAAGAGGTTTTTTGTCCTCGTCAAATGGATCACTGAATTTATGGTAGTTTAACCAAACTCAATCTATCATCTACCGAATCAATGAACCATATTTGCATATATCAAAAAGTAAAATAAATAAATAAATAATAATTTTAGATAAAATAAATATATTTTTTAAAATGTCAATCATATTAATAAAATTAATTTTAATATATGTATTGCTTTGGTAGATATTTTGTGGGACCGAGACACTAACCTTTCTGATGTGTCCTCCTTTCTTCCAAATGTCTGGATAGTCTAAGCTGTTCGCCTTCCTTCAGCCTTGACTGCTCGGTTGTCTCTGGTCTGGACCGCTCGGTTACCTTCTTGACCAAGAGGGGGGAGGTACCTGCAAAAGGCACTCTGACGCTCAAGTTATGAGCGGTTTTGGAAATTGTGTATCACAATTGTATGTTTGAGTTATGACCGAATGTTAGTAGGATGTAGTGGAGTGTGAGTTGAGCGTGAGTAGAACGTACCTGACTGTTGGCCTTGACCTCATATTTATAAGTCATCTCACGGACTTAATCTAATCCAAGCCCAATAAAATAAAAACATATTTACCTTTAGATTCGATCAGTTGCTCATAAACAGCTTATCAATATCTTTAATCAGATATCTTTGATTATTTTATCCTTCACTAGATTATTGGCCCAATAATAAAATAAGCATTGGCCCAATTGTGGCCCAGCATTAATAGAACCGTTTGCCCTGGTTGGCTATAATGGTGACTGAACAATGCTGAGTGGGTGACCATTCGGTCTCTACTAGGTACAATTCATATGTCCCCTAAGTCTGAGTTAAGCGTTCGGCTTTAGCCATGATTAACTATAGGACTTATGAGTTTGAGGGAGGCTGCTTTTAGTCGTTGCTTGTAGATGATCGAACGACTTTCTTCAACCGAGGTCGTGGAATGCTGAGTAGAAGGGGTCGAATGGCCAAATACCTAAGAGACCGAATGGCCGAAAGGTTGTAAGGTCGTATGGTCGTGTGGTTGTGGCACCGAATGGCTAACAATTTGTTAGACCAAACGGTCGAACACCTGTGAG
This sequence comes from Vigna reflexopilosa, assembly GCA_027742785.1. Classification (NCBI taxonomy): domain Eukaryota; kingdom Viridiplantae; phylum Streptophyta; class Magnoliopsida; order Fabales; family Fabaceae; genus Vigna; species Vigna reflexopilosa. The sequence goes on along the minus strand of CM050914.1, from coordinate 24,703,155 downwards.
AGTTTCAATTTAGCACGAGAGTGAGTTCATGGAGAAACGCACCGCTCAGTTTAGGACCATGGGTTCTCGGAGTGTGTTCCCTGGATTTTGTGGACGAGAGTGAGAGTTCATGGAGAACCTTCCCCACCGCTCGGTTTAGGACTAGGGATTCTCGGAGAGCGTTCCTTGGATTTTGTGGACGAGAGTGAGAGTTTATGGAGAATTTCACCGCTCGGTTTAGGACGAGAGTGAGAGTTCACGGAGAACCTTCCCTACCGCTCGGTTTAGGACCAGGGGTTCTCGGAGAGCATTCCCTGGGTTTTGTTAACGAGAGTGAGAGTTCATGGAGAACGTTCCTCACCGCTTGATTTAGGACGAAAGTAAGAGTTCATGGAGAACCTTCCCTACCGCTCGATTTAGGACCAGAGGTTTTTCGGATAATACCCTGGGTTTTCTAGACGAGAGTGATAGTTCGTTGATAACTTTTATCACCTCGGTTTGGACTTCACTTGGCCGAGTGGTTTGTACACAGGATCCTGTCATCTACAATGAAGAAATACAACAACTCGAATTTGACAAGTGGGAAAAACTGTAGCCAATCAAACCGCTGTAGTTTAGACAATAGGTTATGCTATAAGGCCGGACGACCAAGCAAGTAAGATCGTTCGATCTTATCTTGGATGTTTGAAGGCCGAGGGATCCGCATTAGGATATGTCTCGGATGAGTTATAGGTGCTTTATGCTTTGCTACCGAACGGGCGAGAGAGAGAGACCAAGGTCTAATCAGGTTGTACCCTGTAAGTAGTAACTTTCTACACACACTGAGGCCATGAAAGAAATGTATACCAATAAATAATGCATATTATACACATGCTTAATCATACAAAGTACACTATTTCAAACATCCTAGCATGTTATGACCTAGACTTGACTGTCCGAACTTAGAATGAATACCGAGCTATGGCGGGTTGTGCACTTGTGGTGGTCTCTACTGCTTTGCAAAGCCATTGTCATGGGTTTCACCCTACTACACACACAAGGTTAGTCCGTTACCGCGCAATAGGCCTCCAAGTAGCGCCTGCACTAGGACCTCTCACTACTCCCACCACATGAATCAATCTTCTCTATTTGAGAATGAAAGATCATTAGAGTTTTAGGATAACCCCCAATACTGAGCTCCCTGTATTCATTCTAAACATATTTTAAATCCCACCGAGAGATTCACACTTTTGAAATCATACCTTATCTCCATTTGAATTCACTATTTCATCCTTTGATATTCATATCATTCAACATACACTTATACATCATCCAAATTAATCCACCACATCATTTATATCACACAAGAATAATTAAGAAAAGAGTAAACTAATCCCAAGACTATTCGCTCAGCGCGCTCTCTCGCATAGCGAATCCAGAGGTTCCTCGCACAGTGACACCAGCTCGTTGTGCGAATCCTCAGACAGAGACTCAACCCTCATAACCAGTCGCAGAGCAACTAACTTCGCTGTGCAAATTAACTCTCAATAGTATCAAACCCTAACCCCTCGCATAACGCCCTAAATTGCTATGCGAGAATCCCAGGCAGTGGCTCAGACTCCCCAAACACTCGCAGAACGCACCTATTCGCTATTCGAATAAAAATGGTAGTGGTCCTACACCCCAACTAGTCGCTCAGCGTCTTGATTTGATGTGCGGATCATCAAACAGAAAGCAAACCTCTTGAACCATTCACACAGCGCATCAGCTCGTTGTGTGAATGCCTTGGTAGAGAGCATCTCGCTAGGGTGACTGGCTGTGCGAATCCATTCGCTCAGCGAGTCTGCATAATTTTGCAGCACGAATTCTGCAGAATTATGCCACTCAACCCAAGTTTACCACTTCTAACTATTTTTCCCAACTTATAATCATCCTAATTTGTATTATACACCTAATTAGACTTAACTAAGTGACTCTAAACTTTCCTAACCTCAATCTAAAGTGATTATGAACCAATTCCCCCTTCAAAACTACAAGACCTAAAACCCAATTTACCACTTTTAGCACATTTTTTACTGACTCAAGAGTTCAAACAAGTCACATTTGGCCTACCAAAGCTACCCCAACAGACCAATTGAGCATCCAACCTCTTATTCCTATTTTCACTACCTCACTTCCTCATAAACAACTTAAAACCAGTATAATTCACTTAACTTTCTACCTAATTACTTTTATAACAGATTACCCACTTCTAGAATGATCAATTACAACTTTACTCAACATTCAATTCGGTTCACAACCACTAATTCTCAGGTTTCACAATCACACATTCAAATTTACATACAATTCAATATACACAAAACCTAAATTTAGTTCAATCAGCACCATAATACAATGTTCACCATACATATATGACAAATTACAAATTAAAGCCACAATCTAACTCTCATTACCTCTGCTCAACTACACCGCTAAACGAAAACCCTGACAACTTGCTTGCACCGCAAGACAATTCTAGAAAACCTTACAAATCACCGATTGGTGATGGAAAAACAACATTAGAACTTAAATTGAGATAGAATCTGGAAGAAAGGAACCCTTGATCCCTGCAAACATAATAAATTTGCATGATCAAGAACTCTAGATGTGCAAGAAAGGGTTAACTACTTACCCGCTCAATTCGCCCAATTGATCGGTCAAAAGTGAGATATGGTAGAGAGAAATGAGAGAAACAGAAAGAAACAATGTTTTAAAAAGATAGAGTGTTCTTAAAGTAATGAGACTTGTTTATAAAAGTTCTACTTATATTATAAGATTATTTTAAAATAAAATAATCAATCTCATTATTTTAATATATCTATTTATTCTAATATTTTTTTTAATTCATAACTAAAGGAATTGAATCTAATATCACCCAGACAACTACTATTTATCTGTGCAGATTTTTCAAATTAAATAGCTATAATACCAATTTCGATTTTTATTTCTTTAATTTTTTGTTTATTTTAAATTTCTAACTTTGAACTACATTGCTTTTAATTCGTCAAGCATTACCTAAACTATTTTTATTTCATCTATATAAGCATTGTCCAAACTGTAAAACTAAAAAGCAACGCATTTTAAAATTAAAGATACCAAAGTTAATTAGTTATATATATATATATATATATATATATATATATAAATTCAACTTTAAAAGTTTTAAAGAGATGAAAAGTATATTTGCTTTAATTTTATTCAAATGGGAATCTATGGACCACTCGATTTTAATAACTATAATATAACCACAGAAAACAGAAAATCCATTTTGCTTAAATCTCAAGTCTTTTTATTCCAAGCAATTGCCCCCACAAAATTCCAATTTTGGCTATCATCTTTCGAAGAAAGAATCAAAGTCTGATCATAGCACCATGACACTTTACGCCTAAATAATTTTTCCGGTTTTTGCGTGAATCTATTTTTAAATAATATTTACCTATTTATAATTTCAAAATTCAAAATATTATTTATGAGAAACGAAATAGTCTTCCAAATCTAGAAACAATGATGAAGCTTGCGCTGTCCACGTGTGGGAAGGCTCCATTCTGATACGTAGGGTAATATATATAATATAAATAATTTTTACATTTTAATTTTAAATAATTTGTATTTATTTAATTTAAATAAATAAATTTAAAAAAACAGTTATATTTTCAGAATAAATTAAATTTAAATAAATGATAATTTCGAAGGTAAAAAAAAACACATAAAAAGGGAGAATCTTTTTGTATATATATATATATATATATATATATATATATATATATATAAAGACTTTCCCCATTCGTTATTGTGTGTGACTAAATATTATTTAAATTAATATTAATCATATATTTATGTTAAAATGTTTAATTTCTGTTAGATATATAGTTGTACAATGTTATCTTTTTTAGTTCATTATTTTATTTTTACACACATCCAAACAAGACACAAACAACAAAGCAAGGGTGAACTAATTATATAAAAAGCATACAATATACCAACAAATAATCATACAAAAGTCAATTCAAGCAAGGTAAATCAGGACACAGATCCTAGCATTGTTATTTTCTAGACTTGACTCATCCGGATTTTAGAATGATAGTCGAACTATGGCGGATCTTGCACTCGTGGTGACTTATGATACTTTGGCCATTGGGTTCCCCACCCTACCACACTCACGAGGTTAGCCTATTCTGGGCCTTGAGACAAACTGGAAGCCCCCAAGACTAAGACCTCTTGCTACTCCTCACCATACGGTTCAATCCTCTCTACGTGAGAAGAAGAATCATTGGAGTTTCAAGATGACCCCCAAGACTGAGCTCCTACTTTCATTCTAAAAAATTAAGAATCTCACCAAGAGATTCTACACTTTGAAGCATACTTCCTTTTTACTTAGTAACCACATACTTTTAAAGTCACAATAACCATCCATTACATAATACCATACACTCCTAGTCATGCTTCACAATCCAAGCAAATTCAACATGATTCAACCCAAAACAAACTTAAAAGAAATAGACTAGACGCAATACTTTTTGCAAAGCGCACCATACTCGTTTGGCGAGACTGGCGCTTTTCGCATAGTGCACACACATATTCGCCTTGAGAATTAAGTCTTCATAAGTGACAGACTTTAAGTCTCTCGCATAGTGCACCCAGGTCGCATAGTGAGAGACTAAACAGAGGTCACTCCCATGCATGGACTCGCTATGCGAAAATATTCGCAGATTTCGCATAGCGAGTCTGCATAATCTGCAGAACGCTCAATTCTGCAGATTATGCCCACTCACTCCCTCTTTGCCAATTCTAGTCCCTTTCCCCAATTTCTAAGACCATTAATTCTTGATGTAAGACGAATTAAACTTGTGCAACTGATTTCAAACGTTCCTATATTGATTTTAAAGTGATTAACATTAAATTTCATCCATAAAACACTAATCTCTACAGCCTAGGAGCTCCAATTCCATTTTACCAGTTCTAGCATGTTTTAGTTCAGTTTTATGTGCCTAAGAAATTACAATGGCCCTTTCTAAACTGTCTAAACCCTCCAAAAACACCCTAGACCCCATTTGCCCAAAATCACTACCCCACTTCCCTTAAACTAACCTAGAACACTACCCAAGCACTTGATTTCTCAATAGAATTTGTTCTAACATCATCCACATGTGCAACTACTCCAAACAATGAATCATTTCAGCAAACCAATTCCATAATAAACAGCTTACAAACATCACATTTTACATGCACAATTTCAGTATCATAGCACATGCCAATTAAGCACAACAATCTAACATTTAAGCCCAAACAACATACTATTTCATAATTTTAAATACATACATATCACACAATTGATTTAAAACATATAATCAGCTCCCCTTACCTTGGTGGGTACACAGCACAACTCACAACACTGACTCAATAGTGCCTTTCACAACCAGCACACATCAAGACCCTACAAACCACCACATTGGTGGTAGAGAACAGCTCTTAGAGCTAGAACTTAACAGAAATTTGAAAGGAGAATATTTCTAATTGCATGCAATCAGTAAAACAGCATGCCCTAGGTTCCCAAAACAGCAGAGAAAAGGGAGAATAACTTACCGATTGAAGAACAAGAAACTAATCGATGATAAACGGAACCCTCGACGCGGTGAACGCTTGAGCACCTTCAAATCAAAAATTGATTGGTTCAGTAAGAATGAGCTGTAGAGAAAAGGTAGAGAAGAAAAGGAGAACTTAAGAGAAAGGTAAAGCTAGTGTTCATATAATAGTTGATGCTTGAACTTAAGGTTTTATATAAATTATTTTATTATAAAAGCTCAGCCCTATTATCGGAAGACACGTGTTCACCTCAAGGCTGCTTTTTTTTCTCATCCTTACGTAATCAAATGTGTAATAACTAAAATTATATGGAGATATCACATAGAACAATTTATATAACATATATTTTTTCATTTAACTTATTTTTAATATTTATTAAATTTTAGTTAACCTTCACGTCTCTTATAAACTTTTTTACTTTCAATTAAGTATTTTAAAAAAAAAATTATTGACTACTTACAATTTTTATATTTTTCAATTGAATATGTAACTTTTTTATATTATTTATGTAACTTTTTTTAACTAATTTATTTTCACGTGTTAAAATAATACGAAGTTTTATTATTAATATAGATTAATATTATATCATTAATATAAAACGTCACAAGTGAATTTTATTGATTTCATTATTTCACTTACGAAAACCAAAATATTTATTGCTGATATAGGTAGCAATGATAGTTATTTGTTATCCAGTACATTTTCATTAAAACAAATAAAAGTCACTTGTATCATTTTTTACATAAGATTTTACATTTCTTAATAGTGGAGACAAGTAACTAATTTAATAAGAAAAAAATTAAATATCAAAAACTCAATTAAAAAATATAATTATATATAAGTGTGTGATTGCTAAATCTCAATAATAAAAAGTTGAGTAACCCACGTGAGCAAGTTCTTTCAAACTAGTGCTTCACAACTGTGCATGTGTGGTTAATGAGTTATTTTCAGTAAAGAAACAATTATTATAGATAATCTTCACAAATAGTTGGGACCCACAAAGGTTTAAACTATTTTAATTGCACTTTTTTTATATATATATAATTGTTGGTTATTGCTGTTTAATGTGTTAAAGGGAATGTGGATAGGTTTGGCTTTGTTTATTATACGTAAACTATTTTCACCTGTTGATTTTGAAAGGAGAAACCTATTTAAAGCACTTTTCTGTCTAACCAAACAAATTATCATTTTTTATTTTCGTTTTTTCTTATAGTGTAAATAATTTTATAAATGTGACCTTTTATTTCCTAATTCTTTTTATTTATTTTTACTTATTTTTTCACCACTAAGGCATTCATTTATCAATTCACAAAGAATCCTTTTATCATGATTGATAGAATCTATCAAGAAGACTAAAATTAAGAAAGTGGGGAAATAAAAGAGAAAAAGAGGACTTTTTTCACTTAGAAAAAATATGGATCAAATAATGTTATATATATATATATATATATATATATATATTATAGTTTATTTTATAATATAATAAATAAATAAAATATCACTTTTATCTCATTTTCTAACGTATTAATTAAATTATTTAAATTGTTATTTTTTTCTAACTGTTAAAATAATCTAACTTTTCATTCATATATCGTATTTCTATTTGTTTTTAGTTCCTTCCACTCCTTCTATTTCTTTTCTCTTTATTAAATGGATACATAGTATATGTGTGAGTGAGTTTTTTTATAGTTAATTTTAAAATAAACAGTATATCCAAACAATTACAACAAGAAGCTTTCGAACGATACTTTGTAGTACAAACTCCTTCACATATAATCTATGATAATGTTTAAGTTTGGGGTCCAATGTAGAGTACAAATCGACCGATCAAACATCAGTATTAAATCAACTTATAAGTTGATTGGTCATGTCGATCTTTGACATCAAACGTGACTTATTGGAGAAAATCCAGCATAATTAACCAGTCTAAAAGCAACTTAACACAAATAAACTAAATATTGTATTAAGACACGATTGAGCTGTAATTAGGTTAGTGGTAAGTAAAAATTCATTACAAATAGTATAAATAAAAAGTCTAAATAGTAATTCATTATATTAATTATTACATTTAATATCTTTTACTCACACTCCTAATAACTTGAGTATCAAAATACCTTTTACATCCACTAAATTAGAGTAATATGAAAACCAAGACATCAAATAGAGTTAAAAGTGATCTTATAAAAACAATTAAAAAAACATAAATAATAATTTTTAGGTTTTCTTGAATTTCGTTTTTCTTATTTGAAAGAAAAAAAATGTGGAAAGAGGGAAATAGAGAGTACGGTATTCACTTATATTCAAAAAGAAAAAAAAAATCTAAAAATACATTTTTTTTAAAATTTGGATATATATGTGTATACATACTCACACGCCTTTTATGTAAATTATTGTTTTCAGTGTTCCATCTTAATTTGATATAAAAAGGGAAATATATTTTTTAGTTTTTGTATCAAATAATAAAAAAAACTGTATTAAATAATGGCACAAGAGAATAAGAAAAAGAAATATAAAAGAATGTAAAAAGAGTGAAATCTTAACTGGAAATTTCAATTCTCTCCTTAAAAGCATGATGTTAATTTATTGATGAGTTTGAATTTGGGGATATAAATTGACAAAGAATGTGATTTGTTGTATCTATCAAGTCTCTTCTTTAGAGAGGTAACATGTCTATTGCTTAGTCCTTATTGGCAAATAAAAAAGGTTATATCACAATTAAATATAACTCTAACCACCACGATAAGCTAAAGTCTAAAAGTCATTAACCCCTCCAAAACAATTTGAAAGTCTTCTTTGCTATTTATAGAAAACAAGAATTTAATTTTATAATACTTTTGAAAGCACCCAAAGTGTGTATTTAATTAATTATGCATAATTTTAATTAACGCTTTTGTCACATTCTAGATATTATTATTATTATTATTTAATTATCATCATTATGAAGTGGGTAGTTATCCCTTTGCAATTATGGATGTATGTAGCTTGTAGTTGGCACTTTCCCTTCCAAGTTTTATGGAATTCATTGTTTTCATGTGCTACAATCACATAAAGTGCAAAATCTTAACCTTCAAATTCTTTCTATTTCAATTACACTAGAATCTAACATTGTGCATAATTGAATTCAACTCACCCTATATCGCATTCGATTCTGCCATAGGTCCTTCTTATATTTCAAAAGAGGGCCATTATAGGTCCTTCTTACATTTCAAAAGAGGGCATTCTTTTGCATCATTTTAAAAAAAAAAATAAAAAAACAAAAAAAATACTCCTATACTAATAATACAATTGATAAATTGTCTCTTCACCGATTCACTGATTAATTGGAGTTGTAATTGACCAAACTCACTTTATCCTTATAGATAACAAATATTTTCGAGTAGATATAAGATATTTATCATTCTTTAAGTCATTTTCATGTGTATAAATTTTATCTAATGATAATGATTTTATCTTAAAAGAGTATTTAGTATTCCATGATGTTAAACTTTATTATTATATTTTAGCTTTGAATGAAAAATGGAGTTTTTGTTACGAGGAATTGTTTCTTGTGATAGTCCCATTCTTGTAGAAGTTTTTTACATCTAGAAAAGTGTAATGTCCTAATTTTGATGTCATAATTTATTCAACCTTTAAAAGATTTTATTTTCTTCACTAAGTTGTGTTAGATGAAAATGCATTATTTGGCCTAACAAATAAAAGCATATGTTGTCATAACTTTGTTTGATCGATTAAATGCAAACTTATAACTTTGTTTGACCAAATAGACACAAGTTTAACTCTGTCTAAACAAACACAAATTCATAGTTTTGTCCGACTTATTAAAGCTTATAACTTTTTCTTGTTTAAACTTAAAATTTAGTCTAACTTATTATATACAAGCTTATAGATCATACACACTATTTGAAAACATACATCATATTATAATGCTAATTATACATACATGCAAATTTTCTTACAAATTTATACTAAAATAAAGATAGGATTTAATTTAAAATAAATTACAAAAATAAGCTAAGCCTTTATCAATTGAAGATTCTCATATAACGAAACCAAAGGATATACTCCATGCGAGAAGTCAAAGTAGATTAATCTCTTTATTATAATTTGTGTCATTATTTTCTTCCTTTGAAAAGAAGAAAATAAGATGAGTGATTCTCTTACCTCTAAAATTATGACAACATCATAAAGTGTACAACAAAATCATTCAAATAAATTTAAAATTGAAATAAAATAAGTTCTCAAAATTGTAGATTATATTGAAATAATGAATCATAACCAATCATACCAAAATAAATGAAATTGATCACAAAAATAATTTACTTCAAAATTACATAAATTTTGCTATCATATATGAATATTTTGAGTTCAAAATTAAACACTCACAATTATCGATCTTTCATAAATTATTTTTATATATTTTGAATTCAAATTTTACACTTACAAATATTAGTCTTTTATGAGTCATATATGTTAATTTTTTATTCAAAATTGACACTTACAATTATCAATCTTTTATTAACCATTTCCATATATTTTGATTTCAAAATATAGTACTTATAATATTTTATCAATCATTTTTTGTATATTTTGAGTTCAAAATTTTAACATTGTCAAACTTTAAGCATTCTTGGGTCCCTTAAACAATGTCATTATACTTCTCGAGTCGTAATGATCTTACATTAATATGAATAGTTGTCAATAGGATGTATGCTTCGACAAATACAATGTGTGAACTACACAATCCTTTTTGTTATTAGATCATGAGATATGAGGTATGCAGTAAGAAAATGAAAAAAAAGATAGAGAAAAAAAGAGAAGAGAGAGAGAAAGAGAAATAAGAAGAGGAATTTTCATATTGATAATTTATAATGGTATAACAAAATGTCAATCAAGATAAATATAATAGAGTTGTATTTTATGTTATAAACATTAAATATTTTTATTATATCATATATTTATATTTATATATATATATATATATATATATGATTTTTTGTATGAATATTTTGAAATAATAAATTAATTTTTAAACTCTTCAACTAGACAGTAAGTTATACAAATTAATTTCTAAAATTATAGAATTTTTTAATGTCATTTACATTGTAATAAGCATTAAAACTTTATAATTACACTATACTATATATTTGTAATTGCAACCACTTTTATCTCACGTATAATTGTAGGTGAAATAACAATAAATCTTCTTTCTCTCTCCTTTCTTTTTCCTTCAAATCACCCCACTATATATACTTAAAACCTAAACATTCCAAGTTCTTTTTCGCTTACAACTATTATACCTCTTAAAACAATCAACCTAATACAGTCCAAATATTCTACTACCATTATGAAAATATTCTACTCTACTACCAAATTCAATGTATGTAGTATCTATTGTTACTATAATTATAGTCATTATTGAAAATTTATCATCTCAAAATGTTTGTTTCATTAAATAAAATTAGTGATAAATGATTACCTTTAATACTAAAAATCGTTAAATATTTTTCGGTTAAAATGCTTGTCCCGTTAAAATAACAAGTTAATAAAATAAAATCAATAATATATTATTACATCTAAAACTCTAACTCTTTAAAACATAAACAAAAGCTGACATCGGAACTTAATTGCATTGAATACAACTTTGCTTTAACGACTGAAGTTTCAACTATCAATATAAAATTTAGAATTAAATAATTTTTTTATATCAAATTTCAGATTTTGAGTGGTTTTTTTGGATATTGTTCTTATTAATTATGAAGAATGAAAACAGTCCAGAGATTAAAATAAAGATAAAATTTGAAATTTGAGAAAAGTTTAAAACTTATTTAAACTAGAGTTTAAAAGAAACCGTTGGCATAATGCAGTAAGTCCACTTGGGTTTGAAAAACCCTCGTTAAAGATTATAATATATTATCATAGCTTGGAAGGAAAACTATCTGAACCCAAGTTAATTACATGTCTAGTATGATAACTCTATCGTACTAAATCTTAGAATACTATAAAGGATTCTGATAAAAGTTTTTGAAAAAAATTTCTTTTAACGGCAACATAAGGGTCCCCATCAAAAGCTTTTAAGGAACTAGGGACTTAGATAATGTGACATTCATTTTTGTGTGTAATAATTTGAATTCTCTTTCTTTCTCTCTCTCTCTCCCACCAGAGCAACTTTGAACTGTGACAGCTCTTCTCTGTCCCAAAGTGTTGGTCTTCTTCCAACTTCTCCTTCTGTGACACTCTCCAACCCTTTTCTACTTTTTATAAACTCAAGAGAGAGAGTGTGTTTGTGTTAGAAAGCAAACTTGTTAGAGAAAACCAGAAACACAAGCTTTGTGTTTTTTTTCCTCTCTCTCTCTCTCTCTCTCTCTCTCTCTCTCTCTTCATTCTGCATTTGGTGCAAGAAGCAGACTTCAATCATAATTTATAGCTACAGATATGTCTGGTCACTGGGGTATTCTTGTTTCAGATCCATGGCTTCAGAACCAGTTCACCCAGGTGGAGCTTCGCAGCTTGAAATCCCAAGTAAGTTCATCATGGTTGGTTTTCTTCGCAAGGAGGTTCATCGTGTTTTTTAAGGAAGTTTTTTGAGTATTTGATGTTGTTTTCCTTGAAAGACTGGAATTTGATGTTGTCAGTGCAATTGGGGTGGTGGGTTGTTTATTTTTTTTAATTGTTGGTGCAGTTCGTGAGCATGAGGAGGGAGAGTGGAAGGCTTGCGGTTGGGGACTTGGCTTCCAAGATGTCAAGATTGAAGGTTGTGGGAGAGAATCTCAGTGAAGAAGAGAGAGCTTCTTATATTCAAGATTTGTATCAGAACACAAGTGAAGAGGTTGATTTTGAATTGTTTCTCAAGGTGAGCTTTATCATCTGATCCTTTCAAGCATCAGCTTTTTAAGGATACTGGATCCTTGTACTTTTTCACATATCACCCTTTTTTTCCTTCCTAGTAGTGATTTATTATCCTGATCTATTCTGATCTTCTCATCTACTCAATTTCAATATAAGAAATGAAATTAGTGTTACCTGGTATTTTTCTTTGCTCTAGTACTAAAATAGGTAACATGATAACAGCTGAAGTGGTTGATTGAATGAGGCTTTTATTTGTATTTAATTCAAGAGAAACAGAGAAAAGAAAGAGAGAAAAAGTAATATTTCCATTTTCCCTTTTGTTTGAACCTTTGATCCAAAAGATCTATATAAAGTTTTTGGTACAGAAAGAAAAAGAGTTGTAAATGTAATTAGAAATAGCATTTCCCAGAAACTTGGAGAATTATTTTCAATTTGCCTTGCATATTTTGAAGTGCAGCCGTATTTTGGAAAAACTTCTGTTGCTTTAGTAAGTAAACATCATACGGGGGATTAAACTTGGAACTGGTTCACCTTTTAAAAAGTGAAACAGTTTCAGTAGTTGTGTCCAAATCAAAGTTAATTTGAGTGATTTTAATAATGGTGCTATAATGATGACAGGTTTACTTAAAACTGCAAAGTTTTGCAAGTTCTAGGACGGGGAGTAATGCAAAAAACTCATCAGCGTTCCTCAAGGCTGCAACTACCACATTGCTTCACACAATAAGTGAATCTGAGAAGGCATCATATGTTGCACATATAAATAACTATCTTGCAGGAGATGAATTTCTCAAGAAATGCCTTCCTATTGATTCTTCAACCAATGATCTATTTGAAATAGCAAAAGATGGTGTTCTTCTTTGGTACTATACTTTTATTGTTTATCTTCTTATGTTGCTCAATATAACTCAGTTTTTTCATCCTTTAATAAGAATTACATTTGTTGCAGTAAGCTGATTAATGTGGCTGTTCCACGGACCATTGATGAAAGGGCAATCAATACAAAAAGATTACTTAATCCATGGGAAAGGAATGAAAACCACACGCTTTGCTTGAACTCTGCTAAAGCAATTGGATGTACAGTAGTCAACATTGGAACTCAAGACCTCATTGAAGGAAGGGTATGTTTGAGTGCTATGTGGTCTCTACATTAAAGCCTTTCTATTTCTCAGCAACTAGATCACTGTGATAATGAATCTCAGAATTAGTTATTATATTAGACTTAGGTTGTGCCTCTTGCAAGGTAGTGTTGCTAGATTTCGTCATATTTAAGATATTTTATTTCACTGTCATTATCTAAGAAACTGTAGATCCATGTTATGCCTTTCTGTCCACATCACGAGCTCTAAGGTGGATTATAATTTTTTTTATTAGAGTTAGATCTTTTAAATGAATTCTCTCAACATTGTTACAGGACTTGTTAGCCCATGTTATCAGAATATCTTTCTTTTAATTCAGTTTTTGATCATGTAGAAGTTACCTCTCCACCTTTCTGCTATTAAGATTTTTTTTTTTCAATTTGTGGATTGGTATCTTATTTGTTTTGTTTTAATTTCAGCGTCATCTGGTGCTTGGATTAATTTCACAGATTATTAAGGTAAATGGTAATTAATGTGAAGTTTGGAATTGTTTTGTTTAGATTGCTAAAATTTATTAACTTATATGAATAGATCTTCATTTTTTTTATCTAGTTATGCACTCTTGTTTTGGTATCAATAAAATTGGTAGAGACTGCATGCTGCATATTAAATTTTACAAGGAAAAACTTTTGACATTCCTAATGGTGGTTGCTAAATTAGATACAACTATTGGCGGATCTGAACCTAAAGAAAACACCACAACTTGTGGAGTTGGTCAGTGATAGTGAGGTAAATATTTGTTTTCGTCATCTTTTCATACTTCTCATCATTGTTGTATTTGTTACCTTCAAATTTCTGAAGTAACAGGGTATGGAAGAGTTGATGAGTCTGGCACCAGAAAAGATTTTGTTAAGGTGGATGAATTTCCATTTGAAGAAATCAGGTTACAAGAAGATAGTCACGAACTTCTCCTCTGATGTTAGGGTAATGGAGTATTTTTTTAAACATAAATGTAGCTATGCTATGTTATATATGATGTTAATATATGTTTAGTTCATATGAGCAGCCTCTTGAATAATAATTTGTTGATTAGATTTACTATTGGAAGTTGGAACTTTTAGTATTAGTATTAATAAGCTGTAGGGGTTTGAAATCTTTTTCATCTCATGTAAAACAGGAGATAAGTAACTTTAATATTGAGGATTAATAAATTGAATTATCCCATGAAGATTTTTTTTGAGTAAAACACATTTCTTGAAAGATTTATTGTACACTTTTTCTACTTTTAATGCTGAGAAATACAGGAAATCATTAGTCAGTATTATGAACTATTAATTATAGCAAAACCTTTTTGAGCAAAGTTCAGGCAGATAACCTTTTTTTAACATATATATTTCTGACACTGCAGGATGCAGAAGCTTATGCTCACCTTCTAAATGTTCTTGCACCTGAATACACTAATCCATCCACATTGGCTGTCAAAAATCCTTACGAACGAGCAAAATTAGTTCTTGAACATGCTGATAAGATGGGTTGCGAGCGATACATAACGGCGAGAGATATAGTGGAAGGTTCCCCAAATCTTAACCTTGCTTTTGTTGCACATATTTTCCAACACAGGTGATAATGATCTTTCTATTAAGCACACATGAGTTTAAATTGTTCCGTTTTTGAGTTGTTGGCTATATATAAGACATAAGATGGAAATCTATTTTAGGATTTAATTAAGGATTGACTTCAGAAACAGCTTATTCTCTGTGACTGAGTATGCTCCCAATGAATCCTTCTCTATTGAATCTCACTTTCACCATATTTCTTGGGGTCACACTTTTGTTTTCTTCTGTTATCATTTTATTAGATGCTCTTCCTGCAAATTGCCAGATTGGTTATTCTCCAGTGTATGATGATTTCTGCCTGACTAAACAACTGTCATTTGAACATTCAGTTGATACTCTAAATGTTATTATGTTCATTTTAATAATTTGTCACCCATTAGCCAGATTTTGAAATTTACTTATTCAAGTTATTAGAATAGGTGTAAATAGATGTACAATTTTGAACACCTAAATCTTCATTTGGCTGTCCCTTTTATTGGCTTTGAATGTGATTTGACTATCCTATATATGATTCCATTACATCTCCAATAAAATGTTTGCAAATTTATATTTGGGGTTTAAGAAATATATGCAAGCAAACTTAATTTCCCTCTTACAGGAATGGACTATCAACCCAAGCAAAACAAAGTTCTCTCCTTGAAAACTTGTTAGATGACACCCAAGACTCTAGAGAAGAGAGAGCATTTCGCCTCTGGATCAATAGCCTTGGAAATTCAACATACATCAACAATGTCTTTGAGGATGTTAGAAATGGGTGGAGTATCTTATTTTCACTATATCTCTTACAGATGATGACGGATATGAACTGGTCTTGTTAATCTTGTCTATGTAATTGAAAACTGTGAGATTGGTTTAATAATTTCACTTTTCAAATTTCTCACAGGATAAGAATGTTATAATCATTCAAATAATGGCAATGTATATTTAAATAATTCTGACATTTAGGAATTGTGTGACATGATTCTCTTTTTGATTTGACAACAGTTTACATTGTTTTCATATGAGATTTACATCTTCTGAATGTGTTGTACTTGTTTACAGGTGGGTACTCTTGGAGACTCTAGACAAAGTGTCACCAGGGATTGTGAATTGGAAGATTGCTAATAAGCCACCTATTAAGTTGCCATTTAAAAAAGTAGAGAATTGCAATCAAGTGGTGAAAATAGGGAAACAGCTTAAATTTTCCCTGGTAAATATTGCTGGGAATGACATTGTGCAGGGTTATAAAAAATTAATACTAGGTATGTTGACCTTAAAACTATGTTCTGTTGCTTGGTTTGAGTCAATTTATCTGCTGAAAATATGTCAACCATCAATTCATTGTTCCTTTGTCCCTTCTATAAAACTTTTTATCTGATGTTAGAGGATGCTAACGCTATTTAACCAAACATGGTTGATTTTATCTTCAGCATATTTGTGGCAGTTGATGCGATACAACATCCTACAACTTCTAAAAAACTTGAGATTTCACTCTCATGGGAAGGAAATAACTGATGCTGATATTCTCCTATGGGCAAACAGCAGAGTCAGTAGTTCAGGAAGTCAAAGCCGAATGGATAGTTTCAAGGTATTTTGAACACACACATATATATATATATATGATTCATTCTAGTGCAAATGACTGACTCTCGTGTTCTTTGTAATATTTGATAGTTTTATTGGTTTTCCTCTGGTGCTTGCCAACTCTTGCATGACAAACAGTTCATTTTGTAGTACCCTTCTGATATACATGTACATTATACTTCTGCTCAAGAAAAGATCCCAATTTCACTATATTTTACTGGGATATATCAGTAATCAAAAGCTAGATTGGCTATGCAGTTATGTTTGCTTCTAAAGGTGATTTTTGTTATATGGAACATGAAAAAGTACAGTAATTTTCCTGAGCTAGTTTATTTCTTTTCTTGATACATATTTTAGGTGTATTTGGTTAGTGTTGCATGGTGCTTTTGGACAAATAGTTTGTATTATTTATTCAGAGAATAAACTATTACCAAATTAGGTTGGTTAATTGTTATAATTATTCAAATTGCAGGACAAGAGTGTGTCAGATGGAATTTTTTTCCTTGAGCTTCTTAGTTCTGTGCAACCTAGAGCTGTAAATTGGGGTCTTGTAACAAAAGGAATAACTGGTATGTTGTCTTTCTACTCTTTAATGTTTTTGGCTTGCATGCATGTTTTCTGAATATCCTGTGATGAATCACTTGTGATGTGGACTACAATAATTATGTTCCAACTAGAGTTTTGGATTCGTTATGGTCATTAATGCCTTTGCTTGAAAACTGTAACATCACTCATTTTATTGAATTTTTCTATTCTAATTACATCATTAAAGCAAACAAAGCTTTTCATTTTTCATGTAACCCTGTCCTACTTTGGTTGTAGTGTGTGAGAAAGTCATGTCTTGGGCCATTTATAATCATTAACATCTGACAACAGGCAGATTCAATAATCCATTTTTATTGCAATTGTATTGATTGTGTCTTTATATATATTTTATATGATTTAAATTCCAACTATCAAGAAATTCTCTCAAGCTGAAGTTATCTCACTCCTTCTACATGAAGTGAACTACAAAAATTATGTTTTTCACTTGCATAATGGTGTTGCATGAAATGGACATAAATTTGGAACCAGGAGAAGATTTGTGTTGATCTGGTTTATAAATCGTGCAGATCAGGAGAAAATGATGAATGCCACCTACATTATCAGTATTGCAAGAAAGCTTGGTTGTTCAATATTCTTGCTTCCTGAAGACATCACTGAGGTAAACATTTAGCAAACATTCATGTTGAGGTTTTCGTCATTGACTTCAAAACATTGAGCAAACATTCACTTTCTACTGAATTGCTGAAACATTAGTTTTAGTGCATGTCTGGAAAAGTACTTATTTAAGGTAAACAATCCTCAAAAAAGTTTTAACCTGCAAGACACAATGGATATTATGGATGTGTCTAATGTGGGTGCAATTGTATTGGTGTTTTTTGTAACAACTTTTGAATGGTATTTTGCTGCATGTTGCAGGTTAATCAAAAGATGATCCTTACTCTAACAGCTAGCATAATGTATTGGTTCTTGAAACACCCTCTTGAAGAAAGAACAGTAGGGAGTTCAGACAGTGAGAGTGGGAGCCAATTGGAGACTACATCAAATTCAACACTGGATGAAGATTCTGTTTCTGATTCATCAGCAGAAGAGAATGGAAGCATGTAAATATGACTTGTGAAAGTTTTTGTTATGATCAAATATATAAATAATTGAACCCACTCTTTCTACTGATGATCAAAATATGGCAATTTTCATCAACCTTTTTTCCATAAGAGTTTTAGATGTTGATAATAATCACCACAAAACAGAGATTAAAAAGGATTAGGAAAGCCAAAAGAAAATTCGCCGTCTGTGGGAATCGAACCCACGACCACATGGTTAAAAGCCATGCGCTCTACCAGCTGAGCTAAGACGGCTGGACAATATTTATATTATTTTATACTTTTAGAATAAAATATACATAAACTTCTCTGACAACATGATTCCGACAAAATTGATGTCTTTTTAAGATTGTGGCAAGTGAAAAACAAAACGAGTATTTTAAATTTATGTAAAAAATAAGTTTTAAGAATTCATCGAATTCATTGGATAATTTGAGTGATTGAAAGAAGTTTTATGAAAAAAAAAGTAGTTAAATATTGATATTTTGAAGGAGAAAACAATTCTCAACGTACTGGGAAAATTTTTAAACAGTTAATAAGTTTAAAGCTTTATATATATGAGAGTCCTGATAATCCTTCAAAATTTTGAAACCGTTCTCGAACTAAATGGATTTATCTGCTGGTTGTGAGAGCCCTAATGAACTTTTTTACAATCTAATGCCAATAAATAAAATGCGTAAGCTAAACAAAAATTAAACTTTTAAAAAATAATATGGAATTTAGGTACTTTTTTTACGGTTAAATAGTTAAGTGATGATATCATACTTAGTACAAAGTCATAGATTATGTAAAAATAGGTGAAATTTTACACGTTAAAAATGATATTTTTAGTTTTTGATTTTATGGTTTGACCAACATCCTAAACCTATAATATGCGTGCTTGCTTAAAATAAGTCTATTTTGATGAGTTTTGTAGCAAATTACGAGCTTTATGGGGTTCTTACGAATATACATATTCTATGAAGGATACAACATCGTGAAACATTTATATTGGTTCAGTCTAAAACTTTAAGCTATATTTTATTTCTGTTAAGATTTTCCATAAAGAAAAAGAAAATAAAAAGTAATAACTAAAAAGGACATTTCTTCTTAAATTTCGTCCAATTTTCAAAATATTATTTCTCACATTCTCCGAGTTGTTTTTGAACCTTTTATATTATCATATGTTTGCACTCAGTATTACAACCTTTTTAAATCAAAACTTATACTTAAAAAGTATTACAACGTCAACACCAAAGTGTATCACTAAACAAACAAATATTTAAAAGTATTCATCACTATTACTTGGAACTTAAAAAAAGAATACACCAAGCCTTTTCAAGCTATTTGTTAAACACTCTTTGAATTTAAATAAGTCTCTATAGACAAAATACATAGTCTCTCTTCATAAGATATAACAATAAAATGTTTTTTTATCAATATTTTCATATCCAAATGAGTGGATATAAAATACAAATACTATTTTTTTTTCTATAGAATAGTTTTACAGTGAAAATCTTACAATTATGAAAACTCTCTTTCCACTTCACCTTGATCATGCGTTTTGGAAGACTTATAATAAATTTAAGAGTGTTACTATAGTGTCTAAAATTTTTAAACCAATAAATGCATTATAAATTGAAGAATTTTTTACGAAAAAAAAAAATACAAATATAAGTTTACTCATATTTGCATTACAAATATTTACAAAGAATAAATGAAAACAATCATCTTTCTCTTCATCTAATTATTCTTCTTTGCATTTGTATTTATATTTGCTCGTATACATAGTACAATAATTGAAGTTGGAAACTGTAACATTTACAATGTGAATAATATATTATGTACAATATCTTCATTAAAAAATGTTATCATACGTATAATTGTAAGTTCCTCTCTATATTTAAGTTTCTTATTTAAATATTTTTTTATAAGTAAATTATTAAATTATGAAAAATGGTTTTGAAAAAATTAAAGGATAATAACTAGTTTATATTCTTAAGTTGTCTTGGAAAAACTGTAATTACAACCTCATTAACCATTGGATTAGGTTGTAATGTTTATAAAGTATTATTGAAATATTGTTATTGTAATACTCCAATTTTTGTGACGTCATGGGTTATTAAAAATCGATAAAAATTAAAATTTTCATAGTGCGAAAACGTATTAAAAAAAGACTTATCCAATTATATTATTTTGAGTAATAAAATAGCGAAGGAAATATTAGATTGTCTTAACTTGTAAAATAAAATAACTTTAGTTGAATCCCAAGGTTTTTTCCCATCCTCTCTCGAGTCAATCACGTCTCTGAAACATCTGTAACATTATCTACTCACGTATAACGCATTATACGATCATCGCCAATAATTCATTCACAAACAGAAACACAAACACGTATGGGGAAAGCTACCGATAAGACAATCATAACAACAATATTTACATATACTGGTTATATCCACCATAATCAATCACACAACAAGATACAAACCTTCTGATTATATTAACCATAATCAAACACCCATTACACATAAGTAATTACAGCAAGATTCCTAACCCTCAAATCATAACAAATCAAACATATATGAATACTCAATACTCTATCCTCGAATTTCACTAACATCACACACCGAACTAACTCACTATACTCATAGTAGCATTTATGCTAACTATACCACTTGATACCACTACTACCAACATAATATTTCCCTAATATTATATCATCATCATACTCATCAACATGTGTACCTCCATCATGATTAACCCCATCATAATTACCACCATAAGCCTTCTAAAATATCATAACACCATTGTGGAAAGAATAATCCACACTCCTCATTAGTGCAGAATCGGCTTATAACGTCACCCATTAGACGTCAGTTAGAGGGGGCAGCGACGTAAATTATTGACCGGTGGCAATTGCGTAAATAAGTGAATCCTATAGACGTCTGTTAGGCGGGGGACCAATGTCTATAATACTATAGACGTCGGTGCCCCTAGAAACTAACATCTATATGTCTGACAGGTAAGTGAAAAGTCATTTATTTCCGTCATATAGACATCGGTGCCCCTCCTACCCGACGTCTATAGTTTGACATGAAGGTGAAAAGTTAATTTTTCCGCCATCTAGACATTTGATCCCGCCACCTGACGTCCATATGCGATTATAGACGTCAGGGCCCCAACCTACCTACGTCTATAGTCTGACTAGGTATGTGTAAAGTCATTCGTTTCTGCCAAGTAGACGTCGGTGCCCCTCAGACCCGACGTCTATAGTCTGACAGGTAGGTGAAAATTTAAATTTTTCGTCATATAGACGTCTGATCCCGCCACCTGACGTCTATATGCGATTATTGATGTCAGGGCCCCAACTAATCGACGTCTATATATAACAGAAATATTAATTTTTAAATGGAATAGACGTCACATTAGTGAGGCGCCCGACGTATATGCGATTATAGACGTCGGGTTGTTGGGCAACTGATGTCTAATGTCTTGTTAAATTATCGGTGCGAACCAACAATTTGCGAACCAGCAGTTTGATCGTCTTCATTCGCCTTTTCTCTCCGCTGCACTGCATTTCCAGGTGCGTTTGATGTCTCGTGAACCATTTAAAGTTGTTTTTACTCCGTTTAAAGTAATCTTTGATGTATTATCTTTCATTTGAACCGATTAAAATGAGTTTTTGTTGTGTTTTGGTACAATTTTTCTTGTGTCTTTGGGTAGCGTAGTGCACCTTCTCCTTTTGCTAGTTTCCTCATAAGAAAAACTTATGTTTTTTGGATCTCTTATGGCATTCCAACCTGAAGTCGAACCTGGGTCTTTGCATAGTGTCATTCCCACCGCCAATGAAAAAGAATACGGTGAGAATACGGTATCACCGTATTCTCACCATATTCTTTTTCATTGGCGGTCGGAGTGGACCTAGGCAACGACCCAGGTTCGTCTTTGGGTTGAAATGCCATAAGAGATGCAAACACTAGTGGAAAAACGTTGTTTAACGTCACCCCAATGACGTCAGTTAGCGAGTAGCCCGACGTATATGAGTGCACGGTGGCATTAGCGTAAATAAGTTGGTACCTAGACGTCGGTTTCAAGGGGACCCGACGTCTATAATAGAATACACGTCCGCTCTGTCCTAAACCGACGTCCAATGTAATGAGGTAGGCGAGAAGATAGACTTTTCCTGCGCCATTGACATCGCTTTTGATGGGGGCCCGACGTGTACTAGAGTGCAATTAATGCTCGTCACCTAATTCCCAGGCGTTTAGACGTCGAGTGGTCAATCTCCGACGTCTATAGCCTGTCCGGATGGCGGGAAGACAGAAATTTCTGCAAAATAGACGTCGCTTTTCGGGGACCGCGACGTCTATAGGCCTGTAATTAATTATGTTCACCAAAATCTGAGCCACGTCGTCGTCCGGTAGCAGAGCACGGACGTCTATAGTATTATAGACGTCAGCGCCCTTTCACAATCGTCGTCTACTTCCCTGACAGGAAATGAAACGTCAATCGGTTCATCGCCCTAGACGTCGGCCCCCCTGGACACCGACGTCTAATGGCATTCAAAAAGTCACTTTAAATGTTATCTTGGACGTCGAATTAGTTAGATAACCGACGTCTAGGTGACTATAGACGGCGGGTCCTGGGGGAACCGATGCCCCAAATCATTTTAAATAAAGCGCAGACCCTTCGCGGCATTGCAGTTTCTAATATCATTGCGTCCTCCTCATCTCCTTTTTCTCTCTTACGGCTCATCTCCTTTTTCTTTCTTGCGGCATTGCATTATTATTTCTGATAACATCATCGTCTTCCTCCTCTCCTTTTTCTCTCTTGTGGCATTGCATCCCAGGTGCGTGTTTTTTTATGGTTACCGTTTAAACTTTGTTCAGTCTTTCATCGATTATCTTTTGGTTCTGGTTCAACTGATAAAATTTGTTTTCTTGTTTTGTGTTTTAATGCAGTTTTGTTCCTCTCTCGGGGTAACACAGTACCACATTCTTCCTTTGCTAGATGCCTCCCAAAAAAAGCGGCGTCTTTTGGATTTCTCGTGGCGTTTTGACCCAAAAATGACCCTAGGTTGTTGCCTAGTTATCGTTTCACCGTAATTTTTCCCTCTTGCGGTTGAAAATGGAACTAGGCAAGAACCCAGGTTCGATTTTGGGTTCAAATGTCATGAGAAATTCAAAAGATGCAAGCTTTTTTTTGGGGGAAACTAGCAAATAAAGAGTGTGCTACTGGACTATCCAAAAATAAGAACAAAATTGCACTAAAACACAACCACTATATTAGACGTCGGTTAATGCTTACATCGACGTCTATAGTGATTTTAGATGGCGGTTAGTGACATGTTCGATGTCTTTATGTGCTCTTAGACGTCGGGTATTGCTTTCTCAGACGTCTATATATTGCCTTTAGCCGTCTGTTTACACGTCTGCACCGACGTTTAGTGACGTCGGACATTGCACTAACTGACGTCTGTATAGACGTCTATTATGTGGATGTTCGACGTCCCGTTAACGTCACTGGTATAGACGTCGGTTGTGAAGAAGACGTTAAAAGCCCAAAATAACCGGCGTTAAACAGCATTTTTCCACTAGTGAAAAGACGCAATTTTTTCTTACGAGAAAACTAGCAAGGGAAGGAAGTGCTATTGCGCTACCAAAGACACGAGAAAAACTACACCAAAACACAACGAACTCTTCATAGACGTCGGTTAATGTACTGATTGACGTCTATAGTGCCCATAGACGTTTATAGTACCCATAGACGTCGGTTAGTGCAATGTTTGACGACTTTATAGACGTCGTACGTGTCACTGAACCGACGCCTATAGTGCCCTTATATGTCGATTAGTGCAATGTCTGATGTCTTTATAGACGTCGAGCTTTTCACTGAACCGACGTCTATAGCGACGTTGCACTTGCAGAAATTCGATGTCCCATTAACGTCACCCGTAAAGACGTAGGTTCAGAAGGTGACGTTAAAAGCCCAAAATAATTGACGTCTAAAGCCCTTTCTGCATTAGTGCCTGTACGCTACCTCACTGACTGTAACCGTTCCTACAACACAATTTGTAGCTTCCCCTACGGATATATTTGACTAGTTCTGCAATCCAGTTAAGGAACATGCCTTCTTGCCTCACAAGGACAAGGAAACCACCATCACTCTCACACAAGGAAGGTTCAATACCCGAACAACCAAAACCTTTCCACAGATAAAACAAGGATTTACGAGGTACAACAAGTAGACTTATCATCCACTTTCATGCTCATCAATCACATACTCAGGTACATCCCAACACTCACTCATGCTCCACTCTCAACCACAATTCAAACTGACCTTAAACATAACCATTAACCTCAATCTATGATTATCATCATGTTCCACACAACACCTCAGGCTTGGTCCACATCCATTCTTCAACAAATTCGCCAGTTTTCACCAAAATGCACTATGATAATTGATTATTACTGAAGATAATCGATTATCTCTGAAGATAATCGATTATCTCAGTGAAATTTACCCAAAAACATCACGCAGGAAGGGATAATCGAATATCATCCCAAATAATCTATTATTCCCGAAACCACACTCAAAACCAACGTGCAAATAATCTATTATAACTAATGATTATCGATTATTGTCGAATCGAAACACATCCTAGACATGATTCAAGCATTCAAACATATATACATCAACCCTAGATCACGTGGAAACATACTTAACACATCATACATGCATTCAAGCACCACATACCCATGTAAACATACTCAAACACATATAATACATCACTTGAATAATCTAGATCCAATCATTGACATGTTATACCATCAATAAACCCAATTATAATACATATGATTATTACCATACCCTTACTGATGGGAAAAGGGGCAAAAAATAATAGCAACTTAACAAAGAGTAATAACGTAGCGAAAATTCACTCTTCCTTCTTATGAGAATCTACGAGGAGCACAAAAAAATTGAGTAAAAACAAAATCCAAAGCATAAAAAGACACCAATAATTTTTAACGTGGAAAACCCTTCAATACAAGGGTAAAAACGACGAGTCGTCCAGACCAAAGAATAATCCTCTGTGATCAATAATAGGTACAAAAGAGTCTATGATAAAAACACCAAATGAGGTTTTCAATCAGCCAAACTAACTAAGCATAATGCTTACAAATGAGAACCAAGAAGATGAAAATTCTCCAAAATAGAGCTGTTGATGTGAGGTTATTTTCTCCCAAACTATACATCCTATTGATGATCCAAATGGTCAGAATGAAGAACCATACATCTGAACCCACTGTCCAAAAATCAGCCTAATCCAACGGTGAACAAAACGACGAAAACACCAGTGTAGGTTTTATGTTATGCGAGAATGACTTCTTTTCTTCCTTTCTCTCTCACTTGGCTTTTCCCTCTCTTCAAATGACTCTAATGTGCCCTATTAATCTGACCATCTCCACTAAAACAAAGTGAGACATAATGGTCAACATTATTTGGTCTATTCTCTACATAGGAAAGGAGCCCAATAACCCAACACTTACAACATATATTTGCATGGAAACCCCTAAGCATCATAACTTTGTGCTCTCTTAGCATCAAACCCTTTGTTGGGATAACCCAACAAAATGTACATAATACTTTTATAGGAAAACCCATTACAAATATTACAAAAAACCTATTCACATGCAAAAAATACTTTTGTCGGTAACGTCAAATATTCGTCGGTAATGCATGTTTACCAACGCATTTTCGATGGTCAAATATCCATCAAAAAACATTACTAATGGATATAGACCATCGATAATTACCGACGGCCTATGTCCTTCGGTAATTACCGAGGGATAAAGGTCGTCAGTAATACCATGACTATGTTTTGCATTAACGACGGATAATGGCCATTAGTAAGGTCGTTAGTAATGACCAGACCAATTTCCAGTGCAGTTGCTATTGGGCCTTACCCATAACAAATGAACCTGCATATAAGTAATCAATATTGATCAAATTTTCAATTCAACCAGCCAATTCATAAAATGCAATCATTCAAGATTCATATAACTAAAATAAATAGTAATTGTATTATGGTCATTGAAAATAAAAGAACTAAGTTTGAAAATAAAAAGCATTACATCAATGTTTTAAAAAGTTCCTAAATGCCTAATAATCATTATAATCATGAAATTCATCATCATCTTGTTCTTCTTGCAGAGGCAGTTGCTGAGGAGGCGACTATTGGTTGACATATGGTTGCATGGGGGTGGCCTGCATCGCTGGGCGTTACTGCTGGGACAATGATGGGGCAGACTGATTATGTCCTTGCTAAGGTAGCAATGTCATGACTAGATGTTCAAGATTCTCAAATATAGTTAGAAGTGTATCATAAGCTTGTCTACTGAAGACATTGTTTTCGTTAGATGATTAACAACAAAAGATAAGAATTCACTATAGTGAACTAATAACAATAAATAGATTAAGAAAATAAAGAACCAAAAAGTAAAACATTACCATTGAGAAGCCAGACATTAAAGCATGATGATTAATAACTTCACCAATTTCACGGAATCTTATCCCAAATTTAACTAAATTTAGCCAAAAAAGATGAATCAAGATCCCCTAGTTTAAATTACTAAAATATTATATATACATTTAAATTATAAAAGTATTTCAAACCAAATAAACACAATATAATCCGAATGCAAAATGCATACTTGTATGGTCATCTGTAAACATCAATTATTAATACTTTCAATACATACTTATCTACAACATACCAAGTAGCTCATATGGTATGACTCACTACTTACTCTACATGTTCTTATGTCCTAATTTATTATTTTAATGATAGGATGCTTTATTACCTTAAAATTTGGGATTTAAGAGAATGGCCAAAACAACTGTTTTAAGACCATATGTAGTTTTATTCATGAATAATAAAATTTATGGTACACATCAGATATAAGACAAGCCAGAGATATATGACTGCTATAATGTTTCAAATATTCAATTATATATGAATCTTAAACAAGAGACAGAAACATTATAATTGATATCAAATGGATATATATGAATGAATATTGCCTTCTCCAAGCACTCAAAAGTGTATTTTACTAGTTGGCGAGAATCTTCATCAACATTTCATACAAAGTATGTTTCATTGAGGATAGATTCTCCCTACACCTCTACAAATTCTTCCTGCACCTCCAAATTTACCACATTGCCCTTCTGAATGCTGCACAATTTACAAAAAGAATGAATGAAAGATTATTTTTCAAAAATTAAAAGCCAAACCCTACACCCCAAAACCCATTCCAATACCCCCACCACACTTCATCTCTTTCTCTCCAACTGCTTTGTTCCCTTCTTCTCTCGCCCCCTTCCTTCCTACGTCTTGCACCTTTCCCTCTTGCTCTCTCGCTGCAGCTCTCTATGTCTCAGTCATACTCTACACTAAGCTAAGGTTGGTGTTTTCTTTCTTTCTTCGTTATTTCTGTGCTTTTCCATTGGATGGGGATGAGGTTTTGGAAGTGGAGAGACCCGCGTTTCCAACTACATGTTCTGGAAATGGAGAGACTCGCATTTCAAACTACGGCAGGCAACCACATAATCAATCTCCCAATTGCGGCACACAATAAATCGCACTTCCAACTGCGGCGAGACCAAAAACGCTCTTCCAAATGCGGTTAAGGTCTCCAACTTCGTCTTCGTTCACATATCCATCCACAATACAATCCCACAAATGCATCTTAATCACACAACACACAACACTGGAAGGATGAGAGTTATGTGAGAATGAAGGCACGATCTAAAACTCAAACGAGGGAGGAGGAGAGGAGGGAGAGGAGGAGAAACAACATTGGAAGAGAGGGAAAAAAGGGTGTAGGTTTTGATATGAAATGCGGAAGAGAAAATAGGTTTTTTTTAATGAGTTAAACAAAAATAAAAATAAAACAATTAAAGGTTTTGCCAAAAGTCTGCTTTTCTGCTCTTCTGACAGGGCACTCTTGTAAAAGTGAAAAAAATGGGAGGTGCAGGACGAGATACCTGAGGTGTAGGGAGGATCACTCTTCATTGATATCACCTGCATAACAATTAACAAAATTTCGTGTGTAAAAATTTTGCAACTTTGCACCCAAAAAACACAACAACCCTAAAATGATAAAAAAAAATTCAAATATTTAAAACAAGTGAAAATCACTGTACAACAACAAGAAAATAAAATAAAAACGAATCACAAAAACTTACAAACGTGTTTTTTTGTCTTTAATGGTGGTTTTCGCCCACGACGATGCTTCTAAATGGAGGTTGCAACGAAACGAACGTACGAAGCTTCAAAACCCACGTTAATGGTGGTTTCGACATTGAACGATGCTTCAAAACGATGAAACATTCAAGCAGAAATGCAGTGGACACAACTCTGATGAACGACAACGATTCAGTGAACAGTCCTTTATCGGTGAACGACTTGTTGTGGTCAAGGAAAGTTTGTAGGCGGAGACGTTCTCTCTCGTGGATTCTCTCTCACAAATGAGATTTGCAATGTTTGAAACTCTAAAAAAATAAACTCGCAAAATAAAAACTCCTACAATCCCAATTTTGCATTTCCATATCATTTAAAATTATTTTAGTTTTCCACATGAACTAATGAGAATACGACACGTGGATAAAGTCAAAAGTTTATCAAAAATTTGGTGTCAAAGTATCTTAGGATTATAGTTACAATAATAAAACATCTACATTTTGATTCATGTAAATCTTTCATAATTCTTTTTTTTCTCTATCTCTCTCCTTTTATCATATTATAATATATAATAAATTTATCAATTTTATTATTATTTACGTATAAATTAAGCGTTGACTAATTTTTTAATATGTATACATATATAATTTTTTTCCTATAATTATACTGTTACCACACAGTAATTGAATTCGGAGTACTTTTACTTTTACACAGGTGGTGTAATATATTTATTCCAGATTTGAGTTTGAGTTAAATTTATTTTATAGTTTAACATCTTTTTTATAAAAACACATGTTTATACATATAGAATTTAGGTAAATACAATCTTAATTTATAAATACTTTTTTATTTTTCTGTTTTAGAAATTTTAGTGGAGAACTTTGTCCTGTTATTTATTGGATAATGATACTTAGATAACATTTTTTTGACAACATTTAAACATTATCTATGTGTCATTATGTGATTGGTCTATGATATTGTTTATAATTATTATTATTGATTGTGAAGTAATTTTGGACCAATCACAAAATGACATATAGACGATATTCAAATATTGTCAAAAAAATGTTGTCTAAGTATCATTATCCTATTTTATTTGTATTTTGTGATATTTCCATTCTTCTAGGTACTGGAATGGTCCTGTACCTGAGTTCATTATTCAATTAAGTAATTTTAAACTTTTAAAATATAAAAAACACTTGATTTTCCACATTTCCTTACATGTCATCAAAGTGACGCGTGAGGCAAGCGCGTGTTGGAGTCACCAACATGTAGTTGAAAAGACCGTTAGCCTCATAATGCCGTCGCTTCGTAAATTAAACCCACAAGCAGGGGCAATCTCAGGTTGTCCTTTATCCATAAACTAAACCCTTTCTTTTTTTTAAAATAAAAATTGGTAAAGTAATGCACTCAAGTCTCATGTTTTCACAAATTCCCCTTTTGCCCCCAAACGTTTCGACTCCCCGCTTCTTTATAAAGACTGCCCCACCCCTACCTTTTCTTTCACGCTCATCTCATTTTCTTCTGCTGTAACTCTTCTTTCTCTCTCTTAGGGTTAGGGTTTTCCCTCTTCTTCTCCCTTCATTCTTTGTTTCCAATGGCTCAGCAAGAAGCACAAAATGGCGTGACGGAGAATGCCGCTGCAGCGGTGTCTTTTCTTGCCGTGAAGCCGCAGCTTCTGGTCGAAGCTCCTAAAGCAAACGACGCCGTTTCCTTCTACAAGGCTGCGTTTGGTGCAGAGGAAGTTGCCCGTGCTCTCAACCCCAAGCGCAAAGCTGACCACGAGCTTCCTCTCATACTCTCGGCTGAGCTCAAAATTGCTGGCTCCACCATTCTCGTCGCTGACCTCGTCGATGACTCTGCTTCACCGTTAGTTTTCTCTGTTTATGTTCATCGCTTATATTTCATAGATCTATCAATATTTGACATGTTTTAACGTTTTTGCTTCTATTGTTCTAGTTGTTGGTACTGTTTTTTGATAGTATGACTTTTATTTGTGTAAATTTAAGTTGTGTTTGTATTTTATTGGCCTGTGCATTGCTCCATAATTTTAAATTAATTTTTGGCTTTTATGCACTCGATCTATATTTAATAGGAATTATGTTTTTCGAGAATCGTGATTTCCTTTTTGTCTGTTTTGTTCATCCTTTGTTCATGTTTTGGTCTCTAGTGTCTTATCTATTGTTTTCGTCGTCTTAATTCCATGCTTTCAGTTAACTTCTGTTTTCTTTTGCAAAAGTGGTCTTCACTTGTTAGTTTGTAATATATTTCAATGACTGAAGGCAGTTTCATTTGATTTTGTTGTCAGCGTGAAGGCGGGTGGAAATGGTGTCGTTTTGTGTTTGGAGACCGAGGACGTTCAGGGGGCTGTAGCTAAAGCGGTGAATGCTGGGGCTGTTGTGGAGGAAGAAGTGGCTGAAATTGAAGGCGCGTGCTGTGGTGGGCGCGTGGGGAAGGTTAAGGACCCTTATGGTTTTGTCTGGCTCCTGAGCTCTCCTGGGAAGGAAAGTGTTGACGTGGAAGCTTAATGTGTGTTAGATCAGTTTGTTTCTGACAGTTGGATTTTCAGTTTGTTTTAGTTGTAGTAGTGATCAGGGTAATGATCCCCTTGTCTAGAGAATGTCTTTAGGATTTCAGTGAGTTATTAATCTAATGGTTGGGACTCTATATGGAGTATTTTGAAACTTTCGTACTTTGTTGTTAATGTTAATGAACCAATCTGACCCATAGAAAAGTAATTGGCTTATTGATGTTTTTCAAGTTTCCTTTAGTATTTGTTGATGTGTTTTTCTTAGTTAATTTCTATTGGCATTAATGTTTTAGATGCATCTTTTGCTTCAATTTTGAATGGTTAAATTTTAAGGTGAATATGTTTTGTCTAGCTTTATCCTAAAATTGCCCTTAAACTCTATGGAAGCTATTAAACTGTATGGAAAGTTTGCATGTTTGATAACCTTTGTTTCTGCAGTAACTTCTTAATTTTATGATTTATGTACTATTATGTCTGATTTTATATTTAATGGCTAAAACTGGCTGAATTGAAACAGGCTGAATCGTTTTTATGTATGATTGTGTTCATTATAATAATGTAATAATGTAGTATAGAAGTTTATAATAATTTTTCTTGTTTTACGATAGTTTTAATTATTTTAATTTTTTAATTATTGTTAAAAATATTAATTATGTAATAGTTAATGATGATCTTTTGAATAAATTTTGTTCTATTTGTTATTTGCTTTTTAATGCTTCTATATTCTCTATTCTTATAAGAAATATTGAATTTATTTTTGTCTTGTATTTAATTATACTTATTATTTTCATGCTGTACGATATTTTGGGCATAATCTAATATTTAATTGGATTTAATTTAATTTTTATATATGTGGATACTAGAAAAAAACTTTTTGTCATGAAACTTCCCTTTATTTGGGAATAAATTCAATAGTAATGATAAGAAGTTAAAACAATATTTGAATTCAGTTGATAGGCAAAAAAGTTCAAAGATAATGATTAATGAGTGTCTTTTAGTATGTTTAATAACATTTCTTGTTGTTCTATGTACCGTTTTTTCACTCTCTTTTTTTCTGTGGGGTGGAGTCTAGGCATTTCATATTTTTAAGTGGAAGAAAAAAGTGTTGTGTTGTGGTCCCTCTCATATTTCTATGTACCGTTTAATTTTTTGTGAGTGGGGCACTGTGCCATTTTGTGAAAATATGAAAGGCAAATAGATTCCTCGTGTTGTACTTTGTAGTTTCTTTGTTTTTGATTTAGCAAAATAAAAGTGAATCTAAATATCCTGAATTTTAAATATAAAATATCTGAGAGGAGAAGCTCGTTGATATAGATTTTTCTCTTTTACAATAAACCTAAATAAAATAAACTTTTTTTTTACTATTTGTATTCTAAATTTTGGGTGGGATCCCAAAGGATTAAATATGCTTTTAGTCCCTCAATTATTAAGTGATTTTAGTTTTAGTTCATTTTTTAAACTTTGGTACACTTTGATCCTTATCTTTAAGGAAACTATAATTTTTCGTCCTCTAAAACCAATGCCGTTAAAAAGAGGCTGAGCTAACTAACGGTGTGTCACATCACTCTTCTTTTTCTGAGTTTGGGTATGCCATGTTAGAAATTAAAAATTTGAAATTTAAGTGAAAATGCTTTTTCATTTTCTCTTTCTCTTTACATGGAACATTCTTCCTTCCTGTGTCTTCCTTCCTACGTCTCCAACCAATGACTATCAGTCCTGTAGACAACTCCCAATGACCATTAGTGTTAGACCATGTGCATCTAGTGTATTCTGAATCTGATTTTTGTAGGTTAAAGACATAATTTTAGGGTTCATAGGGATTTTTTTTGTTTTCTACAAGTTTCCATGGTCGCGCAAAATGGGGTTTCACGATTTGAGAGTTCTTAAAATAAAAGAGACATGCAAGTGAAAATCAATCTTGTGCTTAAACGTTCCAATTTTGCTAAACAAAACGGTCATAACTTAGGTATTATTCCTCTTTGGCAACCATCTTTAAAGTCAGTGAGACTTGCATACAAAGGAATAAGGGTGTACACATGGTTGATTGCTAAGGATTCCATCCAAAGGGTGTTGTCAGGGAGAGTTAGAGAGACACTTATGGGCGTGTGTAATCGATTACAGTGAGGCTGTAATCGCTTACCAGGGTAAAAAATGAAGTTTGTACTGAAAGTTCAGCACTGCTCCCATGGTTTTTAAGTGTAGCTCCCCATGGACTGCTTGGACCTAAGTAGGTCAAATCTAAGTGAAGCGATTACTAGGCCCCTGTAATCGATTACACGTGCATCAGACATGGGTCAAAGGGGAAGGGCCTCCCCTCTGAACGTAGGAACACCTACACTTGGTCTTCCATCAACAGATGTATGACCCAACTAGAAAATTCTTGTTGTGGACACCTTCAACCATGGGCATCATGGTTATTCAATCCTCAAAACACTGAAAGAACAGTGTTGCAAACCCCTGGGAGTGCTTCAGCCATGACTGGGTAACATCCTATAACTTTTGGTACGTTAGGGGATTTTGATACTAGTAAGCGATTACCACGCCCCTGTAATCGATTACAAGAGCATCAGACATGGGTCAATGGGGAAGGGCCTCCCCTTTGAACCTAGGAACACCTACACTTGGTCTTCCATCAACATATGGGTGACCCAACAAGAAAATTCTTGTTGTGGACACCTTCAACCATGGGCATCGGGGTTATTCAATCCTCAAAACATTGAAAGAACAATGTTGCAGACCCCTGGGGAGTGCTTCAGCCAAGACTGGGTAACAGCCAATAACTTTTTGTACATTAGGGGATTTTGACACTGGTAAGCGATTACCAGGCCCCTATAATCGATTACAAGAGCATCAGGTCTGTGAAAATTGTTCATGGACTCACCTGTCCACATACAAACACCCTCACTGGGTCTTCCCTACACGTAGGGGTGACAGAACTGGACATTTGTTAACAAGCAATAAGGATGAAAATTACATAATACTACCAAACAACACATGGAATGAATATTACAATCACAATTCAAACAACAACTTTGTTTATTAACAATCAAAATATTTGTTCCAAATACAACTATCCATACTTAAAGATCTACCAAATACTACACTATTAACAAAATACATAAATCATTCAAGTTTGGGACTATATCTGGTATACAGCGTTCTACAAGCTTTGCTTTTGAAACGCTTTCGGCGTACTCCTTCCTTCATAATGGTTTCATGGCTGTAAATTCCTCCCTCACATGCAAAGTAATTATAATTGTCATGTTCTTTACATGGCGTAGTGTAACGACCATCATATTTATTCTTCTCTTCCAACAACTCAGTCTGCAATGCAGATAACTCTTATTCAAGTTCTTCAATTACAACATCTTGTTCCTCTAAAGCAACATCAATATTATTTTTTTGTTTTTGATTGCTTGTTGAATTTGTTGGTTTCTTCAAATCCTCTCCACTTGGATTAAATGATTCTTTCACAGATGCCTGACTCATTTCTTTCCTTGATGCACCATAATCATCAAACATCTGCAAATTCATGACAATTATCATTGTATAAAACCATTCATTCAAACAAATTTATTACTTAAACAATGAAGTACATACCACACTCGTCTCCATTGCACATTTGATGAACTTGTCACCTACATTTACATTCATCCAATGCAAAATTCTTGGGTATTTATGTACACAGACATTGGAAGGAATGAAATGATCACAAAACCAAACCTGAAAAACATCATACATATCATAATCAGTCATCTCAATTCACTACCAACAAAAAATGGCTTTTGCTAAGTTTTTTTTCATTCAATTTAATTTGGTCACCAACTAAACCCAACCCTAAGCTTAAGGTAACATCTACTTCCTTGAATTCCATAAAATTTTCTCCAAAAAAAAAACCACCCCTTTCATCATCCCATCTAATCAATAAATCGCTCAGAATATTCCTTTCAATCTTAAGGTTTTCATTTAGTTCTAAAAACCATTGAAATGGAGTCTTTGAAATAATAGCCTTCTGCTCCTCACTCAAAATTTCATTCAAACCGGCAACAAACTTGGTTTTCAATGAATGGCGAACATACAACTGCAAAATCAAAAAATAAAATTAACACCTTTGGCTGCAATCAAAACTGATCAAATGCAATGGAATCACGAAATCATGTTCTAAACCAGCATTATGTAGCAAGAACTTTTGATAGAAAATACGACATGAGCAATGGAATTCACCTTAATCGAATAAATTTTACTCCAAATGAAAGTGGTACACCAGGATTTACAACACGAATCCACTAAAAAAAAAAATTAATAGCTTGGGCTACAAAGACCAACAAATGGTAAAAATGACCAACCCCCCAAAAACAAAAAAAAAGCAAAATGACCAACAAATGAAAAAAACCCATAACCCAAATATGAATACGGAACAAGGATAAAGTCCATACCTTGTTCAAAAAATCAATGTCAGGGGTCGAATCCATTGCACACAAAAACGAAGAGAGAACGAGAAACTTTAAACAAGCCTTCGACGAAGATCGATGAACGAAGATCACGAACTCCACAAAACCAACAGGGCACACAGTGCACAAAACCAACACAGAAATTGAAATGAAAATGAAAGCCCTAAAAATGGAGGAGGGAGAAGAGAGTGCTATGGAGAGAGAACGTAAATTTGAAAATGAAATCCCTAGGAGTGAGAAAAGAGTGTTGTGGAGAGAGGATAGAGTGGGAAAACGAAGTAAGGGCAGTTTCAGAATCCAATCTCGAACCCTATCTAAATCAGATTTTTAAATTAAAGAAAACATTCAAAATGGACCAATTAAAATTTGACACGTGGCATTGTCAAATTTTTGTCAAATTCCCGTTGTTAGAATATTGCAATCCTTTTGAAAAATGAGGACTTGGGAAGGGAGAAGGAAAATCGGAGGTGGGGTCTGAGTGAAATATTAAAATATTTTTGTGTACAATGAAAAGTATATGGTATATGGTTCATTTATTTCACCCCAACTTTCCCACCTAAATGTATAGTATGTGTAGGAGAGAGAGAAAGAAAGAGAGAGAGAGATGGAGTATAAATGTGAGATTTGCTTGTTGGTGGGCTTATATAAAGGAGGATAGGATGTTGCATTTCCCCACTCTTAAAGATAGCGAAAACGCTCTGTTAACACCTATTTTTGACACTAATTTGACACTGTCCACGTGTCGTGCTCTCATTGGCCGATTTTTAAAAGAAAAAAAAGTGTTTAGTATTGAGGCAGGGGTATATTTGGAAGGGGAAAAAATTAATTTTTTTGTTTCGCGGTTTCTTCTCTCTCGTTCTGTCATCACTCTCTGAAGCATTGCCATTCCCTCTCTTGCTCTCGTATCATCACTCTTTGTTGCTCGTCTAGCTTTCGTCAACCATTTCTTTCGCTTATCAGTTTCACTGTCGTCAACCATTGGTGGTCTCTCGCTTAGTGTGAGTTTTGTGTGTTGTGTCATTGGTATGCCCTTTCTTTCGGCATTGAAGCCCTGTTGTGTGTCGTCTTCATCATTGTCGTTGTGTTTTTTTTAGTGCCCTTTCTCTCGCCTTCGTGCTCTGTGTCGCTTTGTCGGTGTGCACCGTTGAACCCCTCTCACATTGTTGTGTTGCTGTGTGCCATCAAAGCCCTGTTCTGTCTCGGCTTCGTTTATTTTGGTAAGTGGAAGTGGACGATATCTCGGCATCTTCTCCATATACTTTTTGTTCATTCGCGAACCCTAACAATGTTGTGGACCTTGTTTTGTG
Organism: Vigna reflexopilosa; assembly: GCA_027742785.1. Taxonomy (NCBI): domain Eukaryota; kingdom Viridiplantae; phylum Streptophyta; class Magnoliopsida; order Fabales; family Fabaceae; genus Vigna; species Vigna reflexopilosa. The sequence goes on along the minus strand of CM050914.1, from coordinate 24,666,318 downwards.
CATGTTATGAGCGCAGGTCCAATGGCATCCCGAGAACCAAGTGTAAGATTGAATGTAAATTTTGTGCACATTTCGTATGGCTGATGTTTTGAGTTATAGTATTTATTATATTTTTGTTAATTATTTGTAGTGGCGCCTGCGTGTCTCCATGGAATCGGCAACCCTTCTTGAAATGAATACTTTACTACGAGACGCTCACGTCACTTGTGCAGAAAGGGCTTTAGACGTCAGTTATCTTGGGCTTTTAACGTCACCACCAGAACCGACGTCTATAGGGTGACGTTAATGGGACATCAGTTTTTTGCAGGTGCGATATTGATATAAACGTCGGTTAAGTTCAAAGCTCGACGTCTACAGAGACATCCGACAATGCGCTAACCGATGTCTAAGCTTACCTTAGACGTCGGTCTGTAAAACTTGGGACATCTATAAAGCAGTCAAACATTGCATTAACCGACGTCTTTGGGGCTGACGTCTATGATGTGATCGTTGTGTTTTGATGCGGTTTTTGTCGTGTCTTGGGGTAGCTTAGTAGCACCTCTTTCCTTTGCTAGTTTCTTCGTAAGAAAAAGTTGCGTCTTTTGAATTTCTCATGGCATTTCAACCCAAAGACAAACTTGGATCGTTGCCTAGGTCCATTCCGACCGCCAATGAAAAAGAATACAGTGAGAATACGGTCACCGTATACTTTTTCGTTGGCGGTCAGAATGGACATAGGCAACAACCCAAGTTCGTCCTTGGAATGAAATGCCGTGAGAAATCCAAAAAATGCAAGTTTTCCTTACGAGGAAACTAGCAAATGGAGAAGGTGCACTATGCTACACAAAGACACAACAAAAAAAACCGCACAAAAACACAACGAAAACTCATTTTAATCGGTTCAAATGAGAGATAATATATCAAAGATTACTTTAATCGGAGTAAAAACAATTTTAAATAGTTAAAAGAAGAGGAAACTTACTTGGAAAAGCAGAGCAGCGGAGAGAAAAGGCAAAACGATCAAAGTGTTGGTTCGCAAACCGCTTGTTCGCAGTGTTATTCAACAAGAAATGAGACGTCTGTTGTAAACAGAACCGACGTCTAAAATAGAAAATAGGTTGGACGCCTGACTAATTTGACGTCCATTCGATTTAAAAATTAATATTTTTGTTGTATATAGACGTCGACTTGGCGGGATGAGACGTCTCGTGGGCGGAAACAAATGACTTTTCACATACTTGGTAGGATTATAGACGTCGATCCCTGAGGCAACTGACGTCTAGAATTGTATATAGACGTCAATGTGGCGGGATCCAACGTCTATAGGGCTGAAAAGAGTGACTATTCACTTGCCTGGCAAACATATAGGCGTTAGTTACAATGATCCCGACGTCTATATGTTTGACAGGTTGGTGAGTAGCATTAATTTCCGCCATATAGACGTAGGGGCCCCCGTCAATGTGGCGGGATCTGACGTCTATAAGGCTGAAAAGAGTGACTATTCACCTGCCTGACAAACTTATAGGCGTCAGTTAGCAGGAGACCGACGTCTATATGTCTGATAGGTAGGTGAGCAACATTTAATTTCCGCCATATAGACGTCGGGCCCCCCAACGAACCAACATCTATAAGGCTGAAGGAAATGACTTTTCACCTAACGGTCAGAAATATAGACGTCAGGTTGGAAGGGCCGACATCTAAAATTCTATAGACGTTGGAGATTGACCTAACAGACGCCTATATTGCCAACTTATTTACAGAAATGCCACCGGTCATCAATATACGTCGCTCTTTGGATGAGTGTGTAGTTGGATTGGTTTGTGAGATATTTAATCCCAAAACCACTACAAAACAGGATTTGATTGACATGTTTCATTTGATTGTCAAAGATGAGGAGATACATGTTGATGTACTGTGTAGGTTGTACATTTTAGTTTATTTAGTAACATTTTTTTTTGCCTAGGAAATCTAAATATGTCGCTAACATGCCTTGTGCAGTGTTAGACGACTTAGATAGTTTATGTTTGTATGATGGGCTTCATGTGTACATAAACACCTTGTACAAAATTTAAATAACTTAATGAAGAAAATTATGTCGGGACGAATCAAGAAGTCTCTCAGTCTTAGTGGGAATGTTGCTGTGTTGCAAGTAACGTGATTGACTGAATAATGTATTTTGAAAGCATTTTAGAATTTCGCTAATTGTTTGTTTTGATAATTGAAGGCTTGGGCGGTGGAAAAACTGTCTTTGCACTGTCATACTACTCACAGGAGGTTCCCCCGCATATGGCGTTGGTACCCTTATACCGAAAAGAAAGAAACAATTAAAAATCTATTTAAGACCGGAGATGTAAGTTTTTGAAAGTTTGTTTAAATTATTTCCTGGATATATTTGACTAATGTTGTTCTATGTGTTTGCTATAGTTAAATCTTGATTGGTACGTAAGTAAGAAGGATCGTCATGTAGCTGAACTCCGTATTCCATTGCAAATGAATGACATTGGGATGGGTGAAGGTGAAGAATTTATGGCTGAATCATCCAGGATTCAGGATTCAGATGACGATAGCACCGACACTACGACGTGGCTAGAAGGTGTTGATGCCATATTGAAGAATACGAATTCTAAAATAGCGTCATTGCATGGCCACATTGCAAGGATAACGAAGGAGTTAATGGACCTTCGTGAATTTCCAATGTATAACGAAGAAGCTGCATTTGGTGATCCTGAAAAAGGAGTTGGTGTAGGTGACGAAGAGAACGGCGGTGGAGATGATGACCACCTTATACAGGATGAAGAACCGACACCTAAAGATGACAAAGCTGCAGCATATGGGCATCGTCCTGATTATATTGATGTTGATGATGGCGACGACGATGATCCTGAAGGGGTGGTACCATTGGCAGTTCCCCCTATCCGCAGTTTTGCTGGTGATCCTACCGCCAATGTGGACGTTGAGCAATTGTACAATGCAGTAAGTGTTAGAGATAGGCGAAATAGGTAATTGTTTTGAATTTCATATTTTATTTGCGATAAGCAATCGTGTGTGATTGAATAATATTTGAATTGTTTCAGAGTTGTGTGTGAAATAATTGGGCAGTCGTTGAACATAACTTTTATGTAGACTTTAGCACCACGTCAATATGTAGATAACATGGTAAGTATAATTCAACATGTGTTAATCTTTAGTGTTGTTACTTATGTTATTTATTTGGACATTTAGAGAAGGTTGACCTGTGTTGTATTGTGTAGGTGGTGTTATTTGCGTCTACAATCTTTATGCACTTCCAGAGAAGGTTGACCGGTTTGGTGAAGAGGGTTCATTTCAGTTCTTTATATTCGGTACATTATAATTTATTTTGTATGATATATTTCTTGGTAGAAATAATGTGCAATGCATTGATTCATTTGAAATTGTTCACAACATCATGTTCTCGATGATTTTAGGAGACATCCTCAAAATCAACATGTGTATAACATGCGTAATTTTGCCAGCTATATGAGGTCTGATCTATTTGGTGTTGGAGACATTCCCACAGCTGACTTTGTGAGTTAGTGTAATATGTAATTATTATGTTTGGCAAATTTAGATTGTTAAAGTATTGACATTTGGTTTGTCTTTGTTTGTAGTTGTTTATGCCGTTTGTCCATGACGAGCACTAGTGGTGCTATGCAGTGAAAATTAGAACATTAGAAATATATGCCATTGACTCATTGGGCAAGGGTGTTAGAGATAGGAAAAAGATTGACAAATTTGTGGTATGATAACACATTGTATGTTTTTGAATAATTTTTTTTTATTTGATGTGATGATGTTTTTTTAAACTGGTTAATGAACTTCTTTAGTAGGGTGAAAATATGGCCAAATTTTTTTGCATGTTGTACGATAGACCCGAAGGGAGTATTGGTCCTTTGTCTGATCAACAATCAAATATCTCATCCCAACCGAACTTGTAAGTTGTTTTAATCATTTGATTTAAATATTTGGTTATTTCATTATTGTTTGTTGTGATAACCTATATATGTTTTGGTTCTATTATTTAAGATTTGATTGTGGAGTCATCATGTTAAAAGTTATGGAAATTTGGGATGGAGAGGACAAATACAACGGCAAGAGCATGCCAAAGTATATGAATGTAAGTATAAATTTCGTTGTTAGCAATATTTCATGATGTTGTTAATTATATCTAAAGTAAAATATATTTTGTTTCAGGAGAAGCTGCGTGAAATTAGAAAGAATTATGTAAAGGATTGGATCCTAGACATCGAGAACATCAGAATATTGGAAGCGTTATATGAATATGGGTTGTTGTAGGATTGAATAGATATGTACACATTTTATATGTATTTAGACCAACAATGATATATGTATTCATATTATATTGTAATATGATAAAGATTGTTACAAACAATGATAAATGTATACATATTGTTAATTGAATTCCATACGATTTATATCCAATCAATATTATGTCCAATGTCTATTTATTTATGTTGTTTGTTTATTGATCATAAATTAAAGCGCCATATTAATAACTCCTTTTAATAAACGCAATAGTTCTCCAATTGAAGTGAATGTCTCAAATTTCTGCATCATAAAAGTGATTGGTAATCGTTTACTATGACTGGTAATCATTTACAATTGAGGAAGTTGTTTGATTTCGTGTGACTTGTGCTTCAGAAAACACAGTGGTAATCGTTTACAGGCCTTGGTAAACGATTACGCGAGGGAATTTGAGGATTTGTACAAAAAGTTGTACTGAAGGAGCCAATTCTGGTAAGGCAGGGGACCAGCTATGAAATTTGTAAATTTTTTCCATGAGTGCAATGCATGTTGGTGGATATTGTTGCTAAACTGTGTTTAGAGTGTTGGAGGTCATGTTTGGGCACCCCAGGAGCAAGGAAATGTTCCAAGTTTGTGAGTTGGGCAAGTTAAGTGAAGTGGTTTGAGTTGTGCTTCAGCAAAACCCACTGGTAATCGTTTACAGGACATGGTAAACGTTTACGCGTGTGAAATTGAGGATTTGTACAGAAAGTTGTACTAAAGGAGCTAGTTTTGGTAAGACAGGGGACCAACTATGAAATTTGTAAATTTTTTCCATGAGTGCAATGCATGTTGGTGGATATTGTTGCTAAACTGTGTTTAGAGTGTTGGAGGTCATGTTTGGGCACCCCAAGAGTAAGGAAATGTTCCAAGTTTGTGAGTTGGGCAAGTTAAGTGAAGTGGTGTAAGTTGTGCTTCAGCAAAACCCACTAGTAATCGTTTACAGGACATGGTAAACGATTACGCGAGTGAATTTGAGGATTTGTACAGAAAGTTGTACTGAAGGAGCCAGTTCTGGTAACGTAGGGGACCACCCATTATATTTGTTATTTTTTTCAATGTGTGCAATGCATCTTGGTGCATAATGTTGGGCAAAGAATGAAACAAAGAATGTTTAGAAATAATGATTGGCAAAAAGTAATGTCGAACATTGGATTTACTTAACCTTAATCACTGAAATTACAACATAACATATTAATGATAACCATAAAGTCAATCTAAACAAGTCATGGAAGTCTAGGATTTTAAAATTACAGTAATCCAATAATTTGTTTAAGTGGTCATAATATAATATTACAGTTATCCATAGAAATTAAAATTTCACCTGCATAACAAAAAATATAACAAAATATGTAATAAAAAGACTAATTGTTGATGAGTGGAAAGAGCAATATGATTCTATAAGTGCTCGCCAACTGTTATGGAGAGATGATGCTGACATCCATGGAAGAATTCTGGCAGGGCGTATGAAGGTACAACCTAGAATTCTTCATTACGTTCTGACTCGAATCTTGCTTCCTCGTGCAACCAATAATGGTCAAGCATCCGAAGAGGACATTATGCTGTTGTGGGCCCTTTTCAATAACATGGAAATTAACTGGGGACATCTTATCATAAACAAGATGAAAAAGGCATTAAAGGACAATGCAAAATTGCCATATCCTCATGTGATAACCATGTTCTTGGAGCTGTTTGAAGTCCCCACTGAAAATGATCCGTGTACGGAAATTAAGTCCAAACAAAGGATAACATCTAAAGTTATAGGATCATTTGGTTATGTCCAATACGAAGAAGGAGTGTGGATTCCAAAAGAGATCGCCCCCAATCAACAACGTCAAGTTAGAGTACAAGAACATAATGATGAAGGTAGTTCATCCACATCACTAAATGATGTACTCAACCGCATCCAAGAAATGCAGACTTTCGTTGGTTCAAGATTAGACTCCTTTGATACGTGTTTTAAAAACTTGGAGATAACCGTGGGGACCAAATTTGATGCCTTTCAAATGCAATTCTCAAACATGGAGTTGGCCATGGGGACAAGATTTGAGTCCTTGGATTCGCAAGTTGGACACATTGACGAACAAATGCAGCATTTTCGCACCCGCTTTGACAACGATCCTAATTCTTAGAATTTGTTCTTAATATTTTTTTATTGTTATTTTGAACTTTTCTTCTTCAGATGACTATGTTGGTATTTCAGTATTGTAATGTTTGTTTACTAATGAAGTGTTTTATGAAAAATCAAAGTTCTCGTAATGAATGTTTACACCAACCTTTTGCAGATTATTGTTCACACCTGATGTAAACATTGACGAGTGCATTTTCTGCTGCACTTGTTTCAGGACTTCAACCAACAACTTGTACCCAACATAATTGCTTCCCATATGCAACATGGGGTGCCCAAACGTCATTGATCACACCCAATACACACCTAAACAACAAAAACAAGACAAAACACTTCAATCTTTGCCAAACATTGAACACTTCACATATTGGTCCCTGTGTACAAAAAACTGGCTCCTGAACCACAACCTTCGGTACAAATCTCCATTTTAACTCGCGTAAATGTTTACACACCTGATGTAAACGTTTACCAGTGCATTTTCTTCTGCACTTGGTTCAGGACTTCAACCAACAACTTGTACCTAACATAATTGCTTCTCATATGCAACATGGGGTGCCCAAACACGATTCATCACACCCAAGGCACAACTGAACAATAAAAACACAACAAAACACTTGAATATTTGCAAAAATTTGAACAGTTCAGACACCGATCCCCTATGTACAAAAAATTGGCTCCTGCAACATTACTTTCTGTACAAATCTGCATTTTTTCACGTGTAAACGTTTACACACCTGCTGTAAACGATTACCAGTGCAATTTTTAGTAAACTAGGTTATGTTATTCAACAAAAAATGTTTCCTAAGTCCAAATGCATTGTTTCGTTCGTCCATTAAATCCATCATTACTAAAACAAGAAGCCAACTTTAATCATTAACAATTCAATGAAAACATCATTTCCCAATGACAATAACATATGCAATTCAATTAATTGTAATATTTCAAACAAAGAAAGTTGCATGTATTTGTAATTACAATCCAAATTACAGAACATCTCTTCATGTAAGACTAATTACAATCAAAATTACAATGTCAAGTATCAAACCTATACTATTGTCACTCATTTTTTATTCTAAGCATTCCAGTGTAGGGAGTCCTAAGAGCTATACTCTTGTAATGCCTTCGTGACCCCTTCCTCACATACGTCTTCGTTGGAGATGGATCACTGGACATGCCTCCCGGGGAGATGGACGGTTCTTCACGTGGCACACTCTATCCACCATCCTCTGGTCTTCTTCGTCTAGCTTTCTCATAAGCAACCTCTTGCTCCAACACAAAAACCTTTCTTTTAAGTTCTGCAACTAGATTTTGTTGATGCTCTATGGTACGCATTACACTCTCTTTGAGTTTTCTTTTCAATAGCTTCTTTGTTGATGGTTTGTCATCTTTCATTTTTGCTCTTGGTTGGTCATCCTTGTTATCCTTCATTGTACCAACATCAACATCATGATGAACCTGAAATTCAACAGTCATATCATACTAGGAAGACATATATCATAACATAAATCACTCAAACAATAAAGATCATACCACACCACTCTCCAAAGCTCCTTTCATGACGTTGTCTCCCAAATTTATATTCATCCAATGCAATATTCTAGGAAATTTTTCTATTTGACCTTTGGGAGGTATAAAATTCTCACAAAACCATACCTACACAAAATTCATCATCATAACTGTTAGTCAAGAACACAATTCAAGCCACAACCCAAAATAAGAAATGAATAAATTCAAATTACCTGTAGCATGTAAGTGCAACCATCGACATAAACGTTGCTTGTACATTTTCCTTTCTTCAAACCATCTGAAGCTTTGCACAAACTACGTACCAAATAACGGTAGACTAAACTACCCCAACAAAAACTACCCAAACTACTTAAATTATCAACAATTTCAAACAAAATTAGAAACACTCTTCCTCTACGATTGAGAAATAATACCTCAGATATCCCAACCAATATATACAAGCTACAAAAATCAGAACAAGGTATTTTTTCTGTTGTTTCTTTGCCTACATTTCCAAATCCAAACTCTTGGTTCTTACGTTTTCTCATCAAACATTTGTATACCAAATCCAAATCTGTTGTTTCTTTGCCTACATATTTCACACATGAACTTCTTTTCATTTTTTCCTTCAAGTTAATATCTTGACCATCTGAACTCAACCCCAGACCTAAACAAAATTCATTCTCATTCATAGGGACAAGTTTATCACCGATAAAAAAAGAACCACTGGAATCCACCCACTTAACCACTAACTCACTCAATATATTCCTACCTATTCTAACTTTACGACTCAAATCTAAGAACCAACGAAAAGGAGTCTCTGAAATCACTGACCGGTGCTCCTTTGTCAAGTGTTCGTTCAAAGTTGAAATATATTTTGTTGAAAATGAATGTCGAACCGTCAACTGCATCAACCACAAAAGTTCAAAACCCTAAAACAAAAACAACTGCAAACTTAAGAGAAAAGGGAAAAACCGAATGTTCAAAGGAAGACCCATTTTACCTTGGTCGTCGAAGAAACCTGGTTAATGGAACTCGCCATTTCGGACAGCTAACAGAGCAAGAACAACAGCCACCAAGACGCGACGGCGAAAGCAAACCACCAACACGCCACAGCCACCAAGGCGTGATGGCGAAAGCGAACCACCAACACGCGACAGGCACCAAGACGCAACAGCGACAACGAACTACCAACACGCCACAGCCACCAACGACAGTGAGATCGAAGAAGGAGAAATGGAACGAAGATGGAGAAATGGGCAGAGAGAGACGGTTTCACTCCAATGAAACAAGAAAGGGCAAACATGGAAATTCAAAATACAAATTTTGTCCTCAATCCTAAAGCTAATTTTTATTTATTATAAAAAAATAACCAACCAATAGAAGGCCGTCACGTAGCAGTGTCAAAATGGTGTTAAAAAAGTGGTGTCAAAATATCAGGACGCTAAAGATAGCTAGGTGAGGGTGTGCAAAGGAAAGAGATCAAATTGTTTTGCTTTCTGAGGATTTGATGGAGGAACATCTCACTCCACTGGCTGTTACCCATCTTCTTCAACACTTTTGTGCATCCATGAAAATTCCCAATGGGTCTATGCAGTCTTCTGGAGGATCTTGCCAAGAAACTACCCTCCACCCAAGTAAGGAGAGGGGAATTAGAGATCAATCAACTCTATATATATCTCTTGGAAAGACAGATTTTTGTGGACTAGCTAGGCACAAAGATCACACACACATACACATATATATAGTTAGTATCTATAAATGGGCTATTAGTAAACTATATATAACTTTATGAAAACGTTTCTGTAATACATGTGCTGATTCTTGAATCTTGTTTCTTCGTAATCATATAGGTGGGAAGGACAAGGGGCTTATGATAGATCAAGAGGAAACAGAAGGAATTGGTATGTTTCCAGTGTTGAGGTTAACTTCAACACTGGTGCAGAATTATTGTGTTTGGTTAACAAAAGTGTGTTTATGTGCATGTAGGATACTGGTGTGGGAAGATGGTTTCTGTAATTTTGCTGCATCGACAGCTCCTGAAATCAACTCTGGAGATTGTTCCACCTCGTCCGTTTATGGGAACTGTGAATTTCAGCCCTACCAAGGACTGCAACCGGAACTCTTCTTCAAGATGTCCCATGAGATCTACAACTATGGAGAAGGGTATGCAATATCTGTGTATTTTAATCCATAACAGTTTATATATCCTTTTCTGTCACACTTTTTGTTTTATTCTGCTCCTGGAAGATTTGAAAGCAAAGTAATTATGTTGAATGGAGCAGGTTAATAGGAAAAGTTGCTGCAGATCACAGCCACAAGTGGATATACAAAGAGCCTAATGATCAAGAAATCAACTTCTTGTCAGCATGGCACAATTCAGCAGATTCGGTGAGAAAGAAATTAAAACCCCACCTATATCTTCCCTACGCTTGCAAAGTGAACAGCATTAAATGCCAAATTTAATTGCTCACAGAATCATCCAAGTTTAGCTATTAATTTCACGTGTTACAAAATTAATACCCATGATTTCATGTTTATATATATGTTTGTATGTTTTCCAATAGAAATATCTCTACTTATATCCTTATAGAACATACATCCTCTTTTACAGCACCCTAGGACTTGGGAAGCCCAGTTCCTGTCTGGTATAAAGGTATGACTATGAAACATGGAGCCACTCTTTGATTTCAGACTGCAGGATCTCCTTTCTCTACTGAATTCAAATATTGTGTCATACATTGATTCTTTCAGAACATAGCTCTTATTGCTGTGAGAGAAGGTGTTGTTCAATTACGAGCTGTTCACAAGGTTTTCTTTTCCCTCTTCTCTCTCTTTGTCTCACCCACTTGGTAAAATCTACTTTACAATTTTACTCTCCATGGAACTGAAGGTGATTGAGGACCTGAGCTATGTGGTTCTTCTAAGAAAAAAGTTCAGCTACATTGAGAGCATCCCTTGTGTGCTGTTGCCACATCCATCATCTTCTGCATACCCTTATAAAGTAGAAGGAGGGTATGGAGTTCCAGAACAATGGCATTTCCAAGGGAACCATCTTGCACCTCAGGCTGCGTTATATGAGAACCACTTCAACATGCCACTGAAGATAACTCCCTCAATGAGCAGTCTGGAAGCACTTCTGTCAAAGCTTCCCTCAGTGGTGCCACCACCACATCCAACACAACCACCACAGTCCCATCATCATCATCAACTTCTGGCATCACCCCAGCAAAGGCCACTGGAGTTCATGGGATCAATGCAGAAAGTTGCAAAAGAAGAGTTAGAAGAAGAGGTATACAGACCAGAACTTGACATTGGTGAGAGCAGCACTTCCATGTCAGGCTACCACCATCAACATCACTTCCATCAAGATCAAAATAACGTAACTAGGAGTGGAGCCAACGATGGATTTTGAGTTTCGATCACCAGACTTTTGCAAAAACACGTGGAAACAATATCATATCAGTCGCATTAATGTTTTAGCTTTGTTATTTTGTGTAGATGGTTCTGATTCTTAGTAGTAAGAAAGGAAGTTGTATTTAAAGCATGCGTGTGCATATTGCAGCTGCTGATCATGATGTGTCTGTCAGTCGGTGGGCGTGTGTATGGGTTCGTAGCACGTAGTCACACACAGCGAATCTAGAACAATATTGTACTTAGAAATCAACTGTTACAGTTGTTTAAGGATGTTAAGTGTTGCAAAAGTAATAAAATAATAGTATAGTGTATTGTAACTTATAATAAAAATCTCATGAATAAGCCACACATGTTGTGTTGTATACAAACAAAGAAAAGAAAAGAATATATATATATATATATATATATATATATATATATGGATGTAACTAATTTAGATATGCTTTTTTGGCTTCAAGGGGAGATGCATGAGTCTTAAATAGGATGAATAATAAATATAAATAATTAACATGAAGATAGTCTGATATTTTTTATTCATTTAGTTTCTAATATGGTTTTTGTAGGAATTATGCTTAAAAAAGTATAAAGCAAAATATGTTGGAAGGGGGTATGATTCAGAATGAATAGTCTCTATTTTATAATTACATTCATAATGATTGAAATTTTAAAATAGTTTAAGAATGATATAAGATAGATTATAAGTAAATAAATAACTCATCTCTCCAAAATATAAGAAGTCTTAATAACTGAATATTCTCTTATATTTTCTAATAAACTAAAAGAGAACCTATATTTTTTGGATGAAGTTTTCTATAAACATTTGAAAGACAAAAGTTAAAAACCGAAATTAACTTTTGTAAATTCAAAATAGTTAAGCAAGTAATTTGGGGACAACTTTTAACAATTTCTTTATTTTTAATTTAAATATAAATTATTTTTAGTCTATAAAGAAGTTTATTTTATTTATTCTCATATTTTTATTTTTTAAAAGTATTTAAGCATAAGTTCATCAAAATGGACTCACACATAAGTATTTAATTCCAGCATATATATTTTTAAACTTGTTTAGACCTATACATACATTTTCTAGTATGTTTTATTCTAAAATTTAAACAATTGAAATCAAAATGGATTTAATCAAGCTAGTAGTCTGTATGTGAAAGTATGTGCAAGTATGTGCAAGTAGTGAAACACATATATAAAAATCATGCTAAGCTTTAGGTTTATTCAAGAGAATCACTAAAAGAATATATTATCAATGGTTGAGTCACATTAGAAATTGACATTATACGTTTCCTAAAATCTTAAAATAATTAATTAATAAATATTTATTATAATATTCTATTTTCTTATTTTTATTAATGTAAAATTTAAATTTATATTTGAATTTTCAACAACAATAAATATGGATGAATAAATAAAAAATGTTATTTTATTATAAATATCATGTATGTTTTTTTGATCTAAAAATAAAAGATTTGACTTGGTGAAGAAGATGATGGTGTGCAGTAGGTATATGATGCGTATACAGTGAGCAAGGATTGTTATATGAAGTGTGAAAAGTAGATGAGTGAAAATAATAATGGAGTGTGTTGAAGAAAGGACATAACCAAACTTAGATTCCCTTCTAACTTATCAGTAAAATTAGATTCCCTTCTGTTGCTCTAATTCATACAGAGTTTACCCAAAAATGTCAACGCATCATTGTACACAAACACTTTGTGTGTGATTTTTATTTAATTTTAAAAATAAAACATGACTTGGTGTTGTTTTTTTGCTAAAATTGACAAAATTTAATTAATTTGTTTCTTTTCTTAAGAAAACTAGTTGTTTTTTAATTATAAAATATCACCTTGAGGCATAGAATGAGATATATCAATGAAATACAAAGGTTATTAGTCATTAATATACAGATGATGGAAATGTGTCACATATGTTGCAAACAATTAAGACTACCTTGTCCTCCTGTTTATTGTGCATAAATTTAGTTTCAAAGTATAAAATTACTTTATGATCAAAACAGCAAAACATTATTTTCAAATAAATGAATAGTTTGAAATAAAATAAATAATAATTCTGTAACAATATAGAAATTATTAATAATATAATAATAATAATATTTACATTTATATATAATAGCTTGTACCACAAAACTTAATTATTTTTAACTAAAAAACAAAATTATCACATGACTTAATTAATGAAGGGACTCAAGATAGGTGTCATCTAATTAATATATATATATATATATATTCCTTTTCTCTTTTTTTTCATAAAAATAAATGTAATAAAGTTTAGAACATGTATAGAAAATAAAATTTCACGGTTACAAATTAGCATATCGAAATAGTTCTAAGATAAATACTTATAAAACTTATCACAAACTAGATAATTTCATTTCTTCAATCAAATGTCAAAATAATATATAAGATGTTACACATAGGTGACTAATATTTTGAATCCAATCTTAAAATAGTTTTAGCATCATTAATTTTTCTTTATATCTTAGCTAGACTATTATTTTAAATTCAAGTCTTACAAGCATGGTGAATAACTCAAACAATTCAAAATAATATAATATTTAATAAGAACAAACAATAGAAAAATTAAAATAATATAATACTATATAATAACAACAAAAAATCACAGAAATTTTAGTATTATAATAATTGATGTATAATGAATTAATTATAAATTCCTCAAACCTAATCTCAACTAAATCATTCTAAATTTAATAGAATACCTTTAAAATCAATCAAACATAATTATAAATTTCAATGATAACATTTAATGTTTTTTTTTTCAAATGATCCCAAGAAATCATTTTGTAGGAAAACTCCATAATTTTCCATTTGCATGCAGATTAAGCTTGGAACAACTCCTTTAGAATAGATAAATTATTAATATATATGAAATAGTTTTAAAATATATTTTCATTTTTAGAATGAAGTTATTGTCAAATTATGATTATTATCAACAAATGGTGTAGATATTGGCAATCTGTGAATGAAAATCTTGAAAGTTGGGTCTAATTAGTGAGAAATATGCACACTAAAAAAAAGAAAAAAAAATGTTCGTGAATATATCTGATTTGTAAAACAGAATTCCAATAAGATCACATTGACAAATAAATAGATTTTTGTAGAAGGTATATAAAAATATATTCAAAGAAAAAAAATATAAAACAATATATCAAAGAGAATAAAGCAGACAAGTCGAAACTACATACGTTGAAGTTCAATTGATTAATGAAAGTCATTCTCACTAACAAAAAAACTAGATGGATAACTTCGAGAGGAAGAGAGGAAGAAAATTATACATTCACCAGGCCATATACAGATCAGTTCAGTTAAGCCAACCGAGTACAACCATCCGACACGTTACTACATCCAAAATGGATACGAATATGCAACTTTTAACGGGCTTAATAATACAACAAAGAGACAAATCCAGGATCCTTATAAAAACCTAGGCAAGTTTCTAACCATCATCATTGAAGACCGACTCCAAAAGGTATATTTTCTTCAAAAATCAGTTAACTACTTCAAAGAAAATAGAAAATTTAAGAGGCATGTAAATTGGACTGATTACAGAATTGCTTATATAAGATAAGAAGGGAAAAGCTGCAAGACAATGATCTAGTTGACTACGCTCAAGGTGTAACCAAAAGTCCCATTATCTTAGTAGCTTGATGGCAATGCAATACATCATTCAAATCATATATAAAACCAGGATAAATAGCTAAGTTGAATTAAAAATATAAATAATGCATACACAAATGTGTAAAAACTAAGGTATTTGGGGCTGAAAATTTTCTTCAACAAGCAAAGTATCAATGGTAAGCTGCAGCTTCGTCTCTGAAATGTTTAAGTAGGTTCTCTATACTCATAACGTTATGATCTCCCTTGTCTCTAACTCGCACACTCACCTGGAATCACAAATCAACTCAGCTTTCCACGGGTAGTAAAGAGAATCATGGAAAGATAGCTCAACATGATCCATAAACAATGGAGCAACAAATGGGCGTAGACACTGATGTATAACATATTTTACTGATGAAGAAATGAAAAGCAAATTATATTTGGTCCAATAAGATAATGATGTTATACTATTAATGTAGTTATAACTTCTCCAGACAGATCAGAGACCATTGGCACCTCTTAAGAGATCGTGCGGAAGAAAGCCTCCAAGATTAGTAGATGATGCAACCTTAATCAGAATTCTTAGAAATGTAGCTCAGGCATACTTGAGCTAAAATGAGGAAAAATTATTAGGTGGTTTTAAATTAATATTTAAATAACACATGACATAAATTGTAAAATTCGAATGTATTATATATAGATATTTGTTGGATTAGGAATATGGGTACTTAGCGTTCTACTTGATAATTTAACCAAAATGAGAGATACTAGCATCCTTCAGCTCTTCTAATTAAAATCAATCAAGACAAAGCTTAAACAGTCTTAACCAAGCTAGTATCCATAGCCCAACCTTGACTTGTTCTGTAGACCAGTCTTTCAATCTCAACCCCTTCCGTTTCTAAATTTGAATGATGCTATACATTTTGCACATGGCATGAGTGTAAATGAAATATTGTGATGAAATTATTTGTGCATAGTTCATATAAGCAAGCTTGCTTTCTCCTTTAGACACTTTTAATTAATCCAAACATAATTATCCAAGTGTGAGACATTCATTAAAAACTGTGTTTACAGTTGTTAGTAACCCTAGGTCAAACAAATATGAAATGCATATGAGGATATGTCAAGAGAGAAAAGGACGGGATTATTTATGATAAGGGAAAAATGAAGAACCTGTCCAGTATTTGCTTCCTCCTCTCCGACAACCAAGATGTAGTTGTATTGAGCTAATTGTGCTTCTCGTACCTGCAGAATGTCACAACTTCAATTTAAAGACAATTCTCTTCAATCAAGAAACTGGATAAATAATAAAAATATATAGTACATCTGAAAAAATAGCTTTCAATTACAGATTTACTAAACATTTAGTATACAAAAACGACTATTAAAGTTGTTTGATATAATAAAGTTATAAAACTGATACCAAGTCATTTGGGAGACTGCATTTAAATGAATTACAATACTCTACTTAAGGTTCAAATATATAACAATTGAATAAAATTCATTACAAGTAAAAGATTTTAAAATATTACAATAAAATAATACATACACTTTGGTAACGTACAAGGTACAAAATCCAGTAACATAAACACATCAGTAGCTGACTAATGGCAACAGCTTGGGGCAGAAAAGATACATCCAGTAATATAAAATCCTCTTTGGCAACAAATTAATGTCCTATCTAAACGCTTGTATAAAAAATATGAACCATATAAATAGCGAGTCACTCCATATTTCAAATGTAATACCATCATATAACCAATATTTCATTGGCAGTATAGAAAACATTTTGGGCATTATTAACCTCTGAATGAATAATATGTAAGGAAATCAAACTCCTGGGCCTAGAGGTTTAGTTTACCTTCTTTTGAATCTTTCTATCAGTTGTATCAGCATCAACGTGAAATCCTGCTTGGTGGATCTGATCTTTCACCTAGAAAATTGCAGTCCAAGAAAGTTACATGACCAACAAACCCTTTCATTTCACTATCAATATATATAGCAGTACAAGTATCCTAACAAATTACAAACAGACAATAAAAAGTCAATAGCCTGTTTGATTTAAGAAATGTTTCCTGCCTTTGCTAATGATTACAAATATGATATATTTCCCTGTTTCCTATTTCCAAAATATTGTACAAGGTGGAATTTTAATGAGCCTTTTGTAAAAATAGAAAGATATATATAGCAGTACAAGTATCCTAACAAATTACAAACAGACAATAAAAATTCAATAGCCTATTTGATTTAAGAAATGTTTCCTGTCTTTGCTAATGATTACAAATATGATATATTTCCCTGTTTCCTATTTCCAAAATATTGTACAAGGTGGAATTTTAATGATCATTTTGTAAAAATAGAAAGAATTCTGAAAAACCGAACACTCTCTAAGATATTGAACTATTCAAGGAGATTGCTCGAACTTTGTGATCAGATTACAACTGGAAGTTTATTTAAAAATGTATGTGATGGACTGAACACAATTTAGTAACACAAAATCAAACTGCTTCAACGGTTTCAACATGATACAGAAAAGCTCAGGAATAAACAAGGAAAAGCCAATGTTGTAAAAGCTCCTATGAGAGTACTAGACAGTTAATTTACAGACATGAAAAAAATACAGGTGCTGCCACAAGATATGTCAGTACAATATTTGTATCATTTAATAGGTATAAGCAAATATATCAAAGAATAAAGCATAAAATTCAGAGCTGTTTACCTGTAGTGCATAAGATTGTGATTTTTCAGACACAGGACATACGATTGCTTGACGAGGACTGAGCCAGAAAGGCCATTTACCCTTGTAGTGCTCTAAAAGTATGGCAAACATGCGTTCAACAGATCCTAGAATTGCTCTATGTATCATTACAGGTCTCTCAATTTTGGCTTCATCCTCAGCAGAGAATTCCAACTTAAAACGATCAGGAAGCTGGAAGTCAAGCTGCAAGTAACCACATTCACCTGGCTATTAGATGACAAGTTATCCAAAACTAAATCATGTGAACACAAATCTATCTAAGCGTGGCAAACCTGCAAAGTTGCACACTGGAATTTCCTACTTAATGCATCAGATACACTGATGTCTATCTTTGGTCCATAGAATGCCCCATCCCCTTCATTCAACTGCAAGGTTTTACACAAAATATAAGCACAAAGATAGTAAAGCTTACAAATGTCACATTCCACAGAAATAATAAATCATTATGAAAATAAAAAATGGAGTGTGTAGGAGCGAGTGAAAACCCTTCGCACATATCAACATAAAGATGAAGAGAAGAAATCGGTGTTGTCATACACAGAATGAAACTGCCAACATAAGCAAATTAGATGATATGATGCATAGAGGAATCAAGGGCAGACTGGAGGAATGGGCCTGTAGTAGAGAAAAGGACAAGGGGATCTTGAGGTTGTTAACAGAAACTTCATCTGTCATAGCAAGATTGGATAGAAGAGTGAGTATGTGCAATTATCACCAAATGATGAGAGAATGGTGGGATAAATGTGATTGGAGGAGGGGAGAAAACTGGGAGTAGGCAATTATTTAGTGAGTTGAGAGGAATCTAGGAATTTCCTTGGTATTGAAGATGAAATGGGCTAACTCTACTTATGGATATCCAATCTGTACTAGTTCTAATCTAATCAGAATTATAACCGTATATTCAAAAGAATATCCTTAACAATATATCACTGGCATGAAATATTCTATAAGATATATAGAAGAGGACATAATTACCTGCCAAGGCTTGCCAAAATCATCTAAAGCTTCTTTAAGAGAACTTTCAGCTTTATCCCAAGTTGCAATATCTCCTAGGTATTTCTCTGGTCTCTAATGAAGTATCCGATACATGAAATAGTTATCTTTAATTGAAAGAAAAAAAAAAAAACAAGGATTGATTTGAAAAAACTTTTTATGCTTTTCTCCTTAACTGGGAAGCAGGATAGAAAGACAACAAATTTTCTGTGGAGTTAAAATGAGCATCAATGATTCAGTGCTACATGGAAGTATCGGGACTATAATGAAAATCTCTGTTACCATACCAAATAAATAACAATACATAGTGAATACATTATTTTGCAAAATTTAATCTAGAGTTACCACTAATAAATGAGACCCACAATAAAAAAAATACTATATTTCTTAGTAAATTTAAATAAGAGACTAGTGTAGCCATAATTATAATTTAATCTACTGGAGGAAACTGTCACATTAATGGGCCGGCATAATAAAATCTAAAAACAGTCCACAGGCAAGAACAACTAAGATACTACTGAATGCACCTTAAATTGAAGACTAAGCTTTGAAACTCTGAATTTTCTGATTTTAAGGACATTTAGAAAGGTACATGGGCATTAAGAACAATTAAGATTGAAAGCATACCGTTGAAAGCTTCAGCTCATATGTGAAACCAAATATGCTATAAACATAATTGATGAAACTCAATGCATTCCTCACTTCATCCTTTATCTGTAAAATAAACAAAATCAGTAGCTCACACTGAAGCTCAAAAGGGACTTACAAAGATTTATCTTGTATAAATTTAAAGATAAACTCACCTGGGACTCCCTGCAGAAAATATGTGCATCATCCTGAGCAACATTTAAATCAAATGTCATTAATAGTATGAAACTCAAACAGTACAGAAAACAGAAAGATAAGGAAAATGGTCCATATTTTTCCTTTTGATGTTCTTTTCAGTTGTAACCGTATCATATTTTTAAAGGACAAACAAACATCACCAGGGAAAAATGACATTTTAGCTACAATACTATAACGGCGTATAAACACAACCACGGTGTTTAATTTTAAGATGAGCAGATCAATCTACTATTTCTGTGTACAAAATTGTCAAGCCCACAAACAGTAATCTCCAACTTATTTGATAAAAAATGCATTTTCTACTCCAGTATTCATAATTAGTGAGACCCAAACATGCATTCAAAATTTCAAACACCACAATGATATTTGTTATAGTTAGTATTGAATTCACTATGTATGCCTGCCAAATTGAAAACCCAAAGAACCTAGCCACAATAATGCATAAAAATGTATGTGTTGCTGCCTCAGTACCTTGACATGAAAAATAATGAATTTCCCGGTTCTATGTACTAAGCAGCAAATTAATTTTATTGGATTAACCCAATAAAAAGTGGACCCCCTTTCATAAAAACTAATGTCAATCCTAATACAGAAGAAAGATTCACCTGTTGAAATCTCCGAACACGTGTTAATCCACTCAGGGCACCACTAGCCTCATTCCGATGCAAAACTCCAAAGTCAGCAAAACGGAGAGGAAGTTCTGAACAACCATTGAAAAGTTGAGATAATATTTCATATAAAAAAAATCAGCTCAATCAAATTCAATTCTTCAAGATATACTATATAAACTCAAACTCATGAAGCATATCAACCTTACAAGAAACTACAGATGATTGTCTGTTTGAATATTGTTATTAAAACCGATTCTTTAATTTTAAAAAAAAATAAAACTTGCTTGATGGCATTACTTCTCATTTGAAGTTTGGGAAAAATGTTTACAACATTAGTTTTTAAAACCAAAATATCAGAACAAGTTGAAGAAGTTTTCTTAATCTAGGAGCTCAAACATGTGCATTTTCCTAAATTCAAACTGAAATCTGGACTAGCTCAACCAGTGAGCATACAAACATAAAAGATCGATACCATCTGAAAAGATAAATCTCCATCTAAATGAAAATTACCTCTATATGATCGAACCCTGTGTTTAAACATCAGACAGTGTCCTGGGCAATTCATCGGTTTCAACCCAAACTCTTGTTTGTCAATCTAGTTCACAGAAAAAAAAATACTTTGGTCAATAACCTGATTGCCTGTAAATAAAATGCCTTCTTGGAAGGGTTTTATACTGTTCAGGTTGTGCAACTTAAAATACGTAGGAGAGATATCCTATAGAAATCCCAAAAACACTATTAGTTTCTTTTCCTACATCCTAATACATGGTCCCCGAGCACATAGATTATTCATAAAGTTAATAATTACATGAGCACATACATCAACACAAATCTCAATCGTCTAGATTCCCCCATGATAAAGAGATATGTCCTTCAACTCTCTAACCCACATTCTTACAGAAGCTAGCATTTATAGATATTGGGAAAAACATACCTCTAAAATAAACATATCCTCTCTATAATTTGCAGCATGACCAGATTGCACCCACAGATCCATGTTAAATACATTTGGAGATATGACCTGTTGATTCCATTTGCAAATAAATAAGTACTAAGTACATGGAAAAAGATTGTTTTTGGTCACTTCAAGAAACTCCTACAATACAGTAGTGTTGGGCCTATCTTTTTTGGTTTTTCTTCGTAATAAAAGGAGAAGCTACGTCAAACATATTTGAGGAAAAAGTCTTTAAAAATGAAGGATCTTAATGTTTATAAAAGAAAAGGAAAAGCAGCTTTTAATATATTTAACTGAAGCAGCTTTTCTTAAAAAAGAATAGATTTCACCGTAGGCTCCCTCCCCCTATCATCCTAAACAGATCAATGTGGAACAACGAAATAGAGCTTATAGTTTAAAAGAAGTTTTTAAGCTAAAACTGACAAACTTCCACACTGTTTTTAAAGTTCGTTTGCTAGATTTAACTTCAAAGTGACTTCTAAAATCAACACAATGAGCCAGATGTAGCCTAAAACTCAACCTCTTGATAACCCCTGTCTCTGTACTGATTTCTAATGAAGTCCATGAGTTTGTTGTAGACACGAGCACCATGTGGAAGAAAAAACCAGCTTCCTGGGCTGACAAAAACAAAGACAGATGAAGACATATCAGTCAGATTAGCTTACTAAATGTTGCAATCAGACTAATGGCCCCAACATACCTCCATTCATGATGAAGAATAAGCTCTTGCTTCACACCCAAAATCCGGTGATCATACTTTTTAGCCTCCTCCAGCCGATGCAAGTATTCCTAAAAAATTCAAAAACAAAAAGTGGGGAGAAGAATAAAATGATAATAACACAGTAAGCCTTAATTCAAAAACACCACAGTGTGCATGTAGCAAAGCACAGAGGAACTAGAGCGCCGCTGATAATGCTACAGGACACTATTAATGACTACTAGTTAGTTATTTACTTATTCCACAAGGAACTGCAATTGATTATTCAGTCCACCTTTAAACTCTTCTGATCAGGATAAGATATGCCATAAACTCTTTGTAAACTTTCACGATCTTTGTCCCCCCTCCAATATGCTGACGAAGCCTGGAATTCCAACTCAATTAAACCAAAGTCCTTGCCGTTCATACAAATTAAAGGATAAATAAAAATAAGTGGTTGCGAGAAAAGACAACTTACACATACCTTTAAACATGCAATTGCTTTGACAAATGATGTATTAGGAATATGGGGTCCACGACACAAGTCAACCAGGGGACCACATCTGTATACCGTGATAGTTTTTTCCGCAGGCAAATCATTGATAATCTCAATCTGATCACAATAACCACAAAGCCAATGCGGCAAATTGTGAATTTCAGATATAAAATATTATAGGCGAAAGCAAACTGGAAATATCAGAATTAAGATAATAGATAAGATCATTAAAACAAGAAGCTAACCCCACCCCACCCTCAAAAAAAGTACGTTATGCTTGCCTTAAACTTATTATCAGAAAACATCTCCAGTGCCTGATCGCGTTTAACTTCAATGCGCTCAAAGGGTTGCTTTTCCTGTAAATATAATTTTCAACGTTAACACAAAAGTAATGTTTATCAGAATGATGAGTAACACATACAACAAGAATAACAATAAACGTATTCCATTAACTGAGGCCAGCTAAATATATCACAAAATCAACCGGGTTTAGTTAAAAACTATATTTTCAGAAATATTATTCACTGTGAAATTTTCCTTTCCATAAGTTTTTCCAATGTTGTTCTTGATCTTCCTCCACTCCTTTTCATGAGTCTATAAACATTAGTTACTCACTTCATCAGTGCCTCCAGTGACTAACTTTACATGTTTTCAATCCAACTCAATCGATTTTTATCATCATTTTCTAAGTAGCTGTCACATCAAAATCTCCTCATTAACAATCATTTTGCATCCCATTCTTTCTTGTCCAACATTTTTCTCTTGTTCTCCATTTAAAGTCCACATTTATTACCATAGAAACGTGCTAGGAAAATTCTTGGAAACGACAGATAAAAGAATGGAAAAGAGCAACCAGATCAAAACATCTAGATTAAGGAGGAAAATCTGAAATCTCTTTACCTGTACTAGGAATATTTGAAAGTAGGAAATGATATGTTTTGATTTAGACATTAAATTCTATGTTTGAAACTCATTATCAGTGAGTGGACACCCCTCCACTACATGGGTTCTTAAAAAAACCACGTCAAATGGTGCACTTGACTCAATATTTTGTTGCTTCTGGTAAACTAGAGAGAGTGGAAACATGTGTTGCTGATTTGCTTCCACATATGCATTATAAAAAGGGGATCTGAATTTAGTTAGAAATCAAAATTATGTTTGGAGCAAATTAAAAACGGGATAGACTTTATATCTTTTTTTTAAAAAAAAATAACTATTAACTAAGGGTAATATGGTGAATCAATAAAAACTTAAAAATAAAAATCAATTTTTACTAAATTAGAGACAACTTCTAAAACAAAAGCAATTGAAAAATTGACTAAGGTTGGCTCCTCTAAAGTGAGGTTTTCTCTAAAATGGGTAAGGGTGTATGATATATCTACCTTATTTAACTGAAATTGCAAAGAGATCTAAACGAAAGTTGAAGGAAGGGCATCCTCGCACTCAAGATATCACTTTAGAAGAGCATTTTCATTTCCAATAATTCCTAAGACACTCTTGATAAACATTAGACTTCCAGATATATAAATATATGCAGAGGATCAGAAATTTGGAACAATCTTTGATAACTATGAAGTGTCTGTAAGTCGACAAAACACGAGATTACAAGGAGAAATGAACGTAAAGAGAAAAACATTAAGTACCATAACCATTATTCATCATGGTAACCGGAAAAAAATCCCAATAGCCAATGGAGCATTTAAATCAGAAGTAAACATTAAAAAAAAGGACATAAATAAGATTGTAAAGAAGAAGAATACCGCAACAGCCTTCAATGCGCCAGCTTCAATTTGCTTGAAGTGATCGTCATTGAGACCTAAGTCACCGTAAAACGCATCATAATAGAATCCCTAAAATAAAACATTCACTGTCTAACTCAATGCACACCTCATAAAAACATACAACAAAGTTCAAACCGCATAAACATGTTACAACCAACAAAAAACACACACGAACCTCTCCTCTTGTAGTGCAAGGCCCAATGCAGAGCTTGCATCCATACTCCGTCTCAAGAGACTGAAAATAAACAAAAAAGAACAATACCAACAACAATAATCACTATTTCATCATAATACAAATTCAGATGACAATTAACAAAAACACTTGAATAGAGCTAGACCTGTCCGAGAATGTGCGCGCTGGAGTGCCAGAACGTGTCGCGTCCTTCGTCGTCATCGAACTTGAAGATCTGGAGATGGCAATCGTCCTCAAGCGGGCGCGTCATATCCCAGAGCACACCATTGACTTTGGCGATGAGCGCGTTGTTGGCCAAATTCTTAGAGATTTGGCGGGCCACGTCGAGCGGAGTCGAGAGCCATTTCTTCGCCTCCTTCACGCCACCGTCGGGAAGAGTAACTTTGATAGGATCCGGCGAGAGCGAGAGGCGCTGCATTCGCTGCTCCGCCTGAATAGTCTCGAACAGCTTGATGCGCTTCGGAATCGCAGCCTGAAGGTAGGCGTCGTCCTTCGCGTGAGCAACCATGGCGGCACCGGCGGAGGAGAAACGGCTAATAGGAAGACGAAGAAGCGGAGAGTGCGGACAAGCGTAACGGCGCAAACGGATTAGAGAGCATAGCATAGCATAGCATAGTCTGTTGTGTGTGGGTTTTGGTTTCGAATTTTCCTTTTTCTTTATTAGTGAAACGAAAAAAAAAAAAAGGAAAACAAATTAGTGGGTAAAGAGAAAGGTTTATAGGGTTTATGGTTAGGTCGAGCTATCCCTTGTTGCACCTTCATAATTTTTTTTTACTATAGTAAAATGATAAAATTATTTTTTTTTAATATTATTGGAATCTCTTGTTTGGAGTTGGCTTTTCATACTCATACAAGCGGTGACTATGATCAACTGAGAGATGATTTAACATGTCATTATTTATCTTACAATGTTGTTGCTGCATAATATTTTATATAGACAACTTATATTTCAGAAGTATTAGATCTTTTTAATCTATCTCTTAAAATATTATCAAAAAGTGGTATAGTTAACTAAGTTAATCTATAGAATTTTATTAAGATAAATATATAGAACAAATACAAGTCAAAAATCATATAAATGAAAAAGTTAAGTAATATATAATAAATAAACAAATCTATAAACATTGAAATCAAAGTTTTATATAAATAACTAATAAACAGTAAGTGTTCTTGTCTAGAAATTTTTCTAGTAGGTGAGAATTACTTTAAAAAAAATTGATTATGTGAATTTATATATATGTGTTTCTATACTAGAATGTTGTGATGTTAATGGATGTATGGAGACTGTTAATTGACTGCACATACACCCTTCACTCTCTTATGATTAACGTGAATTGCAATGGGGCTGCACTGCTTCTGATAATGGAAATTTATAGGGTTAGACAGTTGTTTTCTTGGATTGAAACTGAGTGCAGGGGGCAACAGTCTGGTAGGTGTTATTTTCATATTTAGTATGATCTAAATTTCCATGCATAGGGGGTTTGGTATGTAACTCCGATATAGTGAAGGAATTTATTGTAACTGTTGTTTCTGATGCTTGAGATTATGTGAATGAACAGAATGTTAATCACTCAAACCTTATAACAAAATACTAGGTCTCATTTTGAGAAATTGTGATGCAATACATGCTATATATGAAGGAACTTAATGCTCATACGTACCTTACATTAGGGCTGGACACAGTTCACTCAAAAACCATTAACTATAGTTAATCTGTATTGTTTTAAACTTAAAAACCTTAAACTATTTATACTAAAAACCTATTGTACTGTTTAATGGTTCAGTTTAAAAATATTGAACTTCTTACACAGTTAACTGTTAATTGGGATTAACTGAAGTTTATGTCATTTCTTCTCAGTCACAATTTTCTCCCTTTCTCTTACATTCCATTACATTATTTTCTCAACTCGCCGCCAGTCAAACGCCATCAAAGGCTCATTGTCGAAGGTTTGTCGCTGCCACCGTCGATTCTTCGTTGCTGCCGTCGAAGGCTCGCCTCACCGTTGAAGGCTTTTCTGTACTCTGTCATCGTCGAACTGTCGAAGGCTCTACCACCACCGTTGAAGGTTTGTTGCCATTGAAGGCTCGTCCCCATTGAAGGCTCACCGCTATCGAAGGTTTTTCCGCTCTTTGTCGTCGCGGAACTGTTAAAGGCTCTACCACCATTTCACTCTATGGTACGTATAGCACCACACAAGCTGAAATGTTGCCATTTCTTTGTTTTGTTATGTCCCTCTCCCTTTTCAGTTGAAAAGGTGGTACCTTTTTTTATGGAATTTTGATGGGTGTCTCTGTTGTTTTACTTGTGTGGAGTGGGAGAAACTGGGGTTCTTTTGTGTTTTTTTTGCTGTTCGTGTGGTAAGTTGTGATATGTTGCAGTGTATGGACCCATTTGTGTTGTTTCCTTAATGTTTGCTGTTGAAAAATTGGTTTTTTGTTGTGATTCTAGGTTGTTTCTCCTTGTTTCCTTTGGCTCGTGGGTTAAGATTAAGGAACTCTTTGAAGATTAAGGTTCTAAATTGTGGTAGCAAAGTTTATTTTTGTTGAGTTCTTGGTATTGTAGGAAATTGCAACTACAGTTGTGGTTGTGGACTATTTTTTTAAAATCTTGTTCAAGGTTTAAAAGATCTACAGACTCTTTCAAGGTTTCAAAAATGATTTGCAGAGGTTTTTTGGGGTCTCCAGTTATAAATGGGGCCGCATTTGTTGTATTTATTTAGTTTTCGGTAATGTCAAAACCATGACTGTAGTTGCAATTTAGAACCTTGGACTTATGGTTTAGTTTCAAGTGAGGAGAGGAACTGGAAAAAATAAAAGCATCTTGTTTTTAGAAGAGAACTCTTAATTTGAGGGGAGGTATTTGAGGTCTTCATTTTCCCTTCCCTCTAAACCTTTGAAGCAAACAACAAATTTTATTCAAATCCCTCTCTCCTTCCTTGTTTTTATATCTGTGTTGTATGAGGATTGGATCCCATGAACTGTGGTTTAAGTCATTTATGGAGAATATTATGAAAATCTAAGGAAAAAAGATAAAAATGCAATCTACGTATTGATTTCTTGATTGGTAAATTGGAATGAAACTATTGGTGTTTAAGGAAAAAAATTTAAATACTTCAGTAACTGTGTTGATCTTTAACCCAAACCTATATTATGCCAATTACTAAATTGAAACTTTAATTTTGGTCAGAGAACACCAAAAGCACTAAGGGATTTCTATCTACGTTTTGTCCTTGGCATTATACTTACTTTATCTGTTAATATTGGGTTTTCGTTAAATTTCCTTTTTAAGTATTTGGTTGAGTTAAATTTTCAAGTATCTCACCTATCCCCATCTTTGTTAGCAGCAACAATCAGCAGAGCTCAACGTTGAAACATTAGAGGAGCAGGCTTCAGTATTGGAGAAAGAATTGAGCTTGAATGGAAGGGGAACTCTTGATGTGTTGAAAGAATTGGCTGGACCGTGAGCAGGATACTGCAATATAAAAATAGTTCATTGAACTGCACTGTAGTATAACTGAACTAAAAAATAGTTCAGTTCGGTTATTCTGAACTATTTTTTAGTTCAGTACAGTTTTTCTAAACTGGTTTATAGTTAACTATAAACTTTTATAGTGCAGTACACTATAGGACAGTTTGCCCATCCCTACCTTACATAGTTGAGCAAACTTTATATGCTATGTTCAAGTATGCAAATTGGTCATATGATTGTGTAAATATTTATAAATATTTTGGTTGGTGTTGTATGGCTATTTCACGTTGGAAATGTGGTTGTTTGAGTTATTTTGTGTGAAACATCATAGTTTATAGTTTACCTAGCTGTCCTATGCTCATGCAACGCTGTTATGTTTAATTTTGATGTTGTTACACCTTGTTCTAGACTATTTGAGATCATTTAGAAAGTTAATTCTCTTAGTTTGAGTGTTATGCGCGAAGAGCATTAGTGAGAGTTATCTATGGGCAATGTTTTGGGTAAGAAGACAAATACGATGGTCTATATGCTGATTAACATTATTCTAGTTTTATTTAATAGCTATCATGTCCCATCACTCCTACTTGTTCATAATTTAATGATTTAATTAACACATATATGTTCTAATTATTTTTTTATGTGGGGCTGAATGAACTATTAGAGTAATTTTATAATAATAACATGACAAGACTAACATATATAATGCTGAAATGAATTCTTAATGAATTAACGAGGCTGAGATTATATATGCTAAAATGAATTCTTAATGAATTAATGAGGCTGAGATTGATGGTGGTGATGATTGGCTATTATATATATGGATTTTACTTTTACATGCTTTAATTTTATTTATTTATTCACTAGGCTTATACAAATTTATTGAGCTTAAACATATATTATCATATACTGTGAAAGAGAGACAATTTCAGTCAATGTAAGTTATCTTCATTGTCATAATTAATTTGTAGTAAAAATTTAATTAACTAATTTTATATTATTTTTTTCTTGCAGTATTTTTCTAGTTGCAGATGTCAATAATATCGTGACAATCAAATCGTTGTAGGAAAAATTGTTTTCAATGTAAAATCTCAAATAGCACTGTTTTTGAAAGTCTGTGCATAGTCACGTGCTTAATTTGACTTTCCCATAATGAAATCGACTTATAACTTGCCGATATGTAACACAATGTAAGTTCATAAAAGTATTTGTGGTTCTTCATCTTTTAAAACATGTAAAATGCAACCAGATATGATGTAACATATATAAACTCAATAATTATGCATCCATATAACATAAAACATATTCAACAATATATCAATCAATAAGCAAAGAACATGTAACACATCAACAATATATGTATTATTAAAAATGTATTATCATCATAAATAAACAATATATGTATTATTAAAAATGTATTATCATCGTAAATAAACTAGAGTGATATAAATATCGTGTAATCAAGACCCCAAGTAAACCCTAAACGCCCAAATCGCACATCTACTCCATTGAAGCTGCCACCACGACCACCATCCATGATCGTCGTTCTTCACCTGTAGAGAATCATACGGAATCCAAAATCGCGTCGCTGGTTGCCTCTTTCATCTCCACCATCATCATCCTCTTCGGAGCGAAAGCCGCCATTGCCAACTTCTATGGTCGTCGCGACAACGCACATCTCCATCATCCACGAGAGCTTCTCCAAACCAGAATCACGATCTATGCGCACACCATGGTTTCTCCACTTTCGCAAATCGCAAGCACCTGCAAGAAGAGAAATCCAAATGCAAGAAGAGAAATCCAAACAGAGATGCCAAACCCAAATTGCAATCGTGATCCAACTTTGTATCGACAAATCGTGGGCAACCTTCAATACCTGCGATGAAAAAAAATAAAAAAATAAGAATAAAACGTACTAGAAATTTAACAGATCATTGAATAACCATCTAGAAGAACAGGCTCAAAGTACTAAAAGGAGGTTTTATAATTAGTTTAGTAGGTGAAAAAAATGAACTAAGGTTGAAAGAAGAAAAGGGAAAAAAAAAAAAAACTAAAAGATAACACTGACCAAAAGGTCTGCAGTGTTGCATAGAAGCAAAGGAGAGAGAAAAAAAAAAGTTAATGATATTTATGTGTATTTAATAGAAGGAATGATATTTACTCAAAATTTATTAAGTGAAAATATTTAACACACTTTTAAAAGAAAGAATCTAATTGAGAAAATTAAGCAAATTTGAGAAAAAAAAGGCTATTAAACCATTTATAAACTATTTTTAATTCTTCTAAAAAATAAATCTCTTTAAATATTAGATGATTATAAACTCTCATATAACTCAGTTAAATATAATTATTGTAAATCTTACCAACTATTTACAACGAGAAAAACAATATTAAAAGAGACTTATCAGCCAAAAAAATCAGATTCTAATTACACCCTACCATCTAGATTCTTAATAATAATTATTACTATTATTTTATAATTTTCTTAAACACAAATTTCTAAACAATATTCGAGAGATCAAAATGCACATAACTTATCCTAATTTTATATATTAACAAAACATATTGAAAAATACAGCTCTTTAATTCCTTTTGAATCAATTTGAGTTGTTATCTCCTTATTATTTTTTACTCTAACGATCACTCTAAAAAATCGTTATTTTAAAAATAGCTCATATTCTAAATACAATGAAACTTACTTAATTTAATCATTAACATTTTTATACGTAAACAATAAATTATTCAGAAACAACACTGAATTCATTAATTAATTCAAATAATTTATTGAATATTTATGTTCAAAACTTAGCAGTTCTAAGTTAAAATTTAGGTAACTAACCTTTGTAATATAACCTAACTTAAATAATACAAATTTTAAAATTAATCATATTTTAAATGAATTTTAAATTTTAAGTACAACTTTCATATTTAATAGTATTATTTTTAACAATTTACTTATTTATTTTCTTAATTTAAGTTTTATTCATCAATCAATAGAATTACTATTTTTTAATAGTTTCTTTTATAAGTTACAACCAAAATAAAACATTAATAATGCATCAAATAAATTGACATATAAAGTATTAAAAAATTATTTCAAAATATTTTCAGAAATTAGTCGAAACATTGATAAAATTACATTATTACCTATAAAAACTAAAAAGAAGAACTGGCAAAAAAATGTGAAAAAAATAAAGTACACTTGATTAATATAAACTCAAATAAAATTTGGGTTCAGATGTAGCATATTTCAATTTCAAAGATTTGGTTCTACACTGACAACTGTAACGTCCCAATAAATATAAATTTAAAACTATGCATATATTCAGGAGTTATCAGTAATAATATGATAGAACAGTGGAGAAGAAGTAAATGTACAGGATAGAAGTATGTAAAAATAGCCATAAAATTTAAACTTTACATGAACAGAGAATTTTGTACAATTTTGCGAGATAGACCAAACGGTCCTAGGTGTTAGCTTAAGACCGAACGACTACAAAAGGCTAGATATATTGAACGATTATCTAAACATAATATAAAAACCTAGTCTAAGGATCGGACGGTCCTACACTATCTTCAGGCTGCACACTCTGCAGGGCTTCCTCCAAAGAGTCTTCAACATCTTCTGCTCACATTCAGAGAATGATCATTGCAGTGAAGAGAACGAACGACAATAGAAGACATGACAAGAAAAATAAGGGTAAGCTTATGTAATTTAATTAATCTAATCCAACAAAGCATTTAAACATAACAATTTAATAATCAGATCAACATATACAGTCATACAATTATCATCATTTCAGACCGAACGTATAAATTATATTAATCGACCACTATTGACACTGTCTGGACTATATGAACTATGTAGCTCGTCGTTTCTAGCACCTGGCGTGGTGTAGTAACTGGGATACACTCAACAGCTGCCACCCGAGGTTAGTCCTAAAACGACCATCTGGTCTTATGGTCGCGAACCTCCTGCCATTCTCATGCATGAATTACCCTCTTCTATATGATGAGGAGTAACCACATAATATCAGGATAAAAAACGAAGCCAGAGTCTGACCATGTTCATACTTTACCAATCATCACCAATCATGAGACATTCGTCCTTGGAATTCTCTTACACCACCATATTATTCAGTTCATAACAGAATATCATCATACTTATACATCAAAATAATTAATCCGAACAATATAGTAAGAATAACACTCACAAACCAAAACTTAAAAGAATTAATTCAATAGCTCATAAAACCTAACCGAACGGTAAGAATAATCTCACCCAAAAATCATGACCTGACGGTCATGTAACATGATGGCTCTCGTTTAAGCCGAATACTGTTTAAAATCCAACCCATGTGACATTCTCATGGAAAGATAAAGACTTAATCATATTACTATAACTTTGGCCGAGCACTTAGAGCTTTGGCCGAGTACTTGGAGCTTGGGCCGAGTATTTATAGCTTTGACCGAACACTTTACCATGGGATGAAGTTCTCTTCAAGAAATCGAGTGTCAGTATAAGACCGAGCACTCTTTAAAGGACCGAGCGTCCTGCAAAACTGGACGCTCTTCGAAATAAATAGTTTTAGTGTTAAACTGAGTATTTCAAAGACTGAGTGCTAGTCTATGACCGAGCACCCTATAGACCGAATGCCAGTTTATGACCGAGCAACTCAGGACCGAACGCCATTAGAGTCAAGAATTTGCCTAAGCTAACTAGTTCGAAAACAAATAGAATCTTAATTAACCAAGTAATTATAATTAACCAATGGCAAACCGATCAGTCAATAATTGAGATCCCCTATAGAAGAGAATTCAGTCAAGACCGAACGTACCAGAGTAAAACCGAACGTTTACAAATGACCCTCGGTCCAAATTATGGAAGTTTGAAGATTTACCACTAGTCCTATTACTACTCAGTTCTTATCATTTTAGCAATCACAAACACATTTAAACATCCATGCAAGCTCACAATATCAACCAATTCATCATCAATCAAACATACAATATTCCAAACAACAAATCATAATTAAATTACAAGCTTCCCTTACCTCTAACCGAACGACTATTTATCTGCAGTAGAATGTCTTCCTTGAACTCTTTCTATTCTAGAATCCCTATTACCCATTACCCAAAGAAGAGACCAAAATATGATCAGAATTCTTGTTAAGAAGAAGTAGATGAACGCATGCAACTAAAGCTTCGCTTGCTTGTGCTAGAAAACAAGTTTCTTAAGAAGGAGAGAAACTTACCTCCTTAGAACCAGAATCTGATCGGTGCAACTGAAAGATCTTGACACGAGATTGCTTAGATGGTGGCTGAATGATGATCGGAAAAAGAAAAGGGTTAGAATTTGAAGAGAGAAGGAAATAAATTCTAGAGAAAAGGAGGAGAGTTTAAGTTTTAGAAATTTTGGAGGAGAAAGTCGCATGCAGAGAAGTGGCACCGGAATTTGAAATCTCATCTTAAATACTGCCATAAAAAATCGAACGGTTTACTCCCATGCCGCCACCTATACTCCACTTTCTGAAATCTCACATTCTCTTGGTGACACATGTTTCCCACTAACTGGGGAATTTACTGTACGTGACAACAACGGTACTGAAGAAAGTTTCATTATTTATTTTCACAAATTAAAATTCATATACATCATCATCCTAAATATATAGTATTATTATATTTTCGTACTCATGGATAATGTGTATACTATGTTTGGATCCATATCCATATTTAATGTCAAACACTTGAAAAAAAATTATATAAATTTTAAATCAGAATATTAAACAAAAATAGGATAAAAAACTAAGAATTATATAAAATATTATGTAATTGTACATAAATAAAATTTCATAACAATCAAAATATTTATTAATTTTAAAAACATTAATAACACAAAGCTAATAAAATTAAAAAATATATTTTTAAATATTATAAAAGTATCAATATTCAAGTTTAAAAATATTTTAAATATTTATGCAATGATTATTTTTTTACAGATTATTAATAAAGAATATAATATATGAATTAAATGAAATTGCACATAGAAAAATATTAAATTAATAATAATTTAAATTTAGGTATATATTTTTCCTCTTATGAATTTTATGAAAATGACAATAAATTATATTATATTTATGAAATTATGACGCTGTAATTATATTTATGAAAATTGGTTATAAAATAAAAATAACTATATATAAAATCATTGGAACAATATTTTATATGTTAAAAAAATCAATAAATAAAAATATTAAAAAGTAAAAGTAATCAAAAGTATGCATAAAATTATATTAAAAATAATAATTGAGGGTATAATTAGACAAAAAAATGTTTTAGAGATGTAAATAGACTTTTCAGATATTTAAATAATTGAATAGTTGAAAAATAATGAAAAATGTTTGAGTAAAACATAATGTTCTTCAAATAAAACAAAAAAAAATTAGGACTAAAAAGAATAAATAATATAAGTTATTTTACATCAACTAATAAATAAATAAAAAGTTTATGTTATTGTATACTTGAAATTGAGAAAGTTAAATATTTTTACATAAAAAAACCAAATAAAAATACTAAAAAGGTGTAGAAATAATTAAGTGTGAAACTCAAAAATTGTTTGATTCAATTAAGTAAACATAATTCCACAAAGAAAAAAATGTGTAATCGAAATGGTGATAAGAAATAAAGTATTTTGAAGACGGGATAAATTTTGTGGATATAGAAGAAACAAAACATTTATAATAGAGTAGGAAAAAAATGTGTAACCAAATAAAAAAAGAATGATTATGAAACTAAATATAGTTATTTTAATAATTTAAATAGGAATAAAGATAAGTATTAAGAAAAGTATATCCATTTATATCTCTATACTCAATTAAAAAGTTCATATATTACTTATAGTCATGTTTATACTCAAGTCGGTACTAAAATTCTCCTTCAAACGAAAATAGATTTAAAAAGAGTCTATTTGTCATTTACAGTCATAATGTCTTCTAATTATTCCTTTTATTAACTCTACCAATATATGATTTTCTTTGAGATTTTATTTGACCGTGCAAAATTTGTTTTTATAATCACCATCTTCAATAACCTTTATAAGAAGATAAAAAGTTTGAATTATTAGTATTTAAGAAATTATTAATTAAAACTCCATATACATTTATATTCAATTTAAATATTAACAAACACTAATAAAAATGAACAAATGTAAAAAAAAATTGTGAGAAGTGTGAATTGTAAGAACCTAGAAATACAGTAATAGAGTGGATCGTGTATTAAAAGAATGAGTCGGCTTGCTTTACTTAAAATAACTTTATTATATAAATATAATTTTTATAAACGCGTCTCACTACTATAAGAACACTTTATCTCTCTAGAACACTATCTTGAGAGTTCTCTGCCTTCTCTCTAACTTCTCTCTTTACTGAGCTATCTGTTCTACGATCAGGAGGTACCTAGGCGATCCTGGCGTTGTGAGCTTCAAATTCAACCGATCAATTTCGTGTTCTTTGTCTGGTAAGTGTTTTCCTTGTTTCTCTGTGCTTTGTGAAATGTGATCATGCAACGTTTCTACCTTGCACGTGTTTAGCAGTTCCTTTCTTCAAATTTCTAGCTCAATTGAAGTTTAAGGACTATTTTCCATCACCAAATGGTGATCTGTAGGTGGTTCTAGCGTTACCTTGAGGTGCAAGCTAGTTATCGGGGTTTCTGTTGGGCTGTGCAGTTGATCAGAGGTAAGGGAAGCTGGGGTTTCATTTCTGTTCTATGAAATTATTGTGTGCATGAGTTAGGTCCTGTGGAATAAAGTATGTGTGAACTGTGTGATAGACATTTATACTGTTTGAGCTAAAATTTAGTGATTTTTTATGTTAAGTTATGTGCTCTTTGATTGTCAAAGTATGAAGCTGTGAAATTGATGTATTTAAACTAGTATGAATGAGGTGAAATGTTGAATTTGAGTTGTTGGAATGATGTGAAATCTGTTATGCAGGTTCTTAGGCAGAAATTTACTTGGATTATGGTGTTTTAGGCTATTTTAGAGGAAGTGAGGTAGTGATTTTGAGATTTAGGAGTTAGGGGTTGAGTTAAGCTATTGGGACAATTTAGGTAAGTCATTTGGGACTTGTTAGAAGTTTCAAAATGGTTAAAAAAAGTTTCAAAGTGGTAGATTTAGATTTAGGTCTATGGGTTGATGAAATTGAGGTTTTAGAGTATAAACCAATGCATAAACACTTTATAATGATGTTAGGAATGTTTAGAATCACTTAGATAAGTTTAATTAGGTATATAATACAATCTAGGAGGGTTAGAAGTTGGGAAAAAGGTCTAGAATTGGTTTTGGGTGGTTGAGTTGCATAATTCTGCAGAATTTTATTCTGTAGATTATGTAGACTCGTTGATCGAAAGGATTCGCTCAGCGAGTCGCCCTGGCGAGATGCTCTCTGCCAGGGCATTCGCATAGCAACTCTGTGCGCTATGCAAATTACTGTAGAGGGTTGTCCTCTGTGTGGTGAGTCACATAGCGAATGTAGTCGCCTTGCGACTGGTGCTGGCCTGGGAAATTAGCTAATTAATTAGAACAACGAGGGGTGGCGCTATGTGAGGGTGTGGAGTATGGAACTCATGGGTGTTAATTTGCACAGCGAGCTTAGTCATTGTGCGAATGTTTGGGATTGAATGACCTCTGTTTGAGGGTTCGCTTAGAGAGTTGGGTTCGCTATGCGAAAGCCCTTCGGTCTCGCTTAACAATAGGGTGCACTGAGCGACTAGTTTCGTTATGGTTTACTCTTTTCTTCTTCTTTTCTTGATTGGTTGATGATTTGTGATTCATATATGATCTTGTATGATATGGAATGGAATTATATAAATAATAGGGGTATGTTTATGATTCAAAGAGAAGAACATTATGACTAAGAATGGTGAAATTGAGTATGAAAGTGAGATCTCTCGTTGAGATACTTGTATTGTTTTAGAATGAATATAGGGAGCTTAGTCTTGCGGGTTATCCTAACACTCTAATGATCTTTCATTCTCACTTAGAGAAGATTGATGCATGTGGTGAGAGTAGTAGGAGGTCCTAGTGTAGGGGCTACCTTGAGGCCTATTGCGCGGTAACAAAATTACCTTGTGTGTGGTAGGGTGAAACCCATTGGCAATGGCTTTACAAAGAAGTAGAGGCCACCACAAGTGCACAACCCGCTATAGCTCGATATTCATTCTTAGTCCGGATGTTTCTAGTCTAGATTTTAACATAATAGGATGCTTGTTTACTTACTTTGGTATGAATTCTTCCTCAAATTTATAATGTTGTTAGATAGCATGTATGTTTTTAAACCTAACTTACCCTTTCTGCTTATTTTGTGTTTGTATGTGTCGTTTTCTCTCTTTGCCATGATCATCCTTTGGATGTGAACAGAGGGGGATGGGTCTCTCTAGAGCAGGCACTGGATGAAGCTGAAGCTGCTGAGTAGCTAGTCTAGGATAGAAATGCCTAGTTTTTGTTTTGGCCAGTTTGTGTATGTAAAGTATTAAAGTTTATGGCCAAAACAAGTTTTCAAGTTTACTTCCCATAACTTTAAATGTGAATATGTACTAATTAAAGCTGTCAAAACGAGTAACTCGGCTCGACCCGGCCCGGTTCACCACGAGTTGGTCACTTAGTGAGTCAAGCCAAACCGACTCACTTATTAGCGAGTTGAAAAAATTCGAACTCAGCTTGACCCACCACGGATTGGTGGGTTAAACGGGTTGGCTCATTGACTCATTTAATTATAAGTTTTTTTAAAATAAAAAATTACATTTTTTTAATTCAAATCTAAATAAACGTCATACTAAAAATAATGTTAAACTTCAAAATATAAAAAAAAAGTATCATACAATCAAGCGTAATCCAAAAACATGTACAAAAGGCGAACAAATAAGTTTTTAATATTGATAATTTTGGTATCACTTGTCCATTTATAATATTAGAGTCCTGAATAGATAAATCTATAATATTTTCCTCTCTTGAAACATCTTCTTTATCACCATCTACAATCAAATAAATAAAATGATAACTAATAATATTGAAACACAAAATAATAAATAATTAAATGAAATTAGGTGGGTTGGTAAGCCAACCCAGCTCACCATAGGTTCAACCCGGTGAGTCGGGTTGAAAACTAGCTCCCATAAAAAAATTATGTTTAAACCCTCGGTTGGTCCTCACTTTTTTATGGTAATCTCAGTTGGGTCCTCATATTTGCAACCGTCTCAATTGGGTCATATTTTTTGTAAAATTGAGCCAATTTTACCCTAACTGTTAACTTGTCCCAAACGACGTTAAATTTAGCTGAGTTGTATTTTATGTTTTGATGGCGTGGCATTGTGCATTATTTTGAATGGGTGATGTGTTTTAGAATGATGAAATCCACGTGGACCACCAAGCCCTAACATTTAAAGGCATCCCCTCACATCCAAAGTGTATCTTCGTCTTCGTCTTGGGGAAGAAGAGGTTTGTGAAGCATTGTGCTGCTGAGGAAATGTCTCATTCATCTTCGTCTTGCAAATGTTTGGGTTCGGGCTTCCAACAAAGTAGTGGTAGTGTTAGGAGTTTGGGTGCAAAACCCACATGCTTCTGTGGTCACAATGCAGTGTTTCGCATTGCGAGAACCCCTAAAAACAAGTGGAAAAACTTCTGTGGTTGCCCTAACTTCAAGGTTAGTTTTATAGAAGCATAAATATTTGTTTATTTTTTTTGGGTTTTGACGAAGGAGTGTATCTTCTTCTTAAACAGGGTGGGAGTGAAGGTTTCCTTGGCTGCAACTTCTTTCAATGGTGCAGCGAAGAAGGAAATGAAGGAAATGAGCTGAATGTAGAAGAAAGGAGTGGAAGTGCAAGAAATGAAGAAGTGGGTGTGATGACCATGGAACACAATGTGCTGAAGATGGAAGAAACATATGCTGAAAAGATGAAAATGTCTTTTATGGAGAAAAATGTAGTTAAGTTGGAAAAGTTGTTGAAGGTGTTATTGGGGATGATCTTCGTTATATGTGTTTTTAATGTAATTGTAATGGGAATGTTGATGAAACTTGGTTGATTTGTTGTTAGTACAAGTTCATGTTGTGGACAATTTGGTATTTTTAATGTGTGTTTTATTTATAAAGGTGAGTGATTACTGGTTAATATCGTTTGATTTCATTTCTTTAATTATATTGGTCATTTAAGTGCAAAACAAACATCATAAAGCAATGGGCAATAAACATGATACAAATAATGATCACCTGAACAATAACCAATGATGAATAAAGAACATAAAACATTCTCTTATAACCAAAAGAAAGCTGATAAGAATATTGTCTCACATATTCAAAATACATTAACTACAGAAAGCTTATAAGAACATTGTCTTAAATATTCAAACATGAACTACATATTCAAAATACATTGTTCCTTGTACATTCAACATTACATCATATTTAAAAGAGTGTCTTCAAAATGAAAGAGCAAAACTTTGCTACAAATTAAAAATTAGTTCAGTACATTAGATCATTCATCAGATACATGCATAGTTTATTCTTGAGTAATAGGAACATCTGTTGGTGGAGGATGGGTGGGTTGTGGTTGTTCCGGACATTGGGCAGTAGGAAGCATAGTAGATTCTTGAGTTATTGGAACATCTGTTGGTGGAGGTTGGGTGACTTCTGTTTGTTTAGTAGATTGGGCAATAGGAACCTCTACTGTTGGAGGTCTTTGTGGACAAGATTTTTTGTTGTGTCCAAGTTCTTTGCAGAGGCCACATTTTTTTTATGTTCTCACCCTTTCTTATTCATTATCATTCTTCTTCAACTCCCAATCCTCCAGTCTTCATTTTTCTTGGGCCTTCCTGGCATTGTCATCTTCTTTGGCGGTAATACATCTGGATAAGATGTAATTTCTCAGACATGTTGACCATTGATAGGATAAATGATTGTGTTGTAGGTCTCTTCATAAGTAGTCTTCATAAACCAGTGGCTAATGTAGTCTTTTGCATTTATATTCAAAAATTTCATTGCAGTTATGACATGAGTGTAAGGAATGCCAATAATTGTCCATTTTCTACATGTGCAGTCCATCTTGTCAACATTGACAACAAATTGCTCCCCAAATTGTGAAATGTGTTTGACTTCAAATAATTTTTCTCTTGACCACCTGTAATGAATACAAATTGACAACACAGTTAGTTGGATGAATATAAATGCCTAACATCAATGGAAACATACTTCAATTTTTTGATAAAAGTTACCTTGGTAACCAATATCTGGTTAACCATGACTCCTTCTGAAATCTGTTCAAAACCTTAGGGCAGATAGAACCTTGATATGATGTCATCTTTGTCCTGTTGGTAGCCCATCTCTTCATAATGTAAACCCTAATGTCTTCTAACATGGTAATAATTGGCTTAAACCTACTATGAACTAACACACTATTGAAGCATTCACACATGTTGAAAAGAGTGTCACATTATGATGTAAGGGTGAATCTAGATCTTGACCAAAACTTGGGAGAAGTAAATGTCGGTCAATATATGTTGTCAAGTATTTAAATGTGAAATGTGAGTATATAAAGTATTTATAAGAGTGAATACATACCTAGGTGGAATGGCTCTTGCCCTAAAAGCCATATTTCTTGAAATTCCTAAATTTCATTTCCTAGCGACTTTCTCCATAATGTCCATCACCTTCATAGTAGGGTTTTCTCTTACAGTTTTCTCCATCCTTTTACTCAACCATTTTGAAGTCATCAACTTTACATTGAAATTTCTACTACAGCTGTGAGCATCAAACACTTTTCTTAGCTACCATGCATTGACATCACACCTAAAGGAGCAATACTCATACCATTTTTTATTCCCTTTTCCACCCAAACAATTGACAAAAACCCTTTTCTTGTCATTCTTAATAAATTTTAAA
Organism: Vigna reflexopilosa; assembly: GCA_027742785.1. Lineage (NCBI taxonomy): Eukaryota > Viridiplantae > Streptophyta > Magnoliopsida > Fabales > Fabaceae > Vigna > Vigna reflexopilosa. The sequence goes on along the minus strand of CM050914.1, from coordinate 24,625,599 downwards.
TTTCTCCCATTACTTAGTGCATAAGTCCTTATGGCGTCTGTGAATTCCTTTTTCTCAGCAAAATAGGTTCCTACTTCCCATTTATAAGCCTCCAAACTTTTAGGCATACTAAAAGTGGGAAACCTTATCTTAGTGGAATCATCATCGTCCTCACTATCTGGTCCACTATTCAACTCCTCTAACAGTCACTCATTGTCAGACAAACCACAGACATCATTAATACAATCATTATCTGTTGTCCGTGCACACTCACCTATTGGAGTGGAAGGTTCTTGTCCCACATTTTCTTTACAAGTCCCAATGTCACACTGAATGCTGACATCAATTAGACTTACTTCACTGACATCATCGTCTACATCTTCATCCTTAGTCTCAGCCTCATGTACATCCTCACCCTCACTCTCGTCTACATCATCATCCTCTCCTAAATCTATTACTTGGTTTTTTTCCTATTATTGAGGGGAAGTGTTGTGTGTAGGAACGGGAAAGAGTAAAGAGTGGAGGGAGGTGTGGCGAAAATGGGGATTTAAAATTCGAATTTAACTAAATATTGACTGAAGGATAAAATGGGAATATTAGTGTAGGGGTACAGGAAAAAAATAGTAGGATGCAAAAAGTATCTGATAGATGTTAAAGGAGAAAAAGCCAAGCCAGGGGACCATAAGGCCCAATGATATATTATAAGGTACAGAAAAAAGTCGCTCAGTTGCTAATGGGAGAGTTGACACCAACTTTTCTTCACTGTTAGTTCAAAATAAATTAGAACAATTTTTTATGTGAAATTTTGTATAAATTGAATTATTAATATATATATATATATATATATATATATATATATATATATATATATTAATGTTGTCAAAATTAGTCAATCCATTTAATTGATTAATGAGTCAATTCACAAGTTATTTAACGAGTCAATTCAATCTAATTCACTTTTTTAAGTTGAGTTTAAAATAAATTAGAATAATTTTTTTTACGTATAATCATTATAAAGTGAAAATATGCCTTATAACTTACATGAGTGTTTTAATATGCTTTCACATTTTTAGTTTGAATGATCACCAATACAAAGTTTTACGATAAAAAAAGTTTAATTAATCTATTTTATTTTATTTAAGAATATAATAGTAAATTAATATATATTTAAAATTTAAAAAATAAAACTCCTTTCTCTATTCTTCCTCTCACATAGTGTAGGGATGACAGGAAGATATTGACTATCTCCTCTTTATCTTTAAAATAATAATTCATCTAGATATAAAATTTTAGTCTCATTCTAAATAATTATGAATTTAATTATTTTATCTTTGTATTGAAAGTAAAGTTCATCTTCATACTTAATTAATATGATTTTTTCTAACTTTTTTGTCTCATCTTTATCCTACATCTATACATGTGTCTTCATTGTTGAAAGTATTAATTATTATTTTTTTCAAAAAATAAAATGATATTGTGAAATATGCAATACACATTTTCTTTTCTCTAATATAAAATACTAAGAAAAAAATTATAATTATATGAATATCAAATAACAAATTGATAAAACTTAAATAATTAAATAAAAAATGATAAAATGTATGTTTTAGAAATAAGTTATGAAACTAATGACCATATAAAAGTTAATACATATTTTTTAGAGTACCTAAAAACATTAAAGGTGCATTTAAATGAGGACGAGACAAATATGGAGACAAATCGAATCTGTACATATCTATCGCAGTCTCCATACCTAATTTAAAATTAAAATATTATCATACCTGATAAAAGAATTCTTGAGTAAAATGATCATAAAATAATAAGAAAAATGTGCATATCAATTTGGATTCAAAGCAAAAGGTGAGTTACATAAGCTCATTGCACTTCATTACAAGAGAATAAATGAAAGAAAGTGGAAGAAACCAAATCGCATTAACATGAAATTGGAAAACGAACATGTTTGAACTTTTGGTAATGAGTATAAGCAAATGAAAATGAAAACCTAAAACTAGTCAAGAACTCCTCGAGAATGAGTCTTGTTCTCAGTTTCTCAAACTTTCCTCCTCATTCCACTACTCAGTATTAATTTTTTCCATATAAAAGAAAAATCTTGTGTCTTATAGATGCCTTCTTGAACATCATATTCGTACACTTGTGTACGAGCATCAAATTTCTAGCCTGTTAAGGAAGGAATTAGCTGATGAAGACAAGTCCTAGGAGGTCGATGAGTTAAATGACTTAAAAAAGAAGTATGAGGTTGACTAGTAGGCATAGGCCAAGGAGAAGATGTAAGAACATGACGAGACCTGGAAGAGGAGGTGTCTACATTATGAGAAGAAACTGAAGAGAGAAGTTAAAGACTTATAGAAAGAGAATGAAGATTTGAAGGGGGCGATTTCCAAGGAGAGGAAGGCTTGTGCAAGAACTAAGGTTGAGTTGATTAAGCTTTAACAATTTATACTATCTAAGCATACCAATAACTTCAATAAGGCACACAGGCAAGCCCAATTTCTCTACCAGGAGGTCTCTTCAATGGATGCAAGGTTTGATGTCAACAAAGACATTTATGAAGGCCGAATGATAGACGTTGATGACATAGTGACTTCTAAGGCAACTGGTAAAATGGCGTTGATCAAGAATGTCTATGTTGAAGAGGAGGCTAATGATGGATCTGATGGGACTACCAAGGTGTCTCCTTTTGTGGTTGTTGACCCTAGTAATGAGATGAAGAGATGGTGAACCCATATGATATTACGGATCAATAGAATGTAGTAGAATGTATTTTATTGCTGTTTTGTTAGAAAAAAGGGTTGAGATACATGTGTAGATCTGCTCTTATAATGACCACCCAGTTTGAGTTATTTCTAATGAAAGGTATTTTTGTTCAATGCTCTTTTCCTTCTCTTGCCTTTTGTAACTTGCAATTTTTTTGAAGTTATGAATGTTTAGGTCAAGTGTTGGGTATATGATGTCCTGACAAATATTCTAACTGTAGACACCCTTGTCGACGTCTTCAGATACTCGGAAAGATCCTTCCCCGTTGGCAGAGAATTTTCCATCATTTTCCCATTTGCAAATTTCCCTACTTTTTATGAATGACGTTGTCATGTTTTTTACAAGGTATGCACCTCTTGATATACTCGACACAGTCTGCCTTCATAGTCGGCCATAAGTACCCGACCCTAACACTCATGATGTTGTGGTTCTTGCACCTAAATGATATCCACATATATCTCCATGCATCTCCCTGATGATGTACTTGACTTGTTCCAAAGTTACACATTTCAGTAAGGACCAATTATATCATATTCTAACAACTTGTCGCCTATTAGTGTATAGCGGATAACTTTTCTCACCCATCTTTTTTCTTCTTCTTTAGGAGGAAACTATAGTCTTGAGGTAACCAATGAGAGGCGACATCCAGGGTTTCTCTTTGTGGTCTACTTACATGCATTATTACACCCTTTTAGTAGATGGTGATGAAAAAACTTGTTGCAATAGTGACTTGTACCATTCCTTCTTCTTAGTGTTTGCTAACTTAGATAACACATCAGTTCTCATATTGTCTCCTCTATAAAGATGTTCAAGCTTTAGCTCGACAAAGCCATCTATCAGGATTTTAACCAAGTGGTAATACTATAGTAACAAGGCCTCATTCACTTAATATTCATCCGTCAAATGACTTACTGTAAGCCAGGAGTTGGTTCGACGTATTATTTTGTTGGCTTTTACTTCTTTGGTCAATGTAAGGTAAAGTATGATAGCCTCATACTCAATCTGGTTAGTGAATGTCTTAAAGCTAAAGTGCAATGACTTATTTATCAGGATGTCATTTGGTCCTTCCAAAACTATGCCCGCTCTCATTCCCTTAGGATTAGAAGAGCCATCCACATACAAGATCCACCACTCGCCCTGCAAATCAGCATCACCCTATAACTCGTTAACAAAGTCTGAATGTGCCTTTATTGTTCCTTTTATATTATATCGAATACTAAATTCTGATAACTCCACAAACCATGACAACATCCTTCCAGCTAGTTTCGGCTTCTACAAGATCTTCTATATGGGGTAATCGATCTTAACCATGATAGTGTGGCTTTAGAAGTAAGGCCTTAACTTTCATGCTGTTGTGAAAAGAGATAATTCCACCTGCTCCACTATTTTGTACTGAGTCTTTGCATCTTGGAGAGTTCTGCTCAAAATGTAGACAAAATGTTGTTCGCTATTAACTTCTAGAATGAGGGTTGCATTGAGGGCATCTTTAGTGGCCGCTATATAGACCAGTAATAGTCCACTTGTACCTGGCTTTCGCAAGATTAGTGGGGATGTGAAAATTCGCTTAATCTGGTCAAATTGATCTTGACATTGGTCATCCCATACAAACTTCGTAGACTTCTTTGATATGTTTATCATTGAGCACATCTTGTTCGCCAACCTTGAAAGGAAACATGAGATGGTCATTAGCATCCCAATAAGGCATTGTACCTCCTTGACATTCTTCGAACTCCTTATGTCGATTATGGAGTAACACTTATTAAGATTTGCTTCAATTCCTCTGTATGTTTACATGAATCTAATGAATTTTGCCCCATTAACCTCAAATATGCACTTTTTTGGATTAATTGCAAATTATCCGCTCGTAAGGCTGAGAACACCTTAGAAAGATCTTGTGTGTGTTGGAGTGGAAAGGGAGACTTCTTCACAATGTTGTCCACGAACACTTCGACGTTCTTACCAATTAAGTGTCTGAACACCCTATCCATAAGTCCTTGATACGTTACTTTAACATTTTTTAGGCCAAAAGGAATGACCTCATAATACTAGTTAGCCTAATTTGTAATGAAGGCAATCTTCAACTTGCCTCCTATGGCCATTAGGATCTGATTGTATCTCGAGTAGGTGTTCAAATAACTAAACACTTTATGATTTACAACTCCATCTACCAGCTAGTTAGTACTAGGAAATGGGTAGACTTCCTTTAAGCAAGCCTTATTAAATTTTGTGTTGTTTTCACACATTCACCATTTCCCATTTGCTTTCTTCACCTGTAACGTGCTCTTTGATGAAACCAACATGTAGTAATTTTTCAGCTTCAACCTTAGCAATCAACTTTTCTCCTCTCCTAGCTTTCGATTTTTATTGGACATCGGTTTGGCTTCACTAAAAATAGACAACTTGTGAGAAGCTACCTTGGGTTGACTCTAAGGAGGTTGACTGTCGTCCAAACGAATAAATCAACATTTTAGATCAAGACTTGACCTATACTATTCTCGTCTTCTTCGTTTATCCTCACTCATATTCTAAAACTTGACCGTCATGTAGAGTAAACAAATTTGTTTCTTCAACAGGCTCTACCCAACATTGCTGCTCACCCTAGGGTCGAGGTCTTCTCCTTATATGAGCGCACCAACTTCATTTTCTCGTTCAACATTGTTAGCACTAAGTAGTGGGACTGGTAGTCGCAAGCTTGCAATGTAGCATTCTCAAGCTATCTTTTAGTCACTATCGACCATGATAATGTCTCTTGATGAAGATAAGAACTTCACAGCCAGGTGGGGAGTAGATACAATTGCTCCTAAGAGGTTTAGGGATAGGCATCCCAACAAAATATCAAACGATTTAATCGCATCTATCACCAGATATAGGATAGGTATGGTCTGTTGAGATTGTTGACAACACAATATCTATGTCACTCTGGTTTTTGATGATGACAACACATTTTTAATAAGACATGTATTGTTGATGTGTTACATGTTTTGTTGCTTATTGTTTGATATCTTGTTGAACATGGTTTTGTGTGTATAATGATGTGTGAATGCATATCTACTGAGCTTGTATATGTTACATCATATCTGGTTGCATTACACATGATTTGAAAGATGAAAACCACATGCACTTTTATGAACTTACATTGCGTGTCATAAACTACAAGTTGTAAGTCGACTTCATTATGGGGGAAGTCGAATGAAGCTAAAGTCTATGCACATATTTACAAAAACAGTGTTATGTGAGACTTTGTATTGAAAAGAATTTCAAAGTGTTATGTTTTGTGGTAGTCAACTATATGCGCCACACATTCGACTACATTAGTTGCTTGTTTTGAAATTTTGTTATGCTCATGAACTATAACGACTATATTTTTAAAAGTTAGTTAAGCATTGAATGAGAGTCAACTATATTGAATGTGGAATTAATTGGTTTGACTGGAATGCTACTGCATTGATTGATCTGTTATAACTGTCATAACTCAGTCGACTGTATTAGTAGCATATTCGACTGTAGGAGGATAGATTTATAGAAATCTATAAATAGAAGAACTTCAACTGTTTCAAAGGACTTTTGGAAATCTAACAATTTCATATTCTGTTTCAGATTAATTCTTTGAAGTTCAGAAGCTCCAAGAACTCATCAAGAAGACCGTGGTGATCTATCTTTGAAGAGTTTCTAGAGGTGACTTGTGCTGCATGCATCGCTTGATCATTATCTGCACATTGAGGTGTTTTCTGGGTTGATCAAGAACTAGTTTGGCATCCGTGGTGATTGCTGTTATTGCTGGACCTGTTGTGACTACAGGGATTGGACTCGTGGAGTCTGGTACACTTTGAGGATTGTTCAAAGTGGGTTGAAGATTGCAGGAGAGGGGATATCTTGCTGCAATTCTTGCTGTGTGTTTTGACTATATTTTGGTTAGAGGGTTAGAGAGGAGATTTATATTTTTGACGTGGAGTTCTTCTATAAATTCCTTGTTGTAAATACCTTGACCATTATAGTGCAATTGCTTCCTAGTATTAGAAGGACACTGGATGTAGGCATTGAGGTCGAACCAGTATAAAAACCTACGTTTGAATTCTCTATCCCTACTATTTTACTTTCAGTCGACTGTATAATTCACGTAGTCTACTTTACTTTTCCGCTGCAAATGAATTTTTATAACTTGCGATTCAAGAAAGTTTGTAAAGTTTTCTACTTTGATTTAAAGATTGCAAAAAGACTCTGATTTTGAAAACACATCAATTCAACCCCCCCTCTTGGTGTTAAAACGAAGCCTACCTATTTCCCAACATGGTCTTCGTCAGGTTTCCTTCTCCGAAGGTGGTATGAACCCTTTCTCTAGAAAACCTAAATATGGGCTCGTCATAAAAGGTCATCACCTCTTTTGACAACTCCAACTTTTTGTATGTCTTCTAGTAGAGTATATATACTAAGCTACCTTGATCCACCAAAATCTTCTTGAGAGAAAAATTCTTGATCTCTACCGTGATAACCATAGAGTCATCATGCTCAAGGTCCACCCCTTGTAAGTTAACATTTGTGAAGGTAATATAAGATATTCTTTTTCTCCTGAAGGTTTTATATACCATGTTAATAGACTACATGACATTTTAGTGTTGCTTCTTGGCCAACGATGATGAACCTCATCTAGCAAACCCTCTAAATATCGTATTGATGATGCCCCTCAGCGGGGGCTTGATATCAGAGTGTCTTTCCTCACATTGGGTGACTCCTCCTTCTTTTATTCCTTGTCTTGATCTCTATGACATTATCTTCAATCATCTACCTATGGTAACTAGCGCGTGAGCCTTTTTTGTGATCACGTCTTATGAACCCCCTAAGGTGACCAACTTGGATATCGGTTCCTCAACCTTATCACTAAAAGTTACACACTCGTTTGTTGTATGAATGTAGTTGTGATAATATGTGCAATGTTTCTTCGTATCAATGTTTGGAAGTATTTAAGACTTTCTAGGCGGTGATATGAGGTTCGTTTGTAGTGCTTCCGCCAACACGCGAGATCTAAGAGTGTTTAATGATGTGTTTCATGAGAACTGGGTAGGTTTGATCTCTTTTTGGCGAAAATCACTCTTTTGTGTTGAATTTTGATAAGCTTCTTTCTTTTCAGCGAACATGGTATCAACTCTAATATTATTCATGTAATCTCTCATCTCCCCCAACCGCATAAACTTGATGGCCTATTGCCTCAGCTCATCCATACTTGCGGGTGGTGTCATGCAAAAATCGTTTGCAAAAGGTCTTATCCTCAACACCATGATCATATAGTGCAAAACAACTTCAAGATTCAAGTTTGTGATCTTCAATGCTACCTTACCGAGCCTGTGTTGTTAAACTATTAAAACAATCAATGAAATTTGGGGTAGGTTGTTGAACGACTCAAGGGCTGGTCCTTTCAAGGTTGTAGGGAAGGCCTTGCACATAACAACATCATTAGCCAAATATAGACTGACATGAGTGACATGCATGACAACATGTTCATCTGAATCAATGCTACTTTTGTATCGATCTAGTGTAAGAGCCTTCCAATTCTTAGGTAGTAGGGTATCTGTGATACCATCAAAGCAGGGATGTCGACGATTTGCTCCTACTGTCGAGGAGTTGTCCATTGCACCTTTAGTTTTGTGAGTAGTGTGGTAGCCACTTTCCCCTTCAGCATCATTAACAACTCTAAGGTTAAATGCATATATCTACATTGACCCTACATTTTCAGGGATTTCATTCTCCTTTCCCTTGCTAGTTACTCCTTTAGCTTTGACCCTCCTCCTCAACCTAGAACTTTCTTACCTTAAGGTATCCATTTCTTCTACACTTCTTTTCTTAAACTTAGTGAACTCTCACTATATTTTCCTTTACGCTTCGAAGATAGCAGCAGCTATGTCAGTCGAGGAGGGTTTTGCACCTACTTCCTTTGCTTTGACCATCTTGCTTCTCATAGACACCATGCAACTTTTTCTTCATAGAATATATGTTGGTCCCATAGTGGGCTTCAATTTTTCTTGCAGATATACTCTGTGAAGGCTAACTCCTAGCATTCCAAGCTCCAACTTTGAATGTACACATCATTTGCAAGGGTACTTGTCCTCCACAAGTTAAATGGTGGTTATGCATGTACAAGAGACTTTGACACTTAGTATGTTAGAAGGTCATCAATGCAGAAATAATGAAACATAATTAATTTACTCTGTGTATTGTGCTATTTATACCATGTTTTATAGGCTTCTTTCCTGTATGGGTCTGGCCCATGTAACTAATTATACTTATTAGTCCTTAGTTAATCAAACTGCTTAATCATACTTTGATCACAATCTTAAATCAACTCAGTCAACATTCTACATATGTCAGTTTTGGTTGGTTGTCATATAATCAACTAAGATGTCTTAATGTTAGGTTATAATATGAGGATCGCACACACCTAAACATGAATATTCAAAACACATTCTGACATGTGAGAAATACTTTCTAATTGATCGACATGCAGTCGACCAAATTTTCCTATGATCGTACCATAAAAGTGGAACATCATATATTTAATATATATTTTTTTCTAATATTTAACTTTGTACTATAAACTTACAAATCTGTTTGAAAAAATCAATATAAAAGGAAAAATACTCATTTAAACATTTTTTATTCACTATTTTTATCATCATGTAATTCTTTGAATATTATTATTTCTATAATTATTCTTTCGACATTGGAGAGTTTGTTTAAAAACAAAAAAAAGGCTTTTCTCGTTGTTTTTCATACATTAAAATTCAATTGGAGTTAAGTAAACAACTTAGAAAACACATGAGAGTCTTTTCATACCTCTGGTAAGACACTCGTCCTTTAGAGTAATGTAAAAAAGAAAAATAAAAATTGTGCTCATCATTTATTTTACAAAAGGTTATTTTATACTAAAATGTATATTAAAAAAAAATTGAGTCGTGAGGTGAAGGGTGCTACTCTCATCCTCTAATATAAAATATAAATAATCACTCTATTCCACAGAACATAGTACAAACGAATTACAGTGCTAAAATTGGTCGATTATACTTTGACCTAAAAAAATGTTTTACTAGCATTAGACACCATTTTATGCTTCTTAGAAACCCATGGGATGGACAGTTGTTGCAGGGAATTCCGAGAGTCAATTCCTCCTTGTGTTTAGTTTAATTTTAAATTCAATCTAATTGAAATTATCAAATTAGATGGAATTAGGTTGAATTTGTCTTTTGTTTAGCAATTTAATCTAATTAAATAAGTAATTTGAATTAGAATAAGTTATATCAGATTAATTATCATGATAAAGAATTTTAGAAAGATAATATCATATTTCTAATTTTAAAAAATATCTTAAATTCAATATTTATATATATAACAGCAATACAATTGATAACATAAAATAAACACTTGTTTCTTAAAGGTTTATCAGCATTTAAGAAACACTTTTATAAATTATATAATATAGTAAAAAAAAGAAATATAAATAAGATAATATTGAACCTAGAATATAATATAATATATATGAGACAGTGGCACAAGAATTGTACCCGTGACTCCATGTGCTGCCAATTCTGGGTCACGGGTCTATAACTTGTGGTTAGTTTTAGAGAGCTGGTGGCTTTATAAGTGCATTGTAGGAATGACAGATCCAAACATTGAATTGAAGTGATTGAGTTAGAAAGAGATGGAAGAAAGAAAGTGGGTGGGAATAGAAATAATGGTGGTGGTGATGGTGGTGATGGGTTGTTGCATGTGGAAAGGGTGCAATGGTCTGAGTCTGTGTGACATGAATGAAGAGGGATTAGAAGCATGCAAGCCATCAGTTACTGAGCCAAACCCAGTTGATCCATCACCTGAGTGCTGCAAAGCTCTGGCTTCTGCTGACTTGAAATGCCTTTGCTCTTACAAGAACTCTTCAACGTTACCTTTTCTTGGAATTGACCCAAATCTTGCCACTTTACTTCCTGCAAAGTGCAATCTCACCCCTCCAGATAATTGCTGACCTCTTTTTCTTCTTTCTGTCTTATAATTATCTTTTCTCCAGATCTTAAATATAAGATGTCTTCTTCTTTTTGGTTCTGTACATTATCAGTTTTACTCTTAACAATCAACAAATATTTAAAAATTAAAGAGTTCATTTTCTACTTTAAATTATCGATCCTTCACGGTATGATTCTGAAAATGTAGATCACTTCAACATAATTCATGTTTAGCGACATAAAATATTGATAAATTATGTAATGAGTGCTTCGTGTACAGTATTACATTTATAGACCTCTTTGGGTTGGATTGAAACGTATAAAAGATGTTAAAAATAAATAAGAGATATGATTTCTCAGATAATATTTCTCATTTCACTACAAAAACAACGCGGATTCATCGATATAACTATGGATAAATATTGATCGCCAACAAATTTATCAACGAAAAACAAAAATTCAAAAACTCAATTAACGTTGGATTTATTGTCAAATTTTAGAAAAATCCATTATTGACTAATTTTATTATCATATATGGTCAAAGCTAAAAAGAAGAACTTTACCACATATTTTGTCGAAAGAATTTATTGAAACCCGTCAATAATAAAAATTATGCATTATTGAAAGGATCCTGCGTTGAGCAAAACATTTTAGTGAAAGGAGCAAGAATGACTCTGGATTCACAAATGAAATTGGAAGGTTTGTACTCTCTTTTCAACTTGGGTTCTAGTTGATTCCAGTATTATTAGGCAGTAGAATCAAAGGGTATAGATTCCCACTTATGTTGGTCTCGCATGTGCATACCATTAACAACATCACAACAACCACTGTGAGTGTCATAAACCCAATCCTGACCACCTTTGTTTCACCCCAACATAACCCTAACCACATTGCTACCTCTATTCGTGACACAAAGAACCCATCCACCTCTCTTTGTGAAAGAAACCTTCCACCTTTGTTCACAAAGAAACCCATTTGAATCTCCGGTATAAGTTTTACATTTCATCATTGATTCAATTTTTAATTAAAACATCCAAAACTGATACTGTTGGCTTTTATAGTAGCACTTTGATCATCTTCGTTTGTATTGTCTTCTCTAGCTACATTTTTTTATGTCCTCCTAATTTTTATATTCTTATAATGAAAATGGTACTTTAATATATAGGGAAGTAATGGGTATGAGTGGTGAGTCTTCATTGAGTGTGATTGACTCACTTTTTAGTGATGATGTTGGGGAAGAAACCTCTTCTCATTCTCTTGTTGTCACCTTTACAATGGTACCCGTAAAACCCAAGGAAGTTTAAGACATAAGTTGTGTGAAGCTCACAATTACGTGTTAGATAATAAGTTGTCAACTCCGACCTTGTGTTACTTATAAATTTTTTCACAAAACTCTAAATGAGATGATGATTTTTTTTTTTTTTGGAAACAAGACTCAAATAACTTTCATTTTATTATAGGCATGCAATTTTTGAAATTCGATGCAGTTATTTCCTTAAAAATCATTGACGTTTAAGTTCTTTCGATGGGTTTGCATCAGTCATGATGTAGCGTTTCTTTTTTATGGACTTTTGTGATTACTAAAGGATGTGTTATAGTATTTATCCTATCCAATGATATAGTATACGTGAATGTAATAATGAACACATCATACTCTCTAAAATACACTCACAATATAACCTCAAATCTTTTTACTGCACACTATTTTTTTAGTCTCTTTCAACCTTTGCCTTTATATTTTTTTCTCTTTTCCACACTCACAGACTCACTTTTCCTTCTTTACTTGTTTTCTTCTTGATAGGGTCTATTTTGTTTTACATACCTTTGATAATTATGAAAGAATGAGCCAAAAACATAATAAAACACACTCAAACATTACAGGAAACTTGGAAGCATATTTTGGTAAATGGGTCCCTTCCTTTTATTTTCTTTTCCCAATGAATTATTGCAAGCAACAGCTAAGGAGACTTCTGTTCTCCTTATATAACATGTAAATTGGCCAGATGAGAGGAGGGGGAACGAGAAAGTTAAGTTAGAAAATTTCCTTTACGTTTAAGAGTGAGAACAAGTAAGGACTGTGGACTAAAATCACCAAGAATGGAGGATTCCTTGCAGAAGAAATGGTAGGGGAAACTAATCCTTTTCTTATACATGATAATTATATATTTTATGATCATGAATATGAGCTATGAACATGTTGAATTTTTTGTAACGGTAGTTATATATATATTCATTGTGTAAGTTTTGGTTTTCTTGACTATGCTTTTATTATTTTTGAGTTACTTCAGTAAAACCTCACTTTTCACTTTGTTTCTGTTAGATTTAACTAAACTTTTGATATATGAGCCCTAAGACTTATTGCTTCACCTTGACCTTTCGGATCATTAATTTGAGGACTATACTTAGAGGAATAAATCTTGCATGTTTGAGTAAATTAAATACCACTTTATTTCTCCTACTGAGTTCTCTCGGTAAAACCTAAATTATCACTTATTTAACCGTTAGATCAACCTGAAAGTTTGGTATATGATTCCTAGGATATATTACTACACTTTGACCAATCAGATTTTTAATGTAAGGTCTATGTTTAGAGTAATTAATTTTGCAATTTTGAGTAACCTAATCAACACTGTATTTCTATTCTTAAGTTACCTTGGTAAAAACTTCAAATTCCACTCCATTTACCGTTATATTGACCTTCAAATTTGATATGTAGTTCATAAGAAATATTGATTCATATTGACCGCTCGGATTTTTAATTAGATGTCTGTGCTCAGAGAAATTAATTTTGTATTTTGAGTAGAGTTGAAAATCACTTAAATTCTATCATTAAGTTACCTCACTAAAACATTAATTTCAAGCTAGTTAACCGTTAGATTAACCTAGAATTTGGATATGTAGTTTCTAAGACATACTGTATCACTTTGACCATTCAGATTTTTAATTAGATTTCTATATTGGGAGAAATTATTTTCGTGTTTCTTAGGAAACTTAATACTACTTAAATTCTGATTTTAGATCACCTATGAAAAAAATAAGATTTTCGTTTCATTATCCGTTGGATCGAACTAAAAATTTTACCGTAGGTTCTAAACATATAGTTCTTTACTTTGATCGGTCAGATCGTTAATTAAATGTGTATATTTGGAACAATCTTTCCACGAAATATTCAAATTGATTAGTATTGGGTGAAATCTTGAGTAATTGTGTTATTGATTTGTATGTGTAGTTGTATCTTGATAGTTGTGGATTGGTAGATGAGTTATATGATCTAGTCTATACGAGATATTAAATTATAATTGAGCATGACTGAGTTTGTAATCATTAGTTGGTTTAATTCATGAATTGGAAATCTGTAGATGTTAATTTGGATGTGTATCATATGCATTCTTGCTGTAACTATAAATCCGAGTTTCAATTACTTTCTTCTCTTGCGACTTTGGTAAGTCGAGGAAGAGCAGTGGTTTAGAGACGGATAGTGTTTTGGTAAATAGGATTGCATGGTATGCAGGGATAATGACTAATTTAGACTTTGTTTTAGTAAGCAAGACTGCATGACATGCATGGATAATTACTCAGTTTAAACTTTGCTCTGGTAAGCAGGACTGCCTTGTTAAGTAGGAATAATGGCTCAAACAGGACTGCTTTGGTAAGCAAGATTTGTATGACGATAGGTTACGGAAGAATGACATAGCTGGTATGAGATTGAGATTTGTGAATGATGTTGTTTTGATTAAGTAGTGTGGGTGAGTAGATTGTGATATATGCTTTTCTTCTATTTAGTTAGCTCATCTTTGTTTGTTTATGCATGTGACTACGATGATCTAATAATATATGGGGAATAGGTGATATTTCAGGAAATGTCTCAAGTGATGTGGGTGATGTTTAAATACGAGAAGACGGGCGAGGAAAACTTTTGTGGATTTCAAAATGCATTGAAAAATAATATTGTTTTAGTACTGTAATTTTAAACAACTTTTCAATTTGATTGAAGTGAAATATTTGTGTATTTTGAGAATTTGAATTTACTATGGTATCAGATGTTTTCATTATGAATGTTTAAGAAAAAAAAATATTGTTGTCGTGACATTATAAGAAAAGGGGTATTACGGTACCTACTACTTTATCGCTTGATGTGGTAGTTGCAGGTTCCTCAAGGAAAGGAAAGAAAAAAATTCCATCTTATGGTGTCTTGGACTAGTTGCTAAGAGGAAAAGGAAAGAAAATTTTCCCCAAATCCTTGATCTTGAGTACTTTTTGGTGACTAAGGAGGTTTCTTCATACTTTTCCAGTTTTACTTCTCAAGAGCTTGTGGATGAGTTTGTTTTATTTTTTGCTATATGTTTAAACGACTTAGTTGAATTTATAATAATTGGTTCATGTAGCACGATGATAGGATATATATATGATGCCTAAAGTTGATGAAGAGGATTTTCTTTTTGTGTATGAGTTCTTCTTTAAGAAGCTTAATATAACATTTCTCTTTTTTTCTTTTGAATGTGATATGTTGTTGGTAATGAATGTGGCTCCTGGCCAACTGCACCCCAATAGCTAGGCACTTTTTAAAGCATTCCAAAGGTTATATCATCCTGACTGTAGGGCAATCTCTATCATAGTGGCCCTCACCCCTACAGATGTTACACCTCCGGTAGTCACTCATCTGAGGGCAAACAGACTGTAGGTGTGGTCCTCCACAAGAATAGCATCTTAGACCTCCAGAATGGCAAGACTGCCCGGACTGCACTGAAGGCTAGGAAGAAGAACCTCTAGACCCAGAAGAGGGTGATGATCTAGTGTAAGGGGCTATCCGAGAACTGAATCCACCATGAGACCCAAATGGTCCCCCACTCCTAGTAGGCTGACTCTGTTGTCCTTCAGCCTCTTTCTTAGTCTTCTCCATAACTCTGGCCATCTCTACTAAGGTAGGATCATCCTGCTACTCCACCAGTGGCCAGCCTCTCCGGTCAACAAGTACTGAGTATAAGCCAACTTGTTCTCATCTGGACACCTCTTGGCTTCATATATCCTCTCCATGTCTCTGAACCAATGGTCAGCTTCATTTGGGATGCATTTTCCAGTGAACCTGGTTGGATGGTGTTGGAGGAAGCTCTCCAAGCTCCACTCTTGTGCCGGAATCGCAGAAGAAGAGCCTGGAGTGGCCCTACCACTAGTCAACACTTTTATAAACTGCCTTTGAGTGTCCTCAGATGCCACTCTTGCGTTCTCAGCCGACACTCTTGCGGCTTCCAGATTCTGCAATGCTATGGTATTCTGCTGCACTAATGCAGGATTTTGTTGTTGTATCGCTTGAAGCACAGCCTCTAGCATTCTGGTCGACTCTGAAGGCTCAGGTTGTGGGGGCAGTGAAGGAGGAGGCCTAGGTGCCATCTTCTGCTCACATAGAGAGGAAAGACCATCAGTCTAACTCAAAGAAAAAAGGATAACCAACCTAGACATAACTAAAGAAGCAAGGCATAATCAACTATCAGTCCAACTCAAAGAAGCAAGGCACACACACAACCTACAGGATTTTCTAAGGACAAAAACTGCTCTGATACCATAAATGTGGCATCCCAATTATATAGAGAACACCATATAATATAGAAGTCCACACTCATAATATAAAAGAACAGTTAGAGTAGACTTGCAGTTAAGTTGTTAAGGTTACAGTCATCCCAAAACAACACCAAAATTTAAAACTTTAAGTATAAAGTAGAGTATTTCAAAATGACATATGTTAAAATAAAGAACTCCTAATAAGACTAAGTTGTAGCATCATCATCCTCCAGGACCTGCTTCAGGGGCACCTCCTCAACATCTGCCTACATCCAAGTGGATGATCATTGCAAAAGAAAACATACACATACAAGGCACAAACACAAAAGCAAGGGTGAGCTAGGTATAAAAATCATGTTATATCAATCACACACAATATGCAAGTTAAAGCAGATACACTAGAATACACAAACATGACTCATTTCACTTTAAATCGACTCGTCCGGACTAGAATGATTGCCGAGCTATGATGGGTCATGCACTCGTGGTGGCCTCTACTGCTTTGCAAAGACATTGTCAATGAGTTTCACCCTACCACACTCACGAGGTTAGTCTGTACCGCGCCTTGGAGCATACTGGAAGCCTACAAGACTAAGACCTCCTACTACTACTCACGACATGGTTCAATCCTCTCTAATTGAGAATGATTGACCATTGTAGTTTCAGGATAACCCCCAAGACTGAGCTTTCATGCAAATCATTCTAACACACTAATAGGGCACCACCATGGATCCTCTCCTTGAGGATCATGGAATTACATCCATGAAACACACTTTGTTACATTCAACCACCAAGCATACCTCATACATTCACACACTTTCACTTACATAACATTACCACCATCATACCATTACACACACTTAATTCAGCCAAAAGAAGAGAAAAAGAGAGATCTAGACTCAGGGGATTCGTACAACGCACCCCAAATTCGCAAGGCGAGACAGGAGCTTTTCACATAGCGCACAAGGGTTCGCTATGCGAATTAGCTCGCAGAAGTGCAAGACCTCAAGTCTCTCGCATAGCGCACCCAGGTCTTTATGCAAGAGCTCAGACAGAGAGCACACCCCTAAGACCATTCGCTATACGCCCATTTTCGCGTTGCAAATTAACAAACTTAAAAACCCAACTTCTCTAGTCGCATAGCGACATGATTCGCTATGCGAATCACAAGACAGAGAGTACCCTCTACAGGGTCTCATTATGCGAGACAATTCGCATAGCGAGACTGCATAATCTACAAAACATCAGTTCTGCGAAATTATGCAACTCTCCCATCCTTAACAAATTCTACTATCTTCTACCAATTTCTAAAGCCCATAATTTGTGATTTACACCTAATTAAACTTGTCTATTTGATTTTAAAGATTCCTTCATTGATTTTAAAGTGATTAAGACCCAATTCTTCACTTAAGACTCATATTTCATCAACCCAAGAACCCAATTTCAATTCTACCATTTTGAACATGATTTTAACCAGTTTTATGACCCTAACCAGTTCTAATTGACTCAAGCTAGCCAAAATGTCCAAATGCACTCAAGACCCCTAGTGCTAAAAATCACTACCTCACTTCCTCTTACTTGCCCTAAAACACTAAAATTTCACTTAACTTTCCCTTCATCTTAGCTATAACAGATTTGTTACTCCAAGTACTTATACCATGCCCAATTTCATCAACTAGAACCAACCAATTCATTTCACAGACATTACATTACAGCTTCATGCATCGTATCAATATACATGACCCAAGTTGCTTCAGAACTTAAACATGCAACCAAACAACACACCAACACAAATTTTAACATACATAACTCAATTTACACACATACATTATTTCATAAATCAAAGCAGAAACCTAGCTCCCCTTACCTTAGGGTTGAATAGCTCAGCTCAC
The DNA here is from genome assembly GCA_027742785.1 of Vigna reflexopilosa. Lineage (NCBI taxonomy): Eukaryota > Viridiplantae > Streptophyta > Magnoliopsida > Fabales > Fabaceae > Vigna > Vigna reflexopilosa. The sequence goes on along the minus strand of CM050914.1, from coordinate 24,607,415 downwards.
AACTCGATTCAACAATGCCTCACACAGCACGGACGCTCAAGTCCTCAGTCCTTACAGTCATAAAACTGTAATACAAATAAGCGATCAAGATTTTCAAGATATATCTACTTGTGCTTGTTCTCTAACTTGATGTTTCATCAAGTCCGTGATTACACTTTAAAAATAATGTGCATTATTTGAATAAACTTCCTTGCTCTTCGTTTACACATCATTATGAAATATTTATGCAACCAAACAACACACCAACACAGATTTTAACATACATAACTTAGTTTACACACATGCATTATTTCATAAATCAAAGCGGAAACCTAGCTCCCCTTACCTTAGGGTTGAATAACTCAGCTCACAACTCGATTCAACAGTCCCTCACACAGCATAGACGCTCAAGTCCTCAGTCCTTACAGTCATAAAACTGTAATACAAATAAGTGATCAAGATTTTTAAGATATATCTACTTGTCCTTGTTCTCCAACTTGATGTTCATCAAGTTCGTGATTACACTTTAAAAATAATGTGCATTATTTGAATAAACTTCATTGCTCCTCGTTTACACATCATTATGGGTCTTAAAGACTTAGTATTGTGCTTAAAAGGTTGTGGGTAAAAGAGAACCAAAAGATGCTTGTAATTTATTCGTATGAATACCATGCATGACCAACACTACTCAAAAAAGTAAAGAAAAATCTAGGTCTAATACCATAAAAAGTTTCTCTATTATTGTAAATAATGTTTAATCATACATCTAAACCCTTATTTATAATAATGACTAATAATAAAAATATCCCTAATTATAAGTTATACGTAATATCTAATTACTAAAACTTAATAATATCTTTTAAAAGAGTTAGGATCTTCCAAATTTATGTATGTATTGCTAATTGTTTTGTTCATAATTTTTTAAATTTAGTTTAAGAGAATCGTTCGGTCTTGTATTGTTTCATTGCACTGTTCGGTCTCATTAATCTGAACCGTTCGGTTGTGTTGATTTAATACACCGTTCACCTGACTGTTCGGTCTTGTGTTGATTTATTACATCGTTCGGTCTCATTGTCTTGAACCGCTCGGCTGTGTTGATTATGTCTCACTTGACCGTTTTCGATCTTGTGAAGGTTTAGTACATTATTCTGTCTCACTTACCTAGACCGCTCGGTTTACTATTAGGCCTGCCTTTTTCTGTTATTCTGTTTCAGTCTCCTTTCCTATATATTTCTTCTCTTGTATCTCTTTGAATTAATCAATAAACTTTGCATCTTTCTCTGCCTACTTTTCTCTGGCTTCTCTCTTCTCTTTTCTCTTCCTCTTTAGCTTTCTTTTTCTCTGTTACGCTGTAAATCTATGAACAATTAGCGATAAAGATGATCAATTATTTTGTTAAAGAGATTAATTAGACAGGATCAAGATCAAAATAATGCATTATTTGTGAAGATATATTTTATAAAAAAGTTTAATAATCAATTATTAGATGTTAATATTTTAAATTTTGATGTCAATAATCAATTATATTATTTTAGTATTTGATGATATTTCTCCGTAATAAAAAAACATTATTTTGAAAGCAAGTTTCATCCAATTCAATTCTTTTTGAAGTTATTTACCAACTTGTTTTGTTTTGGATCAATAATTATTTGTAACAAAAACCTAATTAAACATGTTGTATGGAGATACTAGTTACTTCACTACAATTACTTAATCACAAGAAAATTATTAAATAACAATTAATTAAGAACTAATCATTATATTATCTAACGTATATATAATTTTATAAATAAAAATTATTAGTATCTAAATTAAAATTAAAATTAAACTCTAATATTGATTATAGGTATTTTTCTTACATTAAAAATATATTGCTATCATTTATTATTATTATTATTATTAGTTCTCACATTAAATTCAAAAAATAATATTTTCATTGCATATTTTGATATTTTTAGTTATTGTATTGTTATTATCTACCACGCTCTTATAAGCTCCGCGACCTTATATGCACATGTAACCAAACATCTTGAAGTTACTTTACATTCTTTCCCTATTATTTTATTTAGAGGTCCTAAAAAAGTCTAATACTGTGCAGTGACTTTCAGTTTCTGAAGGGGTTTAAATTGCAATCAAGCCCTAAATGTTTCAGTATTTTATAATTTTGATTGAACTAACAATCAGAGTTGAAGATTAAGTAGAAAGAATAGTTCCCAATGCTTTTTTATTCAACTAACAAAGTAGGGTTTTTGACTTCTTGGTGAGTGAGACCCTTAGGTATATCCACAAGTTTCGGTCCTTTAGATTTTGACTTTTCCCCAATTCGAAACTTCATCACAATAAAAGTACTGAATGACTCTTAATTTCAAAATATAAATCATCTCATTAGATTAAATATTTCATTTACTAATAGATGTAAAGAAAATAAAAATATTAAAGACTATAGGGATTTAATATTTCTTACATTAATTCTCAAACTAAGCACATTTACTGCTACATTTCATGAAAAAAAAATATTATATACTCTCACATCACATCACATGCTATGTGATGCCGAACAAAACATGCCAGGATCTGACACAAAGAGCACTGGTTTTGGGCTCAAGAACACTTTGCTTTGCTAAATTGATAAACTGTATAAAGAAATATGTTTAGTAGGTCGTTTTATGCATAAATGAAGCATTGGAGAAAGGTGTGGTTGTTGACCTATTCAATATTTTAACTTTTGTGTGGACCACTGTGTCTAATACAACACTGGCAAAGAGTCACGAGCATTCTCACAAACACTGAATGGGCATTTGCACGAAGCACCAAGTTCACTGCTCGTACGCGTGTGGGGAAATAAAGCTAAACCCAGCACAGTCTTTGAAGTGCCAAAAGGACCTTCATTATTCTGCATTTCACCATTTAATCACACGCACAAACCAAATCATAAATGCACTATGTCCAACTTCTTTCTATTTTTATGGTATTTGTTAAATAAGTCAATCATATTTAGCCCCTTATGATTCTACAAAATGTCCAACTTTTCAGTTAGTTATAAGTACAACAAAATATAAAATTAGTATTTCGTTATCATTGTCACCCTGTAATGTCTAATCTTTACAATAAGCTGAGTTTTATAGTGTTAATGCAGAGTGAAGAACCAAAGTCAGTGTTTTCTAACAAGAGAAAAGTGAATATAAATTTTTTAGTAGTGTCATTTTTTAATGTATGAGACAGAAACTGACATGCAGGTTATGTCCTCTCCTCATATTCCCTTTCAACATGTATATATACAGACAAAAAGAAAAAAATAATAATTTATTCTCAAGTATGATAATAATAAATAATCATTGAAGAACTTTTGTCACCGTTTTTAATCTTTTGAATATTTTATCACTAAATTAAAAGGTTTTACTTGTCTTTACATTGTTTGAACATAATAACAAAGTTTAAAGCATTTTCATTTATTTTTATCTCAATCTATCAACTTTAACGTTATAGAAATTTCAGCTTCTACTCATTAAAAATTCAAACATAAATCTCCCAAACTACACTAAACTCCTTTATACCAAGTACATCACCCCCAAACTTTTATATCCTTGGACATAAAACTTTTGACATGTACAAGTTAATGTAGCAATGAAACTTTGAACATACAAAATGCTCTTGAACCGAACATTGAAAATACTTGGTACAACAACCATCACAGTTAAAAAGTATATACCAATCACCTCAAAAAAAAGTTGTAAGAAAAGGGAAGATAAAATTTAAAATGAATCATACCTCAGTGTCCTTCTGTCTCAAAACCGTGAAACTTCTTTATCTATCTGCTTTCTTTCATATTAAAATTACTTTATTTCCCTTTAGATCCCATACCTCATACCCCATTACCCCAAACTTTTTACCCTCTCTCTCTCTCTCTTTTTCTTGCTACCTCATCAAACACTGTCACAGCCCACATGCACTCTTCTCTTTTTTAAACCCACGCTCACACAAACAAACAGCATCACTCCATTTTCTAATCATTCTTTGACACTCACCACTTAGTTCGGTTGCAATGGAAGTAAGTCCTTTTGTTATGCCTTCAACACTGTGGCATGCTTGCTTATGTTCTATGGTTTCTAATGTTTCTTTCTGTGGGGGTTTGTAAATCTGTAACAGGAGGGCTACTACAAGAAGAAGAGCCAAGTGCCAGCATTTGGGAGCTGGGATTGGAACGATAATCTACCTTTCACACAGTGCTTTGAGACAGCCAGACAAGCTGGTTTGCTACGATGTAGCTACTCTGAATCTGAAGACCGTGATCTTTACGTTACAGGGGATTTGTACGAGAACAATGTTGTCACTCCAGCCATGATTGTTGTTCCTCGCAGAAGGGTATGTCTCACAAAACCTCACTCGCTTCTTAGTCTCAAGAGTCAAGAATTAAGGATTTACTTGTATGTAGCTATTCTTTTCTGAGTTCTTTGTGATTAGGATAAAATAGTTTGTGAAGAATATGGTAAATTGTAAATAGCCCTCTTCAATTTATTTCTTTTTATCTCATTTTAACTCTATTTTCTTCCAAACCCTTTTCCCTTTTTACTGCTGTAAATCCTATTTAAGGATGCACAAGCAGAATCTCATTTTGAAAAGAAGTGCAGTGGCTGAAAAGAACGTGAAATTATCAAAGTACGTGGAGACGAAAACGAAATTACATATGTACATCACAATCATAGATGTGGGGTTAGACCGGTTGAAATTGAAAGCAATTTTGCCTTTTTTTTCTCTGGTTTCTAAATGTGAAATGATTCCATGACCCACGCGAGGCAGAGCGTGAAGAATTGTCCACACGATCACTTGTACCAAGTTGTTTTTTTCTTGTTTTTTTTTTCATGTGCAACTAAAGACAATGCCAGAACAAACTGATAAAGTTGAAATTTTTTCATTAAAGGAGAAAACTTTGGTAGCTAAGAATTAATGGGTAGAGAGACACGTAGGCTCAAAGACGCCTTTATGTAAAGCATTTGCATTGTGTTTTTGACATTTCAGAAAAAGGTGTTTGACCAACAAGAAAGAGAAACAAAATTGAAGAATTGGATCAGTGATGATGTGGATAATTCACCACCTAGTTCACCACCATTGCGAAGGCGAACTTCTAAGCCTGTTGATGAGGACTTGTACAAGATCTCACCAGGGCTTCTTTATGCCAAAGCTAAAAAGGTGCAACCCCACACACCTTTTACTTTTTTTTCTCTAACTGATTTTCGTAGTTTTGAACTCTTTGCATCTTTTGATGAAGTTCTGAGCACTTACTAAGTGTGTTTCTTTCTTATTTTATTGGATGCAGAAGAGAGGTCTGTGTTTCTTTTCTAGTTGCTTGTTGCCAACTTGCATTTCTTGAAGCTCACGGAAGGGTCAATGCCAATGTATATATAAGTGAAATAGAGAAATAGATACTTCGATTGAAGCAGCATTGAGCCCAGTAAGATCATTATTATAGTGATGACATGGGATGATCTTGTTGCCAATTTAGAGGGTGGTTTTTGGTTTCACTTTTGCTTTTTTGCTTTTGCTTTTTAGTCTTTGATGTAATATGGTTGAGTTCTTGTTATGCCTACAGACTGGATTTGAAAAAGTGTGTAAAGAATGAGAAGAAAGGAAGTTCTTAGAAACATCTGTCTATATAGTTGACATTACAGCATATTTTGAGATAGAACTTCAAATTTAACAAAAACCATAATAAAAAATCCTGTAAACTTTAATATAAAACCCATTGCTTACAAAATTAATAAAAGAAATGATTTTTTTTATTGCTAATGAGATGGAAGTTTGGATAATTTTCTTGGAGAATGCCTTTAATTATTAGTATGAAAAGAAAGCATGTATGTTACTAACTCATTTTCAAACAACGGAATCTGATTGTTATTGCGAATTGAATCGTTTCTTCAACAACACTTCGACGCAAAAGGATAAAAGTGTTCAAAAATTGAACAAAATGCATTTAAGTAATTGAGAAAAAGTTAAGAGAGGTAAAAAGGATGTCCCGAAGAGAATGTTGTTGGAGAAGACTTAAATCCTTTTTATAGGTGAAGATAAACAATTTATGAAGAATGATTGTGGTTCTTCTAATCCATGTAATATTATTCAAGTGATTGAGATGGAAGGGCTGACACTCTTTTGTCCTGTTTATTGATACAATTAAGAATTTCATCTTATTGAAATACTAAATATTTTTATGTATGATGGTTGCTTTTTGGTATAGAGGGGGTAAAAAGCTATATAGTCTGTCTAAGGTAAGCAAGTCTTTTCCTAGAGGGTCTAAGACAAAATGTAGTGGCGTATCGTGTATTTTGGTGTTTTAATTAAGTGTGTAATAATTTACATTGTCAATAGAAATTATTAGATAGGAGTGATAAGTTTGAACTAATTAACTATAGGGCATTTAGATTTAAAAGATTAGAAGGTGAGTTTGGAAAGTACGAGGTGAAAGATTGTCTTCAGCTATTTTTTTTTCTTCTTTATCAAGATCCTTATATCAAATATTCTTCTTTAATTCGTCTAAAACTTTAACTCCAAGCTTGTTAGCACTAGATGTTATAAAACCCAGAAAACAATGAAGTTATTAACTAGGTTGTTATGATAACAAAATTTATAAAGAAAAAATGAAAACATAAGTTAAAACGATTCTAGCATTTACCTTATGTTTTCCTAAAGGTAATTAACTATACACGACTATTGTCACAGAGACAAATTTATAGTTGAATTTACATTTACTTTAAGGTATTTGGAAGTGAAGAATAGAGATGATTTGTGGGTTTTATAGTCTTTTCAATATTCGTTTATCCACTGAGATTTGAGGGCATTTACCCTGAAAAACCCTTTTTTTTCCCTTATTACAAACATGTAATCTAGCTTTTGTCCTCAAAAGAAAATGAAAACTGCTTGTAATAGATTCTAGGAGGGAATTGATTCCAACTACGAGTTGTTAATGCAACTTCCATGGCATCATGAAGAGGAGGTTAAAGATGAAGGAGGAATTGATTCCCCCTTGAAGATGGTCGAAGATGATGCAGTTGGAATCATTTCCAGGTGGTAACCCATTTCAGAGCACGTAACCGATTACGAGGGAAAGGTAATTGATTCCATGACATAACTAATTACGGGAGAAAACGTAACCGATTTCAGGATCATGTAACCGATTACGTAGAGTGAGTAACAAATTTCAAAGGAGTGTAATCAATTCCATGAGCTTGGAATCGATTCCTTGCATGGCTTCATGATCACCCTGTTTGTTCCTCCCCAGGTTCATATAGAGTCTCATGATCAAACCAAAGTGCATGACTCATTTTGTGGCCCAATGGCGCCTCGATGAGTAGTAGGAAACCATGGGTTCGACTAGAAGCATGGCGAGAAAGAAGTCTTGTTAATGAGTTGGGCTACAAGTTTGAGCTTGTTACTTGGAATGGACCTGTGAATGGAAAACCTATTGCTGAGGCTGAACAATAAAAGTGGATGTCGAAGTAAGCACATTGACATCAAATACTTAGCCATTAGAGAACGTGTTAAGGAAATGAAAGTGGTCATTGAACACATAAGCACTCAGTTGATGATTGCTGATCCTTTAACTAAAGGCATGCCACCAAAGAATTTTAAGGATCATGTAGTGGAAATGAGACTTGGTTCCATGATGTAATTTCATTATCAGTACATTAGTTATTTTTCAATGAAACTCTTATTCAGTTTGATGTTTTTCTCATATGTTTTTGTGCACATTTATTTTGAGAAGATATCATTTAGTTTTGATCTAGCATAAACATATGGTTTATGTATTAAGTTGAGAGCTAATGTTGATAGAAATATATATTGTGGTACATGGAAGATAACACTCACTATCAGAGGACTTATCGCCATGACTCGTATATATTATGTCACTTATTATGGTTAATAATTAGATAAATGGACCAAGTGGGAGAATGTTAGCATTATTTTAATTATAGAATAAATATTATAGCATTTTAAGTTTTTATTTTTTAAGGAATATAAAGTGGTCATTAAGCCATTATTTTAATCCTTTTTAACTGCATAGAGGTTATGGAGCAGTTATTATATTGTTTGAAGGTAAAGCCTAGCCCATTATTTTTGAACCTGTGATGGCCAGACTTTATATAAAGGGAATGAGTTACTCTCAGTTTTGATCACTAAGCCTACTCCTCTATTCAGAAAAACACACCATCGAGTTTGAGTGAGTTAAGGTTTAGAAAACAAAGTTGTCTCTGTGTTGGGATTACAAAATTGCAATGGCAGGAGGTACGCACATTATTGCACATTATTCTTTTATTCTTGCTTCCGTTGTTCTTGATCTGAATGTGTTACTGTGATGTTAATATAACATGTTTAGATCAATTTTATTCTGCTCTATTTTATTAGAGGCCACAATGGAAGGTGAAAAAAGGGTGGTCAATTCTGCATTGACTATAAAGTGATGAAGGATTTGGGGTTGAGTTAGGTTACCAGGAAAATGGTTTGTGATAGGTTCCACTGGTAGTGAAGGCAAAGTGAGCAAACCTCTGGTGCGAGCTGGGGCATAAAATGTGACATCCATGGTTGATGCGACTTTGTTCATTGCACTCTCTACTGCTATTGATCTTATAACATGGATGCATGCTAGTTCTTTTTGCATAAAATGAGGAAAAAGCTTTGCCATGAAGAACATGTTTCCTTTCCTCAGTGAAAATTAAACTTTGTCCCTTAAATTATGTGTTACCATCTATTGTGTTGATAGCCAATGTAGGAACTTTGTTTTAAGCATAGATAGACTTATGATTAATCATGTACTTGTAGCTTTGACCAATTTGGTTTTTGCCAATGTTATTAGGAAAAAAATCATAGTTTCTATTAAAATATATTGTATTCACTATTTAAAATTATTTTTAGCAAAAAGTATATTAATCATAAATATAATTTTATATCACTATTACATTAAAAGCAATTTGGTAATCTTTTTATTCTATTTATTAAAATATTTTTTTAATTTATCACATCAATTAAATCTCTTACAAACTCTCAGAGAAACTTTACTTCCAAATTCACTATTTATCACCTCTAAATCCCTTAAAAAGCAATACACACTTTACTCTCAAGTCCATCCACTCTCTCCCTTAAATCCTCCCCCTCAAGTGAATACACCCTTAAGTTTTAGATTTTCTAAGAAACATATCAATAGAAAATTCTTATATAACGATTAAAAGAAGAAAGAATAATGCATGTTAAAACTATGTAGACTGAACAAAATTGTTTATTAGTTGTTGTGAATTAATCTAAGATATATTTGATTATTATATATTATTTGTAACTCTCCAAATTCTGGGATGCCACAGGTTTACAAAAATCGAATATTTATAAACTTTCTTATAGCGCGAAAACGTCTTTTTCAAAATCCTTAAATTTTAAACATGCATAATTTATTTAAAACATAATAGTTCCAAAAGCCTTGTCCAATTACATTATTCCAAAAGTAATTAAAATGACTAAGGAAATAAAACAAATGCAATTACATTGTTTCAAAAGTTTATACCAAAAGAACTTTTTTAAAGAAACGCAAATCTTTCCCTCGTCATCTCACGAATTTATAATGCCTCTGAAACATCTGTAAAATCTTCTGCTCACGTATAATACATTATACTATCATCGCCGGTAATATCATTCACAAACACAAACACGTATGGGGTAATCTACCGATTAAACAATCATAATAATAAGATATAAACATACTGATTATATCAACAATAATCAAACACCCCATACATAGTAGTAATAAGCATAGGATTCCTAATCCTTTAACATAAACAATTAAACCATAATGAATTACTTGATCCTCGATCCTTGATCACTAACATTTGATGTCATCACTAACATCTCACATGTAGACCCTTAGTCTATGCACTCATTAGCCCCTACGCTAACTACTTATTATAACCATTATAGTAACACCACTATCAACATAGCATAACCTGAAGGATCTTTCATGCCATGATCATCATCATAAATACATCATCATCATGATTATCCCAATCATGCATAATACCATGAGCATCACCAAACAATGAACTCCATCATGACAAGGTTAAGTCACACTTTTATACCATACCTCACTGACTGTAGCCGCTCCTATAGCCCAAACTATAGCTTCCCCTACAGATACACTTGAGTGGTAAGATTGTGAGGGTGTTCATCTCATATTTGCTATAATGATTTTGAGTGGGGTGAGAAGTACATTAAGAGGAGATATCTTTGTATTCTTGTAACTCTATCATTATAGTGGAATCCCTTCAAATCAGGTTGTTGAAGGAAGACTGGATGTAGGCTTGGCCGAACCAGTATAAATTGCTTGGGTTAATCTTTCTCTATCCTTTCTCATTTATTGTTGATTCATCATTTTTGTTTTATCAATTTTAAGAAATCCAAAGATTTTGCAAAGCTTTTTAAAAGATCAATTTTTTAAAACAAAACCCAATTCACCTCCCCCTCTTGGCTTGATATATAAGGCATCTCTTTTCTAACAATCCAAAATAAAGTTTTGAAATTACTAAGTTTTGCCCAGGAGTGCAAAAGGATAAGTGTGGGAGTGTGATGAGTGCATATTTATGTCCTCATTTGGCCTTTAATATTGGATTCTTAATTGGTTTTTGTACATTAATAGAATATTTTAATTAGGATTTGTTATAATTGGGTTTATATAGCATGAGATACAAAAACATGTTAAAAATATCTTTTTAGTTACATAAATTTTCTTTGGATATTTTGAGGTGTGTTAATGCAACTACAACTAAGTTGGGCTTATTGAGGTATATAAATAAATTGGTTAAAGTTTCATGACACCTTAAAGAAAATCCAAAAATAGAAAATAATCAAGACCACAAAAAATCAATCCAAGCATAACATGAAAAAGTGAAGAAATTTGGCTAAGCCATGAGGAGGGAACAAAAAACTACTATTGGATCTTGCGATTTTCTCTATTTTTTCTATCAAAAGGGCTTTAATAATTGATAAATGTTTATGATTAAAGATAGTGAGTTACTCCCTCTACCACCACACACTAATCCCTCCACCTCCCCATTACTTTTCGCCCCTCAGTAATATTTAAACGGTTGTAAATATATGTTGTATTCTTAAACGGATGTCAACATCCGTATACGAACATCGACATCCGTTGAAGGACAAACGGATGTCGACATCCATTTAATGTTTTTGCAATTTTTTGGGGTTTATAGGTAATCTGAAGTCATCCATCAACTCTTGAAATCTATGAGAAGAAGATTTTGGAATCAGGGGACCTATCACAAGAAGAAATTGATAAGATACACAAGAAGTTCACATCCATTCTAAATGAAGAATTTTGGCTAGCAAAGAATACATTCCAAAGAAGAGATTGGCTTTCAATATATTATCTTGGTTTCAAGTCCCCTGAACAACTTTCATGTATCTGAAACACTGGGTTCAACAAATTTATATTCTTTATGTTCTAATATTTTTTTATTTTATAACTAAAATGCTGAAGGCTGGTTTGTCCCATGTAGTGTGAAACCAGAGATCTTGAAAAATGTTGGGAAAGCAATCATGACCATCCCTGAAAATTTCACACCTCATAAAGCTGTGAAGAGGATTTATAAACAACTAGTAGAAATGATTCAAATTGGGGAAAATATTGACTGGGGATTTGTTGAGGCACTTGCCTATGCCACCTTGATTATTGAAGGCAACCATGTTCGATTAAGTGGTCAGGATGTTGAAAGAGGAACTATTAGTCATTGGCATGTTGTGGTTCATGATAAGAAAACAAGGGATAAATATTGTATCCTTGACCATGTTATAATGAACCAAGATGAAAAGATTTTTATTGTTAGTAATAGGCAATATTTATTCTATTTACATATAATTAAAGCAAAAGAGAAGATAGTAACATGGGAAGGGGTAGGGTTCAGGAAAGGAAGAAATGAAATGGAAATGGGGAAGAAACGGAAATGGGTGAGAAACGAAAATGAGGAAGGAGAGGAAGTGAAACGGAAATGGGGAAAAAGAGTAGAATCCGTGAGAGATGGATGGAGGTGTAGCTGCCCAGTAAAAGTAAATGAGTAGAAATAGGATTTTTAAATTAATTAAAAAAATTTAAATGGTAAAAGTAAAATGGTTTTAACCTGAGGATAAATTTGAAATTAAAATAATTTGGGGAGGTGGGGGAAGCATGGTGTGGTGGTGGAGGGAGTAACACCCTTAAAGATAATTTGAGAAAAATATATCTTAAGATATTTTATTTGGTATTATTAAATAATTATTGTATTTAACTATATCAATAAATATCAAAAGATAATATTTGTCAAAAATCTTTTTTACTCTAGAAAATATATTTTCAAATATTTTTTAGATATCCACAACAATCAAATATATCTTGAAAATATTCGATTATTTAGAAAATGATTGAAGAATATTACATTATCATAAAGAATATTACAACAATATAAAAGTCTAAAAAAGGCTCAGTCTATTTTCTATACAAAGAGACTTAAGGAAACACATTAAAGGAGCATAAGAACCCTTTGGGAGTTCAAATTTCATCCTCTCTCTGATTTCATGTTCTTCACCCTCTCTTATTCTATTTTTCATGTTAGTTCAACATTCCATGGAGTGATAAGCCTCTAGGGTTGATTCTACTATAATTTCTTAATTGGATTATGAGGTTAAATGAATAAATTTGTTTGTTCTTTTTTGTTCTTGTTGTGATTTATTTTTATCTATGTCCTTTGCTTCTTAATCAGGTAAAAATTATGACTTTTACATTATAGCAAGTTAGTATGGTGTTAAATTTACATAACATATCAATCATATGAGTCCAAGGGTTTTTATTTTTAAATGAGAATTTACTTTGATTAAAGTTAGAAATTTTCATGTGATTGAATAAGTTTTTTTGCCAATAATTGAGAATGTACTTTGATTAGTGGTAAAAACTTTAACAAGAATTAATCAAGAATGTACTTTGGTTAATTAGTTTTTACTTGATATAAGAGATAAAAGAATAGACATGATTAGACATAGTAGTATTTAATTGAGAATGTACTTTGGTTAAATTTACTATCATTAATCTACAAAGTCACTAGTGCAAAAACAACATATAACATCACGTGTTTAACGTCGAACCACTCAATAGCCAACGTTAAAAATGACCGGTGGCATTTTTGTAAATAAATGCAATTATTAAACGTCGTTTAGAATTGTAATTCAATGTAAAAAAATATAAAACATCGAATTCCCCAAAGTTAGAAGTTAAAAGGTAGTGAATTCAAAAAAAATTTAAGCGGGAGATTGAAAATTCATTCACTTTATCTTAGCGCGCGAGACCTTTTTCTCTGCTCAAACTTTTTTCGAATTAAGTTTGACGACCATCACATGTAATCTTTCTTTCATTTGATACAAATGCATGTTAATTAACTACTTTAGGTATGATTTTCGTTTATTTTCACTGATTATTATCGTGTTCTTGTCCTTCATAGGCACATTTTGCTTTCTCTCTCACTAGTGACAACACTTTATTCCGATGAATCCAGGTTAGTTTTCGTTTTCGTTTTCGTTTTTGTTTTGAAGAACTTATTTTTTTTTGTTGAACTTGTTTGTTGTTGTTGTTGTTGTTTGGTTGAACTTGTTTGTTGTTATTGTTTGATTGAACTTCTTTGGTGTTTGTTATTGTTCTTTGATTGATCCTATATTAATGTTCGTAGTTCATACTTTATAAAATATCAAAAATTGAAAATTATTGTTTTTTCTGCTTTTCAGGTCTTGTAGAGCTATAAAAATGATCACAATTAATTAAAAAAATAAAAAAAAATGATTAACGTTGTATATTGACAAAATTTGATGTTAAATTAACGTCACATATTGATAAAATTCGACATTAAATTAACGTCGAATTTTTTAAATTTGACGTCAATTTAACGTCTCCTGATATGACGTCATTCTCGAATTCGACGTGAAAGGCCAAAAATATTCGATGTTATACGCTGTTTATGTACTAGTGAGTTCTAACTTTTAAATAAGAATGTACTTTGGTTAATGGTGGAAATGCCAATAAATTAATTGAGAATTTACATTAATTAATTTGAAAATATAAGATAATAATTAATTGAACAATTAGATAACTAAATCCTATTTTGAAAAAGAAGTGAAATAAACCTATTTTCTTTATCATTATTTTTATCTTTTTAAATCTCTTTATAAATTTCTTTCTTTCTATCTTTTGTTTCTTCATTCTTTAATATTTTTTTTATCTTTATCTTCTTTATTATTTTACTAACCCCTTTGTATAATTTTTATAAGAATTGATTTGATAAAAATCAATTTCGTGTTTATTGGGAGACAAATTGAAGTTCTATTTATCCTTTCTATTTTGTTGGCTATTATCTTAACAATACTGAAGTTGTTATAGTTTAGTAATATTAATTTGATACAGCGTTATTAGAAGGCTAAAGAAGTTCGTGAAGTTGGAGTCTTTGTAGGGTGCATCTTCAGTTATGTAAGAACACAACCATTTTTAAACGAAAATAAAATAAAGATTTTATAATCATGTAAATACAGATGAATTTTTAGTTTAAAAAGAAAAATTGTTCTTATTAAGGATTTGAGATGAGCCTTTTGAGATGTGGTAAGATCCATACGGCTTTGGCACGAACGAATACTCTTGATGGTTAGAACGAGAGAGATTCACTTGTAGAAGACTCTGTGACACTCAAATTTGTAAAAAAGTTATAGATCTCGATGAGTAAAAGAAAAAGTATGAGAGAATTATGAATATTTCCTAGTAAAATATTATGTGTATTTATAGGTCCTATGATTTATGCGATAAAAGCAAACAATATCAAAATAATATCAAATAATATTAACAATTTACTATACATATACATATACATATACATATACATATACATATACATATACATATACATATACATATACATATATATATATATATATATACATACATGTATATGTATACATGTACATGTGTATCCATGTACATGTATACATGTATATGTGTATGTATAGATATGTATATATATACATATATATACATATACTATACATATATACATATATTATACATGTGGTTTGTTAACGCGCGTACGCTTGTTTTTCAATTGGTACATTTTAGCAATGTGTACTAAGTTTTATTAGACAAAAATATCCTTATATATCATGGATTCTAAGTTTTAAGATCAATGGTATTTTAATAATTTTCATTCTCAAAACTAAAAAAAAAAGAAACCCCCTAAACTCGTACTCACCTCTGTCATTCCTCTTAACCCTTTCTCTTTCATCTCTCTGACTCCAACCTTTTCTCTTTCATCTCTATTGTAGCCCCATTGAAAAAATTAGAAACACTGGCAGTTAAACAATTTTTTACAAAAAAAAAATGATTTTATAATGAATTTTCATTTTATAATTTTTGTCTTATCTAATTTTATCTAATTTTCACAAGCATAATGACATATGAAGGAATTGGTAATTCGACTGAAAAAATTCATAAACACTCGCTATTAAATAATTTCTTACAAAAAATGATTTTATAATGAGTTTTCATTTTATAATTTTTGTCTTATCTAATTTTATGTATTTTTCACAAGCATAATGACATCAAAGGAATTGATAATTGGCCTGAAAAAATCAGAAACACTCGTTGTTAAACAATTTCTTACAAAAAATGATTTTATAATGAGTTTTCATTTTATAATTTTTGTCTTATCTAATTTTATCTAATTTTCACAAGAATAATGACATCAGAAGAAATTGGTAATTGGCCTGGAGGTTTTTTAAAAGATGATGATTCAACATTTGCAGATGATGAAATTAGAGAGATTAGTGAAGATGATAAAATTGAAGAGATCTTAAATGAACCTTTGCCTGAAGATTATTCAAATTCACAATCGTTATCTTCGGTTATCTCTCATAACAACTACATCCTATAATATTATTCAAGATAAAGTTTTCAATTATTAACTTTAATATTCTTGAAAAGAAAGTTTGAGATCTATTAGAAGATGCATAATTCACATACTTTCTCTAATATGTTGAATCCGTATGATGTTTAGTATCCAACAATGAATACTTTCCTCACGCATGCAAATTTCTCTATATTCATGTTTACCATTTGTTAACCTTCTTTTGGGAACATAGTAGAAATATAAGAATTTTAAGATGAAAAACTATGATTAAAACTTGAATTCTTAAAAATGAATCTTATTAACATACGAATCTTAAATATTATTTTGAAAAGAGTTAAAACTATTAATGATTTAGTGAACCATATTACTTATTCTAGCAACGAAATTATAGAAAAAAAAATCATTTCATGTTAAAAAAAGAAACTAGTTAAAATAAATCCAACTTTAATTTAGTTTATTACTTGTTATGTTTTCAAAGGTTTTATTTCTCTGAAGGATTTAGTTTTATGCTCATTCTCTTTTAGAATCCGCATAGATTTATTACTTTTGTAATACTTTTCTTGTGACATTCTTTTATATTAAATTATTCATTATTTAAAACAATAACTAAACATAATAATACTATCGTGGTGGAAATATAAACCACTTTGATCAAAGCCACAATTATCAGTTAACATATATGATCAAATAATGTTTGTTAAAAAAATATTTTTTAATATATAATAATAGACAGAATCAATATACACGTGTCTTTCCTTATCAAACATTTACTCTCTACGATAAATAATTATATACATACATATACATTATATATAGATTATAAAAAATGTTTGCGTAAAATTTATGAATTAATTCTCAATTCATATAAAACTAATAATATTTATATAAGATTTAATAATTTAAACAGAATATATGTTTTTTATTTATTAACACATATGTAACTATATAATTAAATACAATTTAAAGATACTTTTACATTTGAATAGATTTTTATTAAATATAAATGAGTAACATGTCCTTTTTATTCTTCCATTTTTATTTCTTCTTTTTATATATCTCTTATCGATCTATCTATTTATCTATTAAAATAATAAATTTAGATACTAATCTTAAAATTTAAGTTAGGATATGATCTGAAAAAACAAATTTGAGACGCGATACGCCATATCTTTATCTAATTATCTTTTGTTAGTGTAGAAGGTAGACTTTATAATAAACTCAGCAGTATGAGGAAAAGAAACCCAAAATTTGTTTGGAAGTCCAAGTGTCGAGTTTCTGCATTCTGTTAAAGTACGTGTAATCCTCTCAAGAGCTTTCAAAGATTCCTTCTGTTCATCTACGTCTTTTCTTTTTTCAACCACCAACACCCTTCACTCACTAAACCTCTTTCTGTTTCTTCTGCACAAAAGTATATCCTTTAATCTGAAATTGCTGCACACGACTTCAATTCTGTTAAACTTTTTTCATTCCCACGTTCAAATCAAGTGCTGTGATCAACAATTTTCACTCCAAGAACGACCTCTCTAAGGTATGTTTCACTTCTCAGTTCTCTCATTTGTAACTTCTTTCGATTCGTGTGTGTTGTTGATGTCTGTGTTGTTCTCGAATTCCCAGAACTATGTGTTGCTTTTCTTTTCTGTTTGTTGATGCGTGACCATGCTGAAAAATAGAGTGCTTGAAACTTGATATTTTCTTGTTAGTTCTACCAAATTTTCATACTTGTTTTGCTTTGAGTAAAATGGTGCGACTGATCAAAACAGAAAACTCAGTTTCAACCCTCAAATGTTCACCTTTATATATATTTTCTTGATTTTTTGTAAAGGGATCTTGGATGTTAAGAGGTGGGGTTGGTCGATTAAATTCAAAATCACATTGTTAAAATCTGGGGTAGGCAAACTTTCACAAGAACTGCATAATCTGGGTTGTTCTCTGCAGAAGCAGTGCTGGTTCCTAAAATGTGTTTCTTCTTACATCATGTATTGAGAATCCCATCTGTTCTCATTTGGGTATCATCTTCTGAAGTTAATGTAACAATTTATGACTATGTTATTGAGAAATTTGCCACTTACTTTGTGCGTCATTTCTGTAATGACAATAACCAGCAAAATGCAGAAGATGCCAAGCGCAAGAGGAGAAGAGTTGGTGGTGTTCAGAAAGAGAAGTAATGAGAAGGAGAATGATGTGACAGAAAGCAAACCAGAAAACATGTCAAAGAAAAAGTCCAATATGTATGGTCAGAATAAGAAGAAAGAAGGTGGAAAGGAGTCGCTGAAGGTGATAAAGGAAGAGACAGAGAAGTTGAGCATAAAAGAAAGCAAAGAGAAATCAGGAACACATTCTAAGGTGTGCTATTGTGCACCAACCACTCATGAAGGTTCATTCAGGTGCCGTCTCCACCGCAAGAAATCAGGCACAGATGGTAAGAGCAATACGAGGATGAATTCTCAGTGCACAAAAGGGATGGTGGAGTTTCAGCCTCATTTTTCAAGTGTTGGTAGGGTTCCCTCTGTTCAAGTTGGAACACATGGTAGCCTACTCAAACTGTTAAGGATGGATTCTGTTTAAGGATTTTAGATTAGTTTCTTGTTCAACTTGTAGGCTAGAGAGGTGTGTTTGTTTCATGTCATTCTTTTTCCATTCTCATGAATGTGATGTTAAAAATAAATGTTCTTATTTTTGTTAAGTAGTTATGAAAATGTTGATAAACAATTTTGACAAAGGTCACAATATTAGTTTGAAAATGTCTTGCTTGAAAAGAGTTCATTTACAAAGATTTGTTAATCCAACCAATATGACATTAAGCTAAAATACAATTTAATTTGCCATGATATTATTTAATTTTAAACAATAATGATAAATTACAGCACTTTTGCTACTAAGATTTTTAAATAAATAACTATTCTTCTGATAATGTTGTGAATATGGATTATTTTGGGTATTAGAAAAGCTAAAAGAGTTCTGCATTGTTTAAATTACACATTCTTAAAGATTTAAAGATTTGTATGTAATTAATCCTCATATACTTTAAAGTGGATAACAAATACTTCTAAAGTCGTTAATAAATAAAGGATAAAGGAGGCGGGTTTTATGTGTATGAAATTATGGTTTTCATTTTAAACCATATGTGCATGAAATTATGTACACTTTAAATTATGTTAAAGTCCTTAATAAAGAAGGCAGGTTTTATGTGTATGAAATTATGGTTTTCATTTAGATCATATGATCATGGTTCACTTTAAATCATGTTAAAGTAATAAGGAGATTTAGGTTTTGGTTTTTTTTTTTTTTTTTTTTTTGCCTTTGGTTAATATAAACGTTTATGTTAATTTCTCTATTTCTTAGCCTTTGTGGGATCTTTGGTCTCCATTTTACTTCAATATTGTCTTTCTTTTCTTAACATTATTTCTTTATTTTGGTAACTTATTCGAGCACGTGATTATGTAGGTCAAATATCTACTTTCTATAAATAAATATCCGCTTTCTATAAATAAAAGTATATTCTTTTCTAAATCACATATAGAGTGATTGTTAGTTTTATGATCTTCATTATTGTTATTTATATGATTTTCATTACCACTTAGTGAGGAACCTTTTATATTATAGTACTTCTTCAAAGTTTTTCATTTAATTTTGTATATACATTTTAAAATTATATTTATTTATTATTATATTATATTCTTTAGCTTTTCGTGAAAAATCAAAATAGTAATTAATGTCAAAACTGAAAACAAACTTTAATTTCGGTTGCATTTATAGGATAATTTAATATTCATAGACCCTTATCTGGATGGACTTGAGTTTGGACCCAATGACCTAAGGACCTATTTACCTTGACTGATACAATGATTGACTAGATATTGTTAAGTTTCATATGGAGTGATACATCATTAGATTTGGTAGACGAACACGTACTTGACTAGGCTACTTAGTAAGTAGTTCACCATTAGCTTCGACAAGTGGCACATGGTATTAGTAGGAGGCACCTAGCCCTCAAAAGTGTTGGGTACAAACAAAGTCCCACATAAAAAAAAATAAGAGATGAACATGAGTTTATATACACATAAGATTCCTCCATTGATAAGAGGCCTTTTGGAGTGGTACCAAAAGCAAACCCGTGAGGGCTTGACCCAAAGCGGATAATATATTATCAATGTGGAGACTTATGTGTATGTGTGAGTGTTGAACCCCTCCCTACAAAAAGGTGACACCTTGTTATTAGTAGACGACATCAAGTCTTGATTGACAGTAATATAAATGTTTATATGGACTTCTCTACTTCTTTGCCTCGTGAAATCCTTGGCCTCCATGTTACTTCAACAATTTCTTTCTTTTCTTAACATTCCTCCTTTAATTTGGTAACTTAGGAGATTGTAGGAACACATGATTATGTAGGTCAAATTTCCACTCTATAACCAGTAGTATCTCTTCCTCTAAATCACATATTAACTCTCTCTTCTTTTTTTCCTCACATTAAAATCTTTCTCTTGAGTGATTGTTAGTTCTATTATCTTCATTACCACTTAGTGACGAATCTTTTATATTATAGGACTTCCCCAAATTTTTCCATTTAATCTTTTATACATATTTTAATATTATATTTATATACTATTATATTATTTATATTAGTTTTTCTAAACTTTTCTTAAGAGCTCATGCACAGCCCGTATTGGCCTCCCATCTTTTTCTTTTCTTTTTTGTTTCTCTCTCTTTTGCATCTCGATCTCTTTCTCACCTTTGTCTTTCTATCTTAATTTTCACCCTCAATTTCTTATCTTTTTCAAAATCAAATTTCACCTTGGTAAAATTTAGAAGTTAAAGAGTAGTTTGTACTGATTAATTTTTTCTTTTGAGTAAGTTCATTTTTTATGTTTTTTTTAAACAATGTGTTTTTCTTGTGCATGTGATAAATTTGTGTACTGTGTACCACTTGACAGTAATAAATTTATTTATTTTTAAATAGGTAAGAGGTGATAAATTTATATTAGAAAAATTATGATAAAGAGTAAAAAAAATGATTCTTTTTTCAAAAGGAAGGTCTGTGATTAAGATGAAAAAATGCATCTACGTTATTTAATGATAGTTTTTTATGGTTATTTTATGATATGACAGTGAATGATAATCATATTTTTTTGGATTCTACTATCATGTGTGCTTGTTTTTAGTAGATGAAATGAAGATAGAAAATGAAGACTTTTTTTTTAATTAGAAAAAATAATCCATATAATTTGGCACTCGTGAAATTTTTGTTTCCCAGCATTGCTACCGCTCTGGAAGTTCTTATTGTATATTGAAAAGCTTGTGCAACATAAAATGAATAAATCACTAAGTTTAGTTCTTATCCACTTATAAAGAAACCATTTTTTGTCATATTTTGAGTCACCTTTTACTATATTCTTAAGGACTTAAAGACATAAACACCAACTTTACACTAGAGAAGCCAAACAATGTTACTATAACAGATACCATCTTTGCAAAAATATTCTTGGACATTTCAAAGATTTAATTTTTTATTGGTTAAAACTTCTGAAGCTAGTGGCAATGTATGTCTACTATGTTATACATGTATAGAGTTATTTTCACTCTTAAAGACATTGCACAACAAAAGTTTGTTATCATAATAATATATTGTTGTGTACTAAGTTAAAATATTATATTAATCCTTGTGATGTAACAAGACTTTCTCATAACAATATATTGATGTTCATGTTATCAAAGTATATATATTATGCATAATAAAATTGGAAAACTATATATCATTAGATTTAATTGATTTTTTCTTATTTTTTTTCACCTTTAAAACCAATAAAAGGACAAGTTATTGCAATTATTTTAGTTAATCATAGTAACAAGTCCATGGATGTTATATTTTGGTGGTTCAAATAACTCTCAAGGTTTTGGAATAAGAATATCCACAATTTATTTAGAAATCTTCCTATTAAGTTATGAAGACTAGATTGTCCTTAATTTGATTAACAAGAACATTTAAATTAGACAGATCAAATAATTTAAGTCTAAGAATTTTCTTCTTTTTATTATAATAAATAATATTAGTTTTATGTCCTAACGAAACATGTTTGTCATGATTTACCTAGTTAAGGATACTTTAATTTTATTTACATGATTTTTATATCACAACTTAAGAGAACTTAAAGGATATAACTATTTGATAATTTTTGTTTTAATTTCTAAATTTGTATATGATTGAATATTCTATATTAGTCAATATCTAAATTATATTACTTATTCATGACAGATAAAAGAGATATCTATTCATGAAAAACATTTCAATACTGAAGTAAGTAAAAGCATAATTGAGTTTATAATATATATGAACTGAGGGAAAAGTCTAACACTTCCTCCAAGAACATTCTTCTTTTATAGACATAGATGAATCTTGAAATATAGAGATTGATATTCTAATAATGTTGATTGGCATGATATTAGTCTTCATATGTGTTATTTCCAAATACTTATGTTAGTTATCATAATTATAACATTTGTGACATGATATGTTGACAGTTATGCTTATTAAGGGGAGGTTCACAAGCCCCCGAGTTTGGAGCTCCATATGAGTGAATGAGTTTAAAGAGCTAAGTGTGCGTTGAATAAACGAGCTGGAGTAGTACACGACCATAGTTAGAATGAAATTTAGTGAGTTGGTCTTCAGATGTTGCATAATCATCTTTAGGGATGACAACGGGTCGGGTCGGGCACGGATAGTGTCTACCCGCAACCTGACCTGTCGGATAAAATCATATCCGCTATTCGACCCGCTACTCGCTGAGTATCCGTTTAAAAAATATATGCGAGTATTTTAAAACCCGTGGATACCCGCAAAAAATAATAAAAAAATATTTTATACATTTTAAAATAAAATTATAAAAAATATATTTATAATATAATGTAAATTAAATTAAATATAAATTAAAATTTAATTTTAATTAAATTTAACCTAATAAAATATAATTTTATTTTATTTTTAATTAAATTTAATTAAAAATATATATAAATTAATTAATTTTTTTAATTTTTGCGAATAACAGGTACTCGCGGGTCGGATAGTATACTACCCGTATCCGACCCGTTTAGAAGCGGATATTAAAATATTCGCTACCCGTTATCCGCGGGTAGTAAATATCCACGGATAGTAACTATCCGTCACGGATTTTACCCGCGGATACCCGTGCCCGCGGATTTTTTTGTCATCCCTAGTCACCTTACACTTGTTATTCATTTCAAATAGAGCATTAATGAGGATGATAACTCTTTTGTTTTTAATAAATAAAATTATCTTTTCAATACTGTTTAGTTTGTATTTTTCGTAGAATTAGATAAATTTATGGTTTTTGGTATAAAAATAGTTGTTTTTGTGAAAATTGTTAAAATTCTATTTTTAAACAATAATTTTTAGATATAAAATTATGCTTTTTCTTTAGAAAATGAAAAATAATAAATAATAAAAAATAAAAAGTAAACTAGAATTGTATTTTGTTTAAATAGATTTCTCTTTATGAAATTTAGACTTTAACCCTTGTTTGATTTTCTGGTAATTGCATAGATTTTCCTTAAAGAGGGATTGACTTTTTCTAAACTCAAGCATCTAACCTAGTCAAATGGTCTCAATCTTTTGACCTAGGCTAAAATAAGTGAGCGAGAGCTGAAGTAGGAGATCCAAACTAGGAGCCTGAAGTTGAACTAGTATTATGCAAGGGTGAAGCTCTCCTTTATTTCTTGCACCTTCTCTTAATAGGATCATGTCTTCTTCGGTGTGTCCATGAATTTGGTTGTGTCGGACACGCATATGCTATGTGTCTATGTAAGTAGTGTGTTTGAAGTAGAGAAACACTGTGAAAAAAATTGAGTCAAAGCTTCATAGGATAAAACAAAATAATAAAGAGCATAGTGGTTAGAACATGTACATATTAAAGTAACAAGATATAAAGAACTTATGGTATATAAGACCAAAACATGTATTATAGAGAATTAAGATATTAGTGCATGAACAATGATAATATGACAAAACGCAAGAGACATTTGTATATTAGTAGGTAAGACTCTCTTTGAGTCTTATGCAAAACAACATACCAAGTTAAGAGATTGCATATCAAATATTTTTTGAGTTTTTTCTCTTATCTTCTTTTGATTTCGCTAATTGCTTGATGGTGGTGTCTAGTTGTATATTGATAAAGCGTGAATAGTCCAAATCATTTAACATGTCTAATGGAAGTCGTCTATTTTTTGAATCTCAGTGTTTTCTTTTAGATTTCATTAAATGATTATTTTATTTAATTGGTTAGGTTTTTTGTTATTTTTTATTACTTCATTTCTATTGTAGCTAACTTATATATAGATAAGCCTATCTAATGTGTGAATATAGTTTGTGTTTATTATTCTTGTAATTCATTCTTCCTTATGCCTTATGAAACTTTGTAATACTTATGTTCTTATTTGCACATCAAGAAGGTTTATAAATATTATCTTTATTTTCTCATAGTCTATTGGTATTTCCTTTATGTTATTTTATGTTTACTACATTATCTAATGATTAATATGTTTCTATTTTATGAGTTTTTTTTATCTCTATTACCTAATATCTTATCCCCACTTGTCTAATAAAAATAAGAAAGGTAAGTCCTTTCATGTCTTTTAGGCCTTCAAGTTAGGCAATGGCTGATGGTGGATCATCTTGAGGTAGTAGAGAAAGTGTTAGGATGAAGGTTGGTCAAAGGTGCACTTACAATTAATGCTATTTATACCATCATTTAGCCTTTAGTCTTGGATTATTAATTGATATTTGTGCTTTAAATTTTTTTTTTAATTTTGATTTGTTATAATTTGGTTTATTGAGCATGAGATACAAAAAACATGTTAAAAATAACTTTTTAGTTACATAAATGTTTTTTGGATCTTTTGAGGTGTTTTAGTACAACTACAACAAAGTTAATGTATAAAAATAAATTGATTAAAGTTTCAAGACACCTTAAAGATAAATCCAAGAATAGAAAATTATTAAAATCACAAAAATTCAAGCTAAATTGCATGAAGAAGTCAAAAAAGCTTAAGAAAGCCAAGGTAAATTTGTTTAAGCCACTAAAAGGGAACGTATAACCAAAATTGAACCTTGCAGTTTTCTACATCTTTTTTCATAAAGGGGCTTTGATAATTTAATAATGTTTATGATGGAAGATAATTTTTAAATAATTATCTTATTTAAATATATTAGAATATATCAAAAAGTAAATTGAAGATATTCTTAAATAATTACAATTGTTACTAAATCTTCTTAAATTTGAAAAGATATTCTTAAATATTTTTAATTATAACAACCAAATATATATTAAAGATATTTGATTTGTTTAGAACATAATTGGAGGAGATTGCATTATCAAAAAGAAGGTTTTAATAAGAAAATCCGAAAACAAAACCCAGTTCAATTTGTATGTAAAGAGACTTAAGGAAACATATTAAAGGAGCTTATGATCACTTTTGGGGGGACTCATCTTGTCCTTTCTCCAATATTTCATGTTTTCCACCCCCTTCTTCTATTTTTATATTATTTTTATGTTCTATGAAGTATTAAGTCTACAAGATTGATTGTGCTGTAATATTTTAACTAGATTATGAGGTTAGATGAAATAAATTTGTTTATTTTTTATTGCTTTTATGATTTATGTTTATCTATGTCTTTTATTTTTAAATCAAATAAAAGTAATGGTTTTTACAATGTAACTAGTTAGCATGATATTTAATTTATATGCATATTAGTCACGAGTCAAAGAGTTTTTAATTTTAATTGAGAGTACTTTGATTAAAGATAAAAAATTTAAGAAAATTAATCAAGGTTGTACTTTTATTAATTAGTTTTTTACTTGATAAAGAGATAAAAGAATAAACATGATTAGTTATAGTAAAATTTCATTGAGGATGTACTTTGGTTGAATTTACTATGAATAACCTAAAAAGATATTTTACATTGATTAATTTGAAAATCTAAGACAACAATTGATTGAAGAATAATCTTTAGGTAATTAATGATGGATCCTATTATAGGAAAGAAGCACAATGAACCCATTTTCTTTATTGGTGTTTTTATCTTTTTTATCTTTTTACAATTTTATTTCTTTCTTTCATTTGTTATTTTATAATTTAATCTTTTTATTTTATCTTTATCTTCATGTATTATTTTTATTATATTTGACTAACCCTTTTAATGTATAAATTTTATAAGAACTTATTTGTTAGGAATCAATTATGTGTTCGTTTGGAGATGACTTATGATTGATTTTACCCTTTCTATTTTATTAACTATTATCTTTGCAATATTGAAGTTATTATAGTTTAGTAATATTAATTTGATTACGTCAATTATAATGTTATCAAATTTAGTGTCGCTACAGAAGAACACAATTATAATTTTTATCATTTTGGTTCTTATTTTATTTTCATTTTCTTTGTATATAACTAACACTTTATTTTATCTATTTCTCCTAACATTTTATTTTATTTCTTTATTTTGATTCTTTAAATTTATTAATTTTAGTCGTACCTTTTGTTTGAGAAATTTTGTTGAGAAATTTGTTAGACTTGTATATGAGGACTTTGGTTAAGAAAAGATAAGGTACTTAAGTTGTTCATTGAGATACAATTTATTTATTTTTTTCAAAAAATCTCTTTTAAAAATGCAAAAATAATTTTTTATATGAAAATAATGAATAATGTGATTTTCAAAAGAACTATGATTACTATCCACAACAATGATATGTTTCATATGGTTTTTAATAAGAACATGTACCACTAGGACAAGTTAGAACAACCAATGAACCATCAATATAGGAAAATTGAGATATTAATGGATAGAGAGTGAGAGAAAATTAGACACTATAAATGAAAGGTTGCGAGTTGACCAATGATGCAAAAATATTGAGCAAGAGTGGTATGAAAATGAGAAAATACTACATGACAGGATGGAGGATGCAAGTAATAACAACTTTTTAGAATTAATTCTAATTGTTAATACCACTCTCCAAGCTGATAAGAGATTTGCTTAAACTTCAACATTTAGAACACTTTTGTCATGGCATAGAGGATGTACTTCTAAAGTTGGCTGTTAGAGTAGAACAAACGTCTCATGATTTAAGTGAGCTAATGAATGATGTAATTAGACAAATTACTTGTATAAAAATGATGACTCAATGAGACAAATGATAACTAATGTGAATGACATCAAGATTCAAAGATCAAATCAACAATCAACAAAATCATATCACGTTATTATATTTACTGATAGATATGTTGATGCTCATGCTAATGGACATATAAATTTTACTAAAAGTGTTGTTGAACCTGTTGATGATAAAGTAGCATAGTCTTTTCAGGTGCAAATTTTTGCTCGCAGAATGAGATTATGAGGATTACCAATATTTAGTTAATTATCCTAATGCAACTAATGATGCTCAAACTGTTGTAAAAAGCTGACAAAATCACGAACAAAATTTCCTGAGGCGTGTAGAGTCACTGTCCATAAGGACTCATCCGCGGTGTGTTGCGCAAGTCCCCCAGGATACAATAGGAACTTCTTAGAATTTCTCTGAGGATCTCAAAACTAGCAAGGAACTCTAAACAGAGTATAAAAATAACCCAGAATGATTTTGGAAGAGGAAAAGAAGATGAAACTAAAAATGGGGGAGAATGAGAAAGACTGGTTTTTGATGTGTTTTGGAATGGAGGAACAACTCTCTATTTATAGAGCTAAGGGAGAATAAAATTAACAAAGGAAATTAAAAATCATAAATTATTAACATTGAACCTTATTCATGGGATCTCCAATCACAAAAGTTGGGTTACCATCACTTGTTTGTTTGCAAGTGGCTTAAGTCCCATTCCCCTTGATGTTTCTAATATCATTTGTCTTCCCAAGGGTTTTGTCAGAGGATTTGCTAAATTTCGTTCTGACTTCACATAATTAATGGAAATAGTTCCACTCTTTAGCAACTCCTCACCAAATTGTGTCTCAATTGTATATGTCTTTTCTTTCCATTGTATTTCTTGCTTTTAGCTATAGCTATTGCCGATTGACAATCACAATGTATTGATACCGATGAGGTTGGTTTCATTCCTAGTGGAATGTTTACTAAGAAGTTTTTCAACCACCCAGCCTCATTACTAGCCATCTCAAGAGCAACAAACTCAGATTTCATTATTGATCTTGCAATAATTGTTTGCCTGACTGATCTCCATGTAATCGCACCACCCCCGAGTGTGAATACATAACCCTAGCGGATTTTGTCTCATCTGAATCAGAGATCCAGTTAGCGTCATTGTATCCTTCTAGTATAGTGGGAAATCCACTAATAAGCCTAGCAAGTGCATCCCAATGTTCTTGATTTGGACATTGAGTGTACCTACTCAGTCTAGCTACTGCATAAGAAATATCAAGTCTAGAAAAGCTCATCAAGTGCAGTAAGCTCCCAATTATCTAGGCATACTGAGGTTGAGATAATGATTCTCCTCTATTTTTCATTAATTTAGAATTAGCATCATAAGGGGTACTCACATGTTTAAAATCATAATACACAAACTTCTTAAGAAGTTTCTCAATGTATTATTTTGGAATAGTAATATACTATCTCCCTTCCTTATGATTATAACACCTAAAACTACATAAACTGAATAAATTCTACTCAAACAATAATGACAAATTATAAATAAATATAATTCAATATTAATTAAAAATAATAAATCATTTATTATTTTAATTAATCATCTCATTACTTCCCTTTATAGTCTCATTCCTTCCCAAATTCATTTCTAGTTCCAACTCGATACTCTCGTTGATCATGCTCGCTAGAAAAAAATAGAGAAGATGAGAGGAAGGAGAAAGTCCTCCTTGCGCGAGACCGGGGAAGAAGAAAATGACCCCTCAAAGCTAGGTCTGACTCCCCTTCCAATGCTAGGTCCAATGTGAAAAAAAAAAACTCCAAATGGAAAACAATTCCACATTTCAAACCCAATCTGAAGCCTAATATGAAGATAACCAAAGGTTATCTTGAAACGCTGCAACCCCACCTTTCAAATGTATTTTCCCTTCTTTTCTTTTTTTTTCTTTTTTTTTTAATTTGAACAAATCTCTAACTTTATTATATCCTAAAAAAACAAAGAAATCATAATTTACAGAATTCTGATACAGAATTCAATAACGTAATTTCTAATTACGTGAATTCTGTAACATCCCAAAATATATAGATTAAACTATATTTAAGAGAAATCACATGCATGATATGGTGATACAGTTATCCAGCAAAATACACAAAGTGATATACCTTACAGTTATCCAAAATAACCATAAAATTTAAAACTTTATATACAAGCCACTAGTCTAATCTATGCATCACTAATCTATACTACCAAACTACTTCACAACTTCAGCTCCATCCAATGCCTGCTCCACATACACCTCATCTCCCTTTGCTCACATCCAAGGGATGATCATAGCAAAAGAAAGAAGGCAACAAAAACAAACATAGAACAAGCAGAAAAGGGTAAGCTAGGTTTAAAAGCATACATGTTATCTAATTACAATTTGAGATATAAAGAGCATTTATACAATTGAACAAGAAAAACATCCAAAGATGTTATAACTCACACTAGACTCGTCTGGACGTAGAATGAATATTAAGCTATGGAGGGTTGTGCACTTGTGGTGGCCTCTACTACTTTGCAAAGCCCTTGCCAATGGGTTTAATCCTACCACACACCAGGTAAGTCCGTTACCGCTTAATAGGCCTCATGGTAGCGCCTACACTAGGACCTCCTACTACTTTCACCACATGCGTCAAGCTTCTCTAAGTGAGAATGAAAGAGCATTAGAGTGTTAGGATAACCCCTAAGACTGAGCTCCCTATATTCATTCTAAACACTACAATGATCTCACCAAGAGATCTTACTTTCATACTCAATTACATTCATTTAATCACCATTTTCCTCTCTTTGAATCATAACATACTCTTACTATTTGTATTATCACACGCAATGTCATACAAGGTCCTCTAGAACCACCCATCTTTAATCAACCAAGAAAAAAAGAAGAAAAGCACAAACCATAACAAAACAAATCGCTTAGCGCAAAAGGTCACAAGGCGACACAATGAGATTCTCGCATAGCGAATCCCATGCGCTATGCGAGCCATCAGACAGAGGCTACCCTTTCCAGTTAATTCGCATAGCGAATGGCCTCGCCTTTCGAATTAATCCATAAAGGCTTCAGGCCTCATACTCTCGCAAAGCGCCTCTCCTTCGCTATTCTAATTATCTAAGTGATTTCCCAGACCAACACTAGTAGCAAAGCGATTAAATTCGCAAGGCGACTCACCAAACAGAGGGGAACCCTCTACAGTAATTTGCATAGCGCACAAAGTTGCTATGTGAATGTCCTGGCAGAGAGCACCTCTCCAGGGTAGCTCGCTGTGTGAATGAATTCGCACAGTGAGTCTGCATAATCTGCAGCACTCAAAACCTGCAGAATTATGCAACTCCAACCTCCATTACCAATTCTAATCCTTTTGGTTAACTTCTAATCATTATAACTCATACTATAATCCTAATTATACTTGTCTAAGTGATTCTAAGCGTTCCTAACATCATTCTTTAGTGTTTATACTCTAAAACTTCAATTTCATCAACCTAGAGACCCAAATCTAAATTTACTACTTTGAAACTATTTTTAACCATTTTGACACTTCTAACAAGTCACAATTGACTTAACTAAATTGCCTCAAGAGCCTAACTCAGTCCCTAACCCCTAAATCTCAAAATCACTACCTCACTTCCTCTAAAATAGCCTAACACATCAAAATTCAAGTAAATTTCTATCTCAGGACCTACATAACTGATTTCTCATCATTCTAATAACTCAAATTCATCATTTTACCTTATTCATATAGGTTCAACACATCAATTTCACAGTTTCATACTCTGACAATCAAGAGGCACATAACTTACATACAAAATCACTAAATTTCAGCTCAAACACTAAAATTGTCTATCATACAGTTTACATATACATCATTCCACAATTCAACATGACCTAACTCATGCATACCCTAATTTCATAGAACAGAAAAGAAACCCCAGCTTCCTTACCTCTAATCAACGATACAATATAACAGAACCCCAACCGCTCTCTTGCACCTCAAGGAAATGCTAGAACCACCTACAGATCATCAATTGATGATGGAAAACAATTCTTAAACTTCAATTGAGCTAAGAATTTGAAGAAAGGAACTGCTAAACACATGAAAGGTATGAACGTTGCATGATCACAGTTCAGAAAGCACGGAGAAATAGGGAAGACGCTTACCAGAAGAAAGAACTCAGAATTGATCGGTTGAATTCGAAGCTCACGACGCCAGGATTGCCTAGACACCTCCTGATCGTTGAACAGATAGTTCAATGAGAAGAAATCCTAGAGAGAATACAAAGAAAGAGTAGAGAATGGAGGTTCTAGAGAGATAAAGTGTTTAAGGTAATGAACCGAGCTTCAGGAAGTTATATTTATTAAAAGTCTCTTTTTAAGGTAAAGTGCTCATCTCATTATTTTAATACTCTATCTATTCTTATAACCCTTATTTTCTAAGTCCTTACAAATTCAATGACTTTAATTATCGAATTCAATTATAGAATTCAATGGCTTAAAAATCCAAATGGATATTAACATAATAATATAATCAATTCCATTTATTTATGATTAAAAGTATCATCCAAAATTCAAAAATCATCCTATCATATCATAAATATTCAATCATGATATTAAGCATTCAATTAAATTAATTATCATTTAAATGTAAAGGTAACTTTCCATAATCATAAAAGATATTAAAAAAAATTTAATTTTATTTAAACTGATAGAATCTGATATAAAAAATTAATTAAGAATCACAATTAACATTCATATTAAAAGAACGTATCATTAATTAATTTTTAATTTTCCTTTAAAGAAAACCCTACTCCTAATCAATTCTTAATTATGATTAGAAGAAATCAAAATCCCTTGATTTTAATTATAATGAAATCAAATTCCTAACTTTTGATATAACCTTAATATTAATAAAAGAACCATAATTTCTAGTTTAAGATTCAATTATGTGAAACCCATTTTCGTATCATAATACTACGCCAACGTACATAAACATTCGTCCATGGTATAAAGCATTCAATTTAACATAACAAACATGTTATTGCAATAAAACATTCCTCATATCTCCAAACTAAATCACGGATATAATCACATGAATCATACAATAAATCTATAAAAAAAAAGTAAGTTTCCCATACTTTTTTTGACTTTTGACAATAACAAGACCTTGTGTCTGCATACTTATGATTAAGTCCTTAAAAATGCTGACAAAATCTCGAACCGCAATTTCCTGAGGCGTGTAGAGTCACTGTCCTTAAGGACTTATCTGCGGTGTATTGCGCAATAAAAAGGAGGAGAATGAGAAAGACTGGTTTTTGATGTGTTTTGGAATGAAAGAACAACTCTCTATTTATAGAACTAGGGGAGAAAAAAATTAATAAAGGAAATTAAAAATCATAAATTATTAACGTTGAAAATTAATTCACTTTTAAAAATTTGAATGTTGACACAAATATTAAAGTTTGCCAATTAATAAAAACATGAACGTTGTAAACTAACATTACAAACTTTGCATTCTATTGTAATAATTATAATATATTATAACACAAACTGAGTTAAAGCTACACACTCCACAAAGTTTGTTGATGTGAAGATGAAGTTGAAGCCATTATCGTTAAAGTATGAGAGAATGAAGGAAAAAAAGAGTGTGTATGATAAAATGAGAGAGGAAATGACGAAGAGCACAAAATTTGGTGACAAAAGTTAGTTTCTAAATGACAAAGAGAGAAATAAAGTGTGCATGAGTGGAATATGAGAGAATGGTGTGTGTCGGAGAATACAAAAGGCGTGCAAGAAGATGAGAAAGAAGTGTGTGGGAGAAGTTAGGTTATTTAAAAAACATAGATCCTCATATTTTATTGGTTGAGTCATGTATGAAATATAAAAAGCATGTCTTCGTGTTAAGAAAGAGCCATGTGTTTTATTGTTTGTTTTACAAAGTTCATTTTACATGTATTTTTTTAATTTGGCTTAATACCTATTTTGGTCCTTCGAAAAAGGAGTTTTGTTCAAAATCGTCCTACCTTTTTTAAAAAGTAAGAATTCGTCCCACTTTGTGAAAAAACTGTCCAAGTTAGTCCTTTTGGCTAGCGGCGTCAAAAATTTAACGTTGAAGCTGCCTTCCTGAACTAAAGTTAATGACATGTCATTATTAAGTGATTGCGTGACATTAATAGGTTCATTGACGTGTAAAATTTAAATTAGGAAAAAATAAATTGAATTTAACCCAGTTATTCATCCGCTCTGCTGAGTGTCCCTTTCCCTTCCCAACCCAGTTAACAGAGCATTGCAGGATGCAACTTTAACCGCAACTGCACCACCTAATCTCATCACAACATGCAAAAACTCCCACGCCACACCATTGTTCCAATGCCAGCACATCTTCGTTATCATTTGGGTAAGCTTAAAAACATCAGGGAAAACTCCATGCTCACACAGCTTGGTAACCGACCCCACAATTTCATTATCAGCAAATCTTCTTCCATGGCGCTCCTGCTTCCCTAACACCCCAAAAACAACTTCACCCGTAAATTCATCGAGAGGAAAATCAGAATCCTGTTCAAGCATTTCGTCAATCACGTGGAGGGCATCATCAATGCAACCCGATTTAAACAACCCAAATTCATTCTTCACAAACCGATTCAAAAGCTGAGACTTTCCAACCCCAGAGTCACCAACCATCACAATCTTGAACATGTAGCCTATGCCCTCATCAGAATCACCCTGCCACTGAGCCATTATGCTTCAAGAAATAACCCTTTTGAAAACTAAACTCAATAATGCAAACCCCAGATTTTTTTCTACATAAAAATGAGACCTTTTTTTTTCTTTGTATGTGCACACATATAGGAAAACAACTTGTGTAAGTACACAGTATTTACTTTGTTCCATGACCAAAGCTGAATTGTAAATTCCTTTTCTCACTAATTAAACAAACATAAGAACAGTGGCATCTAACAGTGAAAAAAAAAATTCTCTAAAGATTCTTTGCAGCACTAATTTGTCTCTTGTCTGCCCCCAAGCGGTAAAAATGAAGTCTTGAATGGTTAAAGACCGCGTGGAAGTTTAATGGGCAGGTTTAAAAGTAAGTAAAGTTTTTAGCTTTTAATCGAAGCAAAGAGAAGCATTACATTATAATAATGAGGGTTTGGTCATCTTCAGCAGTAAACAAATGTCGCAGGTGGTACAATTGGAAGAGGTTAGTGTGAAAGGGACGTTGAAGAATAATTCGATGGATTTTCTGGTTTTAAAATTGGAACAAGATGAACATCCTTGAGAAGAAGTCATCTCTTTCTCCTAACAAACCCTAACCCCTCTTTTTAACTTCTGTAAAAAAAAAATCCCACCTAATCTATTTTTCTCTTACAATTTTAATCTCACTGCCACGAAAATGCCACGACCCAAATCAATTAAAACTGACACGTCATTAACCTTAGTCTAGGGGGGCAGCTCTTACGCTAAATTTTTGACGGTGTTAGCCAAAAGGACTAACTTGGACAGGGATGAATTCTTACTTTTTAATTTAGATAGGACGATTTTGAACAAAACCTCTTTTTTGAGGGACCAAAATGGTATTAAGTCTTTTAATTTTTTCCTTGTCTGTGTGACACATTACAAATTTGATGTTTTATCTTTCCTTCATTTATATATATTATTGTAGTTTATAGATATATAGATTTTTTTATTATATTTATTATCTAATTAAATAAAATATTATACAATATTTATACTTCTATACTGTTGCATACTATTATATACAAATATACAAGATTCCTCTTTTTGTATACACATTTTTTTTACCCTTTAAATTAGTGGTTTGTTTTAAATTAAAATAATTATTTTTCCAATTTTACTTATAAAATTAATACTTTTATTTAATAATTTTTAAATTTAACTAATTTTTAAATTAAAATAATCATCTATAATATAATTCTAAAAGTTATTTATATTCATTTTTACTAGTAAAAGCACATATACAACACGTATACATGTTCATTTCTTTATAATAATAAAACATAAATTTATTTTTATCATGATAATTATAAAACTAAATATAAATAATTTTTATAATTTTATTAAAGGTATTTTTTTATTTATTGGGTAAAAAATAATGAAGTTTAAAAAAGTTAAATAAAAAAACAGTTAAATTTTAAAAAAATTATTTAAAAGATAAAATAGTAAAATAATTCCTTTAATTTAAAAAGATTTTATTTAAAAAGTAATATTGGAAAATCAATATAGACACTAAAAGGAAAAGTCTTCATATGTTATTTATTATTATTTTTTTATTATCATAAAAAAAATACACAAGTGTACATGTATTTTCATCAATCAAAATCTTTAAGGTTAAACACTTTCAAACATGAATGGATTTGGTTTTTTTCCCAGCTCAGGACAGACACCATCTTTGTAGCAGTTTCTGACGAGCGAAAAAGTGTTTCATTCTATTCCCGCCTTGAAGAACTGAAGCCCGAACTGTGCGAGAGAGATGTGTGGAAGAACACGTTGTACTCTTAGGTCTGACGATGTTCCAAGGGCTTGTCACCGCAGTGATGCTCCTACTCGTGCTCTTTATATGGACCGGTAAAAGCTATAACTTTAACATCTGAACAATCACAACCACACAAAGCTAGCTCTTTCGAGTTTCCCTATTTTTTTTCCATTTTATTTTTCATGTTTTGCCAGAACACAACCAGGAAGCTTTTTGTCAGTTTCAGTTTTTTTTTATTGGTTCCTTGTTCTGTCGTGTTGGGTTCACTGCAACTGATTCTGAAAATGGCATGACTGTTAACCATATAAAAGGAAAATGAATCTTCTTTTGTTAGATGAGGATAACTTCAAGTGGGTCTGAAATGGTTGTTTTTTTGGAACCAATGGCGAAATGGAAGAAAAAAAGAACCTTTTTTTGCTTTTCTTCTTTTAAGTTTGTTGTGTTGGGGGTTATTCAGGTCGGTCTACAATGGCTGTCCTGGGAAAAGATGACGAAGCTTGACTCTGCAGTTGGATTTTTTACACATTCACACTGTTTGCCAAATCAGAATAATTTTATATCGGTACAGCGGACTCAAAACACACATTTCTGATCTTCATTAGTTATTATGTTTCATTGATTGTGTGAATGTGTAAAAAATTCCACACCTGGGAAGTTGGTTCCTGAATATGAATGCAATGATTAGAGATATTGCTTTATTATTATTATTTTCATTTGGTCAACAATGATGGGACTTTTATGTTTTGAAAGAAATAGGTTTTTGTGGATTTATTTCACAGTTGAATTTTACTACGTGCTTAGGTATAGGCCGGCCTATAATGTGTCACCGGGCTCCAACATGCCAGTAGTTCGGAGAGAAGATGCATCTGACAATGGTGGCTATGTTCTCCATTGCATGAAATGGGGTTTAATCCCCAGTTTTACAAAGAAAACAGAGAAACCTGATCACTACAAGATGGTATAATTTATGGATTCAATACTTTTTCTTCTTATTTATTGGGTGGATGGGAGCTTGAAAATCAGTAATGGAACTTAACTCAAGTTTTGTAGGCATGAATTGTTAGAGTAACTAAATAGAAAGCGAATAAGTAATTAGTTGTAATACTCGTCAATAGTATAAACTGTATACTAATAAGAAGCTAACCATAGAAATACCTTAGCTTCTTACATTTATAAGCAAACCAAGGTTCAATTGTTATAGGATCTTATGTTTATCTCTAACTTTGGTTTCATTTGATTTATATGGGGGTTATTATGGAAGTGATAAGGAAACATATTATCTTAATTTGTGTATATATTTATGTACTATTATTTATCCTGTCATTTATTGGGAATGAAATTCTTTAATTTAGATAAAATAATTAAGATATTTGGTATATATTGTTAGACTTGATTGTATAATAGATGACAACAGCTGCACTTAAAATTAAAATTTTCCTTTCTATGGTTAAAATAACACAAATTATGGTTATTGGAAGAGAGATGTTGCGCATAGTATGGAAAAATTTAGGGGAGGGGTGCTGAGGACAGATTCTTCCCTGTATTGTTGAGTTATATTTTGATTCTGTGAAGGGAACATTGTCCCTTGGATGCATTCAGGCTGTACTTGTTTCCTAGAATCATTAATACGAGATCTATTTAGAGAGTTTGGGTGTTTGCATTTGTTTTCTTGGTTTTCTCTATCTAGAAACCTAACAATTTGGTCTGACCTACCAAATCTGAAAAGGGGAGAATCATAGAGGGTAGAATATCTAGTTTGGAGAAACTGGCCAGTGATCATGGAAGGGCGATAGTTGAGATGCAAGATAACTTCTAAGAAATTAAAGAACTGCTGCGTCACTTCAAGAAGAGTGTTCTGAAAAAAGTGAGAGTTCTAGCAATGGTGGAAGGAGGGATGAAAGAGCTGGGCATAGAAAGAAACCCTCATATGGAGGAAAAAATTTAAAGAATCGAGAAAAGAAAAGACAAGAGGATGCCTTTGACAATAATGGAATTAAGAAGGGTGAGGAAGAATTTCTTCAAGATATCATAAAAGGAAAGAAAGAGTGTTAGGATATAGGGTATTTGAGATATAAGGGTATAATGGGAAATGGGATTAGGATAAAAGGTAGAGGAGTTGTATAAATAGTGGTTTGTTGAGTGGAGGAGGGACTTTTTTTGGAAGTTGAGTGATTAACAGGTTGAGACCTGTGGAAGGGGTTAGGCCCTTTGTATCTGTGGTGTACAGACAATTCTTTGGTGAATAATACGAATTCAGATTCTTTTCTCTCTTTGTTTTTACTTGTTCTGTGTGAGAGAGAGCATTCTTGGCTAGGTTTCATTATCGGAAACCTATCAATTGGTCCGACCTGCCGGATCCCAATTGGAGAGGAGAAGAACTCGCGTCATGGAGGGAAGAATGCTGGCCGTAGAGGGACAATTGGAGGCGGTGGAGATTAAGATAGAGGAGACGAAAGCCGACACGGTTTTCTTGAGGCACGAGATTGGGGCATTGAGGCAAAACTATGAAGCAATGCGGCAAGATATCCAAGCGATTCTGAAATTGTTGGGAGATCGCAAACAAGATCCTCACGCGTCGCGTCGTGAGGGTAGTGAATCCTCCGTCAACGAAAACGACGGGAGACCGGAAGGGGATAGGGAAAGTGGTCGCGAAGGAAATCAAGAACGTCAGGTGGATTGGCGGAAACGGGTGGAGCTCCCGGCGTTCGAAGGCGACAATCCATTGATCTGGATTAGTCGAGCCGAGAAATTTTTCGAGGTGCAAAAGGTAGACGAGAAGGAGAAGTTGCAATTAGCTTTCATTAGTATGGAAGGATACGCGGCCTACTGGTTTCACTTCTGGAGGGAGAAAACCAAGAACAATTCTTGGGAAGGTTTAAAAAGGGCTTTGATGATCAGATTCGGAGAAGGGGGTCGAGGGTCAGTTTACGAAAGGCTAGCCGCCGTTAGACAGGTGGGGACGATGAGTGACTACGTCAGGGACTTTGAAGTTCTAGTGGGGCAGACAACGAAGATTCCGGAAGAACAGCTCTTGGGATATTTCATGGCGGGCCTTCGCGAGGAAGTGTGCGATCACGTAAGACTCCATGATCCCCAAGATTTAATGTCCGCCATGCAAGTCGCACGAGACGTCAAAAAACTATGCACACATTCGAAGAGCGGGGGCGGTTCGGCAATCCAGGTTCAAAGTAAATGGGGAGGGGCGACAAAAGTCGTATCAAGAAGCGAACCTAGTTGCAAGACCCAAGGACGAGAGGTAATGGCGAAAAGCACGGGGTCAGTAAAGAAAGAAGCGATCCAGGCCAACAGAATAGTAAGGCCAAATGTCGAAGGGAGAGGAAGAAGTGTCCAGAACCTACCTTACTTGGAATACGTTAAAAGAAGAGAGGAGGGGCGATGTTTCCGATGTGGAGGGCCGTTCAGTCCCGGCCACCGTTGTCCGGAAAGAGCATTGAGAATGCTGATATTGGCCGAAGAAGAAGAGGCAAACTTGCCACCACCCAAGCCCCCTGATTTGAATTGAAGGGACAAAGTGAGTGGGTTTCCTTCATATGGTAACCCGATGAGGGTGAGGCGCCATGAGACCAAGCTTCCCCATTCCAACCTTGAGGACAAGGTTGTTCTGTAGGGAGGTGTAATGTTAGGATATAGGGTATTTGAGATATAAGGGTATAATGGGAAATGGGATTAGGATAAAAGGTAGAGGAGTTGTATAAATAGTGGTTTGTTGAGTGGAGGAGGGACTTTTTTTTGGAAGTTGAGTGATTAACAGGTTCAGACCTGTGGAAGGGGTTAGGCCCTTTGTATCTGTGGTGTACAGACAATTCTTTGGTGAATAATACGAATTCAGATTCTTTTCTCTCTTTGTTTTTACTTGTTCTGTGTGAGAGAGAGCATTCTTGGCTAGGTTTCATTATCGGAAACCTATCAAAGAGGAAAAAACGGGTATGAATGCTGAGAAAGATAGTCTAAAAGACATCAAGAAAGGAAAGGACCCCTCAGTGGAGGAGAAAATTCAATCAATTGGGAGAAGAAAAGAGAAGAAGATGCCATTGGCAATAATGGAATTAGGAAGGGTGAGGAAGAACCACTTTGCCTGTGGGATGAAAGAATGGAGTTGCCCACATTTGAAGGGAATGACCCCCAAGGTTAGATAACAAGGGCAGCAAATGCTTTTGAAGTTCAGAACATCAAAGGATCAACAAAAGTGCACCCAACCTTCAATAACGTGGTAGAAAATGTAGTCCAGGGGTTCAAGACCCGACAACAAAAATCCATGGACCTTTCTTGGGAAGATCTTGTAACAACACAACTAAAGATAGTTGGAGGCAACAGGAGAATCATGTTATTTAAGAGTTTGGCAGCAGTAACACAGATTGGGAGTGTGAAAATTTTACTTGAGAGTTTAGCAGCAGTAACATGGACTGGGAATGGGGAAAATTTCATCCAAGAATTCAAGACATTGGTCTCACAAGTAAATCCAACACCAAAAGATAAGTTGAGGGAGTATTTCTTGGCAAAGCTACAGGCCCTATGCAAGAAGAACAATATTCTCACCAACGCCACCAATGTGGACATGGTTGAGTATTTGTCTACGTGTTTGGAGAGCAAGGACACAGATAAGAGTGTGGTGTTATCTGAAAGGAGTTATTGGTTTTGTTTAGGATGTCTGTGTTGAACTAGAGGCCTAGATCCAATCACATGCTTAGGGATTCTTATGGCTATTTTGCGACTGATAATTAGTGCAGTGACAATAATAGCTTGGGATGGAATGATGATATGAAAATATTGGATTTTATCATTGTGGATTTGCGGTTTTTGGTGGATGACACTGCGGTTTTTAGCACCTCATTTCATGTGATCAAGGAATTTATCAGCTTCTCCAAGAGTGTTTCTATGATTGCCGAGAAGAGTGGTGCTCGGAAGTTTGATGGGCATATTGGAAAGTTCACTTGTAGAATTGAGAATTTTACTAGGTGGAAGGACTTGCTAAAGAAGAGGAAAATCACGGTTACAGATTCAAGAAATACTTAAGTGGTAGGATACTAAGAGTATAGGAGAGGAGGGAAAAGAAGGAGTAAGGTTGTTAGGAGGTTACTGATATGTTTGTAACTGTAATAACAGTTCATTAGTGGGGATGGGAGCCTATATAAGAGGCTGAGGAACTCTTTTAAGAGTTTAGTTTTTGTTAATTCTTTTGTATAGACAGGACATCTATAACCTGTGGATGGGGAGTACTTCCTTGGAGGCTTGGTGTGTACATTGTTACGGGTTACAGTAGAAATATACAGTTTTCTTTTTTTTTTGCTGTGTTGTGTGTGTGTGAGAAGAGCTAGATAGTTTTCCAATCAAGAAACCTATCATTAAGTGATTGGAATTGTTTTGTTAGTCATCCATAATTAATACCCCAAAATGGAGGATAAATATGTCACCAAGGAATCTCAAAACTTCTAGTAGAATTGCTCAATTTGTCATTAAAATGTTAAATTTAAATAACCTTGATTATGATCCGGGTTCCTTATTGAATTCTTGAATAATTTTCAACCTCTCTTATATATCATCATATCATTCCTGAAATATGAGCCTGGCAATTTTGCTTGGTACTTTACTACTATGAAAGCTAGAAATGTCATTTTAGCTAATGTTCATTATGA
This sequence comes from Vigna reflexopilosa, assembly GCA_027742785.1. Lineage (NCBI taxonomy): Eukaryota > Viridiplantae > Streptophyta > Magnoliopsida > Fabales > Fabaceae > Vigna > Vigna reflexopilosa. The sequence continues at coordinate 24,566,147 of CM050914.1, read as the reverse complement.
AATTTCTTGGTTTGTTTACTGTTTTCGTTATCATTATTGGAGTATGTCAACTACAATACTACCTTAGATCATAATCTGTCAAACAATGTTCTCAGTTTGATGTGGAATGTGCTCTATACTGTAGTTTAATGCTCGATCTGAATCTATAGATGAAAAGGCATCATTTCGGCGTTTACTTCCTAAAAGCAGGTGCCTTGTAGCAGTTGAAGGGTATGTATCACATTTCTTGTTTAATTATATTTCCACATCTCTTCTTATAACATGACTTGGGGGTGCTTCCGCATGCTGGAGCGTTTTGTTTGAATAACATAAGTAATTCCTTGAATTTGAGGACTGGGAGTCTCTTTAGAATGAGGGATGGGAAATTAGCTAATACTTTTCCTTGTTTCTTCACTGTGCTTGCATTTTGAATGATATATAGCAGACTTAGATTCTAGTCAAATAACAGAATGCAAAATGGAAAATAACCGAATGCAAATTGGCAGGTACCAGAATGCAAAAATACTAAATACAATCTATCATCTATATTCCCAATATTAAGCTAGCCTACACTATAATGCCAACAGAGCATCCCATAACAGAATTTGGTTCACTAGATGCTTTGGTTGGATAATCTTCCTCTTGGGTCGTTCACTCGCAACCCTAACTTGCATTTAGTCCGAAGTCCCTTTATCAGCCCATGTCCTATCACTTTTATTCCTATACTCTGTGTTCTAATATTATAGTATAAAAATGCTTTTGAATATTGCATGTACTGTCTTGTTCTGCGTAAGACCTTTTTCGTTGTGTTTCCTGAAAATGTATGAGCTGAATCAAAATGAGTTCTGCTTGCTGGTTAGACAATGCACTCTTATCTTACTGTTTCATACATAATAGTATTTGAGAGTTGACATGGATTCTTAATTAGGACGAGATAAATTCAATAAAGACAACCGTTATGCTAATTTTTAAGCATATATAGCTTTGCCTATTATTATATTTTTTGTCTTTTATCTTATTATATATTTTATGCCATATTGCTCTCCTATTCTTATATTCAAAATATTGATTCAACGTATTCCTTCTAACAAGAGGTTTCCTTCCTTTGTGGTTTCTGTAAATTTTCCTAATTTTTGTGGATTACATCCGTGATTTGCGTATTTGTGGCTTTATATTCAGTTCTTTCAATTGATTTGCTTTTCTAAATATATGTTTAAGATTTTATGAGTGGAAAAAGGATGGTTCAAAGAAACAGCCTTACTATATACACTTCAAAGATGGACGTCCCCTTGTCTTTGCTGCTCTTTATGACTCATGGCAAAATTCTGAAGGTAAACATTTCTGCCAAAAGATTTTAGCAACTAAATTTGTATAATATGAAAGACAAGACAGCATATATTGTTGATGTGATATTGTTACTGCAGGTGAAACACTATACACATTCACTATTGTTACGACCTCTTCATCTTCAGCACTTCAGTGGCTTCACGGTGAGTCACGCACTCTAAATTTTGGCATACCAACGAAAATGACCTCTTATTTGGGTTTTTCCATTGTTCGATATTAGCAACTTTTTATAGTTCTTGTGCTACTACTATTGAAATTTCTAACTAGGTATGCCTCCTTTTCCTTTTTCAAATTAATAAAGAACTCTTCAAGAGCATAAGTTTCCTACAAAGTGTCAACATGTGGAAATTGGCTAAACCTTCTTGCACAACACAAGATTCTTAGGATATATTAGATTATAGACTTCCCCTTTGGCCTTTTACCAGTTGAGAATTACTGTTGTAATATTCATATATTTGAGTGGCCTAATATTATTAAGTGTTGAATATAGTAAAACTAAGTATAGGATTAATCTTCTTTGTGTAGAAAATACACACAGGTTAATGTATTTATAATAATGAGAATGTGAGCTAAGTCTAAATACAAATGAATATGTAAAAATAACATAATTAACAAGAACTTAGTTTCAAAGAAAGCGTTTAATATTTCTTTACAGGAGTTAGACGGTTTGCAACAATAGTTAAGCCCTTAGTTTCAAAGAAAGTGTTGAATGAAAAATTTGTTTAAACACAGGCAATAAAACACACTTTGATTTTATACTAGTTCGCTCAAAACTGAGCTATGTCCATTTTTTTCTTAAAATCCTTTAAGGGGTTCCACTAAAAACGAGTTTACCTGATTTACAAACTAACCAAACTAGTTAGACGAGTTTCACCACTCCCGGTATCAACACTAGACTAACTTCTAGAACGTTTAACTCCACTAAGTTAAACTTTACAAGTGTTTGAATTTACTTTTAAATCTAAAACAACAAAGTGTTTATGAAAGCTTACAAGACACAAGGTTACTCTCGTAGAGAGGATATAAAATAATACAATGGGCTTCTGAAAACTTGTAAAAAGATCTTTTCAAGGATAAGTCTTAAGAGCTTAAAGAAAGATGCAGAGAATAATCTTGATAGCAAAAAGTTCTTTCCTTCTCTTCGTGCAAACTCCTTTATATAGACTTCTTCGAAAAAGATCCATTACTCAGAGCTTTTGACTTTCTTCTAGGGATGTAGCCTTTAAGGTAGAGTTAGAAGCTATGTTGTGTCTTGGAAGAGCAACTGTGCTGAGCGTATGGAAAGAGTAGACAAAAAGCATGTAAGCGACTTTCCTTGAATATCTTCCTATCTCTTAACATTGTTTTGATTCTAAGCACACTTTTTTAGTAAAGTTGATAATCTGCACAGAAAAAGAGAGCGCAACACATTAGAAAAAAAGTACTTGAACGTACATGCATTAAATGTTAAACGACCTATGCGTTTAGGCATGATACGTATACTATCGTTTAGCGCCTGTCTATTTTGAGTAACTTTAAAGTGTTTAGGATATAGTGTTTAGTGAGGTTATGTACATCCTAGACGGTCTAACTCTTTTATTAGACGCTTTTGTGATTAGACATTCTGTTATGAACTCTAATGTTTAGCGCCTATTAGTCATACGTTAGACACTCTGTTAGGCACTTAAAGAGTAACATTTAACACTTATAACATATTGTCTTAGATGATTAACACTATTTCATTTCAGATGTTATGTTAAACTTCAAAACAAGATTTGCTTAGATAATCTTGTTTTAACAATAATGAGAATGTAGGCTAGGCCCAAATAAAAATACATATGTAAAAATGACATAATTAACATAGAAACTATGTTTCCCTAATTAACATAGAAACTGTTTCCCTAATTAACATAAAACGTAATATATCTAATATTAAGCTCAAGGAAAAAGAGCAACAATTAGCTGAAACTCTGTGGCAGCGTGGGGGCTTTGTTCATATTGGGAAAAAGGATTCAATACAATAAATATATGAGATTTGATATCCTCAAATAATAGAGATATGATACAGAAATAAATAAAAGTGTTTCTAACAATACATATATAATCTAGATATTCCTGATTATATATAAAATCAGCTCCTTATTTCTATAATTATAACAATATTCCAAATTATATAAGATTAACTCAGTATTTTTATAATTATAACAATTATATTGGCGAAATACTCATTATGTATCTACTTTACTGTAACTCCTTAGATAGGATGCCTGTTATTTTGGGCAGCAAGGAATCAACTGATACCTGGCTAAGCAGTTCTAGTTCCAGTTTTAAGAGTGTGATGAAACCATATGAAGAATCTGATTTGGTATGTGTTTTACTGAACATTGAGGCTGTAATTTCTGTTCTATTCATTAATACCAGTCATGTCGTTAAGATTTTCTGCCTTACTATCGTTGCACTTAACATTGTTAGTTTCCCCATTTGTTTTTTCATCTCCAGGTATGGTACCCAGTGACACCTGCTATGGGGAAGTCATCGTTTGATGGACCTGAGTGCATAAAGCAGGTAGGACTATTGTACATTTATTTAATGTTTCTTTTCATTTGGTCTTGTTTTAGTTTGAACATCTTAAATATATATGTCTTGGTGTATTAAGTTGAACAAATAATTCGATGGACAAATCACATTGCTTTTATCTGAACCTGCAATCATACTTACCTTGATCCTTATCCCTCAAAGAAGAAAAAATTTGTGACTTAACTTTGTTATTGTGGCCATGTTTGTTGGGGGGTGGGGGGGGTGTTTCATAAGTTCACTACAGTTAGCATTATCCTATGTTTGGCAGATTCTAGTAAAGGCAGAAGGGAACACGTCAATCTCTATGTTCTTTTCGAAAAAGGGAGCTGAAAGAAAAGACACAAGGCCAGAGCAGAAGTCATGTCATGAATCTGTCAAGACTGAACCTACAGAAGACTTGATTGAAGGAGCAAAGACTGATGAGGTAGACAATGACTTGAAATTCAGTGGTTCTTCCCATTCTAAAAATGCTTCTATGCTCCCAATTAAGCGTGAGTACGAGACTTTTTCAGCTGATTCAAAGCCAGCATTGGCAAGTCATGATCAGATAAGCTCGACCCCTGCAAAGAAAAAGGAAAAAACAAAAAGTGCTGATGACAAACAACCAACCTTGTTTTCATTCTTCGGAAAGAAGTAACTACTAAACTAACGGGTTTTGGTTTGCATGAACATGAAGATTGGTTTGTTGTATAATATGGTTCATGTTCAAGGGGAGTCTTATATAGTAATGCTTTTCTATTACTATATTATGATTTTGATGGTCACCAAATGTGGTCTCCGCTTATGCCTGTTAGAATGGCAAAATACTTACATTTTAGATCATTATCTGTTACAGTTGCATGGTTGAGTATTGTGGTGCCAAATATCTTTGAACATTCTTGCAACGAAATTCAAAATTGGCAATGAATCTTAGGCCCTTGTTGACTTTTTATTGCTATTTGAACTCAATTTATTAAACTGCAACTAAATATAAGTCTTAATTTAAGATATAAATCTGAATTAATGGTCAATCATATGATCCTAGAGAGAAGTTTAACTTTCGTTCAGTATAAACAAGTTCTGAAATAGGTATGAATAAGTGAACAGTTTAGTTAAAATAGTAATTTTAAACCTATCAAAGTTTGTGATTGGTTGAAATTGTATTTATTTCTACATTTAGATTTAAGTAGTTTTCGTTTCTTTTTCTAGTATCTTCCTGGTTTCTGTAGTTCATACTCAGTTTTAATCGCAGACTCTGGATAATGTCTGAAACTCCTCAAGCTTTGTACTAAAATTTGTCAACAATGACAACAAAGTTGTACGTGAAAACTTTTTCTTGATTAATTTTATAACGACTTAATATAAACAAGTTATTTTGGATCAAACCAAGTGGTCTAAATAACACAACCTTTTTCTTATTAGGAAAAACCAATTGCTCTTTGTTGAGGACATACTGCAACATCCCAACATTTAAACCAAGGACTTTGTACAAACACTATCAAGTGCTTATTAAACATATATGATTAAACTAAAGCAAACCAGAACTTTAGCCTTTTGACATTTTACATGAAGGTTCACAAAAGAGAATGTATATTAGATTCTTCCTCCAAGTTGAGTACATTCGTTTAGTTTTACACTTTCACTTTTCACATTTTGAAGAAAAGAAAAGATAGGAGATGAAATCCATTACTTGTTTGTGGTTAACAAAGAGGAAACAGTTGGGGGCGTAGAAGAGGTAAAGAGAAACAATAAGCCTCTATCCAATGCCCCTTTGGTGTTATTTCCATGATGATCTTCTTCAACATCCTAAGAGGAGCCATGACACCCCATTGTACCACAGGACGTGATCCAAGGCAGAACCCTCTTCTCTTGTTTCCTAGCCGAATGCTGTTGCCCCGCCTTCGCCGGAAACGCCGCCGAGGCCGGCACAACCCAACCAACATGGTAGAACTTGGCAACATTGAAATGCTCACACCACCACCTCCTCTCTTGAACATCATAGTAAGTTTCTATTCTTCCCAAATGTTTTGTTGTGTGACATTACATGACACTAAACTGTTTTATAGTATGTTTAAAAGGTATGTCATTCATGACCATCATAATGGTCATAATGGCAGCAATTATAACATGGCTAATGCTATAAGAATAATTGTAGTGTGCAAATAAAATAATGGTTTAGATGAATCCCTTTATTCTTCTTTAGTAGTTTAGGGTTGTGGTTGCCATCATTAGGAGGAGTATGCTTATAAGTTAAGATCGAATAAAAATGAACTTAAGGTAGCCGTAAGAATTCTTTTCCTATGAGCTATTATTGTAACTTGTCTCATGCTTTCAATATGAGAAGGAAGAAGAAAAAGTTATCACATTATTGTTTCTTTTTTCCTAATTCATTTTTCAATAATGACGCTCCACCCTGCCCATAAAACCACTTTAATTGATCATTTTCACTGTATAATAATTGATTAATCCTATGGTATACTTTATCAACAACGTACTAGTATTTGTTTATAGCTTAGTTTACGTACTTTGTCCATAAATTGAGATTTGATGTACAAAATCAATTCTATAATTGGACACAGATTAATTAAAAAGTGTTACTTTAATGACTATATGCATTAAACTGCGTAAAATGCTTTTTCATTATTAACTAATTCAAAGTCATCAGTTATATTTTCTTTTAAAAAAATAATTCATTACAATAATATAAAATTATTTTATACAGTGAATAGTCTATTTTTCATTAAGCTTTGTTTACAAAAAAAGGAAGAAAAACAGATATATCTAAATCAAATAACATTGTTTTTCTCAAATAGAATTTAATTAAGTATTGGCTAAAGACATTGGGGACATATCGTAATATGTTCATAAGTTTAAAATATGGATTTTATAAGACTTTATAACTTAAATAAGAGCATCTCTAATGCATGTGTGATATACTTATGATAAAAAATTTAAGGCTCTGAGTCTTATAAAACATTTTTATTGGACTATGTTGACATTATAGTAAATTTAAGACATCGAAACTTATGTGTGAGAGAAATATTCCACAACCATGAATAAAAAAAATCATAATAGCTAATAACAAAAATGAAAAATAAATATTTTTAGGTTGAAGTGTGAATAATATATTATTAAATAAGGACTTATAAAAATTTTATATTGGAAGAAAAAAATATTAGATATTAAAAATGAAGTCACATAATGAAATCTGCAAAAGAAATTAAATTAAAATATTACATTATGACTATTACATTAGAGATACTCTAAGACTTTATTTCCTAAGAATAAAAAAATATTTTTGTTTTGAACACATATATTTTTAAAACAACAAACATTAGTGTGTGTTTTCAAAACTCCATTAAAATAAAATTAAAAAAAAATGTTTTAAGAATAACCCTGGCATAATAAAATTTACAAAAATTAAATTAAAATATCATAAAATGACAATTCACCTTATCTCTTAATACCTCTTGAAAAAGTAATAAAATGCACAATATAAAAGTAATTAATGAACATTTCATAAAATAAAAGTAACTTATACATAATAATTTAATCTAAAAAATTTTCTTATAAATGTATAATGTGTATGAATTAAATCATATTTACTTAAAGAATAGGTTATCCAAAGTTATGCACATTCTCTTTTATGTTTATTTTAATTACATATTATTACTTATTATATTTATTTATTTTCCTCCTATTCCAAATACACAGTTTCAGTGGCATTCACCATGTAATGATCTAAGGTACAATTTCCTACAATTCACAGAACAGTAAATGCAATATACTTTGAGGGACTAAAATGAAAAATGTAATATGTATAATTTTAAGAATGAATGATAAGGACTTTTCCAGAAAAATAATTACAAATACAACTGAAAAATATAAAAGATTTCAACAAAATTTTCTAAACAGTTAATTTACTTTTCATCCCAAACTATTTTTAAAATGTGTCTTTTCTTTAAATTCAATTATATTTTGCTCTTATATGTTAGAAAAGTTAAGTAAAACATCTCTCTAAACAAATTATACGTGAAATTCATATTATAATTATAAAATTTCATTTGTCACGATGAAAAACATCCTATAAGCTATTTGTTGAAAAAGGATTTTATTTGACTTTCATAAGATACAATAGTAAAATAGTATATAATTTAATTTAATAGTAAAATACAATTTTTATAATAGTTTAAAAATAAAAAACAACTTCAACCCATAAATTAATTTGTAAAAAATATGTTATATAATTTCTCTGAATCTTATTTTTAACTTATTCATTAAACTAATTATAACTTATGAAAACATTTATTTAATTTTTCTATTCAAAAATACTTATGAAGAACATTAAAAATACCCTGGAATCTGAATTTTAACGTTTTGTATAGGTCACTCTTTCTTTAATTTGGAGAAGTGCAAAAGGTGTAAAAAAAAATAATTGAAAAAATCATTTGGGAAAAATTTGGGTAAAATGTTCTGAATTTGAAAATAGAAACTTTTTGCTTTTTTTCCATGGTCACTTGGACTCTGCTTATGTAATTAACATATTTAAATCCTTAATTATTTGTCTAATTATGATTACCATAGTAAAGAATAATACAATTGCAAAGTCATTAAACTTTGAAGGTTTATGTATTAATATTTAGAAATATATGTAAAATCCTATCATTATTTATGATTAGTTCACAATAGTTATAGAATCTAAACTTCTAAAATTTTCTTTTTACCTAAAATAATTTTTTGTTGCTTCTAATAAACCTTAATTTTAATTTTTTTATCCCTAAAACACTATCCAACGCCTTTTATTTAATGGTTTAATTTTAATTGGTGTTGTACCTCTCTTGATAGACACATCAACTTTTGGAACAATATTTCTATTGTGAATGAAAAGATTAAAAATAAGTAATTAGTTATAAGAAAAAAATCCAATTACTTAATCATAAACCAAAAACATATTTAGATTTCTTATTCATGATCAATAATTTACATATAATAGCATACCCATATCCTTCTTTATAAACAAAATTAGGGTATCTAATGAGAAGTAACGAGGTAAGTACATTGCTTAGATAACATTTTTAATTGTTTCTTGAGTTCATTAAGCTCCAAAAGAGACAATCTAGATGGAGTTATACATAGGGATCTAACCCTAAGCATTAAATTATGGTGTTTCATTTATATATATATATATATATATATATATATATATATATATATATATATATGTTCAAGTTGATGATTTTTATTATAAGAAAAATAAAAGAAAAGTTTGTATATGTTGTTTGGGAATTTGCTATGATCTTTTGGTAATTAAAATAATTTGCACTGTTCTTGTTGTACATGCTTTATTAGAATATGAAATTAAAGTAGGGAAGTAGGGTGAAACTAATTTGTATTTTTAGTGGGAATAATGGGAAGGGAATAAAATCAAAGGGCTATTTGCTTTTTCTTGGAAAGGTTAACTTTATTTTGATTAGAGATATTCAAAAAATAGTTTCTAGATAAAGCTTTGAATAAAATTAAAACGCATAAAAGAATTTCCATTTCTTCAATTTTATAGGAAAATATGTCACCCTACAAACAAACCACCATATCCAATAATTATAAGTGTGTAAATTTGGTCACCAGATTACATACTAACCAAAATTGTGGTCACTAAAAAAATGTTCACAATAAATAGTTATAATACTCTTTGGAAGTAATATATATATATATATATATATATATATATATATATATATATATATATATATATATATATATATATATATATATATATAAATAGACACATAGGACTGTTCTGCGTAATCAACAATAATAACTATATTTTTATATATTAGTGTAAAATAGTATATTTTTAGTTGATTATTTTAATTAAATTATGTTATTTGAAATTGACAGTAGAAATAGATAATATAAAAAATTCTTATTTTTATGCTGCTAAAAGATGTATCACAATACCATTTTATGCTATGTTAAAAGCTCAGCGTGTAAAAAGGAAAGAAATTCTTTTGATGATAGTTAAGCATCAAATAATTGTAAAAGAAAATGAATTTTTTTATGTTGGTTAATACCGTGGATTAATATACTTTATATTAATTATAGTATCAATCAAAGTTAAAAAATTGGTATTTTAAGAAAAATAGTATTGCATCGGTTAAATACTATATAAAATATCAATTAATGAAAAAAATATTTTTTTAATAACTTATTTGTTTTGACATTAACCAAGAATTATAATGCAAAAAAATTTACAGTCAGATAATAGTAAGTAACATCTTTAAATGGTTTCAAGACAATAAAATAGTTGTAATAATTAAATGGTTTATTTCAATATAAAGTATTTATAACATTATAAACTATTTTTTTGTTATTCTAGAAGGTACCACATCTTAAATAATAGAGAAAATTTAGCGGAACATTAATAGACTTACTTGAATAATAATAGTTTGGTAATAATTAATTTTTATAATCTTATTAATAATGTGTTGTATGGACTCAAAAAGTGTTTATCGAGTTGATTTTGTGCAATCAACTTCCACATTCTATATTGTGGAACTAGAGATGAAAGTTTAAGATATTTTCTTAGATTCTAGGGCTTCTTCTATAGTGTTGATGAGTTTTAGCTACAACAGTTCATATCCTTCGAAACAATAAGTGAGGTACTCATTCAATATTTATTATTCCTAAGCAATTATTCTTTATCTTATAATGTAAATAAGACAAATATTATGAAAATCCAAATTACATAAATGTTTATGTATGAGCATGCATAATTAGGAAAGTAAAAACAAAACTAATATGCCAATTCCAATTGACTTACACAAAATTGCATCCAATTTTCCTTCTTAACTATAAAAGGTCTCATATTTATATTTTTTCAAAACATACTATTGTGTCAAAAAATTCTGAAAGCCCCTCCATATAGTAACAATTACATAAGTTCTTCTTCTATAGTATTTGGAATTTTTTTTTTTAATTTAACAATGCAAACAAGAATTACAAATTTATTAATAATTTGACATTAGGTGGCTAGCCTTCTTACACTCATAGCAGATAATTTCAACTTTTTTATCTTTGAGTTTTCATTATTGTTGAGCTATTATTCTTTTGAAATCTTTTTTCTCTTTCACATTTGGTAGATTTTACTTTAGATGAAGAATATTTCATTGTCTATGTTAGAAATAATAAAGTTTATTTCTCCACACCAAGAGGAGGGGTGAATTAATGTTTTATAAAAACTTTTAAAATCTTTTTGAAGAAATAGAATGATCTTGAAATCTTTCTTGCGTGATAAACAAAGTATGTAAGCGATCAAAATGTAAAGAGATAAGGAGAGAAAATCAAACCCAGTTTTTATCCTGCTTCGACCTCAATGCCTAGATCTAGTCACCCTTCCAATCAACCACATATTGAAGGATATTTCACTATAATGATTGGAGAATTACACCAAAGGTTTTACAGTGAACACACTCTCACAATGTAAACACCTTTCCCACTCAAACGAATACACTTGCACACACAACATTGTTGGGTACAAACAAAGTCCCACATCAGGTAAAATAAGAGATGAACATGGTTTTATATACACATAAGATACCTCCATTGGAAAGAGGCCTTTTAAAGTGGTACCAAAATCAAATCCATGAGGGCTTAGCTCAAAGCGGGCAATATCTTACCAGTGTGGAAATCTATGTGTGTGTTGAACCTCCCTATAAATGGTATCAGAGCCCATGGTTCAGGTCTAGAGACCGGGCTTAGACGAGTACGACCCTCCATGATAAGGTGAAGCCTTGGCAAGTGGCCGGTGACAGATAGCCAGATAGATCATGAGAGATGGAGAGCAAGAAATGCTCAATGTTTGACCATGGATTGTGAAAGAGAAGTGATGACCATGGTGTACTCAAGGATAAGAAAGACTTCCGATGTAGGAGAGGTAGAGGTGGAGAACCATAGTCCTTTGTTTGAGGGGAGGATGTTGGGTACAAACAAAGTCCCACATCGGGTAAAACAAGAGATGAACATGAGTTTATATACACACAAGATACCTTCATTAGAAAGATGCCTTTTGGAGTGGTACCAAAAGCAAATTCGTGAGGGCTTAGCCCAAAGCGGACAATATCTTACCAGTGTGGAAATATGTGTGTGTTGAACCTCCCTACAAATGAGCCCAACTATATACTGTTTGAGCCGGTCACCAAGACAAATCATCAGCTCTGATACCACTGTTGGGTCTATCGAAAAGGAGGTTACCTCTGGGTTACACAAACACCAATAACATCTGAGCCTAACTATATAAAGGATCGATACCAATCTCTACCCAAAACCTTAAGGCAATGGGTTAATGGGTCTTTCACCTTTATATATTATTCTACTTTCTCATTTCTATCCAGTATCCCTTTGATAATCCTCTCTCAAAATCCAAGAGCTCCTCACTCTTCTTCCTGTCGCACAAGAACAAGGAACAACACAATAAACAAAGTGAAGATTTCCTTTCTAATCACAACAAATACACCTTCAGCAGTGCATATTTGATCAGTCTGTCAAAGCTCTTCAAATCTCCTCTCAAGAATCTATCAAGGCTCTTCAAATCTTTTCTTCTTGATTCTTGGAGCGTATGAGTAATCTGTAAACTCTTCTCAGATCAAAACAATCAGATATGAAAATATAAGAATGATCATTAGTCACAAAATTACAAACAATGCGTCAATTTATAGTTACTGTCATATGAGACGCAAAGTAATCGATTACATTAGTAATATAATCAGTTACATAAAACAGATGTAATAAAGTTATAACTAACTCAACTCTTAATTGAATACACAATAAATGTAATCGATTTGCATTAAATGTTAGTCAAACACATTTAAAACTATGACCATTAAAGAAATTATGATATGCATGAAATCAATTTTCAAAAACATAACAGACTTAATTGAATACATCAAACATGTAATCGATTAAGCTTAACACTTAAGCAACTTTTGAAAACTTTTCTTCTCAAAAATTCATCACAACACATTTGAAAATGATATATGCAAATACACGAGTTTTTAATCGATTTAACAACTAATGTAATCGATTCAAACTAGTTGTTTTGCCACAACTCAAAACATAAGCTGTCTGATGACCTTAATTAATTACTACAACACTATAATCGATTATGTCATGCACATATGCTTTTGTGCATGTGAATTTCATCACACGGAAACATACAATGTGCATACAAAGATATAATCTCATCAAAATCACAAAAGTATGCATAACCAAGATAGTATGTCCAACATATGCATTTAACACAGTATGTGCATATAACACAGTAAGCATGTACACATTTCACATATGTAATTCATAACAGAAACATTTTTCTGTTGTGACATGACAACATTCATGTGTTGTTACTATTAATGTGTTGTCATCATAAAAAACTAACATAACAGGAATTGGGTTCAGTTATCACATTACTCCCCCTATCAATAGTCTACTTTAGAATCATCACCATATGATGATTCTTCTTCAAGTTCAGTTTTCTTATCTTTGAGTTCCCACTTTTGTTGAGCTTTTATTCTTTTGAAATCTCTTTTCTCTTTCACATTTGGTAGATTTTGCTTTAGATGAAAAGGATTTCATTGTCTACTTTAGAATCATCACCATATGACAATTCTTCTTCAAGTTCTTCTACTTTGAGTGTCTTGGCTAGTGTGAACATGGAATGATGAACTTTCATAGCAATGGTATTCTGCTTCTAGATCATACCATCTAGTTTCAAGTATAATTTATGCACTTTTAGGATCCTTATGGGTCCTTTAACAAACATGTTGTCTACGATCTTAAATGTCCTGAGAGTTATAACCTATGATATCCATAAATTAAGCAACCTACATAAGATATTCTTATTATGATCATAGTTATCGTAGTGTTTGTCAAAAGACTTGAGCTCCCTCAATATAGTTTGTAATTTTATTAAACATACTTTATATGTTTTTATTTGCCTCAACATTGAACAACTCATTGGCTAGTAAGAAAACTAAGTTTATTTCTTTTTAAAGTGTTCCACAACGCTACAGTGCCTTTGAAAGCATTCACTTTTGAGTATTCATCCTCTAATAAAGCATACATAAAAGAGTTTCTTGCCTTGAATTTTAGCAAGCATCTTTGTTTTGATCATCGATCCATAACACTTTTGAACAAAATTTTTGTCTTCATCTATATGAATGTAATTCACTTTTTTTTAACATCCATTATATCAATATATGATTTGAAGAATGTAATCATTCATTATTTTCACTAGTTGAATTGGTATCCTTTAACAAAGAGGTTTGTTCAGATACTTTCCTTTATTCTCCATGTTATTAGGATTATTTCCTTTTATCTTGTAAAGAACTTATCCAATGAGGTAAGCTCTTACACTAAGTGAAATGAAATATTGGTTTTATAAACAAGGATTGAATATAGTTGGGATATTGTGTTGAAGATTTTCACAAATCCTTTAATTAGACACTTCAAGGGGTCCTCTAAAGGTTTTATAAAAGTGTCCATAATGTTTTATAATTTTTTTTATGAACAACTTAGAGAAACATTTAATGAGTAATAGAAAAAGAAAATGAACACTTTAGGTTTCATATTAGTTCAACCCTAACATGGGTTATTCTTCAATGAACATTGAAAAGAGCTCCATTAAATAATCAAATGTTTACAATTATTTTTCACTATCACTTTTGACTTACATAAGTACATAAAGTTTTTCTAGGATATCAACTAAACTCTTCCAAATTTAGTAATGAGTATGAAAATTTTAATGTTAATTTGCAACTTATTTTGTCTTGATTTTGTGAAATATCTATGTTAATTACTCCAATTTTACTTGTTTTGCAAATTTGATTAAATTTGAGAGTTAAAGTTGAATTTTGATGAAAAATAGGGAGATTTTGAGCATTTTACAGCAAATTGGTTCAACATGGTTGCAATGCTAAAATCTGAGACTTGAGCCAGACGAAGAAAACTCATCTTGGAAGGTTTCCTCAAGCTTTGACCTGAGGCTTGAGCCATAAAACTCCTTCACATAAAAGTAATATCAGGAGATAGTTCCTTCATTTAAGAAAAAAAAAATCATGTCGACTTTTATAAAATGTACATGAGGCATAAAACATGTGTTTATTAAGACATATGTGAAGAAGTTACAACTAATCACGGAAAATTTCATGTGATGGTTGGAACTCTTTGTGTGAATCTTTTACATACAAAATCGTTCACTAGTATACTATTATGGCTGTGAGGTTGTAACATATTCTAAGGAACATTCTATGATTTAAGAGTTTTAAAAATTTTAGTTAGGAGTGGATGAGGTTTAAAGAATACTCGACTTGCACCAACTAAATCTTTCTGAGGAGTATGGTCTAAGTCATAGCTTTAATGTTTTTATTTTCTTATTTATGTGATTGATATGTATATTTTTCAACTTCTAGCAAGTGCACTGGATATCATAAACAAGTGTTGTGTTTAGATATTCTAAAAGTATTAAATTTGTTTAGATTTGCAATGAAACAATGTTGATGAAAATTATAACTAACCAATTAACACTAGTGAAGATTAAGATTAATTTAATAATCAATGCCTTAAGTGATGGACTTTAATGGACTTTTAGCTTAGCTAAATCATTAAAATATATTCCTAACATTCAAAGACATTAGATGATTTGGTTGGACCATATATTAAAGATTAGTTTTCCAACTCAATCCAAATAAGTGAAATAAGATGAGTAATCATTTCATTTATACATTCAAACATAAATCAAATCATTCACATTGACTAAAAGCATTCATAAATATAAGAACATTACTATTACAAAGAATTTAAAAAGCTACATTCAACCTTAATAGAAGAGGGTTCAACTATTCATAATGATAATTTTAATTACAAGTATATGAAGTTGCTCTTTCTCTCCCATGTCTCTTGTAAGTAATACAAAAGAAAAATGTTTAAAAGAAGTCTAGACAAAATTTAGAAGAAGGATGCCTAAAGCAAAACATGTCACTATTTCTATAGAAAGCACAAATTTTTATTTTGTTATGGTGATAAACACTTGAGGTTTCCTCCCTTTGTGAGTTTTCTCTAGGGTTCAACTCCTCTTCTTGGTGCTCAAGATTTTCTTTTATAGCTCAACATTGTTCTTTCCTGCTTAGCTGTGAGGCCCAACTTTTGAATTATTCCCAATTTCCATGTCGTGCCTAGCATCAATTTTGGGGCTTAGCTTTATCATTTTTCTGTTCTTTATAAAAGTGTTGTATTTTAAGAAAAATTCACTAATATTCATATTTTTTTATTCTCAATACCTTATTATAAAATTCTAAATTAAGAAGGGTTGATTTAATAAATTCATGTGAAGTTCATGCAAGTAAAATATATATATATATATATATATATATATATATATAAATTCAATTATATGGATGAATGTCCTCTTAAACAAGGAAGACTATGTAAATAAGGATAAAGGAAAATAAAGGAATAAAAAACAAGAGTGACAAAAAAGAATAAATAAGAAGAAATCAAGAGGGGTTTCTGAGGAGAATTTATAAGATGGAAACTACAAGCTTTAGAAGAATAAATTAGAAAACTCACTAAAATTGAGTAGTATTTAAATTGTAACCTCTTGTAGCTAAGAAAAAAAATGTAATTTGAAACACCACCACTCTTAAATAAGACTAAATATTATTTGAAGTATAATTGTGAAGTCATAGGAAAACACTAAAAAAGGGATGAGGGGTTTGAATAGTGTTTTGAAACTCTTTTCACAACATAACGTCTGATAAATAAATGTGAATGAGTAGTTAAAAACATTGTTTAGACGTTAGATTTCATAGGAAATGATTAGAAAGATTTCACAAGAAGCATTGTGTATAGCTTTAAATTATAATGATAGAAAGAAGTGAGTTTAAAAAAAAATACTTTAAGTACCTCACGTTTGAATAAAAATTTGCTAACACACATGTTTTAGTTCACATAATCAACATCTTGTGAATATAGGAAGATAAATAATATAAACAACTTGTTCAGACACTAACTAAATAATATAAACAACTTGCACACACATGTTCTAGACCTTTGTTGACCTCTCACTATGCTAAACCTACCTTTATACATGGCAACACAACCTTTATTGAGCTCTCATTATGGAAGACCAAGCTCTAAACATGTCTAGCACAACCTCTGTTGAACTCTTCCTGTGGTAGAACAAGCTCTAAACATGTCTAACAAACCTTTGTCGAGCTCTCATTATGGCAAACTGTAAGACTTAGGAAAAATAGGGGTTTCACGAATAAGGTTTATTAAAGATTTGAGTATGTTTCTTTTAAGAGCTGATATGTCTAATAAGGTGTTGTGTGTGACTATCCTTATTAGAACATAATTATGTTATTTCATTGATGTTATTAATAAAGTGCAACACATGATTGATAGATTGGTAATTGAGTGATTGGTGTGTGTGCGTGTGTGTATGTATGTGTGTGATATTATTAATGTGATGTGTTGGCTTGTTAATGGAACGATGGTTTAGGATTGAATATGTGTGGGTTCAATTTTAGGGAAAAAGGGTGTGAAGGGAAACCTTAGTTTTATTTATTTTTTTGCCAAGGGAAAAATGGTCCTTTACCCTTTATTAATTTGGTGTACAAATTAAAGTACGGGAGTGTAGAAAGGAAAAACATGCAATTAAATAATTTAGAAATTTAATAAAAATATCTTATGCCTTCCTACGTGATGTTTCTAGGTAAATTTCAGTACATTTTTGTGAAAAATGACGAATTTGATGAAGAATGGACGTGGACCAAGCTTGAGAAGCTGTGGAACAAGATGATAATTAGAGATTGAGGTTAGTGGTTATGTTTAGGACCAGGTTTGACATCTGGTTGAGATTGAAGCATGAGTGGAAGATGGAATGAACAAGAGTGTGTGTGGTTAACGAGCATAAGGCATGAGAGATTAGTCTACTTGTTGTACCTAGTAAATTTTGGTTCTATTTGCATAGGTGCTCCCTTTGACATTAGTTGTTGAAAAGGAAGGGATATCCCCTTTGGCATTTCTTTTTAAAAAGGGGGTGACTCCCTTTGGCATTGGTTGTTGAAAAGGGAGGGATATCTCCTTTAGCATTGGTTGTTGAAAAGGGGGTGACTCTTTTTGACATTGATTGTTGAAAAAAGAGTGTTGTTCTCTTTGGCATATAGTTGTAGAAAAGAGAATGGTGTTCGAGTGTTGAATCTTCTTTGGTGAGGGGGATAAATGTTCTACCTTGTGTGATAGGGGAACAAGTCTGAACCCAGAGGAAGGACAACTCGAGTGTATCTGTATGGGGAAGTTACAGATTGGGCTGTATGAGTGACTACAATCGGTGAGGTAGGGTACAAGATTGTAATTGAGTCGTGTCATGATGGAGTTCATGGTTTGGTGATGCTCACGATGTGGTTTATGATTGGGATAATTATGTTGGTGGTATACCTATGATGATGATCATGGTATTGAGGATGTTCCAAGTTATGCTATGTTGATAGTGGTGTTATTATACTGGTTATAATAAGTAGTTAGCATAGATGCTGATGAGTGGATATACCAAAGGTTTATGTGTGAGATGTTAGTGATGACATCAAGGATTGAGATCGAAGGATCAAGATTAAGGATGGAAGTTTAAGGATCAAGGATTGATAATCGAGTAATTCATTATGATTGAATTGTTTATGTTAGAGGATTAAGAATCCTATTGTTATTACTTCTATGTATGAGGTGTTTGATTATGATTGATATAATCATAAAGTATATATCTTGTTGTGTATTTGATTAGGGTTGATATAATTAAAATGTATGTATCTTGTTGAATTTTTGATTATGGTTGATATAATTAGTATGTATGTTGTTGTTATGATTGTTTTATCGATAACTTATCTCATACGTGTTTGTATTTGTGTGTTTGTGAATGAAATTATCAACAATGATCATATAATATATAACTTAAGAAAATAAAAGAAATTTTTCAAACAATTTAGATCACATTCGATCAAAAGTGAGTATTACAAGAGGTAAAGAATAAATAAAAGAAAAATACGTAAGAAAGAAAGTTATTTTTTCCATAAAGAAATAAATCAAGGTTTAATAAAAGAATATATAGAAATAAATCAAGGACTTACAAACTGATGCATCACATACAATTTATTTTTTTTATAAAACATAATATGTAAAATGTAGTTAAGTGTATTTGTTTATACGCTAAACACAAATCAAACAGTGGAACACTAATCCATTATATTTGTTTCTTGTACTTTGTTTTTAAGTGGAAAACCTTGTCAACTACAATGCAAGACAAACAGACTCGGATCTTGTAAATTTCTCCATGCACATGAAAAAAAATATATTATTATTTAAATTATATGATTTCCCACATGACACAGTGGGTCTATTTAGAAAATATCGTTACTTTTCCAACATGTCACTCCTCCAAGAGGAATTGATTTTGTAAACTAGTCTTTTCTCACAAAATTTTACTTAACCTTGTAATTTAAGCAAATTTCCTCATATATGCATCATTCTAGTAAAGAAAACAGAGGATACAACTATTGTTCAAAAAATTCTTAAGTGCCATTATCATTTATTTAATATGTTAATTGTTAATATTAAACTTTGTAAAATTTAAACAATAACATAATTAACTTTTACTTCAACAGTAAAATCCTAAATCTTTAGAAACAGAACTCCTTTTCATCAGAAAGTGAGTGAAACCGGCTTTAAACGTGGGAATAAAATAATCCAAACTGCTCTCACTTTTTGCACAAAGGGTCCTCTCACGTCCCATTTAGAACTGTGATCAACAATCATCTCATTCATCTGCACGGCAACGTTGTTTCTTAACTATTCATCATTTTGGCTGATCTGCAACACAGTAAAGCTACACATAGCCACACACAAATCGACAAAGACCCTGATTTTCCTTCCTGTAACCAAGTTAAGAAGCATTTTCGCTTTCCATAGACCAAAATAATTTAAATTCGGCTCACCTATCGAAATTCAACCCTTAAAAAACATGTTTTCTGAGACAGAAGGATCCACAAACATGTATATATAAATATAAATATTTAATATAGGACGAAAGGTCACCAACAACAATCAAATTGCAGAGAATCCGGAATCTATTTGTGCATCCAAAATGTCCCCAAAAACGTAAAAGGTAAGGTAACCAAAAATGGAAGAATTAGATCTCTTCATATCTGATATCTGTCACGGGATTTGATTCTGCCAAAACAGTAAAAACAAATCTGATAGAATAAACGTACCAACTACCAGACACTAAACATTAGTTTGGTTTCCATGCAATGGCAGCAAAACACTGCATAAACCATTGTACAAAACCACCATGCCCCATTTCCCACTTCACCCCTAATTCAGCTAAAGATACTAAATTCACCACATGATTACTGTTATTACAAGAATAACAACAATACATATATCAGTCAGCATCAGGGGCAGCGCCATTGTTGGTGGAAGGGTTTTCCTCTGGGGTGCTTGAAACTGAAACCACCTCTTTGCAAATTTTTGCAGGGTATTTTATGGCATTGAGTTGAACTTTTCTCAAAGCAGCTTTACCAAGATCAACACCACAAATGTCAGAGAGCCTCACGAGGTAAAGCAACACATCAGAAAGCTCTTCACCAAGATGAACCTTTTCTTCCTCTTTCCAACCTGGAAGACCCTTTGGAACCTCTCCTTTCCACTGAAATATCTCAGACAATTCTCCTACTTCACCCACCTATCAACAGCAAAAAAAAGAAACTTAAAATAGACTTAATTTTTATGTTAATATTTGCAACATCATCATCCGACTGAAACAATTTATTTTGGGACGGTGTTATTTTGACAGCTTCTGCTTGTCCTGGAGCATAACATTAAACATTGTTATGTCCCACTTGTGTACTCTTGCTGGGAACAAAAGTTAAAAAGTTAAAGCGAAATTGAAGGCCGAAAATATTACAAATCTTCTATGGTAACAACGACGTGGAATCTGTTTACATTGCAAAGTCGATTTTGACCAGGGTTTGTGACAAGGTGACAAAATCTCAAAAAAGACCATGACAAATACTAATTATGAAAAAGTGATTGCACATTTGAATGGGTAGTGAGTCATTTGATCCAACTCGCCGTGTTCCCTGGCGGTTTACGTGATTCTCGGTCAAAACAAAAACGCTTTAATTTGTCTTAGTTTGAAATTAATTGCATTTAAAGAATATTGACTAAATTTTCATATTTTAAAACTGCATTCTATAATCAATTAATATATATTATTACTATAAACTACGACACTCTTTATTTCATTTTCACTAGTTTATGAAGACATGAAACTACATAGAACCTTCTCCTTCTACTATCTCACCGGACATGTGTATAAACAGTGGTGGCACACAAGAGGTTAATCCAAACACGACTATATAATTAAAAAATGCATGAAAAATAATTCTATGGAATAAATTACACTTTATAATAAAAGTAAAACAATTAAAAACTCTCTACTTTGAGATGAGGAATCTATATTAATTTTTATTTCACACTTGATGTTAAACTTTTTAATACAAATTTAAAGTAAAAAGGATTTTACTTTAAACAAACTTCAAAAAACTTAAAATTACATAAAATCAAATGGGATAAACAACCATAGACAGGCTATAGCTTCAACCCTCTTAAGAAAAAAGGCCAACTTGCAAGAAAATTTTTCTTTATGCAAACATTAAGAATCTGCTACAACCCCATTATATATATACAAAGTGTGACTCAGGTGAGTCGTCTACAAAACCCGAGAAGAAAATGGTAAAAAACTTAAAATAACAACAAAGAGATTCTTCTTCTTCTCTATATACCCTTTCCTGCTTTCATGGATAAAAAAGAACCACGTTACCCACATAAAAAAAACACGAGTACTGTGTACAAACTACACGATAAACCAATAAAGTTCACAAAAGGGTGCAACAAAAAACCAAAAAAATATGATTTTTTTCATGGGGTATTGGAAAAGAAGCATACCAGAGCCAATAGAAGGTTTCTTGGGCTGTGAAAACGGTCCCAGTCTCTCTCCTTGGCAAACTGAGCCATTAACTGCTTGAGCGTGTCGAGGGTCACGGGGGCTTCATCAGCAATCCCAGTCATGATGGAGAGAAGAAAGAGAAGAGAGAGAAGAGGAAAAGATGAGAGGAGAAAGACAAAGCAGAAGGAACATAAGAGAAGATTGTAAAATGAGAGTAAGAGACATTGCTTCCCGAGAATATATAGAAAATAATAACTTATACTAAATACTTTTGGTATTTATTTATTTATAATTTACGGTAATAGTACAAGGAAAGAAGAAAAGGGTAAGAAAAGGAAGGGCAAATGAAGGGGTGCTTCCTGCTGCACAGTCGTTTTCGCACCTTGGAATTGAAAGGCAATGCACAACTTTGATTTGCCTTTGAATTTGTGGAAACATGGAAAGTTATCCATATTTTACTATCTTATTTCAAATTTGTTTAAACATTAAACAAATGTTAATATCACATTTATAAGATTTTGTTTTTATTTTTATAAGTTCATATGGTTGATATCATTATCATTCTTGACATTTTGGTTGAGTTATCAAAAGCATAAGATTATACAGCTAATGAAAAAAAAAATTAAAGTTAATATTGACAGATTTAATATTTTATTACGTTGACTCATTTAAAATATTGTGAAAATTTAAATGTGATTTAATAAAATATGAAAGCATATTGATTATTGTGAAAAGTTATAATAAAAATAAAATAAAAATTGATTTGATGGGTGTCTATTTATAAAAGAGGACTAGAGATCTGTCTTTAATTATATAAGATTTTCATCCAGATAGTATAAAAAGGAGAAAAGAAATACAAAGAAATAGACTAAGAACAAAAATTAAAAAATATAGATACTAAAAAATGTATTCTTATTTATTAATGTGTAAGAATAATGGCTCTTAATATCTTTTTAAAAAAATTAAAAACTTAAGGAAAATTATATATGAATTTAGATGTGGTATCAAAACTTGTTAAATGTATAATTCTTTGATGTTTTTCCAAATCATGATCAATTTTTCTTATCAAGTTGATATGAACCTAATTATGTTTTTTCTCAAATTTTGAAGAACTTATAATTATGAATTTAGAGAGTTTAATTTTACCGAATGTTATGTATCAATTATTGTGAATGAATTATTGTTTTCCGCTGCAGATAATGAATTAATTGATTGATTCACTGTTACGTGAATGTCAATTCCATTGGAATTGAATGAAGGGTATTTACGCTTATACACCCGAGGATGAACGAAATGTGTTTAATTGAGTTGGGTGGATGGAATTTTGATTGGAATAAATGGAATGATGCTATTGGCTTGAATTGCAATTTGAAAGGCTCTCATACAGGATTCGATCAAGTAAATTGACATTTAAAGGGTTTTAATTTTATTAATGGCAGATAATGTTTCATGATGTAAATTACGAATATTTTAATTAAAATTAATGAAAATACTACGATTAATAAAAATTAAGGACATTTATTTATTTCAAATCAATCATGATAAATTTTGTTAGTTATCAAAAATGGTCAAAATTTTAAAGTTAGATTTTTCATTATTAATGTTTTTATTTTAATTACTCATAGTATATAGTATAAATGCTAAATTATAAATAATTAATTTATAAGTTAATTAAAGTTCATTATTATAAGATATTTCAAATCACAATTATGATTAATTATTCTTATAATCAATGAGCCTGATTGTAACATATTTTAATTTTCATTCATATTATAACATGATTAACATGTTTGTGTATTAATGGATCTTTCAAAGAAGAACATTAGTATACTTTGGTTATTTATGTTTGAATATGTATTTATGTTTAGCTTTATGACTCAAAGCATTAATGTTAGATAAAATTGTAGTATTTGTTCTAATATCTTTACATTCGCTTGTTATGTCTCTTACGGTCTTCAATGGGTTGAATTTTCTTGACAAAAGTGAGATGGTCCAATTTCACTTAGGTGTATTAGATCTTGATTTGGCTTTTCAAGTTGAAAAGTCTATTATTTTCACTGGTGTTAGTAGCAATAAAGAGAAAGTCCATTACAAAGCTTGGGAAAGGTCAAACAGACTTAACCTGATGTTTACGCGAATGAGCATAACAAGTAAAATTAGGTCCACTCTTCCCAAAACTAACAATGCGAAAGAGTTTATGAATTTTGTGGAAGAGCACTCCCAAACTGTTGACATGTCCCTTGCTAGAACATTGATGAGTATCTTGACCACCGTGAAGTTTGATGATTCGAGTACTATGCACAAACACGTGATTGAGATGACAAATGTCTTAGCACGACTCAAGTGTCTAGGAATGTTAGTTGATGAAAATTTTCTCGTGCAATTCATTTTAAACTCATTACCGTTTGAGTATGGTTTGTTCTAGATGAACTACAACACCATGAAATATAAATGGAATCTGCATGAATTGCACAATATGTTTGTTCAAGAGCAGACCAGACTAAAGAATTTAGGAAGGCATTTCGTTCATTATGTGAGGAATCAAGGAGTTGAAAAAAAAGTTGTAAAGAAACATGGAAAGGGTAAATGACCATTAAAGATTGATGAGTCCTTAACCAAAATCTAGAAGAAAAATGAAAAATGTCATTTTAGGGAGAAGTCTACACATTTCCAGAAGCATTGCATAAAACGTAGAGCTTGACTCAAATAAAAAGGTAAGCATAATGCTTACGTATGTTTTGAATCAAGCTTAACTGAAGTTCCCTATAATTGTGGATTGATTTTGGATGTATGACTCATGTTTCTAATTTGATGCGAGGTTTCCTTTCAACTTGAACCATAAACCTAAATAAAAAGTTCATCATAAGGGGAATAGAAAGAAAGTTTCAGTAGAAGTTGTCAGGACTTATTGTTTAAATCCTTGACATTGGATATCACTTAGACCTCATGGATACTTTTTATGTACCTAGTATCACTAAAAATTTAATTTCTTTGTCTAAGCATGATGTTATTGGATACTCTTTTAAGATTGGGAATGACTGTTTCAGTTTTTTTAAGCATACTTGTTTGATTGGATCTGGTACACTTTATGATAGTTTATATAAATTGAATTTGGATAATTTATATGTTGAAACTCTTATGACCTTGCATCATAATCTTGGCACTAATGTAGTTTAGTGGATGAACGATCTACATTCTTATGACATAAGCGTTTGGGACACATTTCCAAAGAAATGATGCAAAGATTAGTAAATAATGAAATCCTTCTAGATATAGATTTTATTGATTTGAATGTATGTGTGGACTTTATTAAAGGCAAATAGATAAAACACACATAAAAAGGAGCCACAATAAGCACTCAACTTATTTAAATCATACACACTAATAATATGTGGTCCATAAATTCTTTCAATAAAGAGTAGTAGCTCATCACCTTTATTAATGATTCTTTGTATTATGGGCATGCTATCTATTGCATAAGAAATATTAGAAAATGAATGTCTTGAAAGTTTATATAAATGAAGTGGAAAGGCAAAGACAGAAAGGTGAAAATCGTAAGGTCGGATATAAGTGGTAAGTATTATGGAAGATATGATGAAAGTGGACAATATCATGGTTTGTTTGCTAAGTTCTTTGAGAAACATGGTACTCATGCTCAATACACAATGTCAAGCACACCACAACGAAAGGGTGTGTTAAAAAGGTGCAACCGAACCTTATTGGATATGGTTAGGAGTATGTTAAATAATTCATGTTTACATGTATTGTTGTGGATGTATGCTTTAAAGATTGTCATGTATTTATTGAACATGATTCCTAGTAAAGTTATTTAAAAGACTCCTTTTGAGTTATGGACAAGTAGGAAACCTAGTTTGAGACACTTGAATGTTTGAGGTTGTTAGGAAAAAGTAAGAATTTACAATCCACAAGAAAAGAAATTGGATGAAATAAAAATTAGTGGATATTTCATTGGTTATCTAAAAAAATAAAAAAGGGTGTTTTATTGTCCTACCTATAGTACAAGAATCGTTGAAAATTGAAATGCTCAATTCATTAAGAATACTGAAACATGTGTAAGTGAAGATTCACAAAATATGGAGATTAAGGAACTTAGAGTACAAGTTATTATAGTTAGTACATCTTCTTCAAGAATGTTTGTTCCCTATGTTGTAACCACACAATAATCAATAATAATAACAAATTAATGTCTTAAGGTTAATTAGGACCAAATAGTAGAACAACCACAAGTAGTATTAAGAGGATCTCACAAAGAAAGAAAATTTGCTATTTTGAATGATTATGTGGTTCATCTACAAGAGTTAGAAAATTGCTTAAGTATTGATAATGATCCAGTTTCATTTTCAAAGTCCATTAGTGATTATAATTCTGATAAATGGTTAGATGCTAAGAAAGATGAGCTTAAATCAATGGATATAGAGATTCAGACTTTGTCGGTAGCATGGATACAAGAAAGTCTACATTTGGTTGTGTATTTTTTAACCAAAGGAGAAATTTCATGGAAAAGTGCTAAGTAGTTTATGACATGCTTTGAAGCCACATTACAAGAAAGTCTACATTTAGTGTCCTTTATTTCTAGCAATTTAGCAATGAATTTAGCCAGGTGTTGTCCCTTGATCGAGCCCCTCGGCTCGAAACGAAGACCAAAATCTGAGAGTTCCATTGCCCAACCTACCATCTACTCGGCCAAATCAGGTTTTCATAGGATCTTTGCTATCAGATGGTCCATTCGAACCACCACCTGATAGTTTTGAAAGTACGGCTTGACGGTTTGGTCACGGTAAGTAGCGCTAAAGCTACCTTGTTAAGATCCTATAGTCTATGCACATCTGCCACTGCCCGCTCGGCTTCTTTACCATTACTACATTGGCTAGCCACGTTGTGTAAACAACCTCCCTTACAAATCTCGCTTCCTTTAACTTGTTGAACTTTGCCTCCAACCCTTTTCTCTTTTCATCCCTAACCGTTTCTTCTTCTAGTAACCGATTGTGCCTCCTTGAAGAGCGCCAACTTGTGGGACACGAGGGATGGATGTATCCCTGGCATGTCTGTAGTTGTCCTTGCAAAGAGTTTGTGATTTTTCCTCAATACCTCAATCAATGCCTGCTCGACTGCCCCACCTAGATCTTTGGCCACCATGGTTGTTTGTGTCCCGTCCCTCCCTACGGGGATGAGTTTTACCTCTCCTTGAGGCTCTATTTGATCCTCTGTGGTGGTGTGCGGGTCTAAGTCTACCATAACAACCTCAGATCGTCATTTCTTTCTGAGGGGAACATAGGGATGTACTTTTAGTCCGATCGCATAACACTCTGGCATGATCTTCTATTATGGATGAACCTTATAGATTGTTCCTCTTTCAAAGGGAAACTTCAAGGTTTGGTGGGGTGTCGACACGATGGCACCAATCGCGTTCAGGCATGGTCGCCTAAACAACACGTTGTAGGACATGTTGGCTTCCACTAAAAGGTACCTGACCCATTTCTCAGTGTCGTCTCGCCCGACTCTCGGTCGAGTCCTGAGTTCGTGTGTGTCCACCCGTTCGCTAGCGAAGCCGGCGATCTTTTCATTGTAGGGCACAATGAGGTCCTTTGACAAGTCTATCTACTCGAACATATTCCAGTAGAGAATGTTTACCGAGCTCCCTTGGTCAACCAGTAATTTGCTCACTCCATACTTGGTTATCTCGATAGTGATTATTATGGGATCATCCTGATCAAGTTCAAACACCTAGAAGTCTGCATTTGTAAAGGTGATCGACAACATTGTTTTTCGTGGTTTGTCCACCAAATGAACCATCCAAAGTGCATGCACATGATGCCTCCGGGCCGAGGGTGAAGATCTGCCACCTGCAAATCCTACTGAGATGGTATTGATGTGCCCGTGCAATGGGCGATCTCCACTTCGGCTTCTGCTCCTCCTCCTCTCCTCCCACAGCCAGTCCGCCCCTTTGTAACGAGGGCACTTCCAGTACTCCCTTCTATCTGGACTCCTTCGTAGAGGTCTTCTCTCCTACCTTGCGTTCTTAGCATAGTTCTTGAGTTGTCCTGCCCAAATGAACTCCTAAGTATTTTCTCTAAGGGTCACACACTCCTCCATCCTGTGACCCATATTTTTGCAGTAAAGGCAATGCTTATTGTCTTCCACCCCCGGAAGGGTTGGTCGCCTCTTCGGTACCGACATCAACTCAGCGTTCAAAGCTTTTTGTAGTATCTTCGCATAGGGAGCGTTCAAAGGGGTGTACTATTGGAATCGCAACCCTTGGGGTAAATCCTTCGATCGTGAACATCCCGGTTTATCATCGAGACTACCTGATGTCTTCCCCTCCTTCTTCTCCCCTATTGCCTCTTAAGTCATCCTTTTTCTGAACTCTCACATTTCCTCCACCATTATGTGCTCGGCTACTCACTCCCTCAACTTAAGGGCGGTCACCATGTGATGGAGGGCGAATTCAGGGTTAAGGCCCTCAATTCGCCGCATAGTTTACTGGTAGCTGTCCATAAAAGTTTTTAGGGATTCTTCATTTTCCTCTTTGAGGCTCATTAACTCCAAAGTGGTTAGGTCTTGCGTCCAGCTACCTACGAACTGTTGACCGAACATGCTATTTGTGCACGAGAAGTTTTCTACCGAGTTTGGCGACAAGGAGTTAAACCATTTTAACGCTTCCCCTTCCAAGGATAAGGAGAACGCCCTACACCAAATGACATCATTTGCAGTTTGAAATGTCATTTGGTTGACGAACATCTTGAGATGCTCATTTGGGTCGGTCGTGCCATCATACATTTTAAAGTTGGGCGGCACAAAACTTCTCCGATTTGTGGGTTTCCACAATGGCGGGGACGAACGACAACATATTGGTCGTGTGCTTTGTTTTTATTGTGTGGTGCTCTTTGTCAAAGCGGTACAACGGAATGGTTAACGCGTTTAACAAACCAAGAGGGGGTGAATTGGTTTTTTATCGCTAATCATTCTTTTAATAATTTTCTCAAGTAAATATAAATTCCTTAAATTAATTTAAACAAATTTAAAGAGTAAGGAAGAGAAAAAATTGCACAGATAATTTTTATAGTGGTTCGGATCACACAGATCCTACATCTAGTTGTTAATTTCAACTGAGAATTAACGCTTCACTAACACAAACCAACAAACTGTTACAATCACAAAGGGATGAACACCTCCTCCAAATGTTTCACGAAAGATGACCACCTCCTTTGAATCTTCACAAAGGATGAACACCTCCTTTAAATCTTCACAAAGGATGACATACTTTCAACTCAACAACAACAATAATACTCAATCACACTCCCACTAAAAGTTCTCGCTTTATGCCGACACGCTAAATTCTCAAAGCCACAACACAAGGGTTACACAAACCCTAGAACACTTACACCGCACACAACAGATAATAATTTCTAAATAATCGATTATTGAAAATCGTTTATCATAAGTGGTAATCGATTATCTTGAGTATAAAATGAGGTTTTCTGATTCAAAATGATTTTTAACGCAACCTAAGGCAAACAATACACAAAATCAACTATAAATCACATCTTATACATCAATCTACTAAATTAAAAAAGCTTTAATATATAAACAAGTCTTCATGAAGATCTTCCTACAATAAGAACACTTGAGACTTGACTTTGAGACATCATCAAAATTTCTGCTCTTCAGCTTTATGCTAACACTCTTTGCTGGTGGTTGTACTTTCTTCCTGAACGATTCTTGTTAGACTATCTCTAGGCTTGTTGTCGGTGGTTGCATAGGCTTCAACCTCGCTTGAATGCTGAATTGTTTGCTTAACACAGATGATTTTGTGCTCTCCTTCTGTGTCTTTTTCCCTAGCAGCCCTAGCTACAGTCTCAGCCCGCAGGGCAGCCAACTCACCTTCGTACCGCTGCTGCATTTCCATCTTGTTGTAGCGCTCTGATCATTTCGATCGGGTCCTCTGAGCTCATGTTTCTTGTGGTTACCATTGGATCTTCCTTTGGATCTCTCAGCCCCACAGTGGGCATCAAAATGTTCCGAAATGTTAGGTTGAGGATCTCCACAAAATGTTCCTTCCTACTTTCATCCGAGTTATCTTAGGTTATCCTACACACTTAGTTAAAATTCTTCCTTGTCCACGCTCTAAACTGTCCGAGTGTACCTGTCAAAGACACTCAGACGCTCAAGTAGTAATCAATCTAATCGAGGGACACAATAAATTCTTAAATTCACAATAAATACAATCACCTACTTTTTAACTTTGACCTATATTTATAGGTCTTGATATGCATGGGCTTATGATTAGTGGAATTCTAATCACGACTCAATCACGACCTAATTCCTACTAAGCAACTATTACCAGTAATCTTGATCAAGAGCGATGTTTATGAGTTTTCACTATCGGGGGTCGTTTGACCTCTCGGTCTCCCATCTTCATGACCGTGTGGTTAGTTGATAAACGACGTTTATTAATAATAAGTTGAATGATTCCTAGTATTAATCACAACCTATTTAAATCGGTCGTCTCTTCTTGTGATCTTTTCTGACCGACTATTCGATACGGTCGTATGGCATACAAGTATGAAAAGAATCAATTAACAATAAATACTTTCAAAAACATACTTAGCAACAAACTTAGATTAAGAATGCGAGAAGGTAAAGAGAACACTAATATAAATATATTTATATATTATAATTTTATCACTATTTTTAGTTGGTTAGGTTTTGTGCACATTCCTTCACATTAAGGATTGAATATTTCAACCATGAAATTAAGAATAATTCAATAACCATTATAAAAATTATGTAAATTATAACAATTTTAATATTTTAATACGACGGTTATTTTAAATTATTACTTTTTAAAATAGTGATTTTTCTACTGTTTTATCCTCATTTTATTCATTTATTGTGGAAAATATTTAGGATTTGATTGGATCAGTCCCTTGATTCATATTTAATCAAATCATTCGAAATTTTGAATACCAATTCAATCGCTGGATAATCCATTTTAGGGTCAAAATATAATCATTATAAAATAAATGTTTTATGCTTCTGCTTCACGTATGCATTTTTTTTCTGGTTGACTAGATATCCAAAAATATATTAAAGGGAAAAGACACAGAATTAAATTAATAGGAAATGTAAAATTGATAAACTCTACTATAATTAATTGATATTTTTCTGTTTCATATTTTGGTATCGTCATGGTAGTTGATATATTTAAGACCCAATTCTTCTTTTAAATATGCTTTCTTTATCAAAGCATAAAAGATTTGCTCAAAGTTGTGATCTGTATTACTCAACTATAATCATTAGCTCTAATCGTTTTTAAATTATTATATGAGTTAATTAATAACCCACTCTAGCTTCGTGTAGCCTAGTTTATATCTTCTAACTACCAACTTTAAGCGTTAAACAAGGTTTATCAGAAAACATATTTTAATATAGTGGAGAAAGCACAATATGCCAATATTTAATGAAACTAATATATTATTTATATTCCTCTTATACAAGAACGACAATTTGATTCCAAATACTCAATCTATATATATTTACTATGATTTGCGATCTTAGGAATTTAAAGTCGAATCCGATATATTTTTTAACACAAAGCTTAAAATTCTTGTGTCAAGGTTTGCTCATGATTAATATTATTGTGAATGTTTCTGGTATGGATTGATATAGATTCGTAGGAGTAGATGTGTTTACATTGGACAATACTGTTATGATTAGGGCGTAATTAATTACACATTAAACTGTATATGTGACGAATTTCACTCTAAATGACGATGTGAAATCATAATTTAGAAATTGAAAACAAAACTTTTTTTTATATAAAGTTAGTATAATATTTAATTACATCAGGCTTTTTGTTTTTGTTTTATATGGAATTACATCCGTATATATTTGATTTCTTTCTCATACAAATATGTACAACATAGAAAAGACAATAAGAGTTTAATTATAATTTTAATGGATTTTTTTTTTATTTTCTAAAAGTTGAGATGTATAGTATGGATCTTTTCTTACTAAAAAGTATATCATATTAATATGATCAGGGACAAAATTACAAAAGAATCAATATATATAATTTACAAAATGGTTATTTTATAAACACCAAAGTGACGATGGTGTATAGACTAAAACAAATATATATAAAGGCTGGAAATTGGGAATTTTCTCCTCATGTAAACACACATCTTCCAAACAAAATAGGTTTTAGCCTGAAAGTTTGAGTGAGTTTTATTGTAAGAATAGAGTATTAAGTTGAATTTTTCCATGTAGCCTTCTCTCCTATTATCTTCTTAAAGTATTTAAGAAGAGTCTAAAAAAAATTATATTGTACCATTCTTCAAGTAAATGTGTATCTTTGGTGATGACAATCCTCCAGTTAGGACAAGCCAAATATAGAAGGAAAATGTCATATATGTTAACGGATGAAGGGGCCATAAATTAATGGTGATGCATGGAAGCTAAGTCTTTCGGTTTTTATGTGTTAGATGATGCACTTAAGGGTACTCTAAGAAAGGTTAGGCTAACTCTTGGAGAAACGTGGTTAGAGGAGGTCACTTGAGTTGTTGCCTAAGGTGACCTTAAAAAAGTATGAGTGCACAAAATGACAACATAACATTACTCTAATTCAAAGGTAATTACATGAAGGAGAGACACCTTTATTTATAGGCTAAAGTGTCTTAAAATGGGGCAGAAACTTTAACCTAAAAGAGTTACCTTGGTTGGCTTGGAGAGCAAGGAGAAATCTTCTGCAATAGAAGGTAGACAAGTGGCAAAAAACCTTTCAAACGAGAGGGTGATGAGTGACCACTACCTATGAAAAAACTCTCTATTTATAGAGTGACAAATGATCACTAACTAGGTGGAAAAAACTCTCCAATAGGGTGGGGATACATGTCATGGCCGAATGTCACCCTTGTTCTTCAAGCTTGACCAAAAATGTTGACCCCTTGGTCATCTTTATCTTTCGATGGGTCTTGGCTCTATGTTGACTCAGTTGGTCAAAAACCTACTCTACTTGGTCCAAAATATAAGGCCTAAATTAAAATCCTACATTACTAGACCCAAATACAAAGCCAACAAATTATTTAATGATAGCCTAAGAAAATAAGAGCTTGACTTTGACTTTACCTTCTTTGGTTGACTCTTCTTGTATTTGTTTGGCCATGCTTCTTATGATGGGACCTTTGGTTAAAGGAATGCCATCATTTGGTAAGGAATTCACCACATGTTCTTACCCTTCTTCCATTTTCACTTTCCATTTGCACTTTCATCCATTGTTTTTATTCATTCCATTTCTTGCAACTATTGTAATCTTGTTACGCTTCCACCCTTCTAACCTTTCCATATCTTAAAACTATCAAGATCCATCCTAAAAGCATAAACACAAATAAGCAAACATCACCCACACTAAAGTCAGTAAAGAAACTCTCAAGAAAACCATCAAATGTGAGGACTTAATTTTATGTGTTAACTACTAAGGTAGACAAAATGTGTAGTTGAGTGTGTGAAACGATGGGGTGGATGAGCAAGAAGTGATGGCATACTCTCTAGTCATGACCAAGAACATTTAAGAAGGGTTAAAGTCATATGTGTAAGGCCTAAACTCTTTCTCTTGAACCATCATGGAGCATATAGTAGAATAGGAATAATTTAGGTCTTGTATTATGGGCTAAGTAGTCTAGGATTTCCTTTTGGGCCTTGTATTTTGGGCCAAGTAGTCTAGGATTTCGTTTTGGGCCAAGTAATCTAGGATTTCATTTTGGGCCTTGTATTTTGGGCCAAGTAGTGTAGGGTTTTTGGTCAACTTGGGTCGACAAAGGTCAACACCCAATATTGACCCAAATGGACGTCTTTAGTGTGTGTTGACCCATGTGGTAAAGGTTTTAACCTAGCTTTGTGAACAAGTGTGGGATGTCTCACCTTTGGTGAGTGTGGCCATGTGTCATGCTCTCTTTGGAAAGGATTTCCCATAGGTAGTGGTCATATGTCACTCGAGGAATGGATAGGATTCTCCACAGGTAGTGGCCACATGTTTTCCTCTTAATGCAGAGGATTTTCACCTAGGTCTCCAAGTTAGGTCAAGCTTGTGTTTTTAAGGTTTTGCTTTTACAAATTGGAGACATCCTAAGCTTATAAATAAATGTGTCTCCACCCTTGTATTCTCACTTTGAGATTAGTAATGAAATGCTGTCAAATTGTTGAGCCATTCTTATTAGTCTCTAAAGTCAAGGCTAGAGCATTCCATATGATCTCCTCTAGCCACCACTAGTGCAAAAACAACGTATAACTTCACACGTTTAACGTCGAACCACTCAATAGCCAACGTTAAAAATAACCGGTGGCATTTTTGTAAATAAATGCAATTATTAAACATCGTTTAGAATTGTAATTCGACGTAAAAGAATATAAAATGTCAAATGCCTCAGTGTTAGACATTAAAAGATTAGTGAATTCAAAAAAAATTTGAGCGGAAGATTGAAAATTCATTCACTTTATCTTAGCACGCAGGACCTCTTTCTCTGCTCAAACTTTTTTCGAACGAATTTTGACAACCATCACATGTAATCTTTCTTTCTTTTGATACAAATACATGTTAATTAACTACTTTGGGTATGATTTTCGTTTGTTTTCACCGATTATTTTCGTGTTCTTGTCTTTTATAGGCGCATTCTGCTTTCTCTCTCACTAGAGGCAACACTTTATTCCGATGAACCCATTTTAGTTTTCATTTTCGTTTTGAAGAACTTATTTGTTGATAACTTGTTATTTTTTTTTTCTTGAACTTGTTTGTTGTTGTTGTTGTTTGGTTGAACTTGTTTGTTGTTATTGTTTGATTGAACTTGTTGTTTGATTGAACTTTGTTGTTTGTTATTTTTTTATTGATCCTATATTACTGTTCATAGTTCATGCTTTATAAAATACCAAAAACTGAAAATTGTTTGTTTTTTCTATTTTTCAGGTCTCCTAGAGCTGTAAAAAAGGATCACAGTTAATTAAAAAAAATTATAAAAAATTGATTAACGTCGTATATTGACAAAATTTGACATTAAATTAACGTCGTATATTGACAAAATTTGACGTTAAATTAACGTAGAATTTAAAAAATTCGACGTTAAATTAATGTTGAATTTAAAAAATTCGATGTAAATTTAACGTCTTCCGCTATGACGTCGTTCTCGAATTCAACGTGAAAGGCCAAAAATATTCGATGTTATAGGCTGTTTTTGTACTAGTGCACCTTCCTCTAGAGTTGGTCCAATCTCTCTAAGAGTACCACCAAACACCACCCCACTATCACCAAATCATGAGCTTCCTTACCCTTTTCCACCTTTGCTTCTGCACCTTCACCTTCACCATAGCCTTTCTTATAGTTTGGAGTTCCTTGCTTGCCAATTTACCCATTTATTCAAAAATTCAATAGCATCGTCAGACTTTTGGTGTTAAAAGGTAACTTTTAAACCGATAAAAAAGTATGAATGGAGTAAGTTTATCCTAAACGTTTGCTTTTGGTCAACTTAGTGATGAACCGACATATGGATGAATTTGATTTGGTTATGACTATTTTGGGATTAAGAGAACTCTAGAGTATGTTCAAAACTTTTATCTATAGTTTTTCTTGTGTAAAGTAGAAAACATGAGAGAATATGTTGATGGTTAGATATCATGAATGGAGAAAAGCATTACGATAGGTAAAGGAAGTTAATTGTTATTGTTATTTTTAGATTGTTGATATGTTGATTGCATGTTTCTGCATTAGATGGATATGTGATAGTTTGTCTGGTTAATGTTATGACTTTGAAAGTTCTTATGGTGTGGATGACTTGTAATTTTATCCCTACGGTAGTTGAAAGAATAATTGGGTATTATGTGGTTTGGTGGGTTTTGCTAAAATCTATTGTTTATGGTAGTTTGGAAAGAATTAAGAAAGCAAGATTCTTAAATATCACAATTAAATTCAGTGGTTATATTGTAGATGAAGTTTCAACACTGTAATTACTCTTTTAAAACTTAGAGAATGGATAAGAACACTAAAATTGATCAAAGGATTCAATTGATATCTTTAATAATTACTTAGCTTAAGAAAGTACCAAAAGATAGGAGAAGTGTGAGTTTAGAACTACTTAGCTTAAGAAAAATTATTTTATAAACTTGGCTGCATTTTGTTACAGTTATTGGAAGAATAATCTAAATAAAAGCCAATAATACTATATTGATATACCTATCTATTATGGTAAATGAGTTTATGAGATGCCCTATAGAAGAGTACCTTGTAGACTAAGTACTCGCTAAACGAGTATTTGGTAGACGAAGTACTTCCTAGTTGATGCATAGATAAACAAAGTGCTCTTCAAACAATGTACTTAGTAGACACAATATGCTTTAGATAATGTACTTAGTAGACACAGTACTTTCCAAACAATGTACTTCAAAGATGAAGTGATTATTAGACAATACCCTCATTGAGCAAATTAGTCGCCTGCTTAGCAAATTTTGTTTTCAAAAAGTCTCCAAATAGAGCATTAGATGATACTCTTGCTACTTGAATTTAACTCACTAAAAGTAAAGAATAAAAATTTTCTAATTATTCAATTAAATTAAGGGTG
This sequence comes from Vigna reflexopilosa, assembly GCA_027742785.1. Classification (NCBI taxonomy): domain Eukaryota; kingdom Viridiplantae; phylum Streptophyta; class Magnoliopsida; order Fabales; family Fabaceae; genus Vigna; species Vigna reflexopilosa. The sequence goes on along the minus strand of CM050914.1, from coordinate 24,529,610 downwards.
ATTGGGTCATTGATTGAGGAGTGTACTAGGTGGATGATACACTCATAAGATGATACATTCATTGAATGAGTGCATGAGATCCCTAGGGGCGAGAATGAGATAATCCCCTTTCAATTATAAGTATGGAAAACTTGGATGTTGGTATAAATGTGTTTTTAAAGGCTAAATAGAGCTAAGGCAATGATGCCATAATCTATTGTGTAGGGTTAACACTAGTGAAAAAACATTGTTTAACGTCACCCATATGACGTTGATCAGCGCGTAGCCCGACGTATATGAGTGCACGGTGGTATTAGCGTAAATAAGTGGTAACCTAGACGTCGGTTTGAAGGGGACTCGATGTCTATTATATAATACACGTCAACTCTGACGTAAACCGACGTTCAATGTATGGAGGTTGGCGAGAAGACAAACTACTAGGGGTGCAATTAATGCTTGCCACCTGATTCCCAGACGCTTAGACGTTGCGTGGTCAATCACCGACGTCTATAGCCTGTCCGGAAGGAGGGAAGACAAAAATTTATGCAAAATAGACGTCGCATTTCTGGGTGCGCGACATCTATGTGCCTGTATTTAATTATGTTCACCAAAATCCGAGGCACGACGACGTCCGGTAGCAGTGACGGATGTGTATAGTATTATAGACGTCGGTGTCCGTTGTCAACCGTCGTCTACTTCCCTGACAGGAAATGAAACGCCAATCGATTCAGCGCACTTGACGTCGGCGCCCCTGGACACCGACGTCTAATGGCATTCAAAAAGTCACTTTAAATGTTATCTTGGACGTCGAATTAGTTAGATAACCGACTTCTCGGTGACTATAAACGTCGATGTCCACGGGGAACCGACGCCCCATTTCATTTTAAATAAACCACAGACCCTTCGCGGCATTGCAGTTTCTGATATCGTCTTCCTCTTCTCCTTTTTCTCTTGTGGCACCTCTTCTTTTTCTCGCTTGCAGCACCTCTTCTTTTTCTCTCTTGCGGCATTCTATTGTTGTTTCTGATATCTTTATCGTCTTCCTCCTCTCCTTTTTCTCTCTTGCGGCATTACATCCCAGGTGCGTGGTTTTTTTTTATGCTTACCGTTTAAACTTTGTTTAGTCTTTCATCGATTATCTTCCGGTTCAACTGATTAAAATTTGCTTTCTTTGTGTTGTGTTTTAGTGCAGTTTTGTTCCTTTCTTGGGGTAACGTAGTAACACATTCTCCATTTGCTAGCTGCCTCCCAGAAAAAGCGGTGTCTTGTGAATTTCTTTTGGTCGTTTCAACCCAAAAACGACCCTGGGTTGCCTAGTTATCGTTTCACCGTGATTTTTCCCTCTTGTGGATGAAAATGGAACTAAGTAATAACCCAAGTTCGGTTTTGGGTTGAAGGGACCCATAAGAAATTCAAAAGACGCAAGCTTTTTTTTTGGGGGGAAACTAGCAAAAAGAGATTGTGCTATTAGGCTATCCAAAGACGGGAACAAAACTGCACTAAAAGACAACCACTGGATTAGACGTCAGTTAATGTGTACACCGACGTCTATAGTACCTTTTAGACGTCAGTCAGTGTCAATTTCGAAGCCTTTAGTTCCTCTTCGACGTCGGTTATTTTGCATACCGACGTCTATATAATGTCTTTAGACGTCCAGTTAGTCCTACTCCGACGTTTAGTGACGTCAGACATGTCAGTGATTGACGTCACTATAGACGTCGGTTATATGTTTGTCCGACGTCCCATTGACGTCACCAGAATAGAGGTTGGTTGTTTTGTAGACGTTAAAAGCTCAAAATAACCGACGTTAAACAGCGTTTTTGTACTAATGTAAGTAGAACCTGAATTATGATGTCAAAATCTACTATGAGATAAAATGAACACACATACATAGTTGTGGAAAGTGATCCCAAGGGAAAATCACTATGTGTGTATTGTAGGTATATAGAATAGGGAACTTGATTATAAGAGATTATTCTAACTATACTAGTTATTAGACTCGTGTAAAGGAAGAAAGTTGTGGGTGAGGATCGAAGGGGGTTCTTGTGCTCATTATTGGTGGTGTGCAAAAAAAAATCATGTATGCGTAAACCATAAGGAACTCACATTTTCACATGGGCAGGAATCAATGCTAAGTATTGTGGCACCTTGGGAGCAATGTAACACTTGACTCTATATAAGTAGTATAACATGTGACAACTACAAAATCTGAGTTTTGATTCAACAAACACCCATCTTCTGAAACATTATCATGAATAACTACATAATGCTAAATGACATATGTAATATGGATTATGTATGATTAGGGATGATAATGGGTCGGATCGGGCACGGATAATGCCCACCCGCAAAAAAAAAATCTGACCTGCAACCTGCCTGCAACCTGCAAAAGTACTCGCAGGTATTTTAAAATCTGCGGATACCCACAAAAATTAAAAAAAATATATTTTATACATTTAAAAAAATATATATTTTATACATTTAAAAAAAAATTACAATATATATATATATATAAAGTAAATTAAATATAAATTAAAATTTAATTTTAATTAAATTTAACCTAATAAAATATAAATTAATTTTATTTTTAATTAAATTAAATTTTAAAAAAAATTAATATTTTTTTATTATTTTTTGCGGGTAGCGGGTACCTGCGGGCGGATAGTTTAATACCCACCCCTGACCCGTTTAGAATCGGGTAATAAAATACCTGTTATCCGTTACCCGCGGGTAATAAATATTGGCGGATAGTAACCATCCGTCGCGTATTTTACCTACGGATACCTGTACCCTCAGATTTTTTGGCCATCCCTATGTATGATGTGTGAATGATGTATATGTGTTCTTAAATTATTACTATATGATTTATCATGTTAGAATACCTTTCATATTGTGTTTTTTTTGTTTTTTTTTCTTACATAAACGTGTGTTATTGATACAATCAAATTAATACTAATTATCGATAATAACTTCAGTATTGTTAATAAAGTAAAGAAAAGATTAGAAAGGATAAAGCCAACCTTACGTAGTCTCCTGACGAACACGAAATTTATTTCTAACATATTAGTTCTTAAAAAAACTATACAAAAGGGTTAGTAAAATAAAAATAATAAAGAAGATAAAGATAAATAAAATAAATAAAAGATTAAATAAAAAATAACAAAAGATAGAAAGAAATAAAATTGAAAAGATAAAAATAATAACAAAGAAAATATGTTGATTTCACTGCCTTTTCAAAATAGGATTTATCATTGGTTATCTAAAGATTATTGTTCAAATAATTATTTTCTTAGATTTTCAAATTAATCAATGTAAATTCTTAATTAATTTGTTGGCGTCCTCACTATTGATCAAAGTACATTCTTAAATAAAAGCAAGAACTTTGTAGATTAATCATAGTAAATTTAATCAAAGTACATTTTCAATTAAATATTACTATGCATAATCGTGTCTATTCTTTTTACCTCATATATTAGTAAAAAGCTAATTAATCAAAGTACATTATTGATTAATTTTTATTAAAGTTTTCAATTTTAATTAAAGTACATTCTCAATTATTGGCAAAAACTCATTCAATCACATGAAAGTTTCCAACTTTAATCAAAGTAAATTCTCAATTAAAATTAAAAGCCCTTAGACACATATGACTGATATGTTATGCAGATTTAACATCATTCTAACTTGCTACAATGTAAACATAATTACATTTACTTGATTAAGAAGAAAAAAACATAGATAAAAATAAATTACAACAAGAATCAAAAGAACAAACAAATTTATTCATCTAACCTTAGAATCTAATTAAAAAATTATAGCATAATCAAGCTTAGAGGCTTAACACTCTACAGAATGTAGAATAACATATAAGAGATGGTGGAGAACATGAAAAAAGGTGCAGAGGACGAATTTAGGTCCCCCAAAGCGTTTGTTAGGTCCCCCTAATGTGCTTTTCTAAGTCTCTTTATATAGAAATTTTTCTAAGTCTCTTTATATAGAAATTGGATTGGGCTTTTCTATTGTTGTAATCTTCTTTCTAATAATATAATTTTCTCCAATTATCTTCTAAATAATCCAATATCTTCAAGATATATTTTATTATTGTGGAGATATAAAAATATTTGAGAAAATCTTTATTAGATTAAAAAAGATTTGAGAAATATTATCTTTTGATATTTACTAATATAGTTAAATAAGGTATTTATTTAAAGGTATCAAATAAAATATCTAAAGATATATTTTCCCAAATTATCTTTTATCATAAACATTTATCAAATATTAAAATCCTTTTTGTAGAAAAAATAGAGACAACAGCAAGCTCCATTTTTTGTTGTTTGTTCACTCTTCTTGACTTAGCCAATTTCTTCACTTTTTCATGCTTTTCTTGTATTTTTTTATGTAATTTTTTGCTTGACTTCTCATGATTTTGATATTTGTTTTTATTTTTGGATTTATCTTTAAGGTGTAATAAAACTTTAATCAATTTATTTTTACACTTTCATGAGTTTAACTTAGTTGCAACTGTACTAACACACATTTAAAATATCTAAAAAAACATTTATGTAATTAAAAAATTATTCTTATCATGCTTTTGTATCTCACACTCAATGAACCCAATTAAAAAAAAATTAAAATATTACAAAACCTAATCAGCAATATAATATTAAAGATTAAAGACTAACATAAATAAATAAATAAATAAATATATATATATATATATATATATATATAGGTATTTTATGTTCTGATAGAAAATACTTTTCCTGTAAAGATATTTTGAAAACTTTAATATATGTAGAATTTTCTGTCTGGATGGGAGATAATGGGTAAAAGATAATATAATTATGTTGCATGTTAGACATTAAACGCCACCACCCTACCATTATGCAAAACCTTATTCCTTCATGCAAATAACCTTTAATTTTAACACAACCTAGACAGGAACCCTCCACCACAATTCCATAACACAACCTTAGCCACCCAAAAAGTCCCAAACATGCATCATCCCATATTCCACTTCTTTGAAGCTTGTATTTCTTATTTGTGTTTTATTTATGTTCTTAGAGACTTTGGAGTGAACTTTTCTTGGCATCTTAGGATTCTTGAGACCCTCATAACACATGATATTAATGATCTGTCTTATGAAACCATCCTTCAGAGTAATTCATTTTCAATAACTAATATTTAATATCTACTAATAGTATTTAATATCCATTATATTATTACTATTTTATATATTTAATTAAAAAGATAAAAATTATAAAAAGAAAATTCAAAATTACATGACCCTCGTGATCATATTAATTATTTATTTTCCTCTCAACTCTTTTCTTTTTATTTCTTTTTCACTAATTTTCTTTTTTTCCATCTCTCCTTTCATCACAATTTAAGCATGTTCCAATATTCATTAAATATCTTTTCTTTATCTCTATAAATTTGTTCTTTCTTTTCTTTTATTTTTCTCTACTCAAAATTTTCTTTCAATTTTTTTCCATATATGAAACAAACTTATCAACAAATAATTTGTGACAGACAGTCATTGAGTTGAGGATCACTTTCACCATCAATATTTGTCAGAAATTTTCAAATACAAACAAAAATTGAAAGTGTGCATATATATATATATATATATATATATATATATATATATAACTAAAGTTTTGATACTAATTGATGTGAAACTAGGGAGATTGTTTAATATTTAGTTTGAAGAAGGATATTAACATTACATTAAAAAAGATGAAAAGGGTTATGAGATTGATTGTCATAAGTTACTATCATAAGATCAAAGTTAGGCTCTTATAACTTAGACCTCCAAAAGGTTTTTTTAAAAAAAATATCATCCTCTATTAGAATTCATATATTTCTCAAATTTGTATTACAAATGTTTCTTTTTATAGAATAAATTAAACAAGACCTTCTATATTTTACATTAATTCTTAATAAAAATATTTAATACCTACAATATTGCATTTAATCTCTATTATATAAATAATTACATCTTATATTTAATTAAAAAAAATAAGTTATAAAAAAAATTCAAAATACATTGACCCTCAAAATCATATTTGATGATACCTACACTTTTTAACATGATCAATATGAGGAAGGGATTATGTATGTCATGAAAATTGTACCAACTTGAGGGTAAACATCTCTTGTATCAAGGCATCTCAATCAATTAGCATTAAGTAAGGGTCAAAGTCTAGTTAAGATTGAATGCATTGACATTGGTTGGTGGAGGTCAAGAATATTGAGAGATTCTTTGCAAAGTAACTCATATATTACTAGAGTGGTTCAACCTCTTCTTGCGTCGCACCATCAAAGGCGATCCAGTTTGCTACCTTGGGTTTGTTATCCATTAAATAAGAGTTTATCTTCATGGATCCAATCTTTATATCTTGTTATGTAGACACGAGTTATTGACGAAAATATAGAAGATATCTATCTATAGCCTGACACTCAAATAAGCAACCATTATTAAAAATATTTATTTTAGTAAAATAATCAAGTGAGTATTCCTTGTAACATTACTGTATATTTGTAGGCTTTTGAATCTTTTACAATCCGGACTTAGATAACCAAAAAATATAATTAGTTATTTACCAGTTAAATACTATTATTTATTGAGACTCTTTAATTCATTAGTTATTTATTACATATATCCAACTTATTTAGACACATTAACTAAATAAAATTATAATCATATAACGAATGGCAGAACAACTCTTGTATAAAGATAAATATAAAATGAAATAATTTTATATATAATAAAGAATGGAAGTGAGGCTAAATTACTTTCTTTCGAGAAAATACTAATGCAAAAAAAGTTTTTATACCTCTTAAAAAAAAGCTTTTTATATCTATTTTTGAGCAGTATAGAAGTAGGGGTATAGAAAGTTCTAGAACTGGTGTAGAAAATTTTACTTTTATACTTGTTCTGTTTATAAAAGGTATAAAAGTCTGATCTTTACACCTGATATTCTGGGAACAAGTATAAAAAGGTCCCCCTGATGGTAGACACAAAACTCTTTTTTTATACCTGTTGGTGTTAAAATAGGTATAAAAGAATCTCACTTCTATATCTGCTGGTGCTAGAATAGGTATAAAAGAATATCAGGTGTGAAAAAACAAGACTTTTTATATCAAATATGGATTTAACCGGTGTAAAAAGTGACATTTTTTTTTAAATATTTGATTTGTATGTACTATTATCCATATTCAGACCTGCATAAAATTCATTTTCATAATACAGTTTAAATAATCAATAACGAGTAAAATAATTAATATTATTTCTATTAACACATTAAAATGTAATATTTACCTAACAAAGTTCCTAAATATATTTATACGTAACATAGTTAGACATAAAATTGTTTCTAAATTCAAAATGTAGCTCCATCAACTCATCCTACAACCAAACATTTAAAGTTAAATTAATCACATAAGTCTAAAATATAAGTTCTCCCTAGGGTTAAACTTATTGATAAGAGCTTTTTACTTTTTATGCAGAATTTGTCATAAGTTTAAAGCACAAATTTCTTCATATTTCGTAACTTTTTATGCAGAATCTTTAAGTTGTTTTTCTGTTTAACACCACTATGCTGGGTACAGAATCTAATTATATATATAGCATGTATCTACACATATGATGTTCAAAATTAAGAACTCGTTCACTTCACTACCTAAGTATGCGCATAAAATTCACTAAATTTAGAATACAAAAGCCATAATTGTCTGTGTACACTGCAAACCAATTTAAAACATCCTTCGTAACACTTTAGTAAAAGTTAACAAACCTGACATTAGAGTGTAAAATTGTTTTACCCAGTCAAAGAATAGTCTATTTTCACTTCAATTTTAAACCAGTAAAATTACCACATTTGAAGAGTTTACATTTTCTGCATTCGACAGCCAAACTATTTGAAGATAAATCTTTCTCGCTTTACAGTTTCATTTATGCATACCTTCGAACACTTGGAAAAATAAACCAACTTTTACTTACTTCAGAATAAATAACTTTGACAAGTTCAAGAAACCAGTGTTATATCAACTAAAAATTGAACAGAAACAGCACAATAAGAGCATGCAGGAAACAAACTCATGGTAGAAGGGAGTACGCTTGGGCCGACGCAATTAATTGCACAGTAAAATAATACTGCGGCTAATACTTACCGAATAAAACAAAATAAAAAACTATTACTCGGTCGATTTCTCCTTAGCATCAGATACGAATTTTGCATTACTGCATATTGTCCGAACTGATGCAGTGTTCACCTCGCTGTTCAATTAATTTCGTGTTTCTCTCTGCTACAATTCTGCATGTTTGGGTATGGACTTTCGCGCTCAGTTCGCTCTGGCCCTATTTCTCAGCTCAACTAGAACAAGGAAAATATTTTCAACATCCCCAAAACTTTACCTACATACAGTTCATAACAACTATAGCAATGAGACTATATACATGGCTTAAATCAACTAGCAAATAGGCTAAGTAACTTGGATAGGGCAGTCATCAAATGTTACCACAGAACTTGATGGTTTAATCAGTGCAAAACCCTAAAGGAATCAAGGAACCCTATAATGGACCGATTAATCGGTGGAAAAGGATTTTTTAACGGTGGAAAGAGATTATAATCGGTAGAATGTAATTATAATTGGTGGAAGATGTAAATCGAAAGTGAAATACTGTTTAAATGAAGTTTCAATCGGTCAAAAATGAGAAAATGAGGAAATGTGGAAGAAACCCTAACCTTAAGGTGAGGAAGATGCTCTGTGATGGTGAGGGATGAGCTCTCGAGCCACTGAAGATATGAATGCTTGCGAGAGACACTACAAGAAAAACGGTCATTATCTATCGCCAAAATCCGTATATAATGCTCAAAATCCGTATATAACATTTGGTTATATACGAATTACATACGGACAAAAATCCATATATAATACTGTCGTAGGTAGTGTTATATACGGATAATCCATACATAAGTTATATACGGATTATCCGTACATAAGTTATATATATGGATTATCCGTATATAATTTATATACAGTTTTTTTAGCAGTAACATGAATATCAAACATACGCATTTCCAAACACAAATCAAATCATAACACCTGCCCATTATATCCATTCATTCATTTGACATATAAGTTAAGTCTTAACTCAGAGACAAACATTTAACATTAATCCATAATAGAAAAGTTTACAAAATTGTCAATTAGAACAAATAAAAGTTCAAATAAGTTCTCCAGAGAATAAGTTTGAGTCCTAGATGCCCTACTCTAAAAACATAACTAGTAATTTCTTTGATAACGATCATGTTGTGGTTGATCCTGTTGTGGTTGATCCTGTTGTGGTTGATCCTGCTGTGATTGATCCTGTTGTGATTGATCCTCCTGTGCTTGTTGTGGTTGTTGTGGTTGCTGAACATTAGTTTGTGAAAGAATTTGGGATTGAAGAAATTCTTGTGCAGCTGCTGCTGTAGGAGGCGGAAGGTAATACAATATGGCGCCAATAAAACCTTCAAATTTAGAATTCATCTGTCGAAGTTGCTGAAGTTGCTCATCATGGGTTGATACTATAATTAGACACTACATTAATTATGGTCTAAAAACAACTAATTAGCACAGGAAGTGTTGATTCAAGATATACTTAAGTAGTATATATGACCTTTTATCACCTTTCAATAATAACCCATAAAAAGAAACCGAAATGTAAGCAATTCATACTTACCAAGTGCAGAAGGCAATTGCAGCTCCAACTTATCTCTTCTGCTCCGAAGAAACCAACCTAGGGTTTCCAAAATCGCAATTTCAAACCTCCTAACAACAACGACCAAAAATAGGTCAATGTAACAACACCCAAAGAAAACAAAACTGAAATGCGATTTCAACCCTCAAATATAAGCAATTCAAACTTACCACCAGCAAGAGGCGACTAGAACTCAAGCTTCCAGTTCGAAGAAACCAACCTAGGGTTTCCAAAGTCGCGATTTCAAACCTCGAAACAACAATAACCAAAAATTGGTCAATGTAACAACAAAAAGACAAAACGAAAATACAAATTAGCCTCAAAGCTTCACTTACTCACCGCGTTCGACAAATGAAATCCTAATCCACACAACTCGCGATGGCAAAATTCGAGCGGAAGAAACACTGATGCGGAAGATACGAGTCGAAGACAGAGATGGAGAAGAGAAGAGTTGCGGGACTGACAGTGATGAAGTTCAGTGAAGAAGAGGTGCGGGAATGAAGGTTCGCGAAGAGGGAGAACTGCGGGAATGAAAGTTCAGTGGCGAAAATGTAATTCTTTTTTGAACAGCTAAATGTATTTTTTTTTTCGTGAGTGAGAGGGGGAAATTTTCGAGCTTTGAATTAAATTTTTATTTCTTTTTTTCCAACACCCGTTTTCAACACCCAATTTCGTCCAAGAAAGTAAATAATCAAAATTAAAGAATAAGAGAATAATAATTAATGGTGGGTAAAGGAAAAAAGGAAAAATAAAAAATAAAATAGTCTTCCTTAATGCAGGACACATCACTTTTCTTCCTTAATGTTTTTGAAATATTAGTTTAATATGGTAATAATTTGAATCAATATTATGGCAATAATGGTAAGCAATAATTAAATATATATTGATATAATTTGCTGCATCAGTTTCTTCCTGAAGAGAAAAATAAGATTCCTTTTTTTGAAAATGGACAAATTTTCTGCCAATAATTATAATCCATGTCTTGAATATGATTTTATTTATTTTTCTTGCAATCAAGACCATTTCTTTCCCTATTTTTTCCATTGTCAATTAATTCTCAACTAAGGCAAGATTGTCAATGTGTGTATATAAATACGCACTCTGTGAAAGAAAAAAGAAACGAAAAAGAGAGAGAGAGACTTGCAGAAACAATAGAAAAAAAGAGAGTATAGAGAAAAATAGGTTCTCACACATAAGGATTCTGTCAACCGCAATCACCAAAGAAGAAACAAGGGACTACCGAAAGCTAAAAAGGTATGTCATATCTGCACCATTCTTTTTCTTTTTATTGTGCTCTGAATTTTTTTTTCTAAAAGGTTTTTACTACACACAAATAATATTTTTTTAATAATAAAATAAAGGGTACGTGTCGGCCTATGGCCGATTTCTTTCTTTTTCCCACCATTCTTAAAATAAAAAATTACAAAATATTTAAAACCAAAAGGTCAATTTTGTTAAACTAAACCTTTTCACTTTTCGAAAAATGTCAAACAATCTATAATAATTTTCAAACAAACTCACAAACCTTTTTCTTGATAAAGAACTACTTGATCCCTGATTGTCCTTTAATGGATATACGTAGGACCACGATAATCCTTGTCGGGTTCGTAAAACAAAAAAATATTTTTGTTTCATAATAATTTTTTATATTTTATTTTACTTTAATATTTGAGGAAAATTAAGTATTTTGGAAAACCACGTTAATTTTATACATTTAATTAGAGGTACTGCCTTTGGGCAGGCGTGCTAGGGTGCTAATACCTTCCTTACGTGTAACCGATTCCCAAACCTGAAAATCTCTTTTTCGTAGACCATGTTTTGTTTTAGGGTTTTTCCATAGTTTTTCCATAATAAATTATGGTGGCGACTCCCAAAATCTTTTCTTAGACCCCGTTTGTTTTTCGGTTCGTCGTCCCGTCGCAATCGGGATCGCGACAGATGGCGACTCCACTGGGGACGCTAGAGAATCAGGCCTTTTAATATAATGTACAAATTGAAGTGGTTTCTCATTATATTTTCTCTTTCCCTTTATTTTTGTATATACGGTTGGTCTTTATTCAATTTTGTTAATTTGTTTATATTCTTTTATTATTATTATTAATGTACATATCATGAGTGGGACCCTATACCAGGGTCTGAGCGTAACATAGATTTAGAGGGGTTGTGTAGCGGTGTCACATCTGGACTAATTTCAGTTTGGCTATCGTGAAAATCTCAGCCAGTGGCTATTCTCTTTACATGCAATTTCACACCTAGTTGTGTTCAACTATTGTGGAAAAACTATGAAAAGGATCATAGCTCTGGTGGCCTTGATTTTAGGTTTAGGAAGCCTTCCCTGTGAGATTGCATATGCAATGCTTAGACCTTAAGACATTGAACCTACCTTAAAAGCATAAAACATGTTGTCTTTTAATCATTATTTGTCACATGCATCATATGCATTAGCAACATTTTATCATTTTTCCTTCATATTCTTTATACATTATAATAAATGTGTCATGTTTTTATTTAAAAAACAAAAACAAAAATGTCATGCTTTAATGAATAAATAAATAAGGCAAAATAAACACTTTTTAGTCAAATGAATTAATAAAACTTTCATTTCTTTTTAAGCATTTATAACATGAAATCGCGAAAATAGTTTTCTTCTTCATCATTTTCCATCATCTGTTTTATCCATAAAAAAAAATCAATTTACAAGGGGCACTATCTTAGAGTAATCGCAAACAATCGTTTTAGCAAAAAAATATTAAAAAAAAAATTGAAAATGAATAAAAAAACCAGGGGCAACTTATCTAAGTTAAGATTTTCGAAAATAAGGCCATCATAATTTAATGTGTTGACATGCTTCTTCATCAAATAAATTATCATTTTTTGTAAAATAAAAAAAATACATTTTTGAACAAATCAGGTTGACATAATTTTTTTTAAGAAATAGTTCATCAATAATTTTTTTATAAAAAAGAAAGAATTGTTTCTTTGAAAAAAAAAGAATCAAAATTTCAAAACACAAGGAAAAAATGAAAATGATGAACTTAATTTTCATTCACTGTAACAAGAACATTTTTTAAGCCCATTGGACCTAGTTGATAGTTTTCTTCAAATTCAATTTCTTGAGAAAAAAAAACAAACGAATGCAATAAGAGGAAAATATAAAAAAAATATTTTATCATTTTCATTTCGTCAAACAAATAGAAATCATTACATTTTGAGTAAATTATTATAATACATGTTTTGATAATTTTTTTTATATAACTGATAGCATTTTCTGTTGAGATATGTGTGTGTGCATTGCTTGAAAACACTCTTCCTCCAGCATTCCCCCACAAGAAAAAGAGTTTGGCTCATACAAACGCTAATACTATCCACAAACTAGAGCATATTGGTCTGGCCAAAGTTATTCTCGCTTGTGCTATTTGGGAACTCCCTAAATAGCCAAAAGCATGCGAAAGAAAATCAAACCATTTGGGGCAATCCTTTTTCGATAAATCCTTTCCATACTCGTTCCCTATCCTGAACAAAACCCATGCCTAAAAATTGGGGTAGCTTTGACATTCATGGATCCATATCTCCATACTTATTCTACCAAACACCAACATCTGATATTCACATATTACACACCAACGTGGCTATCCCAGTGTCTTTGTAAATGCTTACCACTTTCAACTTTTGTGTGAATTCAAGCATGCACATACCAATGTCAAAAGAAAATGCCAAGCACTGTTTTGAATATCCTACTTCAGACTTTTTTTTTTACATCCATTGTTTTAAAAAAATGTAAGACATACATGAATTTGATGATTTCAAAGAAATAAAATTAACTCCGCAAAAATAAGGTAATAAAAAAATACTTATTTGCATAATTTTACATCATGCACACAAAAAATCATTATCTGCATAAATAACTATCATGAATATCTTCGTCAATAAGATACTTTATGAATGGTTGTCAAACCTCTCTCATTCAAAAATACCAAAAGATCAACATGCATCTAGGTTTCCTCTTTCAAGTTAGCCAGGTCCTTTTATATCGGTCTTCTACTCAGCAATGGAAACCTTAAATTCGGCACCTTCAACTTCTACAAAAAGAACCACTAATTCAGAGTATCAAACACCATTACCATTACCACCATCGATGCTCAGACTATGGAGGCCTCAAATTTAACCTATGGTCACAATTGGCGTCGTTCAAAAATCGATGGTTCTTTTCTTCATCTGCAGGAAGATCTCATGCAAGTGCTCTCGCTAATTCTAATTTCTCCCAAAGGTACTGTCAACACCCAATTTCGTCTGGGTCATTAAATACTATACAAGTTTTCTCATTTTTATTTTATTTCCATTCTACCCTTTTACTATTATTTCTTTCCTATTTGTTTTTGTTTTTTTTATTATTATTCTTTTTATTTATTTTACTTTCTTTTATTTTCATCCTTTTATAAATTTTATTCTACTTTTCTCCTTTTAATTCTAGTTTTCGTTTTTTTATATAGCTGATAAAAATATATAGTAAAAACATTAAAAATTAAAAATAATTAAATTAAAAAAAAAGGAGGTTTTTATTAAAAAAAAATAAGTAAAAAATAATAAATAATAAATAATATAAAAAAATGAAAAAAAAATGAAAAGAAAAAGAAAAAGAAAAAGAAAAAAGAAAAAGGCGTTTTGGTTGGAAGGAGACTACGGGTACAGTGTGGTACAGGGGACAAAACGGTTTTTTTTGGCAGGCGCGGAGGAGATGGACAGAGGCGATTTGGACGGCAGACGTGGTGCGAATTTGGCAGAGGAGTTGCAGGAGACGGTTAAAGCATTTTGGTGGTGTTGAGGGAGTGGGGCAGGGATCAAAAAAGGAAAAAAAAGATTTGAAGAGGGGGGAGAGGACTCTAACAGATCCATCATCTTCACACACACACTACGTAACTTTCTCCACTGGCTCTCTACTCACTCAACGGAGACCTTTTTTTGCTCGAGACTTTCTCGGCTCCCCTCACCCGTGACCACCTCAACCACATTTCCCCTTCACTTCACCTCCAACAGATCCATGATTCGCTTGACCAATCTCCATTGACCATCCTCCTTAACAAAGAAGGAACGCTCCACCATCAGCTTGAACATTCTTGACTTCCTTACCTCTAACACGAACTCTTGTTTGCAGACAAAAAAAAGAGGAAGGCCAGCCACAAGAGGAGCTCCCAGAGTTTAACAACATAGAATAAGCTCCAAGAGGTAAGTAATGCTTTGTAATCGTGCTTAGGTGGGTTAGTCTGTTGCATTCCATACTTCATCTTACACTTGCTGTTAAAGATTATTTTTGCCATGCCTGTGTATGATTGTTGCTTGAAAATTCAAAAGAAGTGTATGTATATACCATAGTCATCTTTACCCCTCTCCATCCGAATCAGCTCTTGAAAAACAAAAAAAAATAGAGAAGAAATCATTTCATCATCTCCATATGTTCCTCCATAACATCCATATCACCTCACCTATATTGTCACCCACCAACCATCACAACGATCCTTCAGCTCTCACACCTTTCTCAATTCCTCTACTCACTCGACGAATTCATCTCCTAAAAAAAACCATTAATCCCTCACGCGTATAGAGAAGGAAGTCGTTCTCCCATCCTACATTTTCCTCCACCACTGGAACAGAGAAGGAAACACCTCCAAAATCTCTAGAACCACTTCACTACATCATCTTCTTCATCTCTTTAGCATAGAAGCAATTTCTAAGATTCCATATCCTACCCCAATAACACACGCTCATCGTCACACCCAACCACAATAACAGAAACCCAAGCCTTCCTCTGGTACACGCCGCAACACATCAACAAACATAACCATCGTCGTTTTCACACCCTTCACGATGCATTAGAGCTTCCCTGCGCATTTCCTCTAAACCACCATCATCCAACCCGTAAATCGTCTAAGGCCATGAGAAGGCAAACGACGACCCTGACTAGTGGAGACGACACGGTTTGAGAGTGGCGGTCTAGATGGTGTTTGCGATGACGATAGGCGACGCACTTCTAGGGCTTGAGGGCGATTCTGTGGTGACAGCTCATGTCGGCGATGACTGGGCACATCACGAACGGCGAGGGAGCCTCCTTCTTGCGCGTAGAGAGGAGTCGAGAATGGTTAAACGCCGTTGTCGGCAGTGTTCGCCGGCGACGCCTTGGACGGAATGGGGATCCGCCGCGGTGGCTAGATCAGTTGGATGGAGGCGAGAGTGGCTCGTGGCTACCGGTGGGGATAAGAGACTTCTAGGGTTATCAGAGCGAGAGGGAGAGAGAGGGGAAATGCTGTGGCCGGCGACGGTCGCCGGTGACTATTTGGACGGACCGAGAGGGCCGTTGCGGTGGCGACTCCGTTTGACTAAGGCAGTGGTGTGCGGGGGTTCAAGAGGGGCTAACCCTTCGAGAGGGAGAGAAATCTCGAGCCTCTGCGTTTTCTCAAGGCTGAGAGAGCTGGAAATGAATTGAAGGGTGTAGAACCCCAGATTTCGGAGCTTGGGGCTGAGAGCACTGGACATCCTGGGCCAAAACAGAAAAAAAAAACATTTCATGCACCCCCTGCTTTTCCTAATCCACGCCCCTTTCCAATTGGGCTTAGGCCCAATCTGATATTAGAAGTAGATTAGATTCGAATACCCCCCTTTCTCTCACTCTCGCACCCCACTTTCTTTGGGCTCAAGCCCATTGTGTCAAATAAAGACTTGCATTCCCTGCACACCCTTATTTCTACTAAATCTCATCCT
Organism: Vigna reflexopilosa; assembly: GCA_027742785.1. NCBI lineage: Eukaryota > Viridiplantae > Streptophyta > Magnoliopsida > Fabales > Fabaceae > Vigna > Vigna reflexopilosa. Next base: position 24,513,133 of record CM050914.1, on the reverse strand, counting down.
CATCCAGTTTGGGCTTAAACCCAATTTGATTATAAAAATAATTTGGACACCCCCTTTTTATTTAGCATCTCTATAGCCCTTTTATTTACTTATTAATCTATTTTATCATTGCACTCTTCATTTTATCTTCATTTTTATTTATTTACCTTTTTTTTTATTTATTTCCATTTGTATTTTTTTGTTGTTGTTTTCTTCTTAAAATATTAAAAAAACAAAAAACTTATTTTAAAAGGTTTAAGCACCCGTGCGACCATTCGTGTCAGCCTTGTGTTGAAAACCTATTTCCTCTTCTTTTGCAAAAATAATAATAATAATTATTTTAAAAGGTTTAAGCACACGTGCGACCATTCGCGTCAGCCTTGTGTTGAAAACCTTTTTTTCTTCTTTTAAATAAATATTAAAAAACAAAAAAATTATTTTAAAAGGGTTAACCACACGTGCGACCATTCGCGTCAGCCTTGTGTTGAAAACTCTTTTTTTTCTTCTTTTAAAATAAATATTAAAAAAACAAAAAATTATTTTAAAAGGTTTAAGCACACGTGCGACCATTCGCGTCAGCCTTGTGTTGAAAACCTTTTTCTTCTTCTTTCAAAATTAACAAAAATATAAAACATCATGTTTTCAGACAATCATCCAAACGTAAAGCTAGAACTACGTAACCCTGATTTCTCAGTCTGACTGAGAATACGTAGGAGCAAGGTCAATCCTTGTCGGGCACAAAAAACACAAAAAAATATTTTGTTTTATTTAGAGTTTTATTTTATTTTATTTTTCTTTTTAGGGGAAGTTAAATATTTTTGAAAACCACACTTTATTCGTGTATTTAATTAAAGGTACTGCTTTCGGGCAGGCGTGTAGGGTGCTGTTACCTTCCCTACACGTAACCGACTCCCGAAACCAGAGTCTAGTTTTTCGTAGACCGCCTTATCCTTTTTTATGGTTTTTCCGTAGTTTTCCAGAATAAACTATGGTGGCGACTCCAAAATCTCTTTTTCGAAACTGTTTTTCTTTTTTGGATCGTCGTCGTCCCGTCGCGATTTTCCCGGTTGCGACAGATGGCGACTCCACTGGGGACGCCAGAGAGTCAAGCCATTTAATTATATGCGCGAATTCAATGTGGTTTTTCTTTATGTTTTTCTTCCCCTTTTCTTTATCTATGTTTGATATTTGAGTAATCGCGTGTGAATAACTTTGCTTGTTGGATATTGAACTCTAGGACAGAAAACATGCTATATCTGCCTGGGAAATTTTCTGGTTGTTTTGCAGGTGGGGGTTTGGGATGTACATTTGCATTCTCCCTTCACACACACACTTTATGCATCTATTGAGTGGGGCCCTATACCCGGGTCTGAGTGTAGTTTAGAAATAGAGGGGTTGTGTAGCGGTGCCACTTGGGATATACTTCCTGTTTGGCTATCGTGAGAACCCCAGCTAGAGTTTGTTCCCTTCACTTGTGTCTTCACACCTAGTTGATTACTCGACTGTTGTGGAGGTACTATGTTGGGAGCCATAGCTCTAGTGACCATTGACCTTCAGGTTCAGGAAACCACCCTGGCGAGAATGCATATACTCGACCTCCAATCTGAAACATTGAACCTATATTAGGGCACAAAGGGAGACATGTGTATTCCTATAACCCGCACGCTGTTTATTTTTTGAAAAAAAAAATAATGTCATTGCATCTTCATACTATACATGCATTTGTGTTGGTCTTGTTATTTTACTTCGTCATATCGTCATGCATCTTGTTCATACATCATTTGGTAACATGCTGGTTTTAGGGGAAATCACAGGTATTCGCTTGATCATATACAAGATGGAAGTTGATACAAGATCTGGTGCTACACGACAGACCGGTTCTGCCATTTTAAGGAAGAAACCTTGCCTAAGGATTCATGGGGGAAATCTTACAGGACTGATAAATTTAGGCAAGAGACTAAAGACCATAAAGAGGGAAACTTTCAAGAAGAGGTATGGAAATCTTTTGAGCCTATTGGAAATGGAAGTACAACTGCCTGCTATCACAGCCCTAGCCCGATATTATGACTCTCCGCTGAGATGTTTTACCTTTCAAGACTTCCAGTTGGCGCCGACTATAGAAGAATTTGAGCACATCTTGGGTTTGCCACTAGAGGGTACCACGCCGTATCAGCACTTGGAGCATCACGCCTCCATCCCTACCATTGCCGCCATAATGAAATTGCATCCCAAAGAACTAGAAGACAAGTTGGTAATGAGGAATCAGGTGCGTGGACTGACGCAGGGATATCTTGAACAATATTTGCATCATCTGGCCGATAGGGAAGAGTGGGAGGCTTTTATGGATGTGTTAGCCCTCACCGTGTATGGCATCGTGTTGTTTCCGAGGATAGAAGACTTTGTGGATTACACCGCTATTGATGTCTTCGTGGCAAGGAAGACGAGGTCAGAGAACCCCGTAACAGCAGTCCTCGCCGATGTGTATGGAACCATGAGTTTTTGCCATGAGAGAAAAGGGAAGAAAATCCTATGTTGCTTGCCGGCATTGTATGCATGGATGACCGCACGCATATTTAAAGGGGCAGTTGATGTCAGGTGTCCATCGGAGGATCCGTCGCGCCAGGGGCTTAAAGACAAAGGGGGCAATGAGTGGGCCCAATTCTTGGCTGGGTTGAATGAAGGGAAAGTAAAGTGGCGTCTTCCTTGGCTTGGGATCAAACCACCTATCCAACATTGTGGCAATTTTCCTAATGTGCCTCTCATAGGTGCTAGATACTGTATCAACTACAATCCCGTTTTGCTTCAAAGACAATTCGGACATCCTATGAAGGGAGCACCTTCACCAGACTATCTCATAGCTTTCTTCATCTACTATGAAGACGGACATTGCACTGAAATGTTGAGGAGAGTCAGAAGTGCCTGGGCAAATGTGGCGCGAGCAGAAAAGGATTTGAGGATTGGAGTGGTGGATAGCCGGGTCAGTTATCACACTTGGATTCTGGAGAGAGTAAAAGAAGTCAAACTCCCTTTCAAGCCAATCAATGATCAACCAGCTAGTGAAGGACCATCCCAAGTCCAAGAGAGTGAAGAGGTGAAACAGTTGAAGATGGAGATGGAAAAGCTGAGGGAGAGAAACGTTAGGTTGGAAAAAGAATTACAGAGTGCGCGCAACGATTTTGTGGACATGAGGAATGATAATGAAGAAAAGTCACGGGCTTATGAAAACATTGTTAAAAGCCAGAGGGCTGAGAGGGATTATACATTCCGAGTGAAGCAGGATCTTGCAGCTGCTAGTAAAGAGTTAGCCATGAGAGTGAGTGAGAAGAATGTGGCTTTAGAAGAAGGCAGACAGTGGAAACAACTCTACGAAGAAGCCAAAAGAGATAAGCGGGAAGCCATGAAAAGACTAAGAGAAGCGCAGGTTCAGGTACAAGAAGTGGGGCATCAGATGAAGGAAATGGCTACATCATTTGAGGCGGAGTTGAATCAAGAGCGCTGGAAGCTAGCGGAAGCTGAAGAAGAATATCGAGCCATGTTAAAACAGATGGAGGATTACATCGAAGAGCGAGAGGAGCGATGGAGGTCCATGGATTTTGAAGAAAGGCATCAGGCCTTGGTAAAGAGAATGGAAGAGCACATCGTAGAGCAAGAAACGGCTGTAAAGCATTGGAAGGAAAGCTTCTCTCAGTTGGCTGCTTTGGCAAATGGTGCAATTGAAGACATCCCCCAAATGGTGTTGGAAGCTGAAGCAAGTACTCACTTTTGTAGCCCGCCAGCGGAGATAGAGTTTTTTATTAATCATTGTAAATGGTTGGTAGGCGAGATGAAATCCCTCATCACTCGGGCTAGGGCATGATGTATTTGGAGTTCTTTGTATTTTGTTTCCCTTAGGAAATGTAATGAACTGGTTTCCTTTTAAATGAAAGATGTGGGATGTTTGTTTAGTATCTGCTTGTGTTAATTTCCATCAGTTATGCCTTTGTCATCCTGTGATTTCCCCCCTATTACTAGCATGCATCATCTTTTCTTGAGTTTAGCATGTTTCATTTACATCTAATCAGTTAAAATAATAAAACAGCACGAGTGAGAAAAAACAACGGCCAATTTCCACGACATCCATATAGGACTCGAGCCAATTCAAGAGCCATGGAAAGCTGGGAGGAGTCACAACAATCTCTCAAAGCGGATGTTGGCCAGTTGAAAGACCAGGTCGGCCAGATCTTGGCAGCTCTTGAATCCATGAAGACTACTGGAGAGTCTTCATCTGCGCACGTTGAGGGGAATGCTCACCTTTATCCCCCAATGTTCAATGCTGCGAGCCAGTCGGTTCCTTTCCCACTGTATGGGTTGCCCCCAGGTTATACACCTCCCGCAGGGGAATACTCAGAGGCAGAGCATGCCACATTCTCATTTCCCACGACTGTTAATATACCGCCAATCGGCACTCAGGGACTTGTCTCAGTGTCGGCTCCTATGGGGGGAACGGGAATGAATGAGGCAAACACGGCTGAAGGAATACGGGTGACCCCAGTACCACATGTGGTTGCTAAGGAGGATTCTTCAGCCGGAGCTGCGCCACACGCCACGGTGGTTGGAGGGTTTAGTAGCCTCATTGGAGCTAAGGGTAGGCTGGAGAGTCTGGAGGCGAGATTGAGGGCTGTCGAGGGGGTTGAAAGCTATGGGTTTGGAGATATCGCAAGGCTGAGTTTGGTTCCGGGTGTGAAAATACCGCCTAAGTTCAAGGCGCCTGAGTTTGAGAAGTATAAGGGTAACACTTGCCCTAAGAGCCATGTGACTATGTACTGCAGAAAGATGGCTGCGTATGCTCATGAAGAGCAGCTACTCATCCACGTCTTCCAGGAAAGTTTGGCTGGGGTAGCGTTGAATTGGTATACCCACCTAGAGCCATCCCGAATTCGCTGCTGGGCGGATCTGGCTGATGCCTTTGTCAAACAATACGTGTACAACACGCATGTCGCACCCGACCGTCTGCAGCTGCAGAATATGACAAAGAAGGACAGTGAAACCTTCAAAGAATATGCCCAGCGATGGAGAGAGTTGGCTGCGCAAGTTGAACCACCGTTGTTTGACAAAGAGATGGTGGCGATGTTCGTAAATACACTCCAGCCACCCTTTTATGAGCATATGGTTGGGAATGTATCTGTCAATTTTGCTGACACCATCATAATCGGTGAGAGGATAGAAATCGGGTTGAAAAACGGGAAGATAGCCTATGGCCCACCTACAGCTACAAGCCACAAAAAGCCCAGTTTCAATCCGGGGAAGAAGAAAGAAGGGGATGTACATGCAGCGTCGGTAATGCCTATGTGGAGAGGTCAAGCCCCCACTCCCAACTACCGACCATACTTGAGTCCACCGCCCTATGCTGCTAACGCCTCGTTTGCTCAACAAACTAGGCCTCAACAACAACAGGTGTATTATCCATCGCAGCGTATCCCAACTGAAGCTTGGAGAGCTGGGGCAAGCGCGAGTCCGAATCTGAATGCGGGTCAAAGCACCAACCCCAGAAGAAATCAGTTTATTAACTTCACCCCTATCCCTATGACTTACACAGAGTTGTTACCTAACCTGGTGAAAAAGGGTCTGGTTGCCATTTGCCCGATGAAGCCTGTACAACCCCCGTACCCCAGGGGTTATGATGCAGAGGCCAGGTGTAATTATCATGGGGGAGGCGTGGGCCACTCAACTGAGCGATGTGTAGCTTTCAAATACAAAGTACAAGCTCTGATTGACTCGGGTTGGTTAAAGTTTCAAGAAGATAAGCCCAGCGTCGAGGCTAATCCGTTGTCTGGGCATGGGAGTTCCTCGACGAATGTCGTCGAGGTCGAAAAGCCTGACCTGATAAGAGACGTGGGCAAAATCCGAAGTTCTAGGAAGTTTATCTTAGAAGCTTTGTTGAAGGTGGGCCTAGTGAAGGGCGATTATGATCGGGGTATAACATGCGCACTCCATCCGGATGAGGAGCACTCTATTGAGGAATGTGTAGAATTCGAGAATTTTCTGCAAGATTTACTTGACAGAAATCTGATGCAAGTATGCCGCAAGGCCAGAGAGGAAGAAGTGTTTGCACAAACTGGTGGAGAATCTGATGTAACTCTGCCGGAACCGTTGGTGATCCATTTCACTAGGACCACCCCTGTACCGGTAACTGAAGAAAATCCGTCTGTTGTCATCCGAGTACCATCTCCCTTTCCTTACAAGAACGAGAAGGCGTCCCATGGAGATATGGGGCAATTGCGTTAGATGAGAGAAATGATGCAGATCCGGCTGTTGAAAACATATCAGGCATTGGTGGAATGACCAGAAGTGGACGACTCTTTACACCACCAGAGTTGGTGAGAGAAAGAACCAATGATAAGGAAACAACAATGGCTGCAAAAGCAAAGGAGTTCTTGAAAGGGAAGAGTGTGCAGGCCGAAGAGACCCCTGACAAGGAGGAAAAGAAGGAAATATCCGAAGAAGAGGTTGGTGAATTCCTAAAATTCATACAACAGAGTGAATATAAAGTGGTGGAACAGCTGAATCGTATGCCCGCCCGGATCTCTTTGCTGGAATTGCTTATGCATTCTGCTTCTCACCGTAAGCTGTTAATGAAGATACTCAGTGAGGCTCATGTGGAGCAAGGTATTTCTCTGAACAAGTTCGAGGGCATTGTTGGCAATATTGTTGCTAATAATTACCTCACCTTTACCGATGAGGAGATACCTATTGAGGGAAGAGGACATAACAAAGCTCTGCATGTCTCGGTGAAATGCCTGGATCATGTAATAGCACGTGTCTTGGTGGATAATGGCTCCTCCCTGAACGTCATGCCGAAAGCAACATTGGAGAAGCTACCCAGTGATGGAATGCGTATGAAGCCGAGCTCTATGATTGTGAGAGCTTTTGATGGTAGTAAAAGGGAAGTGATGGGAGAGGTGGAACTGCCGGTCCAAGTTGGTCCGTGTATCTTTCAAGTGACATTCCAGGTCATGGATATCCTCCCGGCCTATAGTTGTTTGTTGGGTCGCCCATGGATCCATTCTGCGGGGGTAGTGCCTTCCACACTGCACCAGAAGCTGAAGTACGTCATGGGAGATAAACTAGTGATAGTGGCAGGAGAGGAGGATCTCCTAGTGAGCGGGCCATCATCCACACGCTATATTGAGGCAGCCGAGGAAGCTCTCGAGACAGCATTCCAATCTCTGGAGATCGTGGGAAATACCTACGTGGAGCCTTTCCCGGTCAACCCGCATCTGTCGCGTGCCTCTATCATGATGGCCAAGGTCATGCTGAAAGAAGGTTATACGCATGGGAAAGGTTTGGGCAAATATGGACAGGGGCGAACATTCCCTCTGGAGGTCGTCGAAAACAAGCATAGATATGGCCTGGGATATAAGCCCACCAAAGAGGACAGGAAAAGGCTGATGGAAGAGAGGAGAGAGCGCAGTCTGGCTCGGGCGGAAAGACGGGAGCCCAAGGGGGAAAGATTCGTGTCTGTAACCTCAAGGAGAGCTTTCGCAGTGTTGGATGGGTTAACACTGGCCAGATAGCAGCCGTGGAGAATGAAGACGGAGCGGAAAGCTCAAGTTTCGTGCAGGCCTGCTCCCCAGATGCACAACTCGACAATTGGGAGATGCGCGATTTACCCGTGATGTTAAAATTGAACAAGATGTAATGATTTTAACTAATCCTATAGCTTTACCCAAGGCTTTAGGATTCGTGACTTATAGGTTGACTTTTTTAGTTTTATGCCCAGCGTGATAATCAAATCGTGTTTGTTTGTGTTTTTATCATCATTTTGCATTCTTCATCGTTTTCCTATTTATTTATTTCCTTTTCATAAACTTAAATAATGCAGATATGACAATGAATGTTTTGAAAATAACCATGTCGATATTCCTAATTTTGAGCACCCTATCAATAATACGGAAGATGATTGTGATGATGACCCGGAACCCTCTCCTGAATTGCTGAGATTGGTGGAACAAGAGTCTAAAGAGATAAAACCTCACCAGGAAGATGTTGAAGTACTCAATTTGGGAGAGGAGGATGAGGTAAAGGAAGTGAAGATCGGTACAAGCATGAAAGCAGAAGTGAGAGAAAAGTTGCGTGCCTTACTGAAGGAGTTTAGAGATGTGTTTGCTTGGTCTTACAACGACATGCCAGGTCTAGACACAGATATTGTGCAGCACAAGCTCCCACTCAAGTCAGAATGCCCACCGGTGAAGCAAAAGCTAAGAAGATTGAAACCGGAAATGTCCTTGAAGATCAAAGAGGAAGTACAGAAGCAATTCAATGCAGGTTTTTTGGCTGTGGCGAGATACCCACAATGGGTAGCAAACGTTGTGCCGGTGCCCAAGAAGGATGGCAAAGTTCGAATGTGTGTCGACTATCGTGATTTGAATCGTGCAAGCCCAAAAGATAATTTCCCGCTACCACACATCGATACTTTAGTGGATAATACGGCCAAGTTTTCACTGTTTTCATTTATGGATGGTTTCTCGGGATATAATCAGATCAAGATGGCGCCTGAGGATATGGAAAAGACAACCTTCATCACTTTGTGGGGGACTTTCTGTTATAAAGTGATGTCTTTTGGGCTCAAGAACGCTGGGGCAACATATCAAAGAGCAATGGTGGCACTTTTTCATGATATGATGCACAAGGAGATTGAGGTTTACGTGGATGACATGATTGCGAAGTCCGAATCGGAAGAAGAACACATTCTCGATTTGAGAAAGTTATTTGAAAGATTGAGAAAGTACAAACTCAGGTTAAACCCCGCCAAATGCACGTTTGGAGTAAAATCCGGGAAATTGCTAGGCTTTATTGTCAGCCAAAAGGGGATAGAAGTTGATCCTGACAAAGTGCGAGCGATAATGGAAATGCCTGCGCCTAGAACGGAAAAGGAGGTTCGAGGTTTTCTGGGTAGATTGAACTACATTGCTAGATTCATCTCCCAATTAACCGCTACTTGTGAGCCATTGTTCAAGTTATTACGAAAGAATCAGGCTGTGGTTTGGAATGAGGATTGTCAGGCCGCTTTTGAAAAAGTCAAACAATACCTGCAAGACCCTCCTGTGTTGCGTCCACCTGAGCCAGGAAGGCCACTCATTTTGTATTTGACTGTATTGGATAAGTCAATGGGTTGTGTATTGGGCCAGCATGATGAAGCCGGGAAAAGAGAGCACGCTATATATTACCTGAGCAAGAAATTCACAGACTGTGAACAACGATATTCCTCGTTAGAGCGAACTTGTTGCGCATTGGCGTGGGCTGCTCATCGCTTGAGGCAGTACATGTTGAGTCATTCCACCTGGTTGATATCCAAGATGGATCCAATCAAGTATATTTTCGAAAAGCCTGCTCTCACTGGAAGGATAGCTCGATGGCAGATGCTATTGTCCGAATATGACATTGTGTATGTTACTCAGAAATCCGTTAAGGGTAGTGCTCTAGCAGAATACCTGGCCCATCAACCCATTAGTGATTATCAGCCAATGCAACCTGAATTTCCCGATGAAGATATCATGGCTCTATTTGAAGAGAACCAGGAAGACCGAAATGAGAAAGCATGGACAGTATTGTTTGATGGCGCCTCGAATGCGATGGGACACGACATAGGGGCAGTGCTTATCTCTCCGGAGAATCAGTATTTACCGGTGACAGCAAGACTGTGTTTTGATTGCACGAATAACATCGCTGAATATGAAGCATGTGCTATGGGTATTCGAGCGGCAATTGAATCTAAGGTGAAAATTCTGGATGTATATGGAGATTCAGCTTTGGTCATCCACCAGTTGAAAGGAGAATGGGAGACTAGGGATACAAAATTAATTCCCTACCAAGCTTACATCAGGGGGTTGATGGAGTATTTCGATTCCATCACGTTTAATCACATACCGCGGGAGGATAATCAATTAGCAGATGCGTTGGCTACCTTGTCGTCAATGTTTGAAGTTGACCAAGACGCGGAATTACCTATGATTGAAATGAAGAGCCATGCAGAGCCAGCATATTGCCATTTCATCGAGGAGGAGGTTGATGGTAAACCTTGGTATTTTGATATCAAGAAATATCTTAAAACCCGAGAATATCCTGAGAAAGCATCTGAAAACGATAAAAGATCGCTAAGGAGGCTAGCTGGCAGCTTTGTCTTAAGTGGGGATATTCTATACAAGAGAAATCATGACATGGTTCTCCTAAGGTGCGTGGATGCAAAGGAAGCTGAGCTGATATTGAAAGAAGTGCACGAAGGTACATTCGGCACACACATGAATGGGCACTCAATGGCTAGGAAGATATTGAGGGCTGGGTACTTTTGGTTGACAATGGAAAACGATTGCTGCTCACACGTTAGAAAGTGTGAGAAATGTCAGATATATGCAGATAATATCAATGCGCCACCTACGACCCTGAACGTGTTGTCCGCACCATGGCCATTTTCAATGTGGGGCATAGATGTCATCGGAGCTATAGAACCAAAAGCGTCAAATGGACATCGCTTCATACTTGTTGCAATCGATTACTTCACCAAATGGGTTGAGGCTACTTCGTATGCCAGCGTGACTAGAAAGGTGGTGACGAGGTTCATAAAAAAGGAATTGATTTGCAGATATGGGCTCCCTAACAAGATCATCACTGATAATGCCACCAACCTGAACAACCAGATGATGGCAGAGTTGTGTGAAGAATTCAAAATTCACCACCATAATTCCTCTCCTTATCGGCCAAAGATGAATGGGGCAGTGGAAGCTGCTAACAAGAATATCAAGAAGATTGTGCAGAAGATGGTGGTCACCTACAAAGATTGGCATGAAATGCTTCCTTTCGCTTTACATGGATACCGCACATCGGTACGAACATCGACCGGGGCAACACCATTCTCGTTAGTGTATGGGATGGAGGCAGTACTTCCATTTGAGGTGGAAATCCCATCCTTACGGGTGTTAATGGAAACTCAGTTAGAGGAAGCTGAGTGGGTTCAAGCCCGTTTTGACCAACTCAACCTCATCGAAGAAAAAAGGTTAATAGCTGTATGTCATGGACAGCTATATCAAAGGAGAATGAAGAAGGCGTTTGACAAAAGGGTGCACCCAAGAGAGTTTCATGAAGGCGAGCTGGTGTTGAAGAAGATTTTGCCAATTCAAAAAGACCATAGAGGCAAGTGGACTCCAAATTATGAAGGGCCATTTGTGGTGAAGAAAGCATTCTCTGGTGGGGCACTAATTCTCACAAGGATGGATGGAGAGGAGTTACCGTTACCGGTCAATTCTGATGCTGTCAAAAAGTTTTATGCATGATGATTCCGCGATAGGGGATGCCATTAGGAGATTGACATTTGGCTTTAAAGTTTGTTGTACTCTGTGTTGTTTCATTCAATAAATACCACATACCCTCATTTTTATCTTTGTTCGTATACTCTCGAAAATATTGCATATCGCGCTGGACTGTTAGGTAAACAGGGGAAATTGAAAATGAAATAATTAAACGCGTGTTAATGAAAGCATCACGGGTATATTCGGTCGGCAAGCTCGGTCCTGGTGGATGTCGTGAGAAACAAAAAAAAGAAGCAAAAAAGGAAAAGACACATGTTGAATTCGTTGTCAATAAAGTTGTCGATGGCATAGCATTTTCGAAAAGCAAAAGTTAAACAAGTTTCAAAGAAAAATATATATATCAAAGTTGAGTTTTCTATTGATCCAAGGTTTCGGGGGTAACCAGTGTTCTTTTCCTGCTAAAACATCTGCATTCATATCACTTGAACCCTAACCTTTTCGTTTCCCCTTAAGACAAAGGATTGCCATACATGTAATACTGGGGCAGCTTTTATCATGGTACCCGTGTCCGATGATCTGTTGGTCGGGGAGATA